>OX244032.2:0-1200000 GCA_945859785.2 Tridacna gigas | reverse complement strand
ACACTTTTCCTTGGTTTCACCAGCACTAGTGTTGCGCTGCGTTGCCCAAGGACACTCAATCGTAATTATGGCAGCTAGCGAGAGAGGAGCTGAAATTTCCCGATTACAATTTAAGTGCCCTAAACCCTTAACTATATTTTGACGACCCCAGAACATAAGGCTTTTATAAACACTGTGGGAAAAAGAGAAAGGCTGGAAACCAGCATTTTCTCATTTCCCCCACAATGTTTTCCAATCTCTTCATTAACAAATATGGGCACTTGGGCCACAGTTAATTTGTCGTCTGCAAAGGCTTTCAATTTAGACTTGCCCAAAAATTGTAGTCTGATACAAAGTTAACAGCTGAACCGAGGATATCCCATCGGTGTGAAAGAAGACAAAAGACAAAGGCTTTTATTGCGCCCTTCAAATGAATTATACCGAAAGGGAAACATTTTTTCGTCACAAAACTTTCCGTTGTTTGTCAAAGCTAAAAAGCCAGGTAATTCGCCCAAAAATCGATAGCACCTCGTTTCAAGGTGTTATATCAATTGAAAAATTGGACTATTGCATCTTTTTAGCTGATATTTCGTTTCCAGGTAACCCACCTGTCCACGTGACCTAGAGGGTTTTACCCCTCTTTCGTGCCAGGTTTTTCCGCTTTGATTCATTAATGCCAGAAAACAAAGTTTTCTGCCATTTCGATTCATATTTGAAAGCATTTGCAGACGACAGATTAAACATGGCTAAAATGTCTCCAGAAGGGCAGAAAGCATTGTGGAAAAAGGAGAAAATGCTAGTTACTAGCATTTTCTCCTTTTTCTACGATGTTTTTGAAAAGTTTCTCACTCAAGGTAGTTGAAATCCGGGATTGTTTGACGAACAGATTAATCCACCTGAATAAACTTTACCTAACTCGACATATCCGGCCTGGAAAAAGATTTAAATATTTTGCCATTATTTTTATGTCCGTTTTTGCTTGGTTCTTTACCAAACGACAGATTTTTTGACTTGTCCATATTAAAAGCATTTGCAGACGACAAATTATAGGTGGCTCAAACGACAAAATGTGTCCTTGATAGGATAGAAAACATTCAGGGAAAAGGAGAAAATGCTGGTTACCAGCATTTTTCCTTTTCTCACATTCTTTTTCAAAAGCCTTATCTTTCAGGGTTGTTAAAAGTCGGGATCGTGTGGAAAAGGGTTAAATATTTTTCCACATATCGAAAAGAGTAGATACAGGATCAGACTGCAACTGCCTGTTGTTCTGCGCAATCTGATCTTTCTCTTCACTCTCCAGAAAATCATCCAGTTTGTGCAGAATGTTTTGCGTTACCGGTATTAATCTGTTACCATACAATCCCGACTTTTAACGACACTGAGAAAGAAAGCTTTTGAAAGCAGTGTGAATTTTTTTCCACAGTGTTTTCTACTCATATAAATGCAAGTTTTCGATCATTTGAGCCAAGGCTTGATTTGTCTGGAAATGATTTGGATTTGGACACTTCTGAAATTAAAGAGATAATCTGTTATCGACAACAATCGCTCTTTCAACATGCACCTAAACGAGGGGAAAACAACAACAAAAATAAAATCAACGACAAAAATAAAATCGGAATTGATTGGTGAAAAATCAGAAACATTGATATGGATATATTTTCATTGATACCATCCTTTTTCACATCAAAATGCCAAGTCCCGGTAGCGCAGTCCGCAGCATACAGTGCTTTAGAACGGGGGGGGGGGGGGGGGGGGGGGGCCTGGTTCGAATCCCTTACTCGGCCAATTTTTTTCCGAGGATTGATGATAGTCATTGCAAAAGGATTCATTCCTCTCACCGCTGATCATTGTTTTGACGATGGTTATGTGAGAAAGCAGCCAGTGGCTTTGAAAGAATATTGTGCGATGTACTGGAAAAAGGAAACTCCAGGAAAGCATGGATAGGTACACAGGCCGCCGCGATATAACTGAAATACTTTTGAGAAACGGCTTTAAACACCATATTATCAATCAATATAATCATTCACCCAATATTGTGACAGTCTTAGAAATGGTCCCTTATAACAAGCACGTTCTCCTTTTACCAAGATGTTATTAAATCTGTTAAATGGTATATTTTGATTAATTTCCGCTTCTTCATTTATTTACTCTATTTATAAATCGTGTATAGAATTAAATCATGTTTATCTTGTCTTTTCCTCTCAAAAATTCACATTAAAGCCCATATTGGCATGATAAACCACTTTATTTCCTGGAACAGTAAAATTGATTCATGCTCTCTGAAAAGGGGGCTTAATGCATCTGCAAAAAGTATCGACCCAGGCCAGCCTGCGCAGTCCGCGCAGGCTGACCTGGGTCGAAACTTTTTGCTATCGGTCAATTTTCTGTATTTGTAAGGACCAGTGTACCTCATGATTCAGTCGGTTGTTAGGCAAAATGGATTTTGAAGATCCATAATTGAACGGTGACTTGCTTGGAATTTGATTAAATCTCTTTTTCACAGAGTATAGCCCATTTACTTACAGTTTGTGAGAATCAAGTAGGCTGCACAAAACGACCCTGGTTTCTACAGTAAACCAGAAACCGGGCAAAAACCAAACAACTAAAATGCATGTTTGAGTCCAGCATTTAGGCGAAAGTGTTTTAACCCTTAAAGCGCTGGAACCAACTTAACTTGTTTTTGCTGACAGTGTAGATCAAGATCAGACTGCACAGAACGTGCAGTCTGATCTTTGATCTACACTGTCAGCTACTTCAATACACCTTCTGGCTAAAACAACCTTGAAATGACAATATTTCGGATGATTTTCTTCACTGAAAAGCTTTATCTCATAAATTCAGCGCTCTAAGGGTTAACTTGTTTTTAGTTTTCATTCATTGCAGTTTATGCTGTAAACATGTTGGTAAATTACTGCATGGACTATTCTAAATATTTAGCCATGCTCCGTGAAAAGAGGGGGGGGGGTATTGCATCTGCAAAAAAAGTATCGTTCCAGGTCAGCCTGCGCAGTCCACTCAAGCTCACTCAAGCTTTTGGTACATTTTCTGCATATCCAAGGATAATTCTGCCTCAGAATGCAGACAAAATGGATTTTATGGATCCCTAATTACGATTATGTGATATCTTGCTTGGTGTGATGCATCAGAGAAATGCATTAATCCCCCTTTCGCCAGAGCATAGGTCATTCGCGTGTGTGTCTGCTGTTTAGCATCGTTTTAAATATTATTTCAGTAGTGTCGCGGAGACCAGTCTACCTTCCCATGCTTTCGTAAGGGGTTCTTCTAACCCTTTCCCAAACAACAAATTTTGGACTGAAAGAGTTTGCAGACGACAATTTTAAATTTGATGGAAATGGCAGAAAGGGGTTGAAAACACTGTTGGAAAAGGAGAAATTGCTCGTTACGAGCAATTTCTCCTTTTCCCACAGTGTTTTCAAAAGGCTTAACTGTAGACACGTGAAAACCAGGGCTTGTTTGGGAAAGGGTTAAAAATACCTTGCACTGATTGCTTTCTCACTAAAACATCGTAGAAACAAAGTTTAGTTGTGAAAGAGGAATCAATACAGTCGGAAATTCAGGTTTGATGCCTACGGACGTCTCCGGTCGCGTGAAAGTATCGACTGGCCAGGCAAGGCACTGCACAACCTCAGCCTTGTACTAGCCAAGCTCCCATAGCTCAGTCGGTAGCGTACAGGACTTGAGAACAGAAGGTCGCTGGTTCGATCCCCGGCTTGGCCAATTTCTTTCCGAGGATTGATGATAGTCATTGCGACAGGATTCATTTCTCTCTCACCGCTGACCATTGTTTCGACGATGGTTATGTGGGAAAGCAGCCAGTGGCTTGGAAAGAATATTGTGCGAAGTACTGGTAAAAGAAACTCCAGGAAAGCATGGATAGGTGAACTGGCCGCCGTGATATAACTGAAATAATGTTGAAAACGGCGTTAAACACCATACAATCAATACAACCAGCCTTGTACTGGTAAAACCCGGAGAAAATGGAGAACTGTCGCCTTGATATTATTAACCGACGTAAAAAACCTTTTAACCTTTTACCAAATAACAATTCTTTTAATTCCTTTTTGAAAGTCTTCGCAGTGAACAAATAAATGTTGCTCAAATGATGTTTCTTTTTGGATGAACTGAAAACATTGTTGGAAATGGAGAAAAAGCTGGTTACCAGCATTTTCTCCTTCTCCCACAATGTTTCCTAGAGCCTCCTTCCTCGGTATCGTTACCCAAATTGTGTAGTAAAGGGTTAGGCAAAAGCACGGTTAAAACTCAATTCAAACAACACTTCAAATGCCCTTAACCCTTTCCCAAACAAGCCCTGGTTTTCACGTGTCTGCAGTACAAGTCTTTTGAAAACACTGTGGGAAAAGGCGAAATTGCTCGTAACGAGCAATTTCTCCTTTTCCCACAGTGTTTTCTACCCTTTTTGAGAACTTTCTGCCATTTTTATCAAATTTAAAATTGTCGTCTGCAATCTCTTTCAATTTGGACCAGTCCAAAATTTGTCGTTTGGGAAAGGGTTAAGTGCATAAAGTTCCAAATTCTCCCAACTAACGAAACGGTGAAAAGCGAATATGTAGCATTGTGTCTACAACTTTATGTTAATGACGGCCATTTGTATGCAAGCAAAATGTTGTGCTAGGCTCATTACAAGAAAAGTTCTAAAAGTCGACTAATTTGAATTAATTTTGTCTCGCCTTTTTCGTTCTTAATCTCTTACTCCATATCTGCACACAATCGCACTATTTTGAAGTATTCAGGCTTGGACGTATCTCTGGAAATGTAGTGAGTATAACTAGTGCCAATAATGGAAGCAACGACAATATTACTAGTATGTGACAGACGACCTTTTGGAAAGGTGTTTGTGTGTTAAATTATGTGAAGATG
This sequence comes from Tridacna gigas, assembly GCA_945859785.2. Taxonomy (NCBI): domain Eukaryota; kingdom Metazoa; phylum Mollusca; class Bivalvia; order Cardiida; family Cardiidae; genus Tridacna; species Tridacna gigas. The sequence goes on along the minus strand of OX244032.2, from coordinate 1,195,122 downwards.
TATATATTTTGTGGGCAATTTCTTCATCTGTAATAATGTTTCTAGATTCTGTCAGCTACGGGCACGCACAACTCTTTCTAAATATCCAGAATGAAAAAAAAAAGGGTTTTACTCTCACGTTAAGTTTCATTTAAAACGTATTATCATTGTTTTTGTGTAATTCTAGTTGGCCATAGCGTGGCAGCTTTTTATCACGTAGGCAGCCTAAAGCTCGTGTATTGTTGCTCTGTCAGTACCGGAAATCATGAAAATGCTAATCACCGCCGACAAAATGTATTGCCGCAAAGAAATGTAGATCTCAGACCTGAATTGGACATGTCAGAAACTACTCTCTCAGTGCAGGAAGTCGCCATATCGCCGACGCTTAATCTTTAAAAAAGGGAAGAAAAAAAATAATAATAAATGAGCCATGCTCTGTGAAAAGGGGGTTTAATGCATCTGCAAAAAAGCTTCAACTCAGGTTAGCATTCGCAGTCCCCGCAGGCTGACCTGGTCCGAAACGTTTTGTTATTGGTCAATTTTCTGCATGTCAAAGAACCAGTTTACCTCATGATTTTCAGTTGGTATGTTAGACAAAATGGACTTTATGGATCCATGATCATGTGATGACTTGCTAGGTATCATACATCATGGAGATGCATTAAGCTCTCTTTTGCCAGAGCATGGCTCAAATACAATCAGAATTTTTTCACCACCTAGAAGAAGAGACCTTTCAAAAACCATGTAGAAAAAGGGAAAATGCTGGTAACAAGCACGCTCTCCTTTTTCCACAATGTTTTATTACTCTTTTAGAGGCAAATAAAATCACTTGAGTCAAATTTAGCGTCGTCCTCTGAAAATGCGGTGTACACGAGTGTACTTAGAAACTGTTATCTCGAATGTTTAACTCTTTCGGCGCCAAATAAATAAGCTCGACTTCTTTTGACAGCTGAAAATACAATCCACTTAAACCCAGAAAGATTTTTTATTGTATAGGCTTGACTAAACAAGCGGATGGTATAGATCAAAGATCAGACTGCACGTTCTGTGCAGTCTGATCTTGATCTATGCCATCCGCAAAAGTTCCTGTTTTCGCCTATGGCGCTGAAAGGGTTAACCAGGCGGATTCTTTATTTAGTTGTTGTTTGTTAGATATGTTTGGATGGGCGGGGTCTTAACTTTTTACCAAACGACAGAATTTTAGACTGGTCCAAATTGAAAGCATTTGCAGATGACAAAATAAATGTGACTAAAAAATGGAAATTTGTTTCGGGAAGGGTAGAAAACATTGTGGGAAAAAGAGAAAATGCTGGTTATCAGCATTTTCTCTTTTTCCCACAATGTTTTCAAAAGGTTTCTTTCTCAGGGTCGTTAAAAGTCGGGATTGTGTGGTGAAGGGTCAAAAACTGCATTCAACTGTATCTCATTTATGCCACGGTTTACATGGTTATGTCCTTTTGTAGTTTCACCAGCCCCAGGCTGGGACGCGCAATGCCTTGTCCAGAGATACGCCAAAGTTACTATAGCTGCCAACGTTAAACTCTCCAGAATTTCACGAATGCAATTCCAACTCCTGAATCAATGAGCCATCGAGGACACTGTTGATGTTTTCAGACATAGTCGATAGAATACATGAGAAAAAATACAAGATAAAATAGTCTTGGGAAACTTTCACTACTGTGAATGAACTTCCATATTTAACTCTTTTCCACACAATCCCGACTTTTAACGACCCCCGAGGAAAAAGCCTTTTGAAAACATTGTGGGAAAAGGAGAAAATGCTGGTAACCAGCATTTTCTCCTTTTCTCACAATGTTTTCTACTCTTCCAAAAACAAATTTCAATTTTTGATTCACATTTATTTTGTCGTCTGCAAAAGCTTTCAATTTGGACTGGTCTAAAATTTTGTCGTTTCGTAAAGAGTTAACTCATTACCATACAGTTTTGGACATAATGGATAAAAGAACAATATATGAGCCATGCTCTGGCAAAAGGTGGCTTAATGCATTCCCGTGATGCATTATACCAAGCAAGACATCACATATTTGGGGATCCACAAAATTCTCTACATCTAACAACCGACTGTATCATAAGGTAGACTGGCCCTTTGACATACAGAAAATTGACAAATAGCGAAAAGTTTCAGCCCAGGTCAGTCTATGCGGACTGTGCAGGCTGACCTGGGTCGATACTTTTCACAGATGCATTAAGCCCCTTTTCACAGAGCATGGTTCAATTGTAATTGTGACAAAGATTTTAATGACGGGAAAATAGCATGTACTTTGAAATGAATGGAAATCATTATTTAAAAAGGAGCAGTTGGGAAAAAAAATGATAATACCGGTATTTGGAAGACACTGTATTAACGCTTTACCAAATGACAAACTTTAGACTAGCCTGGATTGAAAGCATTTGCAGACACAAATGAAATGTTTGACAGTAAACTATAATTGTTTCGGCATCCCCAGCAAAACTTGTGATAAGTAGGGAAAATGCTGGTTACCAGCATTATCTACTGTTCCCACAAAGTTTTCAGAAGTATTATCATTGAAAAACGTGACTATTTTCATTGGGGTAAAAACTTCAAATTTCGCGGACAAGGACGAAAAACTGCTCGTATTGTTGACAAATATAACATGCTTTTCAAGTATTTTGAAGTACAATGGATGACTGTTTAAGGCACTGTATTCTTAGAAAAGTTAAAAATAAATCAAGGTTTGGCCTTTTTTTCTTTTTTTAATGAGTACTAGTTGACGGCATACAAGGAATTGCTATCTGGCTCAAAGATTAGCGTTTTTTTTTTTAAATTTCACTTAATCCTAGAGATTGTTTTTGAACGTGCGTCTAGGGGTACTCTTTGGGATACCATGACAGTGAGAACTGGGTCCGTATTCACCAGCCTTTCTTGAGAACATTTTCGGTCTTCTTCTCCAGAATTTTCTAAATTTGAATGTAACCCAACTTCTGATTGGCTAAACCATTTATTGTCAGACAGACAGACAAACAGACATGACATGGTGAAACCAGTACACCGCCTCCCCTACTTCGTAGGAGGGGGTTATAATAACTTTTCTCTCTGTAACCATATACTGTGTTAGTACTGGTGTGAGAAAGCCAGGAAAACACATGTGCGTCACCGACCGCCATGATATGACCTTAGCTGTTAAAGTGGCGTTAAGCCCCAATATAACCAACCAACCAACTGTACCCATATACATGTAAAACCATGACTAATTGTTCTCTGTATCAGTGTAACATTGTCATCTACATTTTATATTACTACATTACTTTTGCTCTCTGTATCTATGTGACATCAGGTCAGTAGTATAGGAGGGTAGCATAGGTACAGTGTCCCTATACTACCCTCCCGTGGAGCATTTTGTACCTATACTGCCCGCCACGGGAGGGCAGTATAGGTACAAAATGTCCGATGTCCCTATACTGCCCTCCCGTGGCGGGCAGTATAGGTACAAGATGTCCGAAATGGATCGAAAAAACGTCAAACTGGAAGTGGATGGCGGCCATCTTGGATTTATCCCCATCCCACCCACTTTTCCTCACTATATGGGTTGTCTCTAGTCTCCTTTACCCGAAATAGACTGCCCTGGGGTAGTCTATTTCGGGCAAATTGGACTTAGTCTTTTTTTCTCCACGATAGGTTTCTATGGAAACAAGTCTGATCTTGATCTACACTGTTCGTCTTGGTTTTTCTCTAATATTGTTCGGTTTAGGCTTTCTCTGATATCGTTGGACTTAGCCTTTTTTCTCTATCTCCGATTACATGTTGTAGATCATAGACTTAGTCTTTTTTCTCTAAGCTCATTTGATCTATATGCTTCCGCTCACGTTCGCGCTCTTTTAGGGGAATTAACGTTAACCAATCGTTGATCTCGTTACATTTTTCTACATTCATATAGATATATTCATATAGATAGGGTATAATATACGTTATATTCTACCTACATGCTTTCGCCCATGATCGCGCTCTTAATTCTGTTAATTCTGTATCAAAGTAGGTCAATCCTCCTGCTAGGCTATAAAAACCGGCCGATTTCTCTATAGCCCATTTCATTCCCACGATGAAGTTGTCCGAGCGATGTTCTCCATGGTGAGTCTTTTTTCCCCATGTTGAATTTCTAATTGGAAAGTACTTAGTAATACCAGATACTGCTAATGCCAAGCTGTTGTGGGTTATCTGATGGAAGTTCGGGAAGGAAGTGAAGGAACCTTGAAGGAACCTTGAAGGAAGCTATAGTCTTTTCAGACCTAGAATGTTCTATGAAAGTTCTTACTTTTCTTCAAATTGTCCTTTTCAGAAGATTATGAATCGCCTAATCAATACCAAGAAAGTTTTCTACTTTCTTCAAATTGTCAAACAAACAAAGTCAAGTCCTATATGCTTTTCATATCTTTTATTTAAAACTTTTATTTATTGTCAGATAATCATTACAATGAACTGTTAGAAACAATGAACTGTTAAAACTTTTTATTTAAAACAATGAATGAATTGTTGTAGATCAGAACTGTATTGTTAAAAACAATTGTAAGTTGAATAAAGTTAAAACATTCTGTACAATAATCATTACAATGATACATTTAAAACATTTTATTTAAACTTTATGTACAATAATCATTACAATGAACAGTTAGAAAACATTGAACTAACAAATATGTACAATAATCAGTCTATGGCTTACATCCAGTCATGTTTAAAAGTTACAGCTTCTAAAACCATGCCTAAAAGGTTGACTTATCATCAACCCTAAAACAAGGTCTAAAAGACTTGACTTACAGGCATGTTTAAAAGTTACAGGCATAAAACAATGTATTCGGATAGTCCCTTATTCGGACAGTATGCTATGACTTACAAACAATTATGTTTAAAAGCTACAGCCCTAAAACAATGTATTCGGATAGTACCTTATTTGGATAGATTCTTCTCGTATTCGGATAGTACAAGTGACGATGAGGCAATTGTAAGAGCAATGCAGGCTTTGAAAAAATTTGTTTTTAAACAGTTCTTTGAAATAGTTCTTTTTAAACAGTTCTTTCTTTTTTTTCTGTTAAAAATTACAAACATAATTTTCTTTTTTTCTTCGGAATGTCAGGTTCACACTCACTCTTACGTTTCTTTTCATTATTTTTCACAACATCGGATTTCCATCTACGTCTCAACTCGATATCTGAACAGATCTTTTTTCCTTCTCGTCGAGTAGGTTTTACTGGTAGGACTTTCTTGTTTTTCCCCTCTCCAGGTACTGAAGAAAGTTTCTTATTGATTTTCTCTGAAGATTTCTGAGCCCTCTGTTCATTGATTTGATTATCCCCAATTGCTGAGGATTTATCGATGATTTTATCGTTGGTTTTCTTTTCTTCAACTTTTGAAGAATTCTTGTTGATTTGCTTGTTTCCAATCGTTGAAGATTTTTGAACCGTCTGTTCGTTGTTTTGGGTTTCTCCAGATTTCTGATCTAGTATAAGCGTATCCTCTTTCTTTTCTGAAGAAAGCTTGTTGATTTTATCGTTGATTTTATCGTTGATTTTCTTTTCTGAAGAAATCTTGTTGATTTTCTTTTCTGAAGAGTTTTTCTTCTTCACAGGGTAATCTATCTGAATCCTACAGATTTCTGTATCGCTGATTTCTGTGTTATCAAACTCCATATTTTCAATCTCTCTCTCGATCTGATTTTCGATCTGCTTTTCAGACGATGGCTCGTTGGTTTTATCGTTGGTTTTATCGTTGATTTTCTTTTCTTCAGACCCTGAAGATTTTTGAAGCCTCTGTCCCTTTCCACTCGATGAAAATGTAGGCTGTGACGGTTTTGTCTTTCGTTTATTCTCGTCTACTTTATAGGATAATAGAGACCCAACGTATTTCATATGTTGAGAGTCCCAATCCATTTCCTTTATTGGGTGAATTTCAACATCGTGGGTGTGGGTGTTCACGAAGACAAAAACGAATCTCCACATCTGATTTTCTTTCTCTGGACATTGGCTGGCCCAATGTCCTGATCTGTCGCATGTAAAGCAAATATTCGTTGTCGTATCATCCCCTCTATGGCGTCTGTCGAATGTCGCTTGATCCAGGACTCTGGTGATACGATAGACGCCTTTTTCTGCAAAATGTTGGTGGGATAGAAATGATCCCACATAGTTCCCAGTATGGTAGACTTGATATCGTGGTGGTATATTGGTGATCTCATAATCGTGAGTGTATGGGTTAACATACAGATACACTCTCTTCGGTGTTGTACTTTTTAGCTTGAACTCGCTCATTTTTCTATCGACTGTTCTGTTCGAACTCTTTCCGAAGAATGATGGAATTGTCGATTGTAACATCTTTTTATGCCTATTCGATCTGAAAAAGATATAAAAAGCCAGCGTTTTTGAGTTCTGGGTCAGTCTATGACTTACAGCCATGTTTAAAAGCTACAGGCATAAAACAACGTCTAAAAGGCTAGTACCGTATTCGGACAGCACAAGCGACGATGAGGCAATGCAGCCCATGTCGAAAAAGAGAAAAAAATTGTTGCCGGCCAAGAAAAGAAAAAGAATCCTAGTCTATCCAGATAGTAGCAGCAACGGTGAAAGTGACGATGAGATATGTCCACCCAAAAAGAGAAAAATATTGAAAGAAGAAGAAAGTGACGGTGAAAGATCTTTGAAAGAAGAAAATCCTACTGGACCATTTTTCCCCAAGGAAGAAAAAAGTAAAGACAAAAAATCTTTGAAAGAGGAGAAACAGTCCTTTTCAGGACTAACCAATGAAAATGAAAAATCTTTGAAAGAAGAAAACGATGTGAAATGTTCACAGTCAAACTCAACGAAGGAGAAAGCTGTACAAATGAGTGTGGACTGTACCAGCGAAGACGAGAAATTTTTGAAAGAAGAAGAATACAAAAAATCTTTGGATATGAGAAGTCTATACGTCTTAACAGAAGTGGGAAAAAAGAAGTCAAGAAAATTCAAAACAGAAGCCCATCTACTGGAGGCGTCCTTTAAGAAATTCGATGAGTTACAGCCACAACAGTTGACAGGATTATTCGACGATGTTATCCAACAAATCGTTCAAAAGTTAAAGGCTGAATCGAGGGATATGATTAGAATCAGTATCAATCACCCCTCATTGGATATGGGAATTCATATTCCCTTTCTATATGTGGGGGAGTTGGAGAGTCATACGATGCTGGACGAAATCGAGAAAGTTCTACAGTCGAATGAAGAATTCGTCTTGAACGATGGGTGCATGACATTCAATATCACACATACGATACCTCCAAGAGGAAGTGGGAAAAGACTTACGGCCACAGGACTATTGGAATCAAAAGTTTTTGCAAAAAAGAAACGATCGGTTGTTGAAATTAACAATAGTGACCATCTATGTTTTGCAAGAGCCATTGTTGTGGGGGTTTGTTACCATGAACGTGAAAACACCGAAGAATGGAACCGAAGATGGAATAACATCAGAAGATCAAACAGATCCCTTCAAAAGACTGAAGCTGAGAAATTAATGAATGAAGTTGGACTTTCATCGACACAGCCTGTAGGTCTTGAAGAATACAAAAAAATTCAAGAGTTCCTGTATGAAAAAGGTTATGTTATTAAAGTTCACCAACAGCTATCGAAATTGGAAAAAGTATTTGAACATCCAGAAGTGAAAGACGATAATAAAATCATACATTTGTACTTTCATCAAAATCATTATGATTACATCAAATCCATCACAGGATTTCTTGATTGTGCTTATTATTGTGAGTTCTGCGATATGCGTTACAAGAACCGGGAAGACCATTATGCTTGCCCAAATATCTGTAAAGGTTGCTTTCGTGCTGGAAAATGTCCATCAGAATCAAAAGAGTATGTCTGCGACAGGTGTCATAGACGATTTTTCAGTGCAGTATGCTTGAAAAATCACAAAACACTTCAAGGCAAAGAGAAGAAAACCATTTGTGAATTAGTGAAACTTTGTTCAAAATGTGGAGGCCAGATTTTTGACAGAAAGAAAAATCATGTCTGTAGGGAAAAGAAAAAATGTCCCCTTTGCAAGAAAATCGTTGACTATACTCATCAGTGTTTTATTCAGCCTTACCAGAGTAAGATGAATCACAACAACGATGATGAGACGAGTTCTTCTGTAGTCAAAAAACCTTTGTTCATTTTCTTTGATTTCGAATGTCAGCAAAACACAGGGGTACATATTCCGAATTACTGTATTGCACATCGAGCCTGTGCTGAATGTATCGATAAACCACTTGATTTTCATTGTTCCACATGCAGCGAATTCAAAGAAGGAAGAGAAGTTATTTTTCAAGGAAAAGAAACGTTGAGCCAATTTTGCAGCTGGCTCTTTACAAAGCATCATAAAGGAATCATAGCTATTGCCCATAATCTCAAAGGGTATGATGGCCAATTTATTCTCAATCATATTATCAACGTAGGAATGAAAGAACCAGAAGTAACCATGAATGGAAATAATATTTTGAAGTTAGAACTGAACGGTGTGAGTTTGATCGACTCCTTCAGTTTCATGAACTTTGGGCTGGCAAAATTTCCGACCACGTTTGGACTTCAAGAAATGAAAAAAGGTTACTTTCCTCACTGGGCAAATACAGATGAATTCTGGGATTACGTTGGGCCATACTTGGATATGTCTTATTACAAACCCGACTCAATGTCTGAAGAGGCTCGATCAAAATTCATAGTCTGGTATAATGACAAAGTTCAAAACGGTGAGGAATTCAATTTTCAAAAAGAGATGGAAATGTACTGTCGTTCGGATGTTGATATCCTAAGACGAGGTTGTGGTGAATTCAGAAAGTTGTTCATCGAACAGAGTGGGCTTTGTCCATTTACAGAGTCGTTTACCATCGCTGGAGCCTGTAACAAGATTTGGCGAAAAGATTATTTACCAAAAGATCAGATAGCCATCATTTCATGCAAAGATCCAATCAGACGTCGGTTTTCTATGAAAGCAATACGCTGGGTTCAAAGCATCGCTAGAGAAAAAGGGATTCGTATTCAACACGCCAAAAATGGTGGTGAATACCGAATAGGGAAATACAGTGTAGATGGATTTCACCATGAATCAAACACAGTGTATGAATTCCTCGGGGATTTATTTCACGGCTGTCAGACATGTTTCAAGGATCGGAAATACATCAACCCCATCAATGGAAAATCAATGGCTGAATTATACGACAGTACTATCGAACGGCTAGAAACCCTCAGAAGAAAGGGCTATAACGTTGTGACCATATGGGAGCACGAATTCGACGCCAAGATGAAGAAGGACAAAGAGTACAGAAAAACCATCGAAAGTCTATACCCGAACCATGACCCCATCGAGCCAAGAGAGGGGTTGGCCGGAGGCAGATGCAATGCCATAAAAATTGCCTATGATGTTGAGGAAAACAGTGAGAAGGAAATCAAGTATATTGACATTTGCTCTCTGTATCCTTACGTCTGCAAACATAAATTCTATCCTGTAGGCCATCCCACAATCTTGACTTATGAGAACATTGACATGAAGAATATTCGTCAGTATGAAGGACTCATTAAATGCAAAGTTCTACCCCCAATGGATTTGTTTCATCCCATTCTTCCAGTTCACTGTAACAACAAGATGATGTTTCCACTTTGTATGACATGTGCACAAGAAAGTTCAAAATTTTGTAATCATGACAGAGAAGAGAGAGCCTTAGTTGGAACTTGGGTTACATTCGAACTGTTCAAAGCTCTCGACTGTGGTTATCGACTAATGCAAGTGTATGAAATCTGGCATTTCGACTCTGTTTCGGATCAATTCTTTAAAGGCTATGTGGACAATTTCTTGAAAATCAAGCAAGAAGCTAGTGGATATCCCGGCTGGTGTCAGACAGATTCAGAAAAGGACCAATTCATTCGTGAGTATGAGGAAGCCGAAGGGATTCGTCTTGACCCCAAATGTATTCAAAAAAATCCTGGCAAAAGATCATTTGCTAAGATTATGCTGAACTGTCTTTGGGGAAAATTGGCACAGCGTGAAAATATGAGCAAGACGAAATACATCAGAGAACCGTCTAAATATTTCGAGTTGATTACCGACCCGAAATATACGGTGAAACATGTGGAAATCTTTGACAATGAGTGCGAATGCATCTTAGTCAACTATGAAGAGAAGATGGACTTTGTCGAAACGCATGCAACAGCCAATGTTATTGTAGCATCTTACGTAACAGCTTATGCAAGATTGGAACTGTACAGCGTTCTTGAAAGATTGGAGGATAGAGTTCTGTATTTCGATACAGATAGTTGTATGTACATTCATGATCCTGAATTGTGGAACCCTCCCATTATTAACAGCAGACTAGGAAAATGGACCGATGAAGAGCCTGATTGTAGAATCACTCATTTCAGAGGATTAGGACCCAAGAATTACGCTTATAAGATGAAAACGAAAGATGGAAAAGAAAAAAGCAAATGTAAAGTCAAGGGAATTACTTTGGATCACAATACAAATCAGTTGGTGAATTTCGACACCTATTCAAAATGTGCTTTGGATCGGTCCGTAGAAATTAAAGTTCAGTATGACTGTAGAATCAAAAGACATAGAGACAGAACAGTGACCAGTGAACCCCAGTCAAAAACGTTTCGGTCTGTATATACCAAAAGAGTCATTGTAAACGACACTGATACTGTCCCCTATGGTTATAAAAGTTTGAGGATATATAAATAGCCTGTAAGAAAACAACATCGTGTTACATTGAAGTGAACGATCAAAGTAAGACGTTCTTTTAAAAATCAGTTTTAAAAAAAACAGCTTTAAAAACAGATTTTAAAAACAGCTTTAAAAGAGTGGAAAAAATCAAAAGTGGAAAAAATCATTACTAGTGAAAGCTACCAAGAGTGAGAAATTATGTCAAGTGAAATGCTACCTTTAGACCTAGGTGAAAAAGATGATAGAGATTTCACCCATCAGCACACGCTCGATGAACAACTACAGTTTGACATCAAATTCGCCTGTGTGAAACTTTGGATAGATAAATTGCATAAGGGAGTTGCAAAAGGAGAAACATCCTGCAAGTTGTATAGAATGCACAGCTTTATTGTGATGATGTGTGATGATACAAATTTCGATCTTCCTCTCCAAGCTTATTTAGCAATTTGTCTGTTGAAAGACAACTATATTGCTAAACAAATGCGAACCACAAGTCGTTGGGTGTTCATCATCGTAGGAAAAACAGAAGAAAGTTTTCTGAATGTCCTAAAAATGAAATCCGTTCTATTTGACTTTTACTTACGTTACAAAAAGGGATCTATTCAAGACGGTGAGGAAACAGAGGAAACCATGGAAGGCTATATTCTATTTGATAGAGATGTCACAGAAGAAACCGTATATTCAGCTCTCTCGACAAAAGATCTTTCAAAACATGTTTTAAAACATGTTTTTCCATTTAGTGGAGTCCGTGAATATAGTGAAATGGATAACAAATTTCCATGGTCTTTAGGTCATGACCAATTACATAAAGCTATTGTGGAACATGAAGACAAGTGGAAAAATCGAGACATCTGTGAATTTGCATTGTAAGAATTGTTTTGTGTTAAAAACTTTGAATGAATTGTTGTAAATATATTAGAATGTTTTAACAAATGTTAAAAATGTTATAGTGTTTTTAAACGATTGTTAAAACTGTATTGTAAGAATTGTCATGTAAAAATGTTAGAATGATTTAACAAGTGTTAAAAAGATTTAACACCTGTTAAAACTTTCTAACATTGTCTTTGTAAATATGTTATAGTGTTTTTAACGCTTGTTAAAACTGTACCTTCAATGCTTTGTAAATATGTTAGAATAGTTGAAACGTTCCTGTTTTTTCATGATGGTGTTATCATGATAATGTTAAAAAACTTTTGAATAAAGAAATAAATTAAAAAGGTTGTCTGTTTTGATTTCTTCCCAAAAAGTTGACCGAAGAGAAAAAATCCCAAAGAAACCAAAACTTGGAATAAACAAACGATTTTAAAAGATCGTTTTGATTCCTTCCCAAAAGACTTGGAAAAGAACAGAGATGGAAAAATGTAGATAGATCATCACATTCTATATAGAATGTGATGTTCTATCTACATTGTCTACAAGTACAAGACCTACAGGTCCCATATAGTATATGATGTGAGTGAAATTTCTAGTACATTATGTTCTATCTACAAGGCCTACAGAAAAAGTCTACATCGCAAGACAAGTCCTCTTCGTCCAAAACTATAAAAGACTGGTGACCTTTCTCTGTAGAATCATTCGACTTTCGATTCTCGAATAGTACGAATAGTACAAATAAAACTCTTATTTAGTACAAATAAAACAAATTGTTGACAGAAAATGGTCTCCAACTTAGACCAAGATGATCACGGAAGAATGGAATCCAACTTAGACGTTTTAGACGACGACTCCTTATCGCAAGAAAAACCCGACCTAGACATTTTCTCACCACAACCTGAAAACAACAGAGATATTCTATCGACAGCGATGAATTCAACATTCATCGACCCTATGATACCACCAGCTAACAAAATCGAAGAAGAAATAACTCAAATGATTTCAAACCAAAATTCTGTAATAACCCAGATTTTAGACGAAGTGAAGCTGTTGAATAGAAACATTGAGACATTATGCCAACAAAATCAACAAAATCGACAGAACTACCAGAGTCAACAAGATTCGTCTACAAGACAAGATTCAGCTATAACGATTTCAACCCAGATTAGCTTTGATAAAACCAGTTTTCAAAAGTTAACAGCTTCTACCGTCACACCTGTAGATCCTCAGACAACTCACCAGTCAACTCCCCAGACAACTTACCAGGCAACTCATCAGGCAACGCAGACAGAAGAACCCAAACCAAAAAGAAGAGGAAGAAAACGAAAATCAGAGACAGCAGAGAAAAATGGTAACCAACTTCACAAAAAACAACGATTCGATCCCTACTCTGTAATACCACAACGAGTAGAAACAAAAACAGGCTTGGGAAAATATGGAAAAAACATTGACAACTTCAAGGAATTCAACTTTCCGATGATCTCGAAAGAACAAGGAGAAAAGCTGGCATCAGAAGAAAAGCTATCGTCAGAAGAAAAGGTGTCATCAGAAGAAAAATCTCAATAGAGGAAGACTCTCGATAAAGGAGGAGAAATCTTTGAAAGAGCGACACCAAAAAATCGTCTCAATAGAAGAGAAACAGTCCTTTTCAGGACTAATCAAAAATCCTAGAAATTCTATCTTCAACATTTGTGAATAAGTAAGTCACCCCGACTCCAAGCGTATAAAAGACGATATTTCCAGGACATTAATCATTCGGCTCCCGAATAGACGACAGCTAAAAGACATGGTGATGGAGTATCGTGTACAATTTCTACTTCTCTCGATGACAAAATGGTATCTAACAACCTTTCTACTGGCAATGATGCATGACTCCACTTTGCCTATACATAAAATAAACAAAATAAGAAAGTTGATAGCAGATCGAAGAAGAATCGTGGAGTACCCTATCTGTCAGGCAAATTTTGGATCCGGTCATCAGAGGAGGAGAAAAACCACAGCAGAAAGAATCAAAGGAACGGTGCTGGTGAAGACAAAAGATCTTTGAAAGAAGAAAACGATAAAATCTTTGAAAGAGCGATATCAAAAAACAGTCCTTTTCAGGACTAACCAAAAAACCTTAGAAAAGTCTATCTTTTGAGAATTGTCAATCGATATATAGCTCCTATCGTGGGGGGGAAAAGACTAAGTCCAACGCTGATAGAGAAAGAACAGGCCTCAACCGAGAAGAAAAGCCGTACTTTTCAGGTCCAATGAGACCCTGAGACAATTACAGCATGGGGACGAACTTGTCAATATACGTAGAGAGGTAACTCCTCTTCACTCCTCTTTACCACCTCTTTACCTCCTCTTTACCTTCTCTTCACTCCTCTTTACCTCCTCTTTACCTCCTCTTCACTCCTCTTTAACTCCTCTTCACTCCTCTTTAACTCCTCTTCACGCCTCTTCACTCCTCTTCACACCTCTTTAACTCCTCTTCACGCCTCTTCGCTCCTCTTTCGGCATATAGCCCCATATCGTGGAGAAAAAAGACTAAGTCTATGATCTACAATACCCAATCGAAGCTAGAGAAAAAAGGCTAAGTCCAACGATATCAGAGAAAGCCTAAACCGAACAATATTAGAGAAAAACCAAGACGAACAGTGTAGATCAAGATCAGACTTGTTTCCATAGAAACCTATCGTGGAGAAAAAAAGACTAAGTCCAATTTGCCGAAATAGACTACCCCAGGGGAGTCTATTTCGGGCAAAGGAGACTAGAGACAACCCATATAGTGAGGAAAAGTGGGTGGGATGGGGATAAATCCAAGATGGCCGCCATCCACTTCCAGTTTGACGTTTTTTCGATCCATTTCGGACATCTTGTACCTATACTGCCCGCCACGGGAGGGCAGTATAGGGACATCGGACATTTTGTACCTATACTGCCCTCCCGTGGCGGGCAGTATAGGTACAAAATGCTCCACGGGAGGGTAGTATAGGTACACTGTACCTATGCTACCCTCCTATACTACTCAGGTCCAAGTCGAATAAATCTTACTCTTTTAATCTATATAACAGTATGTCCTATTTATTCATGCAACATCATGTCCCAGTCAAATTCTGTGGCATTTGTCGAAGACAATGCCACTATGAGTTCAATACGGTATTTTGAAAATCATGTATCGTAGTTTGTGCAGAACCGAAGGAAGTAAACCAATTAAACTCGATTTTTCTGAGACAAATAAGTGATAGCACTCAGATATATAATTAACAAGGGCGTACTAAAATTAACCGGATTAGGCCATCGAATTATGGGAATGATTCTTTTTTTTTTTTAATTGAAAATATCTATACCCGCTATGGCCTTATATTGGCGCAGTGATACATACAACCTCGTCAGTTGACCATGTTCGTCCCAAAACCAGTTCGTCCCAGGGCTTGTTCGTCCCTTGGCTTGTTCATCCGGCTTGTTCATCTCACAGTATTGTTTATTTTTTCAAATTATCACAATGGCTCCCTAGACAAATGCCACGCCAGTGCTTTCAACGCTTTGATTCCTTTCTGTACTCGTGTAAATTATGTCCCGGTCACAAAGCGATTTTCTTCTCTGTATCTATGTAACATTCCTCTCTGTGTGCATGTAACATTATGTCCTAGTCACGTAACGTTTTTTCCTCTCGGTTTCTATGTAACATTATGTCCTAGTCACGTAACGCTTTTTTCCTCTCGATACCCATGTAACATTATGTCCTAGTCACGTAACGTTTTTTCCTCTTTGTGTGCATGTAACATTATGTCCTAGTCACGTAACGTTTTTTCCTCTCGATACCCATGTAACATTATGTCCTAGTCACGTAACGTTTTTTTCCTCTCGGTTTCCATGTGTCATTATGTCCTAGTCACGTAACGTTTTTTCCTCTAGATACCCATGTAACATTATGTCCTAGTCACGTAACGTTTTTTCCTCTCGGTTTCCATGTGTCATTATGTCCCGGTCACATTTCTCTTGCTCTTTGTATCAACAGCCACATCTACATACCATTTTCTCTCTATATCAATGTAATGTTGTACCAAAGTCACGTAGTATGTTCTATTTAGTAAAATGTCGTGTCACATTAATATTAGTATCCATGTAAAATTATTGCCCACATCATTTAAGGTGACCCAGGTCAACATCATTTACATAGATTAAAACTAGTTTTATCCTCGGCATCGCACGTGGCTAACTTCGGCATACATGTATGTCCCGAATGGTCACGGAAATATTTCGTGTAATATGCGCGAATTAAATTGCTCATCAGTGTATATTAGTATCTAGCAGAGAACTAGCTCAAGTCTTCCGTAACTTCAACGAATGCGAACTAAACTTTCCGAATAATAGTCGGAGTTCTATTTATATGTCTACTTATATATTCAACATAATGGTCAAGATCAGGTTAAATGAAGTAGACAATATATGAGCCATTCTCTGTAAAAAGGGGACTTAATGCATCTCAGGGATGCACGATACCGACCATGCCATCACATAGTTATAAATCCAAAATAGCCACTTTTTCTTTAACAACCGAATTAATCATGAGGTAGACTGGTCTTTGGACACATGAAAAATTGACAAATAGCGAAAAGTTTCGATCCAGGTCAGCCTGCGCAGACTGCGCTGGCTGACCTTGGTCGATACTTTTCGCAGATGCATTAATCCCCCTTTTCACAGAGCTCGGCTCATATCTAAGGTACAGTTGTTTTGTACCTAGTTGGGAGGCAAGATTATATCGAACCTATATATCTTAAATTTTTGCTGCCCTGCCTCAGTGTTACAAAATGTCTATTTTGTGCTATTGATATTGCATTGGATGTCTTTTGTCGAAGTTAACCATTAAACTACTAAATAAGTTAAATGAAACTTTTCAAGCCGACAGTAAAAACCCAAATATTACTATTTCAAAGTCATTCTTTGCGGGGGGGGGGGGAAATATCTCCTTATCGGACAGTGTAGATCCAAGATCAGACTGCACGTTCTGTGCAGTCTAATCTTGATCTACACTGTCCGCAAAGGGTACTTGAGTCGCGCTTGGCAGATAAAGGGTTAAAGAAGGTTTGTCACTTTCTGACATTCACAAATGAGCCATGCTCTGTGAAAAGGGGCCTTAATGCATCTGCGAAAAGTATCGACCCAGGTCAGCCTGCGCAGTCCGCGCAGTCCGCGCAGGCTGACCTTGATCGAAACTTTTCGCTGTTGGTGTATTTTCTGTATGTCAAAGTAACAGTCTACCTTACAGTCGGTTGTTAAACAAAAGATCCATAATTGTGGATCCATAATTATATAAGGACTTGCTTGGTATAATGCATCACGGAGAAACATTAAGCCTCCTTTTACCAGAGCATAACTCAAATCTATATAGCCAGTTGCTCTCCTTTCATGATGACGTATAGATGGGTAGGAGATTTAGGACGAACAAAAAGTGTTGAAATTTAAAGACAATTGGTTTACAGCTGACAATATAGAGCACCCCACTCCTTCAACTACAGCGGTAATCTGTTCAATTTTTTATGAGTATTCTTTCATATTAACCATTAACTCTTTACCAAACGACAAAATTTTAGACTGGTCCAAATTGAAAGCGTTTGCAGACGACAAAATAAATTCGAATGAAAAATTAAAATTTGTTTTGGGAAGGGTAGAAAACATTGTGGGAAAAGGAGAAAATGCTGGTTACCAGCATTTTCTCCTTTTCCCACAGTGTTTTCAAAAGGCTTCTCTCCAGGGTCGTTAAAACCCGGGATTGTTTGGTAAAGGGTTAAGCTGCTAAATAGATGAAACGAAAATTTCTACTCAATAGCACATACCCAAATATTGAAAAACTGACTTCAAAGTTGACCTCTACGAGGGGAAAATACCATGTCGGACAGTGTAGATCCAAGATCAGACTGCACATTGTAGGAAAAGGAGAAAATGATGGTTACCAGCATTTTTCTTTTCCCACAATGTTTTCAAAAGCTTCATACCTCAGGGTCATTAAAACTCGGGATTGTTTGTAAATGAGGGTGTGTGATTCTTAATGCCGAGACCAGTTTAATACATCGGCGACTCAGAAGGCAAGCAGGTCAGGGGTTGTCAGTTCGATTTACAGGTAAATGAAATCCGGACAGGGCTGATATTTATGCTACATTCCTATCTCACTGCAGAGCACTGTTTTATCTTTGCATATTTTTTGTTACTGGATTGTTGCTCGGAAAGAATGTTGTTCCTTTTCCTTCATCCCGCCCCGGTAGCTCAGTGGTTAGCGTATCTGACTCGTGACATGGTACTTGCGAGTTCGATACCCGGTTGAGGCAAACTTTCTTTCCGGCGATTTTTCGCGTGTTAGAAAAGTAGTCAGTGTCTTTGGAAAGAAAGTTGTGTCAGTACTGATGTGAGAAAGCCAGGAAACACATGGGTGCGTCATTGACAGCCATGATATGACCTGAGCTGTTAAAATGGCGTTAACTCCAATACAAACCAACAAATAAACTTCATTAAACCATAAAGGGCCCCGTTGATAGGTATACCGACCACCGTTTCAGAACTGGAATACGATTGAAAGGTCATTAAGCACCACAAAGAAACAGTGATGGTAATGTAATGTAACACTTAAGCTGCTGAATAAATGAAACACAAATTTCTACTCAAGACTAAAAGCCGAAACATTGCGGTTTCAAAGTTGATTTCACCGGAAAGAAAATACCGTATCGGACAGTGTAGATCAAAGATCAGACTGCACGTTCTGTGCAGTCTGATCTTGATCTACACTGTCCGCAAAAGGTCAGTGGGTCGCGATTAGCAGCTTGAGGATTAACTATCTCTGACTCTTTTCATAGCAAGTCAGAAATGTCACCGAAAAAGATGTATCTGAGAATTTCTGGGATGAAATTAGGGATTTTCAAACTCTCATCCCGCGAGAGATGAGAGTGAGTAGCCGATGATATTGTCATTTAAGACTAAGCTCGCATTCTCTCTGAAACTGGAAAGTTTTCAATATCCAACTGGGGACCTCAGCTTTTCAAAATCCTGGTCCATATTCACCAACCATTCTTATGAACATTCTTAGTCTTATTCTCCAATATTTTCTACATTTGAAAGTAACATAACTTCTGATTGGCTAAACCAGATGGTCTAGCCAATCAGAAGTTTTGTTACTTTCAAATTAGAAAAAATGATTCTGGTGAATAAGACTGAGAATGTTCATAAGAATGGTTGGTGAAAACGGACCCAGATGGATTTGGGGAGAGGTCAATGCAATGCGCCTGTCCACATGTTCCAACCCCGGTAAATTATCGCAAGCGTCCTGCCTATATTATAAGCCTAATTGCTACACAATTACAGTATATCGCTTGCGAATTTTGGGCGCCCCGGATTTATATCTTCTGTGAAATAAGAAAGAAAATGCCCAGACTAGATGTTACTGTGCAAAACGCGACAAGAGATTCAGAACTTCGTGGCGAAATCAGGAATGACCGAACATTGGCAATTTCTGATATTACCTCAATGCTTTGATAGTTAATCTCTAAGCAAGTATACAAATTTGTCTGTATGAGGAAAATAGCTGAATATCTTTGTTCTTTTGTTTTATTTGAATGGACATCTTTCCCACACGACAAAAATTAAAAATGTGTCCAAATTGAAAGCATTTGCAGACGAACAAATGAAATGTGGTTCAAATGATGAAATTCCTCTTCTAAAGAATAGAAAACATAGGGGGAAAATGCTGTTTACCAGCATTTTTTCCCTGTACAAACCATGAATGTTTTCAAATGTCACCTTTCTCGGGTTCGTTAAACAACGGGATATCGAAAGTAGTGCAAGTGTAGTTTTGTCGGGCATGTTCTCTAACTCCTAGGCTGCTAAGCACGACAGCAGTCTGATCGTTGACTTACACTGTCCAGTAAGAAGATATTTTTCTTCAAAAAAAAGTGGGAAAAAAGCTTTATTCGAATTTTTCACTACTGGCTTGAAAGTTTCATTTAACTTGTCTTGCAGGGTAAGGGTTAAAATAAGAAAACATTTTGGGAAATAAATAAATGCTTGTTTCGCAGAATCTAATCTTTAACTCTTTCGGCACCAAATGTACAAATCCGGCTTCTTTTGATGGCTCTAAATAGAATCCACTGAATCCCCGGATGATTTTTATCATATAGGCTTGACCAAACAAGTGGAAGGTATAGATCAAAGATCAGACTGCACGTTCTGTGCAGTCTGATCTTGATCTATGCCTTCCGCAAAAGTCCCTCTTTTCGCCTATGGCGCTGAGAGGGTTAAGACAGGATTACCCTTTATCTTGTTAAATAAGTTGATTGAAACTTTCAAGTCGACAGTATAAACCCCAATAATGCTATTTAAAACTTATTTTTAGGAGAAAAATATCTCCTTATCGGACAGTGTAGATCAAAGATCAGACTGCACGTTCTGTGCAGTCTGATCTTGATCTAGACTATCCGCAAAAGGTCAGAGAGTCGCGCTTAGCAGCCTACGGGTTGATAGAATATAAAGAAAACCGTCAAAACACACACACGCCAAAAAACTCGGCTACTCTCATATTTTACTAGGCTTTGACTTTTCTGCTGGACTACTGTAGAAATACCAAATCACGTGACCTCGACAGTGTACGTGATCAACGCATAGATAGTTGGAAATTACCCATTTTCGGGTTGAAATTATAACCACTCGGTAATTATTGGAAGTCGGTTTGGTGACGAGGCGGCCCTCGTTGTTACACTCACAGTAGTGTTCGTTCGTTGCTGTATGTTTTCTGAATTTCCATCCAAATACCTGTAAATGTGGTGGTTTAATTTGCAAATATATTACTTTTCTTTTAAACGACATAACTAATTCTTAATCACGTGGCAGCAGATGACAGGTGTGCGCGAGGTAACGGAGGCTGGATTAACTTTTTTTTTTGTTTAAAACACGGGAAAATATTGGTGTATTGCTTTTTTCCTGTACCCCTGTTCGCTTCACAGTAAACGAGGAGACAAAAACCGGTCAATAATTTCAACAGCTTGTCGGTAAGAGAGGGGGGAATCACCATTTTCCGTTATATTTCGATAGGGGGTGTACAATAGTGCCCGGCTGTCTTCATCTATATGACTGTTAATCGATAGTGTGGTGTGACAGCTTCAGTTTTATAGTGTTAACATGTCAAAAAAGGGTAATAATAAAGAGGATAATTCGACCCCGGAGGCTGGACACGTTAGTATATAATATTATTATTATCATTATTATTATTATTACCTAACCTATAGGTTGCAAAGCGCGACTCAATGGCATTTTGCGGACACTGTTGATCAAGATCAGACTGCACAGAACATGCAGTCTGATCTTGGATCTACACTGTCCGAAAAGGAAATATTTTTCCCTCGAAAGAACTTTGAAATATCCAAATTCATATTCGTTCTATCGGAGAATTTCCTTTGAGTTGTTTAGCAGGTGTACTCTTTACCAAAACGACAGAATTCTTGATTGAACGAAATTCAAAGCATTTTCAGACGACAAATTAAATGTAACTGAAATGATTATTTCTTCCTTTGATAGGGTAGAAAACATAGCGGGAAAAGGAGAAAATGCTGGTTACCAGCATTTCCTCCTTTTCCCGCTATGTTTTCAAAAGCCTTCTCTTTCAGGATCGTTAAAACTCGGGACTGTGTGATAAAGAGTCAAAGACGAACCCTTACGCTGCTGAGCGCGACTCACCGACCTTTTACGGACAATGTAGATCAAGATCAGACTGCACAGAGGGTGCAGTCTGATCTTAGATCTACAAAGTCCGATAAGAAGATATTTCTCTCTCCCCCTCCACAAAAAAAAAAAATAAGTTTGAAATAACATTATTCTGGTTTTTACTATCGGCTTGAAGGTTTTATTTAACTTTTTTTTAGCAAGATAAGAGTTAACACTTTACCAAATGCCCCCCTGTATATACGACATTTACAAAGGAGGTTTTCGAGAACACTTCGGGAGAACAATGACTTCCTGGTACTAGCAATTTTGTCCTTTTTCCACTATTTTCTACACTTCAAAGACCTTTCCTATAATTTGAACAGCATTCAGTATGTCGTTTTTAACCCTTTACCACACAGTCACGAGTTCTAACGACCCCGAGGAAAAAGTCTTTTGAAAACATTGTGGGAAAAGGAGAAAATGCTGGTAACCAGCATTTTCTCCTTTTCCCACAATGTTTTCTAACCCTGTTAAGGGAAAGTTCCATCATTTGAGTCGCATTTGAATTGTCGCCTGTCAGTGCCTTCAATTTGGACTAGTCTACATTTTTGTTCTTTGGTAAAGATACATGCTTATAGTATGGGGGGGGTCAAAAATTGTCGTCTGCTACACCTTGAACGCAACGTTATTGACAGATATATATACTATCTTTGCTCTAGCATTAGGGAGTTTAAAACTCTTTACCAAACGAAAAAATTTTAGGCTGGTCCAAATTGAAAGCATTTGCAGATGACAAAATAAAGGTGACTCAAAAATAGAACTTTGATTTGGGCAGGGGAGAAAACATTGTGGGAAAAGGAGAAAATGCTGGTTACCAGCATTTTCTCCTTTTCCCACAATGTTTTCAAAAGCTTTCTTTTTCAGGGTCGTTAAAAGTCGGGATTGTGTGGTAAAGGGTTAATACATCTCCCTAATGTGTTGTATCGAGCAAGCCGTTACATCATTATGGATCCATAAAATCCATTTTGTCCCAGAACCGGCTGAATCCTGAGGTAGGGCGGTCCCCTTAGACACGCAGAAAATTGAACCAAAAGCAAAAAGTTTCGACGCAGGTCAGCCTGCGCGGACTCCGGAGGCTGCCCTTGGTGAATACTTTTTGCAGATGCATTAAGTCCCCTTTTCCCAGGGCATGGCCCAGTGATAAGTACTCGCAAGGCTTTTTGACAGAAATATTACTTGTCTATATCAGGGCCAAATATTAAAGTCGATCCCTTACGATGGTTAAACATACAAGCCAGAAGGTTTTTATGTTATAGGCTTAAAGAACAAGAGGACGGTAAAGATCCAGGATCAGACTGCATATCTATTCTGTGCAGTCTGATCTTGACCTATGCCGTCCACCAAAGACCCTGTTTTCGCCTATGAAGCTGAAAACGTTTAAAGTATCGGACGGTGTAGTGACCGTTTGGTTAATTGATCAGACTGTACCTTCTGTGCGGTCTGATCTTGATCTGTACCGTCCGCAAAAGCCTAATTTGTTGCCCGAACAAAACAGAGAGTTGACAACATTTTTTTATGAACATTTTTGTTTTTCACCCAAAACTCACCACCGCCACCTATGATTCATTTTGTATACAGTACAAATCCTGTTATAATATTCGCATGTTATGTACACATTTTTTAGTAGCACTTACATAAGCTGCAATGTTCAATATACTGTGTTGTAATGATATTCTTTACTACCTCGTTGTTTGTTCAATTATTATACATAATGGCTGAATTAAGATCAATCAAAAATCTAGATCACGTTCACATAAAGGAAATCCCTGTTGAGAGAAGGAAAATAGCTAGACTATTTCAGATAAAATGAGCCATGCTCTGTGAAATGGGGGCTTAATTCATCTGCGAAAAGTATCGACCCAGGTCAGCCTGCGCAGTCCGCGCAGGCTGACCTGGCCGAAACTTTTCGCTTTTAGTCAATTTTCCGTATGTCCAAGGACCAGTCTACTTCATGATAAATTCGATTGTTTAAACAATGGCTATTATTGATCCATAATTATGTGATGGCTTGACTTGTGTTACGCATGACGGAGATGCATTAAGCCCCCTTTTGCCAGAGCATGGCTAAAATCTTTTGAAGTACCGGTCGGAGGAGTAGCACAAGAATAAGAAGAAATTACTCCTTATTTCATAATATTTTCCAATGATATGTACTAAAGAGGCATGGAGGCTCGTATTTTAAATGGCAACTCCTCTCGTCTGTCTGTCTGTCTGTCTGCCTTAAAGATAGCAAAAAGATTCGGCCCGTGTCAGCCTGCGCGGACTGCGCAGGCTGACATGGGTCGATACTTTTTGCAGATGCATTAAGCCCCTTTAAAGTATCTTAAGGTGCAGATCTGATCTTATACTTTATCCACAAAAAACAACTTGATCTTGTTCCATATCTATTATGATCCATGCTCTGACAAAAGGGGGTTTAATGCACGATCATACAAACCCCACCCCCCCGTGATACATGATACCAAGCAAGTCATCACATAATTATGGATCTATAAAATCCATTTTGTCTAACAACCGACTGAATCATGAGGTAGGCTGGTCCCTGAACGTACAGAAAATTGACGAATAGCGAAAAGTTTCGGCCCAGGCTGACCTGGGTCGATACTTTTCGCAGGTGCATTAAGCCCCCTTTTCACAGAGCATGGCTCATATACAATGAGGTAAAGCCTAGCGCAAAATTAAGCTGTGATGATGGGGCCAGTCGATACCTTGCGGTGACAGAAGGGAACATTTTCTAATGCTGAATATGTCAAAAAGATTTTAGAAATCTTCTTAATCAAATGCTTTTTGTGATGAAATATGTATTGCATGCTCTGTGAAAATGGGGTTAAATGCATCCGCAAAAAGTATCGATTCATTTCAGCCTGCGCAGTCCGCGCTACACTGTCCGGTATTGTTTGCCATATTTTAGCAATCGATAGTATTTCGGTGTATTCTTTACCAACTAAAAAAGTCTGTTTGATTTATTTAGAGATTTACGACATAACCATTTTTTCTGAATACATTGTAGCTGTGAAGATGGTGGTACGCTGTAAATTTCAGATCAGACTGCTGCGTTCTGTACTACTCTTTGTTTTGCGAACCCTAATCCATCGCTACATCGACTGTTTTTAGATCTTCCAAAGGTTAACATAAATCATACCAAGGTGAAAAAATCAAGCGATAAAAAATTGAGTTACCAAAACTGTGGAAAACGTTGTAGGGGAAAAAGAAAAATTTGTTCAAATTATACAAACCTGAGAGGCGTCAAAATTCGTGCATGTACGATATCAGTTAACCTTTTACGAAAAATACCCGAGTTTAACAATTCTGGCAGGAAACCGTTTAAAAACATTGAGGGAAAAGGAGAAAATGCTGGTGTCCAGCATTTTCTCCTTTTCCCACAATGTTTTTCGTTTCACCCTTTCAAAGACAAATCCAATCATTGAGCCACATTTAACTTGTCGTCTGCAAAGGTCTTTCAATTTGGACCAGTGTTAAATATTGTCGTTTGGTAAAGATTTAACGAATACATTACCAACATAAATGTGACTGCAGCTGATTGTGCGGGCAGAGCTTATCGGTTGAACTTCGCATTTTTCACGGGTCAGTAAATTTTTATATTTTGTAACATACACCTACTGAAATTGCATTTCAATATTTAGGCCGATCCCGCAGCGCAGTCGGAAGCGTACAGGAGACAAGGGGGTCGCCGTTTCGATTCCTCAGTTCGGCCAATTTCTTACCGAGGATTGATGATAGTCAGACGATTATCACAGGATTCATTCCTCTCTCACCGCTGATCATTGTTTCGACGATGGTTATGTGGGAAAGCAGCCAGTGGCTTGGAAAGAATATTGTGGCAAGTACGTAAAAAACAAAACAAAACAAAAAAAAGCATAGATAGGTGCACAGGTCACCGCGGTATAACTGAAATGATGTTGAAAACTGCGTTAAAACATCATATAAACGATAAAAGAATCAATATTTAGGTACATTTAGGGACATTTGTATCTTTTGCAGACGGCGTAGATCCAAGACCAGACTGCACAAAAAGTACAGTCTGATCTTGGATCTACGCGTCTGCCACTTAATTCCAAACCTGGACACACAGTCAATTCATTTGCCGTAGAAAGGTATTTTTGGTCCTTGACTGTGTAAATGTGATTTTACTCTCCATTCACACGTATTATTCATATGCCTATTCATGTATACCCCGGGTTTCACCTATACTTTGTTGGGGCTCGACAGTGTCTTGCCCACGACTGACACCCCACCACCTTGACCACCGCCGAGGTGTAGGGAGCCAGATTTGCACTGGTTGCAACTCTAGCGTCTGTATTCCTGTGCCATCGCGAACCTCTATTTTGCAATCGAAAATATACAAATTAATTAGAGTACAATTATTATGACGAGACAGTTGAATCTTGTCACTCCCATCCTTCTTTTTTTTCAATATGGTTTTTTTGTGGCATTTGTCGAAGACAATGCCACTATGAGTTCAATACGGCATTTTGAAAATCATGTATCGCATTTTGTGCAAAACCGAAGGAAGTAAACCCTATTAAACTCAATTTTTCTGAGACAAATAAGTTCTTCGATTGCACTCAGACATGAAAATGAAAATGACGTATTAAAATAAATTGGATTAGACTATCGATCATGGAAATACTTCTTTTTAATCGAAAATAACTAGATCCGCTATGGTCTTCTATTTGCGTAATGATACACACAATCTTTGTTTCTTGACCGCCCGATTGCGTGCTTGATCGTCCCAAACCAGTTCGTTACTGGGCTTATTCGTCCCCGGGCTGGTTCGCCAGGACTTGCTCGTCCCACAGGATTGCACGCTACTCTATTGGATTGTGCATGACTATATAGTAGGTTGACTTTCAAGCGAATATTTTGAAACTATTCCTATTTTTTTTTTTAAATGATTAATTCCACACAATGGCTCCCTTGTTTTTTTTATAGAACGATGAATTCGTGATATGGGTGGACCGTTAGAATGAATGGTGTTTTACGCCACTTTCAGAACCATTCAATCATATCTTGGAGATAGTCTACTTAC
Source organism: Tridacna gigas (assembly GCA_945859785.2). Lineage (NCBI taxonomy): Eukaryota > Metazoa > Mollusca > Bivalvia > Cardiida > Cardiidae > Tridacna > Tridacna gigas. The sequence goes on along the minus strand of OX244032.2, from coordinate 1,168,792 downwards.
TCATTTGTGTCTTGGGTGGCAAGGGATCTGAAGAGCCTTGTCAAAGGACACTCCCACGAAAAGCCCAGTATTTGGAAACAAAGCGTTTTGTTTAACCCTTTACCAAAAAATACTGGGTTTTAACGACCCTGAGGAAGAAAGCCTTTGAAAACATTGTGAAAAAAGGAGAAATTGCTTGTAACAAGCAATTTCTTCTTTTCCCACAATGTTTTCTACCCTATCAGAGAACTTCAGCTCATTTGTACCAATTTCAAATTTGTCGTCTGCAACTGCTTTCAATTTTGGAATTGTCCAAAATCTGTCGTTTGGGAAAGGCTTAAACTCGATACAATATTTTGTAACAGCATATGATCTGCTGATTTCACATTTCACAAAATCTGCCACAAAAATGGGGATAGTATTCTTGATTGGCATTTAAAATGCGAATTATTCATTTACTAAACAAAACCATGTTTTAAATACCCCAAGGCATAAGTTTTGAAAACTGGTATTCAGTATTTTTTTCGTTTTCTTGCGATGTTTTCTACTCTACCAGGGACAGATTCGGTCATTTGAGCCAATAAATTGTCGTCTGCAAATGCATTCAATTCTAGAATTTTGTCGTCTGGTAAAGAGTTATAACTCAAATCATTGAAAAAGAGGTGAAAAGGCTGCACATATTTGCAATCTGATCCTGATCGACACCCTACGCAGAACACATCCATATAGTCTTGTCAGCTCTTTTTTACTTCTTTCCCACGACTACCTAATTCCTTAGACTGTTAGGCGCGACTCGCTGACCTTTTTCGGACAGTGTAGATTAAGATCAGACTGCACAGAACGTGCAGTCTGATCTTGAATCTACACTGTCCGCTAAGAAGGTATTTTTCTCCAAAAGTTAAGCTTGAAATAACATTATCTGGGTTTTTAACTATTGGCTTGAGAGTTTTATTTAACTTACGTAGCAGGATAAGGGTTAAATTCAAGACGACTCCACACCAAATATCTCTCGATGACGAAGGCACGTGTACCTGAAAAAACAACAAAGACAATTAACTCTTTGGCTGCTAAGCGCGACTCACTGACCATTTGCGGACAGTGTAGATCAAGATCAGACTGCACAGAACGTGCAGTCTGATCTTGAATCTACACTGTCCGATAAGGAGATTTTTTTTTTTCCTCCAAAAAATAAGTTCGGAATAGCATTATTCGGGTTTTTACGACCGTTTTGAAAATCCTTTTCACTTTTTTCGCGGGATAAGGATCAATAACTTGTTAACCCTTTCCCAAACAACAAATTTTGGACCGGTCCAAATTGAAAGAGTTGGCAGACGACAATTTTAAATTTGATGAAAATGGCAGAAAGGTCTCAAAAAGGGTAGAAAACACTGTGGGAAAAGGAGAAATTGCTCGTTACGAGCAATTTCTTCTTTTCCCACAGTGTTTTCAAAAGACTTGTACTGCAGACACGTGAAAACCAGGGCTTGTTTGGGAAAGGGTTAAATAGGATTTGTTACTTGACTGTCGTAGACAGTTTTTGAAAACAATGTGAGAAAAAAAGTCAGGCACTTGCTCCTTGTCCAAATTTCATTTTTCAAGGAACTCTTTATTTTAAAAGAAATAGTAGACTCTTTCTCGATACTGTGACTTGAACCAGTTTTGATACATGCATGTCTAAAAATAACTCGTATGTGTATAGTACGTCGTATATTGATTAAACTTCCCAAAAACCAGGAAACTATTTCAGTAACCAACACACAAAAACATTAACAAAAACAATGGACACACATCGTGTTGACTACTTGACCTAACAAAATGTTAAAACTAAATTTTCCTCCTCAAATGGTGTACGGCGAGTCATATGAAAACTGGCCGACATTTTCTTTTTTTAAATCCATCACTGAGTTGAATTTATTTATTTATTTATTTATTTATTTATTTATTTACCTATTTATTTATTTATTTATTTCCCGGCTCAGCCAATTTCTTTCCGACGATTGACGGTAGTAACTGCGACAGGATTCATTCCACTCTCACCGTTGAACATTGTTTCGACGATGGTTATGTGGGAAAGCAGCCAGTGGCTTGAAAAGAAAATTGTGCATAGTACTGGTAAAAGAAACTCCAGGAAAGCATGGATAGGTGCACAGGCCGCCGTGATATTCCTGAAATAATGTTGAAAACGGCGTTAAACACCATAAATCAATTCAAATTTATTTATTTATTTATTTATTTTATTTTATTTTATTTTATTTTATATAATTTGATAATAATTTATTATTATTATTATTATGCGCGGACTGCGCAGGCTGACCTAAGTCGATACTTTTCGAAGATGCATTAAGCCCCCTTCTCACAGAACATGGCTCATATATGCATAGCTAAAATGTGGAATTAATTGTATATTTTACACAATAGAACTGAATGTCAACAAAATTAACAAACTTGGGGAAAAGCGGCGTGACCAAAACTTTTGAAGCTGTCTGTGGTAGTTCTCTGCATTAACCCATTATTTCCGAGGTTTAACGACACTAAGGTTTCAAAATACCTCGTAAAAACATCATTGGAAAAGGAGAAAATGCTAGTAACCAGTATTTTCTCCTATTCCCACAATGTTTTCTAGTCTATTAAAATATATATGAGCCATGCTCTGTGAAAAGGGGGCTTAATGCATCTGCAAAAAGTATCGACCCAGATCAACCTGCGCAGTCCGCGCAGGCTGACCTAGGCCAAAACTTTTTGCTATACTGGTCAATTTTCTGCATGTCAAAGGACCGGTATACCTCATGTCATTGATTCAGTCGGTTGTTAAACGAAATGGATTTCATGGTTCCATAGTTATACATGTATAATGTCTTGCTTGGTGTAATGCATCACGGAGATGCATTAAGCCCCCTTTTGCCAGAGCATGGCTCGTTTACGAAAAGCAGCCATTTAATGACTTAGTATTGTTTACCCAACGCAGTGCACATTATAAGTCACATTGCATTTATCGGACAGTGTAGATCCAAGATCAGACTGCACGTTCTGTGCAGTCTGATCTTGATCTACACGGTCCGCAAAAGGTCAGCGCGTCGCGCATAGCAGCCAAAGGGTTAACTCTATAGTTCACCGGAACATTTAAGCCACGTTTAATTTGTCGTCTGCAAATGCTTTCAATTTGGAAAAATCTAAAATTTTTTTGTTTGGTTTCAAACCGCCTGAAAAAAGCTTGTTTGGTTTCAAACCGCCTGAAAAAAGCTTGTAGCAGACCACTTTAAATAATCCTTTGTTTCGACTGACAGAAAATTCCAGCCCAGTAGTCCTGGCTACAAGTAACTCTTAAATTGAAAGCATCTGCAGACGACAAATGTAGCTCAAATGATGATTTCTGTCTTTGATTGAGTAGAGAACATTGTGGGAAAAGTAGAAAATGCATTTTATCCTTTGTTTTGCACAATGTTTTCAAAAGCCTTCTCTTTCATGGTCGTTATTGTTGTTGTTGCTGCAGCTGCTGCTGTTGTTGTTGTTATTGTTGTTGTTGTTGTTGTTATTGTTGTTGTTGTTGTTGTTGTTGGTAAAGGATTCATCCTTATCCTGCTAAATAAGTTAAATGAAACTTTCAAGCCGATAGTAAATACCCAAATATTGATATTTTAAAGATATCCTTTGGAGAAAAATATCTTCTTAGTTTAGACATATTCATTTTGTATCGATTTAGAAACAAGTTCTTGCAACTTATAGTGATCTCTTTCGATTCAATGAAAAGTCCTAAAGTTGACACCCGCTCCCGGGAATCGAACTCGGGACTTTTTGGTTTCGAGGCTGACACTCTACCTAACGACCACAGATATTTTAGTAGTAAAATATATCCTGATCGGACAGTGTAGATCCAAGATAAGACTGCAATTTCTGTGCAGTCTGATCTTGATCTACACTGTCCGCAAAAGTTCAGCAGCCAAAGGGTTAAATTTAATTTGTAATGGTTGTGGTTCTTGAATAAGTTTCTCAATGATAAAACCTTTCAGATGCAGAGGAAAGGTGTAGGTTCTCTCACAGACAGAGTGGATCAAGATCAGACAAAGAAACTGTTTTTATCTTCACTGCCCAATATTCAGCAATCTAGTCTAATGCATATAGTATTCATTTTTAAAGGCCATCTGATTTATAAACTCAAATAGGAACAGAACAGAACAGACATTTTATTCAGACGTATATATTGTACATTGTCTTGTCAGAATATAAGTTATTTTAATGAATGATGTCACATGTTTATATACATATCAAAAGTGAAGTAGAAAAAAAAGTGTTGGCCTAAAGTTACCAGTCAGAAGCAGAAATCAAACGAATCCGTGCTCTCTGAAAAGGGGGCTTAATGCATTTGCGAAAAGTATCGACCCATGTCAGCCTGCGCAGTCCGCGCAGGCTGACATGGGCCGAAACTTTTTGCTATCTTTAAATTTTCTGCATGGCAAAAGATAGTTCTACCTCATGATTCAGTCTGTTGTTTGTCAAAATTGCTTTTATGGATCCATAATTCGGTGATGTCTTGCCAGGTAAAATGCATTACGGAGATGCATTAAGCCCCTTTTTGCCAGAGCACGGCTCATATGTAGAAAAATAGAATATATAATGGTATCAAAGACACACAAGATCTCATATGTACTCAGTAGAATTATATTGTGAAGATAAATTTCGAAAAACAGCGTGATAGGTCCGTATTCACCAACCATTCTTAAGAACATTCTTAGTCTAATTCTCCAGAATATTCTAACTTTGAAAGTAACACAACTTCTGATTGGCTAAACCAGTTGGCTAAACCAATCAGAAATCGTGTTAGTTTCAAAGTTAGAAAATTCTGGAGAATAAGACTGAGAACCTTCTCAAGAATGGTCGGTGAATACGGTTGGTGATCTGCCGATAAACGTCCCAGCCAATCATAGGGCTTGTCTTCGAAATTGTTCAGATGTCGAAAAAGGACCCTTCTCAATATTGTATAATTTTTATCACATTTCAAAAAAAAAAAAAAAAGAGAAAATTTTTTCTGTGCAGTCTGATCTTGATCTACACGGTCCGCAAAAGGTCAGTGAGTCGCGCTTAGCAGCCTAAGAGTTAACTCTTTAGTTCGCCGAAAAATTAACGCTTTTCCAAATAAAACGCCATTTCAGACCACTTATATAACGTGGTTCAAATGATGCGATTTGTCTTTGAAAGGTTAGAAAACATTATGGGAACAAAAGTGAAAATCTTGGTTCCTAATTTTTTTTCTCTCTTCTTTTCCCACCATGTTTTTAAAAAGTTTTTTTCACAGGGTCCTACAAACAAGGGATCGTTTGCTACAAAGTTAAACGAAGTATCAACGATTAAATTACCCAATTTACAACATTGTGGAAAAAAAATAAGGAATACAGGGGTCTGGTGCAAGACATTTCGTCCAAAGGGTGTTTCGTCGAAATCCATGTGTGTTTCAAAATACTGACTGCCAAATTCCTAGATTTATTTCATGAAAAGCTATGTCTGGGCGGAAAATTTGAGTCTGGGTTAGGGTAAGGGTTAGGGCTCGTTCTTTTTTCTTATATGGGGATCTTTTTAGACCCCCTTCAACTGACTAAAAAGAAAAGAAGCACTTAGATTTTTGGGGGACGTTTAAAAATTCCTGGTTCCGAACTTAAAGTAAACAGGGATTCAGTGAAAGGCATTAGAACTACAAAAAAAAGCTTAGGTAACTAATCAAAATAATATCGAAGAGAACAGAACAAGATCAGACTGCACATTCGTGCAGTCTGATCTTGTTCTATTCTCTTCGCAAAAGTCATCAGAATAAGCGATACGAAGGGAGTGGATTGAACAATGTTAAGGATGGCTGCGGTTGTCATTAAAAAATCGTTGTTACTCAGGATGTGTAAAGGTGCAACAGAGCTGAGTCACGTGTTTACGGTCGCCATACACCCATTGTTTGTGATATGAACACGTAATGCGTGTTACTATTGTAGGAAAAACCAGACACGGAACCCTTATGCATATGTGAATGCGATTCTGTTCAAATTTTATTTTTAGGTAATTTCCTCGCATGAGTAGATTAATTTATTTTTATGTAAAGTTTTTTTTTTTTCATATTCATAGAATAGAAGGGTTCAAGTCAATTGGCCATTTTTTTCCTTAAATTTATTTACTCTGTCATTCATTAGTTGTCTGTTATTGCTCATTCACTCTCTCATTCATTCGGTCTTGTATCCAATAATGTTGCTACGTTATTGTTTTCATCCCATGTCATTAACGTAAGCACACCTGAGCAGGAAGTGCTCATGAGTAGGGAGTTTTAGGGTGGTGGCCATTGTCCATTGTCAGTGGTGCGTCCCCTGTCATGCTTCATTCCTGGTTTGTATTCAAAGAATTCCTTGGTTCAGTCATGCGGGGGGGGGGGGGGGGGTGGGTCAAGCATGAATCCGTTCTCTAGGATAACATTTAATAGAAGAGAATTTATGTTTGAACTGGTGCACGACATTTCGTCGAAAATGTGTTTCGTCGAAATCCATGTTTGTTTTGAAATACCGATTGCTTAATTTTTGGATTAAGCAATGCAAAGCTCTGTCTGGGAGGGAGAATTGGGCCACAATTCATCTGGGTTAGGGTAAGGGTCAGGGCTTGGGATCGTTTTCGACGAACGTGGATTTCGACGAAATGTCGCACACCCCTTTGAAATGATCCATGCTCTGTGAAAAGGGGATTTAATGCATCTGCACAAAGTATCGACCCAGGTCAGCCTGCGCGGATTGCGCAGGCTGACCTAGGTCGAAACTTTTTGCTCTTGGTAAATTTCTTTAATGTCCACGGACAATTCTTCCTCATAATTTAGTTGGTTGTGAGAATAAATGGATTTTATGGATCCATAATTATGTAATAACTTGCTTGGTATAATGCATCACGGAGATGCATTATACCCCCTTTTGCCAGAGCGTGGCTCATACCCTTGTCTAATACAAGAGGACTTTTTCGTGGTAGTATTTTCAATATAGTATCATAATTATGGTGGTCATATGGTGGTTGTTCATCAAATGCAATCAGACTGTGTCCCTGGGATCAGAGCTGGCCCTGTCTTTTGGGCCCTATTTTGTAAGCAGAGGTAAATGGGCAAAATGTAAAAGATCTTCCTGTAGATCTTCCTGTCTGACACCACCTGGAGGCCAAGATCGTTGATATTTCCTATGTAGCATCGTCTAATGGTCTTTTTGACATAACAACACAAATTCTTGCAGAGTAATAGAAATGGTCTCGCTCTGGGAGTCATATGTTTTACACCGACTAAAATACAGAAACTTTCAAAGATCTTTTTGTCTAAAGCTATACAGCCATAATTTGGGTCTGGGGTCAAAAACTGCCTTACCCCAGGCGGCAATTTCAGATACTTCATAAAGGTTAATATATATAGATGGAAAACTTCAAAAGTATCTAGACCCAACTAAAACACCTCCATAATGGGTAGCATTAACAATTTATGGACTTCTACCGAGACTGCTAAAAAACAGCCTTTTGAGAAAAAATGGTCTCGACATGGGGGGGGGGATCAGGCTGACCTTGGCCGAAACATTTTGTTAAGTTCAATTTTCTGCATTTCAAAGGACCAGTGTACCTCATGATTCACTAGGTTGTTTTACAAAACAGATTTTAGGAATGTATAATACTGTGATGACTTGCTTGGTATCATGCATCACGGAGATGCATTAAGCCCCCTTTTACTAGAGCATGGCTCATATATTGAAATAAATCATATAGGAACATCTCTTAACATTTCCGGCTCAGTTGCTGAAAGGGATAAACCTCTCATTCTTGGTGATAAATATGACCTGGTGAACTTCTATCATGTGTAATCAAATAATAAGCATTGTTTTTGTTTTGTTTGTTTGTATTGGAGTTTAACACCGTTTTAACAGGTGATAATAATAGGTCATATCACGCCGGTCAGTGCACCTACGCAAGTGTTCCCTGGCTTTCTCACAATAGTATTGACACAACTTTCTTTCCAAGTCACTGATTACTTTTCTCATATGAATCAGAGGTGAGAGGCGAAAAATCGCCGGAAAGAAAGTTTGCCTCAACCGGGTATCAAACCCACAACCACCAGGTCACGAATCAGATACGCTAACCACTGACCTACCAGGGCGGCTAATAAGCCTTGGTTGACACTGTTTGCATAATCTCATTGACCTTCGTGCAATTCTCGCAACTATTGTCCTGCGGTCAAAAGTGTTCCCTCCAAGCTGTCAGATAGTAGTATTGCACAGAAAAAAAAATCGGATATCTGTTTGTGAGATTCTGATCAGTCAGCGTCACACCTTGTATTACTTTAACTCTTTCAGCACCAAATATAGTAACGTGCCATGCTCTGGGAAAGAGGGTTTAATGCATCTCCGTGATGCATTCTAAAAAAGCAAGTAATCATATGATTGATTGATTGATTGATTGATTGTATGGTGTTTAACGCCGTTTTCAACATTATTTCAGTTATATCACGGCGGCCAGTGCACCTATCCATGCTTTCCTGGAGTTTCTTTTACCAGTACTCCGCACAATATTCTTTCCAAGCCACTGGTTGCTTTCCCACATAACCGTCGTCGAAACAATGGTCAGCGGTGAGAGAGGAATGAATTCTGTCGCGATGACTATCATCAATCCTCGGAAAGAAATCGGCCAAGCCGGGGATCGAACCAGCGACCTCCTGTTCTCAAGTCCTGTACGCTACCGACTGAGTAATCGTATGAGCCATGCTCTGGCAAAAGGGGGCTTAACGCATCTCCGTGATCCATGATATTAACCCTTTCCCAAACAAGCCCTGGTTTTCACGTGTCTGTAGTACAAGCCTTTTGAAAACACTGTGCGAAAAGGAGAAATTGCTCGTAACGAGCAATTTCTCCTTTTTCCACAGTGTTTTCTACCCTTTGTGAGAACTTTCTGCCATTTTCATCAAATCTAAAATTGTCGTCTGCAAACTCTTTCAGTTTGGACCAGTCCAAAATTTGTCGTTTGGGAAAGGGTTAAACAAGTCGTTGCATGATTATGGATCCATAAAACCCATTTTGTCTAACAACCGACCAATTCATGAGGTACACTGGTCCTTTGACATGCAGAAAATTGACCAATAGCGAAAAGTTTCGGCCCAGGTCAGCCTGCGCGGACTGCGCAGGCTGACCTGGGTCGATACTTTTTCGCAGATGCATTAAGTCCCCTTTTCTCAGAGCGCGGTTCATTTGATTATAGCACTATAAAATCTTTTTGTTTTTTTCTAACAACCGACTGAATCATGAGGTTGAATAGTCCTTGGACATCGAGAACATCAATCTCCGAGCAGAGTTGTTCGTTACTCTCACCATACATCTCTGCAACGGGCTAAATGACAAGAATCTTGTCAAACCGAGGAAAACATGTTTTGTTACTGTTTAACTGTTTCATGTGTAACATAATAAAGTAGACAAAGGAAATATGATACATTATAGTGCATTCAAACTGATGAATTTATTACACAATGGAACTATTTTTTCAAGCTTCTGTACTGATCGGAATCTTACGCCAATTGTAAAAAAAATGGCTGCGCCCATGAATGATGACAATTTAACACACCGATGGATCTAAGTTTGTAAGATTAAAAAACAAGTTATCGTCCTTTAAAAGACTTTTAAGCTTTTCAGAAAATCCCTCTTTTTCACATTTCCTATCACTAAGTCTGATTGGCCGTATGCTGTTTGAACAGCACACAAAACAATCGATTGGTCTTTCTTTCACCGGCGTTTGTGTCGCCATTTTGAGTTATGGTCATGTGACGAAAATATCACGTGATGACGGACTACTTTCTGAGCCAACTACAGAGGTGAATGGGAATGATCCGTAGTGCAAGAGAGTGCCAGAACATTGACCAATAGCAAAATGTTTCGACTTAGGTTACACTGCGCAGGCTAACCTGGTATGCTACTTTTTGCAGATGCATGAAATCTCCTTTTAACAGAGCATACCTATTTCGACACCATACAATCCCCTAAAAAACCCGGATCTTTATCTTACAGGCTTGACCTAAAAAGCAGACGGTATAGATCCAAAATCAGACTTCATCTTCTGTGCAGTCTGATCTTGATCTATGCCGTCCGCAAAAATACTCTGCTAAAGTATCGACCTAGGTCAACCTGTGCACTCCGCGCAGGCCGACCTGAGCCGAAACTTTTCGCTGTTGGTCAATTCTCTGTATGTGAAAGGACCAGTTTACCTCATGATTCAGTCGGTTGTTCGACAGAATGGGCTTTATGGATCCATAATTCTGTGATGACTTGCTGGGTATCATGCATCACAGAGATGCATTAAACCCCCTTTTTGCCAGAGCATGGCTTACCCCTTTTCGCCTACGGCATTTAAAGGATAAAGAAGGAAAATATTACACGTTAAAGAAAGTGATTGTCCTTATTATAAATGGATAGTCTATTGTTTGTCAAATATAGATGATAATCAAGTAATACTATTGTTTTTGATGTGCTTATGTATAGCCATTCTGTTTTCTCCTACTTTTAAGAGATGATAATAAGCTCCAATTTGCGAGCTACAGAAATAGTCTTCCTGTCTGGAAGTCGATGTGGGAGTCATTTCCATATGAATATCGTAAACAAATTTGTTTGTTCAAATCTTCGCGACATCAGCTGGGGATCTACTCCTTCTACTATCTGATGACTTTGGTTCTCGTGTTGAGGACGTAAAATGTTTCTGTATGTGTACTGAATGGGCCGGAAAGTGGGTGGCTTCATGGATGGATGGATGGATGGATGGGTGTTGTAGGATGGTTGTGAGGGTGGTTGGGCGGATGGATGCATGAGTTGGAGAATGAATGGAACCATCCATAAATGGTGGATGGACCGATAGATTTTATCGACTGATCGATACATTGGTGGTCGGATATGATTTCCCCCCTTTTTATTTCCTAACATGAATTGTTAACATAGTATTTTATGTGTAACGATAGTGCAGCAGAAGTTCTGATCGAAGTATTTGCAAGAACAGATGTACTTTTTTGCCACTGTGTTGTTCCAGTTCTGATTGCTCAATGGAACTGGCAGTAATGCCCGAGTAAGTGACTATCACCTTCCATGATATTTGACATATTACGAATCAGGGGATTGCTTTTAGTTGTTGTATTCGGTTAGATCTTGGTCTACAATGTATTCTTGCGTCCCTTTTAAAGTCAGTGAGCAGGTGAGCTGGTTCATTAAATTTATCTGTTCAGTCACCATATATTACTTTTTGTCCATTCCGCCATAGATGAAAATACTGTTTAGTCATGTTTTAGGATCGAGTATCGTATACCTACGTGTAAATCCAAGATCAGACTACAGTCGTGCAGGATTTGATCTCCTCCCTGCCTCCGATGGCATAGATTTACGGATGCCACAGATCAAGATCAGACTGCAATTGTGCAGTCCTATCATGATTTATGCCATCCGTTAAAGCTATTTATTTCATCTATGATGATAGAAAGCGTGATGAAATTCAACCGCGTTCTCAGCTGAAAAATAAGTCTTTTCGTGCATCTTAATTACACGGCTTTTGTCTCACGGACTCACGATACTTTTGACTTTTCACCCTTAGGTTGCTAAGTGCGACTAACCGACCATTTGCAGACAGCGTAGATCCAAGATCAGACTGCACATTGTGCAGTCTGATCTTATATCTACACTGTCCGATAAGGAGATATTTTTCTCCAAAAGAATAACTTTGAAATAACACTATTTGGGTTTTTTAACTATCGGCTTTACAGTTTTATTTCCCTTATTTAGCAGAATAAGGTTTAATGTAAATAACACTATGGTTATATCACATGAACCTTGTAGGTATGTCTTTTAGATGGAATGTTGAGGATAATGATGGATGGATGGATGGATGGATGGACGGACGGACGTACCGACGGACGGACCGACGGATGGATCTATCGATCGATTGATTGATTGATCTATCGATGAATTGATGGCAATCATAGACAGATTGACTTTTAGGTATGTTGTCAATGATCTACGTGTGAAAGAGGGAATGATTAGCCGTAGGAAAGAAGGAAGAAAGGACATCCTTCATGGCAGTCACTGACAGTAGGAGAAGAATAACCGAATTATGCCTTCATCTATTTACCTGATATTTTAAGTGATTTTGCCATCGACTGCACTAGTCTGGTTCATTCTCTTTAGCTGCTAAAACCAAGTAAAAACAGTACTTGTAAACCTTTTACTGTTCAGCTCCGACTTTTAACGACCCTGACAAAGAAAACTTTTGAAAACATTGTTGGAAAAGGGAAAAAAATTCTGGAAACCAGCATTTTCGTCTTTTCCCACAATGTTTTCTACCCAATCAAAGACATTTTTTATGTTTTTAGTTACATTTAATTTGTCGTCTGCCAATGCTTTCAATTTGGAAAAGGCTAAAATTTTGTCGTACTGTAACACATTGTGAGAAAAGGAGAAACTATTGGTTACCAGCATTTTAACCTTTTTCCACAGTGTTTTCAAAAGCATACTTTCTCAGGTCTTTAAAACTGGAGATTGTGTAGTAAAGAGTTAAAGAAAACTTCGGTTTTACGCTATTGAAAACAGTATCGTTATTCATCACCCAAAACTCTATGGAGTTATCGTTCTTTGAGAACTCTTCAACTCAACTGGTAACAAAATGAACATATCTCGCGAGACAGCCCGAGATGAGCGGGACATCGACGGTGACGTATAAACATACTCAAGATCAGTGCCCTTATTCAAGAACCATTCTCAGTTTCATCCTTAGTCTTATTTTAGATCAAGGAAGTTAAACATCTGTTAAGCTAAACAATTTGAGCCATGCTCTGGCAAAAAGGGGGCTTAATGTATCCCGTGATCCATGATACTGAGCAAGTCATTACATAATTTTGGATCTGTTAAATCCATTTTGTGTAACACCCGACTGAATCATGAGGTAGACTGGTCCTTGGGCACACAGAAAATTGACCTATAGCGAAAAGTTTCGGCCCAGATCAGCCTGCGCGGACTGCGCAGGCTGACCTGGGTCGATACTTTTCGCAGATGCATTAAGCCACCTTTTCACAGAGTATGGGTCATTTGGTTTTGCCTATCAGAAATTGTGTTCCTTTCAAATTTTGAAATTCTTGTGAATAAGACAAAAAAAAAAAAACTTCTAAAGAATGGCTGGTGAATACGGATCCCGAATTTATATTAGACATGAAAGCCGAAATATGCCAATGTATGCCAAATAATGTGAAAAATTTACCTTTGAAATTAAAAAAAAAAAGAAATCTTAAACAAAAAAAGAAAAAAAAAAAAAAATACACAGTATTGCCTAAGGTGGCGATATGTCACAGGAAATGACTAAATTTAGGTAGGCTTTGTCCCGATAAAAAGTCTAAATGTGCCTTTAACTTGATGCAACACTTAGCGACAAGGTACGATGAATTCGGCTTGTAGCTAAAACAATATCGTTCATTGTACATGTACTTTAGTCACCCACAACAGCGACACCTGGCTGATCTGTTCGATCAATAATCAGGACCGTTTTTACATCAGCCATCATTTTACGTGTTAACTCTTTACCAAACGACAAATCTTTAGACTGGTCCAGATTCAAAACATTGAGGATGAAAATGTATACACGACTAAAATAATGTCTTCCTTTTCCTGTTGAAAGAGTATAAGATGTTGTGGGATAAGGAGGAAATGCTAGTTACCAGCATTTTCTTCCTTTCGTGCAATGTTTTCAAAAGACCTTTTTTTTTTCAGCTCGTAAAAACGCGGACCGTTTTGTGAAGGATTGATTCCTAGAGGAGTTATTAACTTGGTTATTCCCCCTTTTCAAAAGATTCTAATTTATAAAGGATGCTTGACTCGTCTTTCGGCGCTTCTAGCGGACCGTGTAGATTAAGATCAGATTACAAAAGGTGCAGTCAGATCTTGTATTTACTGTACAATATGGTGAGGTTGGTAGGCCTAAAAACAGCATTCAACTCTTAACCAGACGACAAAATTTTTAAATTCGTCTAAATTAAAAGTATTGGCAGAGGACAATTAAGTGTAAATCATGAAATGGTACTTATTTCTGACAGATAAAGACATTGTGGAAAAAGAAGAAATTGCTGGTTACGTGTATTTTGTCCCTCTCTCACAAAGTTTTCAAATGCGGTTTTTTAGGGTGGTTAAAACTCGGGATTGTTCGGTAAAAGGGTTGACTTGCAGTACAAAGAAAACTGCAGTTCAGTCACTCAAGTCAGTTTGAATAATTTAACACACCTAAAGCTGGTACTAATATTTGTAGCTTGCATCATTAGCTTTTTTAGGCATGCTTTTCGTATAACCGCTAAATATTGTATCGATGCTGGTTAAAAAGCGGAAGTAACCTGTGACTGATTGACTGACTGATTGACTGACTGACTGGTTGGTTGGTTGATTGATTGATTGATTGATTGATGGTTTTCGCCACTTTCAAATGTGTTTCTGTCATATCACGGCGACAGCTCTCTTATTGAAGTATGTCCTGGGTTTCACCAGTACTAGGCTAGGCCGGCTTTGAATTGTCTTGCCCAATGACACTCCAACGAAAATGCCCAGTGCTTCCAGCGAAGCTTCAACCCGTGGCCTCCAGGTTACGAGTCGTACACTTTTCCACGCAGGACCCTTTAACTACATTACTGACAAACATACACGAGGAATTAACTCTTTACCACACAATTCCGAGTTTTTACAACCCTGGGAAAGAAGCCTTTTGAAAACATTGCTGGTTACCAGCATTTTCTCCTTTTCCCCTCATGTTTTTTGTCCTTCATCTTTCCCCAAACAAATTTCAATTTTCCAGTCACATTTATTTTGTCGTCCGCAAATTCTTTCAATTTGTACTAGTCAAAAGTTTTGTCGTTTGGTAAAGAGTTAACCAGTTTGGGTTTTTTTTTTAAGTTCCTATTCCGTTTGGTACGGGTAGCCGGGTTTAAGTAACAAAGAATAAATATATTTTGAACACCAAAGAATACCATTTGTCGGTATAACTCAGTCGCTAAGACGCTGAATAATGGTTTCGAAGGACGTGGGTTTGAATCCCAGCGGATGTATATGAGTCATGCTCTGGCAAAAGGGGTCCTAATACATCTCCGTGATTCATGATACCAAGCAAGTCATCACATAATTATGGATCCATAAAATCCATTTTGTCTAACAACCGATTGAATCCTGAGGTACACTGGTTCTTTGACATACAGAAAATTTACCGAAAGCAAAAAGTTTCGGCCCAGGTCAGCCTGCGCAGTTCGCGCAGGCTGACCTGGGCCGAAACTTTTTGCACATGCATTAAGCCCCCTTTTCATAGAGCATGGCTCATATGATTTTGAACCACTTTTTCCCAACTAACAGTAAACAGTCACAATCTTGCGATCTTTCCTTACAAACTATCCACTTTCTCTCTCGCCCTCACCCACCCTACAAATGGACCAAAATCTAGTTTTATCCCGCTCTAATCCCGTATCATTCTGCTGCATTTCATGTTGATTGTCAAAATTCTGCAAAAAATGTTTTAAATGGTGTCTACTGCAAATGCTTTTTTTTTTTTAATGAATTTCCTTGAATTCACTAGTAGTTGGCTTTATGAGAGCAATACTTTTGACATAGATACTCATGCGAGACCAAGGACATAAGTAGTCTTTAGGAACAAGACATATCTTTTAAGAAAAATAGACGGCGTAAATCTGCCAGCAAATATGCAGGGGGGAGGGGCCTTAAAATAAACATATCTACATTTTTGACCAATCAAATATTTCTGTTTATTCGTTTGTTTCAAAACGAAAAACTAGGTCAGAAGCCAGCACAATCAGCTAGGCCGAAAAAAATCGCCGGATTGATTTTTTCACTGATGAAAGTTGACAATTTTATTGTGTCCGAGTTCTAGGCGTTGAGCTATAATATGTGTAATATGTAAATTTCGAAAGTTCACTAAGTTCAATTTCTATTTATAGGACAGTGCCTCCAGTGGACCCAGCGAAATGAGCACAGAAACTAGTCCGTCCCCGGTAGATGAAGCTGTTAGTCCAAAGTCGGATCTAAAAATAGGTAAATATGTCTTTTTCAATCTCATCAACCAATCAGTGCATGCAAGCCTGTTAGGAACACTCCCTGTGTCTTTGTGTACGTGCGCGCGTAAGAGTAAGCATGTTTGTTTTGTATTAAAACCCTGAACCATGTGAAATAATCCTGGCTTTTAACGACCCTGGGGTAATAAAGGCTATAGAAAACATTGTAGGAAATGGAGAAATTGCTGGTAACCATCATTTTCTCCATTTCCCACAGCGTTCTCTATCCTATCACAGACAAATCTCAACATTTAAGCGATATCTAATTTATCGTCTGCAAATGCTTTCAGTTTGGACCAGTCTAAAATTTTTGTCGTTTGGTGAAAATATATGAGTTAGTATTTGAATAGGCAAAGAAGTGTTTTTCTTTCCTTATATCTAGGAGTCTTTCACGTGATAAGCCTTTACCACAAAATCCCGACTTTCAACGACCTCGAGAAAGAAGCCTCTTGAAAACATTGTGGGAAAAGGAGAAAATGCTGGTAACCAGCATGTTCTCCTTTTCCCACGATGTTTTCTACTCCATCAAAAATAACTTCAACAATTTGAGCCACATTTAAATTGTCGTCTGCAAATGTTTTCAATTTGGAAAAGTCTACTGTTTTGTCGTTTTGTAAAGAGTTAATACAATTTCGCCTAATTTATAAATGGAACTTTTTTTTTAATGAGCACTGTTACTTTCACCCAGTCGCGTTTTACTTTTGTACAAAGACACTATGTTTTTCGGTGTGACTTTCTTACGCCATTTTCACAACCAATACTTACGCCGTTTTCACAACTCACTGTCAAAAAAAGTTATACACTATTTACTATTCTTATGTTTTATGTAAAAACCATAAAGGATTTGAACCATGCTCTGTGAAAAGGGAGCATAATGTTTCTGCGAAAAGTATCGACCCAGGTCAGCCTGCGCGGATTGCGCAGGCTGACTTGGACCGAAACTTTTCGCTAGTGTTAAATTTTCTGTATGTCCAAGGACCAGTCTATAAGTTGATTTAGTCGATTGTTACAAAAAAAAAGTTGCAAATATAGATCATTAATACTCGTATTTTACTATAGTGTATAAAACCACGTGTTGAAAATACCCAGCGCAGCGCGCACGTGGACCTCGTGCGCCGCATACCGTGACACCGTTCGAGAGAGGAATGATTACGCAAGTTCTGTGTAAAAAATCGTGCAACTTCATAATCGCGTTAAAAAGTTATAGGCTTACTCTACGAACTTAAAAAGTGTCCCTCGTATATGTGATGGCTTGATTGGTACAATGCATCACGAAGATACATTAAGTCCCCTTGTGCTAGAGCATGGTCCATATGTAATTGCACTGAAAAGATCTAATAAAAAAAAAGTACGTGATTCCTTCAGGATTGATTGTACAATATATGAGCCATGCTCTGGCAAAAAGGGGGCTTAATGCATTGCTGTAATGCATTATTCCAATCATGCCATGACATAATGATGAATCCAAAATAGCGACTTTTTTAAACAAACGGCTGAATCATGAGATAGAATGGTCCTTGGACATACAGAAAATTAACCAATAGCGAACAGTTTCGGCCCGGTCGATACTTTTCGCAGATGCATGAAGCCCGCTTTTCACAGAGCATGGCTCATATTTTTAGCCAACGAAATGGTTAAAGCGGAAAATTAATATACAGGAACTCCGATCCTTTAAAATTCATAGCATTGGTCATGGCTTCGCATTTTCCGGCTGCACCCGTCAACCGGTAATAAATAATCCAAGTAAAAGTTTATCTCAACATGAGGTTCAGTCATTTCCTGGAAACATCATTTTACATGTTTCGCTTGAAACTTTCCAGACACCAGAAACCCCTTTTTTTTTATTTCGATAGACTTGTTATATGCGTGTTTAGTTTTTTGCGCATGCGTAAAACCGGAAATTGTATCACTCTTTTCTGTCCGTATTGTCCATTTTTTTATTTTTCGAGGTTTCACTAGAAGAGATTTCCCTTCACGAATTTCACTCATTTTTGAAAAATATAAAACATTGTAGACGTGTTGGGCGACACCATTCAGATACATGTACCTAGAGCCAATTTTTATTCCGATGGACTCGTTGCTTTACACAAGTTCTGTTTAAAGCGCATGCGCGTAGTGCCGGAAATTGTATCGCTATATCTGTTCGCGATCTTCGTTTCTAGATCGGTCCAAGTCTCTCAAGAAAAAGATTTTTGGAAGAGAGGCTACTTGATATTGTCCCAAAGTGCGATCCTTATGAGATTTTACCGCGTCATGAAAATATGGTCATCACGGTTTATGTCTCGCAACCTACCATTTATATTCTTATAAAAGGTTGGTTTGTCAACCAGTTCGTCTGGCCCGAGAGCTCAGTCGATAGCTCACAAGGCTAGTTCAATTCCTAACTCGGCCAAATTCTTTCCCAGCATTGATGATCGTCATTGCCACAGGAATAATTCCTCTTGCAACGCTGAACACTCTCTAGAAGACGCTTATACGGGAAAGCAGCAAGTGGCTCTGAGAAAATGTCGTGAAAAGCACCGGAAAAGAACCTCCAGAAAAGCCCTCTATTTTTTTAAAAATATTTCTCGTTTGTATTTTCCATTTTCAACTCGATACCTCTCGATTAAAGTTCGCAGTGAGAGATTTTTGAAACATTCTGAGAAAATATGATTACTTAACTCTTTACCAAACGACAAAATTCTAGACTTGTCCAAATTGAAAGCATTTGCAGACAACAAAATAAATGTGACTGAAAAATTGAAATTTGTTTTAATACGGGAAGAAAACATTGTGGGAAAAGGAGAAAATGCTGGTTACCGGCATTTTCTCCTTTTCCCACTATGTTTTCAAAAGCCTTCTTCCTCAGGGTCGTTAAAAGTCAGGATTGTATGGTGAAGAGTTAAAATGGTGTACAAGGGAAAAGAATGTATCAAAAGGAGAAATACCTCGCAACGAATTTGCTTTTTCCCTGCAGCCACAGTGTTTTCAAAGTCGTCTGCTACTGGACGAAAAGTGGTCTGTCGGAGGTAATGACAAAAAGGGAGAGTTTTTCGGTATTTCATTTAACTCTCAACCAAACAACAAGATTTTGTGCTCTACCAAATTGAAAGCATTTACAGTTGACAAATTAACTCTTTACCAAACGAAAAATTTTGGAATCGACCAAATTGAAAGCAATTGCAGACGACAAAATAAATCTAGTTCAAATGATGATTTCTGTCTTTGATGGGATAGAAAACATTGTGGGAAAAGGAGAAAATGCTGGTTACCAGCATTTTCTCCTTTTCCCACAATGTTTTCAAAAGTCTTCTTCTGTAGGGTCGTTAAAACTCGGGACTGTGTGGTACAGGGTTAACTGTAGCTCAAATGATGATTTCTGTCTTTGATAGGGTATAAAACATGGTGGAAAAAGGAGAAAATGCGGGGTACCAGTATTTCATCCTATTCTCACAATGTTTTTAAAAACCGTCTCCTTCAGGGTCATGAAAAATCTGGATTATCTGGGAGATTTAAATACTTTTTCTTTATAGCTTTATGGTAATGGCCCATAGTTTAAGCTCCTTTGCATTTTATAGCTTGCCATAGCTTAACGGTTATTATTTCAAATGCTAATCACCAACACCATTTAACCCTTTCCCAGACGACAAATTTTGGACTGGTCCAAATTGAAAGAGTTTGCAGACGACAATTTTGAATTTGATGAAAATGGCAGAAAGGTCTCAAAAAGGGTAGAAAACATTGTGGGAAAAGGAGAAATTGCTCGTTACGAGCAATTTCTCCTTTTCCCACAGTGTTTTCAAAAGACTTGTACTGCAGATCCGTGAAGACCAGGGCTTGTTTAGGAAATATAAACGATTTCTACTTGCCTTTTAACGTAAAAGTAAATTAATACATTCGTGCATTGTGTACTGTCCGTTACTTTGAACGTCAACCTTTTACAACAGACAAACTAGCTACTTGACTTACACAAATGAGTCATGCTATATGAAACGGGCCCAATGCATCTGCGATAAGTATTAACCCAGGGCAGCCTGCGCAGTCCGCGACGGCTGACCTGGGCCGAAACTTTTCGCTATCGGTCATTTTTTCTGTACATACAAGAATTAGTCTACTTCATGATTAAGTTTCGACGATGGTTACGTGGGAAAGCAGCCAGTGGCTTGGAAAGAATATTGTGCGGAGTACTGGTAAAAGAAACTCCAGGAAAGCATAGATAGGTGCACTGGCCGCCGCAATATAACTGAAATAATGTTGAAAACGGCGTTAAACACCATACAATCAATCAATCAATCATGATTAAGTCGGTTGTTAAAAAAAGTTGCCATTTTGGATCCATAATCATGTGATGGCTTGTGTTGTTATGCATTACAGAGAAGCATTTAGCCCCCTTTTGCTAGAGTAGACTCAATTATACCTTAAGCCTTATTCTATCGAACTGAATTGTTGACCATTAATAATGATGTTTTTGTTACTTTAACCCTTTCCCAAACAAGCCCTGGTTTTCACGTGTCTGCAGTACAAGTCTTTTGAAAACACTGTGGGAAAAGGAGAAATTGCTCGTAACGAGCAATTTCTCCTTTTCCCACAGTGTTTTCTACCCTTTTTGAGAACTTTCTGCCATTTTCATCAAATTTAAAATTGTCGTCTGCAAACTCTTTCAACTTGGACCAGTCCAAAATTTCTCTTTTGGGAAAGGGTTAAAAGGCGTTGGTTGGGTTCACATGACCGAAATTACCAAGAGAGCAACGGAGAGTATAGAGCAAGATCAGGGAGCACGTATTATGCAGGCTGGTCTTATCTTACACCCTCCGCAAAATACGCGAACGACAGGAGATTTTTTTTTCAAATTACTTTTTCCCTGAAACAGTGAAGAGGACAATTTTAAACAAAGTGTTTAGATTTTAGACAAATTGAGAGGATAATGATTCGAGACAAAGTTGAATCGTTCAACATTGGGAATATCTGGGTCTGTATTCACCGACCATTCTTAAGAACGTTCTCAGTCTTATTCTCCAGAATTTTCTAAATTTGAAAGTAACACAACCTCTGATTGGCTAAACCATTTAGTTTAGCCAATCAGAGGCTGTGTTACATTCAAATTTAGAAAATCATGGAGAATTAGCCAAAGAATATTCTTAAGAATGGTTGGTGAATATGGATCCTGGTGTCGATATTGTAAACTGTGTTGCGATAAAGGATCGTTCATGTTCGAATAAGAACTTTCTTAATTTTGTAAACAGGGAGAATATATAATATTACAATAATTATGAGAGAAATATCTGTTTTCCATTGTTAAGTAGATACTGAAGAAAACCCTCTAGACGAGCCTTTATAGCGATGTCTATCTATACGTAATTTGTGAGCTTAAAAAAAAACGACTTATACGGGCCAAAATTGCTATCAAAGTAAGAAGAACCATTCTTCACTATGGCACAAAGCACTGCATTTGTTCAAGTTTCTTCAGTATCTACTTAACAATGGAAAACAGATATTTCTCTCATAATTATTGTAATATTATATATTCTCCCTGTTTACAAAATTAAGAAAGTTCTTATTCGAACATGAACGATCCTTTATCGCAACACAGTTTACAATATCGACACCAGGATCCATATTCACCAACCATTCTTAAGAATATTCTTTGGCTAATTCTCCATGATTTTCTAAATTTGAATGTGTGTGTGTGTGTGTGTGTGTGTGTGTTTTATTGTATTCATGGACTTATTGTATGTGCCATTTGTACTTCGGAGAGGGACTTTATAAGCTTTCGTTAGCTTTCGTCCCAGTCCTTTTGTAATTAATTATTACAAATAAATATGTTTAAACTAAGTTTGAACACAATCAGTGGCTTGCCAAGAAAGACGTTCATATTTCTAGGGCCGTATCACTAGCCATTCTAGAGGCTAATCTAATTCAAAATTCCAAGACTAGCCATCTGGATGGCCAGTCTTGGAATTTAGAATTAGTGCTTTACATTTGGGAATGAAATGTAAAGTATGCGAAGAAAATACCAAAGGTTCGTATACATGATAGCCGTTTTGACATGAACATTTTTTAAGACGGTGTTATATACCAAACAAACATACAATCCAAACAAAAAATGAAAAGGAAATCTCGGTAGGCCAATGGTTTTCAGTTTCTTCCACGACTCGGTGAAATTAGGGAGACTCGATATTTTTCTCCAGAAAGGCACAGCAAGTCGGCGGGAAAATCGATTTCTTCCTTTACTCCATTATTGAGGTACGATCACTGCTGCCAAATACAAGTAACCATCAGATTTTTACTTTACCGGCGGACACAAAAGAACGGGGATAAAACTAGTCACAGCTGTTTCAAACTCGACTGTATTTACCGGCATGTGCAATATTGCATGTTTTGAAAGTAGATATGCGAGATAAATGTCGCGGTATGCATGTCAGGTTTACAAAGCCCCTGAGACAAGACTGATCGAGACTCCCACAGTTGGCGATTCTAGGCTCCTAAACCGTTGTTTCTGAGATAGCGAGAGACCTGTTGTGAGCTTCTTCAGTTTCACGACCCTTGACTTTAAGAGACGAAATCCGCTAGGACGGTCTTTGTTTGTTTGTTTGTTTTGTTTTTTGTATGCTATTAACGCCATTTTTAACATTATTTCTGTTATATCGTGGCAGTCAGTGGACCTACCCATGCTCTCCTAGAGGTTTTGCCCCCCTCCCCAGTACTTGGCAGAATATTTCCCCAACCACGGGCTGCTTTCCCACACAATCATCGTCGAAACAGTGATCACCGGTCTGAGAGAGGAATACATGCATCTTTGTTTTTTGTCATTGGTGTATATTTCTTAAAGGCATTACCGTATATATCTATAGCTTATGATGACGCTGCAATGGGCAACTTTTAAAAGACTTGTAGGGAAAAATTTACTTGTAAGAAAACGATTTAAGTGATCAATTTCATACTATTTTTTTTACAGATTGAATTCATGGTGTATAACCACGATTTCAACATTGTTTCAGTCATATCACGGCCACAGCTCACATTCTCAAGTACGCCCTGGGTTTCCCAAGTACTAGTCTAGGGCTCTGAACTGTTTTGCCCAAGAACACTCCCACGAAAACCCCCAGCGCTCCTAATGAGGCTTAAACCAGAGGCCTACAGATTGCGAGTCCTACACTTTACCATATTTTCAACACTATTAAAATAAAGACTGTTTCTTCTTCCTGTCAATAGTAATAAGTTTTTGTTGGAATGAAATTACCCATCTTTTCCTGCTGAATAAAAGAAATAAAACTTTCAAGCTAAAAGTAAAACCAGATTTTCCTATTTCAAAGGTTTTTTTTGGTGGGGGGGGGGGGAAGATATCTCCTTATCGGACAGCGTAGATCCAAGATCAGACTGCACGTTCTGTGCAGTCTGATCTTGATCTACGCTGTCCGCAAAAGGTCAGAGAGTCGCGCTTAGCAGCCTAAGGATTAACGTGAATCAATGTACTTTTGCGGACAGAATAGATTCAGATCAGGCAGAATCTTGATAACAAGACATAGGTTTTCATGATGGTTTGCCTTATCGTCCGCTTATCCGAGAAGGTCAACCTTTTAACTGCTAAATAAAAATAATTAATATTTCATTTTTGTTACAAAAAAAAAATATTGCAGTTTTAAGGTTAATTTGGCCGAAATTTCCACAGACTGCAATTGCTTTTGAACACATTGTGTGAAAAGGAGAAAATACTGGTAACCAGCATTTGCCCCTTTTCCAACAGTTCTTTCCACCCTTTGAGAGGCAAATTTTATGTTTTGTGTTACATTCAGTTTGTCATCTGCAAATACTTTCAGTTCAGAGAAGGCTGAAATTTTGTCGTGTGGTAAAGAGTTAATTGTCCAATTTAGAAAACAACAACAATGAAAAAAAAACATCTGCTCAAGTATCCAATTTAGCGAATAAGACGATATATCAGTCCACCTAAGTGTCCAATGTAGCGAATAAGAGGATATACCCGTCCACATAAGTGTAAAGTGTAGTAAATAAGAGGATATACCCGTCCACTTAGTTGTACAATGTATCGAGTAAAAGGATATACCAGTCCACTCGAATGTCCAATGTAGCGAGTATTAGGATATACCCGTCCACTTAGGTGTCCAGTGTAGCGAGTAAGAGGATATACTCGTCCACTTAGGTGTCCAATGTAACGAATAAGAGGATATACCCGTCCACTTAGGTGTCCAATGTAGCGAGTAAGAAGATATACCCGTCCGATTTAGTACCTATTGTAGTGAATAAGAGGATAAACCCGTCTACTCAAGTATAAAATGTAGCGAATAGCGGAATATATCCGTCTAGTTAAATGTCTCGGTAACTATTGAAGGGATATTCCCGTCTACTTAGATGCACTTTTGGCGAATAAAAGGATATACCCGTTACATAAGTGTACATTGTAGTGAATAAGAGTATTTAACAATACGCATCCCCTTGGCTACTTAAGTGCCAAATGTAGCGAATATTAGGATAATATAGTCTCTTTGAGAATATGATGTAGTGTGTTGTAGGGCACACCTGTCTGTCTTTATGTCCAAATGTAACAAATAAGAAAATAGAGCAGTCTTCTCGAGAGTCAAATGTAGCAAGTAAGAGGCAAGCCCGTGCCCCTGCCTGTCAACTTTCGTGTCGAATGTCGCAAACAAGAGAGGAAAACTGACTTCTTGTGTGTCCAATGTAGCAAACAAGAATATATACCCGTCCACTTAAGTGTCCAATATAGCAAATACATGTACGTGGACAAAATTTGGTAAATAAACAAGTAAACCCGTCAACATAAGTGTCCAATGTAGCCAGTAAAGAGAATGTTCTACGTCATTAAAAACAACATGTATATGAGACATGCTCTGTGAAAAGAGGGCTCAAGGCATCTGCGAAAGGTATCGACCCAGGTCAGCCTGCGCAATCCGCGCAGGCTGACCTTGGCCGAAACTTTTCGCTATTCGTCAATTTTCTGTATGTTCAATGACCAGTCTACCTCATGATTAAGTCAGTTGTTAAAAAATGTGGCTATAAATGATCCATAATGGTCCGTGCTGTTGTCCCTACGTCCTTACTACGTCTTTACTGCATGCTTTGATCATACCCTGTCTACGTTTATTTAAACAAGTTTAGAATTTACCTACGTCAGCATAGACCATAACGATCGCACCACGTCCTTATCGGTTACCGCTGCGATCCTAAAACGTCGCACAGGTTCAGACTTCGTCTTACCTGGCTGATATTAACTCTTTGACACCCAATGACGAGTGTTAACGCCTCTAGGAAATTAGACTTTTGAAAACATCGTGGGAAAAGGAGAAAATGCTGGTAACCAGCATTTCTCCTTTTCCCACGATGTTTTCTAACCTTCCAAAAACAAATCCTATCAGTTGGGCCACATTTTATTTGTCGTCTGCAAATGCTTTCAATTTGTGCCAGTCTAAAATTTTATCGGACGGTAAAGAATTAAAGGACGTAATGGGAACTTGGTCTAGCGTATCT
Source organism: Tridacna gigas (assembly GCA_945859785.2). Lineage (NCBI taxonomy): Eukaryota > Metazoa > Mollusca > Bivalvia > Cardiida > Cardiidae > Tridacna > Tridacna gigas. Next base: position 1,143,243 of record OX244032.2, on the reverse strand, counting down.
GAGATTTAGCCGAGCCCCCGTAGCTCAGTCGGTAGCGTATAGGACTTGAGAACAGGAGGTCGCTGGTTCGATCCCCGGCTAGGCCAATTTCTTTCCGAGGATTGATGATAGTCATTGCGACAGGATTCATTTCTCTCTCACAGCTGACCATTGTTTCGACGATGGCTATGTGGAAAAGCAGCCAGTGGCTTGGAGAGAATATTGTGCGTAGTACTGGTACTAGAAACTCCAGGAAAGCATGGATAGGTGCACTGGCTGCCGCGATATAACTGAAATAACGTTGAAAACGGCGTTAAACACCATACAATCAGTCAATCAAGTATCTGAGATTTATGTGAATGAAACTAGATTTTCATGGTTACAAAAAAAATAAAAGGAAATAATTCTAAATTTTGGGAAGATTTGGAAAGATTATCGTGTAGATTCGAAAGCAAGATACAAATCAGCAGTGACTCTGTATCTCAGCCAATAAAATGGCTTGATTTGGAATGCATAAAAAGGAAACATTTAAGAATTTATAGAAAATACAGCCAACGACTCCAACTTTTGCGCGGTCTTATCTTCAGTTACACTCTGTACATGGTACAAATATTTATCCCAAAACGCTCATGGTTATGTCTTTGGTCGCCAATTATTTGCAACAGCTTAGTCGGAGTAATGGACCAAGATCTTTTAATTTCAGGGTTCTTAGATTTCAGGGTTCTCAAAATTTCAGACAGTGTAGATCAAAGATCAGACTGAAAGATATTGTTCAGTCTGATCTTGATCTACACTGTCCACAAAAGTAATTAAGATCGGATTTGGTACCAACAGACTTAATGTTTTTGATACCAACATAGGATGCACTCCAGGGATGCGTGTTACAGATTACGCATTTTGATAAAGCATGGTTAAATAGGATATTTTGTGACAGAATTTATAACATCTTGGAAGCGTGAAGTTTGAATTATTCAATGCCTGTGTGAAATTCCATATTTCTCGCGTCGCCAATTCGCGGTTTCTTTTTTTTTTTATCGCTTCCCTGAGGCTAAAATCAATGCCTGGTATTTTTTTGTAAGAAGGTATTTTTATTTATTGTCTGACAGGCGGTTCAAAAGAGCAAGAGTAGAATTATTGTCTCATAGAGACAGCAGGTAAAGCCAAACACTCTATTCAGCCATTTTATTTTTCTGGGGGCAAGAACAAGAGCAAAATCAATGCTTCCTGAAGAGCCGAGTCGATAAAGATGGATCTTATCGGCTTATGGTTTTGACCCAAGCGCCCATATCGAATAAGCGCTTTAAATGGTTTTTCTGTGGCACAGCGTTTCGGTGACAGGGATCAGTTTCCGTTAACTCACATACACCTGTCACCATGGTAATCAACTTATTTGACTCTTTACCAAAATAATCCCTATTTTTTCACGATCCGGATGAAGAGGGATTTCCAAAAATATCACGAGGAAAGGAGAAAATACCGGAAACAATTATACCACAAGTCTGTCATTTCATGCGCATTTAAATTGTCCTCTGCAAATACGTTCAATATGGAATCTTAAATTATGTCGCCTTTTATTTAGATTCCTTTTATAAAAGATGTAATTTTGAAGATTTAAAGTTGCTGTTAATCATAATGTTGACGAAAATCACGACATTGTTCATTCAGCGGTTGAACAATTTTTCAACAGAACTAATTAACCCTTTACCACACAATCCCGACTTTTAACAACCCTGAGAAAGAAGCCTCTTGAAAAGATTGTGGGAAAAGGAGAAAATGCTGGTTACCAGCATTTTCTCCTTTTCCCACAATGTTTTCTACCCTTCCTGAAACAAATTTCAAATTTTCAGTAACACTTATTTTGTTGTCTGCATCTGCTTTCAATTTGAATTATTCTTAAATTTTGTCGTTTGGTAAAGAGTTAACATTTTGCCTCAATTTTTTTGGTCTGTCTCTTCTTCACTGTTTCATTCATCAAAAATTGCATTTGAGCCATGCTATGGCAAAAGGGAGTTACATGCGTTTCCGTGATGCATTGTACCAAGCAGTTCATCACATAGTTATGGATCTTTAAAATCCATTTTGTATAACAAGGTCGCTGAAGCATGGATTTAACCCTTGTCCTGCTGAATAAATGAAGTGAAACTTTATAGTAGATAGCAGAAGCCGAAAACTTTCTTCTTTCAAAGGTATTTTTAGAGGAAAGATATCTTCTTATCGGACAGTGTAGATCAAAGATCAGACTGCACGTTCTGTGCAGTCTGATCTTGATCTACGCTGTCCGCAAAAGGTCGGTGGGTCGCGATAAGCAGCCTAAGGGTTAATAAAGGCATAACTAGAAGCAGATTCTGATTTACAAGGAGGAAAAACAATGGAAGCCATGACTTCGTTATATTAAAATCATCCGACTTCTTTTTTACCAGTACTTTGCATATTTCATGATATTTTTCCCAAGACACAGGCTGCTTTCCCACATAATCATCGTGGAACCATGATCAGCCGTGAGAGAGGAATACATACGTGTTGATTTTTTTTAGGGGTGGGGGGGGGGGGGTGTCATTGGTTTATATTTCTTGAAAGCATTGCCGTACTTATACTGTCGCTGCAATGGCAACGGTTAAAAGCGTTGTGGAGGAAAAGAAATCCTGTAAGAAAGCGATTTAAGTGATCATTTTCATACAGTATTTTCAATTGATTGATTGCATGGTATGTAACCACGATTTCAACATTATTTTAGTCACATCACGGCCACATCTCACATATTCAAGTATGCCCTGGGATTCGCAAGTTCTAGACTAGGGCTTTGAATTGTTCTGCCCAGGTACAATCCCACGAAAATCCCAATGCTTCTGGTCAGGCTTGAACTCGGGGCCTCCAGGTTGCGAGTCCTATACCTTAGCATATTTTAACATTATTGAAATAATGACCTTTTCTTCTTCGTGCCAGTAGGTAAGTCATCCCTGAAACTCAGGGAAGTTTTAAGTATATACTTTGACAATTCGAATCATTTCCTTGGTCTAATTTATCTTCAATTCTACTTTCTTATTTTCTGTCTCTAGAGTCCTCATTCCAATCCGATACCGTGCCCACAGCCACAGCGCCTTTAACCTCGAACCCGAAACCCCAGGGACTCGAAGAATATTTTCCTCTCAATATGAGTAGCACGCCCAATTGTTTATCACCCGCCCCACGCGACGAGAGCAAAGGTCACCCAGAGAGAAAGAGAAGAGCGAGCGACGATAGCATTGAGGTAACAAATATACTAAAATTAATTGAGCCATGTTCTGTGAAAACGGAGATGAATCCATCTGCAAAAAGTATCGACCCAGATCTGGGTCGAAACTTTTTGTTACTGGTCAATTTTCTGCATGTCAAAAGACCAGTGTGCCTCGTAAATCAGTCGAGTTTTACAGAAAAAGATTTTATAGATTATGTGATGACTTGCTTGGTATCATGCTTTAGGGAGATGCATTAAACCCCTTTTGCCAGAGCATGGCTCAATGAATTAACTTGACTTTGAAGATTGAGCGGCAGTCTGTGAAAAGGGGGTTTAATATATCTTCTAATGCACCTTACTTAGCAAGCCGTTTCATAAAACGGGTACACTTTTTCTGCTGGGACTGCGCAAGCTGGCATGGTCGATAAGTCTTGCAGATATATTAAATCACCTAGAAACAGAGCATGGCTCGGTTAGTTTTGGTCATGGTTAAGATACAAATTATTCAAATAGGAACAACTCGTTCGTATAGCTGTCACTCGATAAACCTTTCATTATCAGTTTATGTTATTGTTTATGTTTGGGATAACAGGTTTAAAATCACGTATAACTCTAACTCGATAAACCTTTCGTTAACAGTTTATATAATTGTTTGTTTTTGGTAATACATGTTTAAAACCACGAGCCGTGAGAAGGTAATATAAACGTTATCGAGTTTGGTTTATAAATTATCTCGTCACGGTACGTGATTTTAAACCTGTTATCCCAAACATAACTATAAACTGATAATGAAAGGTTTATCGAGTGAGAGCTATACCGTGACGAGATTTATAAACCCAACTCAATAATGTTTATGTTATCTCTCACGGTTCGTGGTTTTAAACATGTATTCCAAAACTGTTAATGAAAGGTTCATCGAGGTAGAGTTATAGTTCAAAAAACACAAAGAAATAGAAAATCACATTTTGAACAACGTTCAGTTTATAACGATGTTCTAAAACATATTTTGCTTTTATCGTACATTTGTTTATGATGGAAATGGTTTTGCTTCACAAACACATGGTTTGGAAAATGATGCGTGGTAGCACAATTGTGTTGATATTAAACAGAAATGATCGTGGTGCATTCATGTATGCCCGTAGGAAACTTTACAACGACATGAACATGCGGGTTTAACCCTTATCCTGCCAAGTAAGTTAAATCAAACTTTCAAGCTGATAGTAAAAACACGAATAGTGCTATTTCAAATTTATTTTTAGAGAAAAATATCTCCTGATGGGATAATGTAAATCCAAGATCAGAGTGCGCGTTCTGTGCAGTCTGATCTTGATCTACAATGTCCGCATAAGGTCAGTGAATCGCGCTTAGCAGCTTAAAGGTTAAAGTGATATTGTTATTTGCAGGTCGTTTTTTTATTAATGTTTTACAGTGAGGGAGGGTTACCGTAAATTGATGTGAACTCTGTCTCTACAAACTGAAAAATTTCGACATTTTTTGGAGGTCAAAAAGTACATTTCCTTTAAAAATGAAGATAAGTTTTTCTCTTTATAGGTATCGGACGGTGTAGATCGAAGATCAGATTGCAGGATCTGTGCAGACTGATTTTGATCAACACCGTCTATAAAAGTTGTTTAAGTCACTATTAGCGATGGAAGAGTGAAACTATTTACCAGATATATAATCTTACATATTCATAAAGTTATTGTATTTAACTAGACTCAAAACCAGCAACACCAGTTTGGTCTCGTATAGCAAAGGAGGGAAGCATAAGCACCACTTATATTTACGCATGACCCGCCGATCTGCTACTGTTTTGAGTCATCAGGGTAGTATCACCTAAGACACAGTGATCAAATCTTATCTTTTGCTCATAATCATGAGTACCATTTTTATTTACCCATGAGTAATCGACTCACAATCTACTAACTTGTGCATCCCTGTGTTTTGACATAGAGCAGGGACACCTTGGTCATTGTAAGCATTGCATATTTTCTGCTCATAAGCATGAGTGTCGCTTTAAATTACCCCTGGGTTATCAACCTGCAAACTTTTATCTTAGGTATCTCTCAGATATATTAACTGGGCATTTTGTGCCCATAAGCACGAATACCATTTAAGTCATGCTCTGTAGCAAAGGGGCTTAATACATCTGCGAAAAGTATCGACCAAGGTCAGCCTGCGCAGTCTGCGCAGGCTGACCTGGGCCGAAACTTTCCGCAATTGGTCAATTTTCTGTATGTCAAAGGACCAATTTACCTTATGATGCAGTCGAATGTTAGACAAAAAATGGTTTTTATGGATCCATAATTATGAGATGACTTGCTTGGTATAATGCATCACAGAGTTGCAATAAGCCTCCTTTTGCCAGAGCGTGGCTTATTTTTATTTACCTACAAGTTATCGACCTGAAATCTGTTATCTTAGGAATACTTCTGTCATTTTGAAATAATGCATCTGCGAAAAGTATCGACCCGGGTCAGTCTGCTCAGTATCACCCTGGTCACCTGTTGCGGTGTTATTTTCTGCTCATAAGCATCAGTTTCACTTTTATTTACCCATGAGTAACCGAACCGCAAACCACTATCCCAGGCAATTCGCTAATATCTTGACACAAGAGCAATATCAGCTTGGTCTCCCAGCATCACTTTTATTGACTCATGGGTCACTGAACCACAAATTTCTACCCTAGGCAGCCTTCGATTGTTTTACCTTAGGAGCAGTGTCAACCTGGCTTTTGTAGGCGACGCTTATGTTCTATTCATCATGAGCACCACTTTTATTGACCCATGACCCGCTAAATATTGTGCTACGCATCCCGCAACTGTTTGGACCTAGAACATTATGACCTTGGTCATTTTAGGCGACGTATATTCTTTGCCCATAAGAATTAGTGCAATCTTCACATACATGTAACTGCTACATAGACTAAATGAATGTTTCAAGCCAGGGGGAAAGGGACAGAAGCATTGAGATTTCAAAGCCGTTTCTGGTATATAAAACTGGTAATATCGAACACTGTATATCCAAGATCATACTACAATTCAAACTGCTTTGCATTTTTTGCCAGAATTAATCTTTAGGCATGAATGATCCGTAAAGTTAGTAGACTTCTCTCATTTAGAATGAAACAATCTCGTTTCGGACAAAACAGGACCGGTGCTGGGGTTTATTTTCTCAGTTTACATACCTGTAACAAGCAAAATTTGAAAGTCTTCTTTAAATGATTTATGATCGGTTAGAATCCATCATTATTTGGCATAAATGGCTGTTTGACGGAGCATAAGTTACAGGTAACTGAATAAATCTACGTTCTTGTTTAATTCTTTACCACACGATCCTGAGTTTTTAATCGACCCTGAGGAAGAAGCGGCCTTTTGAAAACATTGTGGTAAAAGGAGAAAATGCTGGTTACCAGCATTTTCTCCTTTTCCCACAATGTTTTCTAACTACTGAAAAAAATCAGGTTTTGAGTTACATTTAGTTTGTCGTCTGAAAATGCTTTCAATTTGGACAAGGCTAAAATTTTGTCGTTTGGTAAAGAGCTAAACCACGCTTAGATTGGGTAAAGTTCACATGTATATTTCATTCCTTGAAAGGCAAGAATATTCGCAACGTCACGTTTATGTCATACGGAGATTTTTTGGCGGAAATTGGATTCCATGAAATAATCTTTTTTCCCCTTTTCCCACGATGTGTTCTACCCATTAACAGACAAATATCACCATTTTAGCCACATTTGATTTGTCGTCTGCAAGTGCTTTCAGTTTGGTCCAAAATTTAATCGTTTGGTAAAGAATTAAAGAAGAGAAACTTCTTTCGGTTAGATATCACAATCAGTTTCAATTACAGTTCTCTTTTGCGTCAGTCGAGCCATGCAGAGCCACTGTGGCCCTCTTGTTCTCCTAATCACATAAGAATAGTCTGGACGTATGGCTTCCAACTACACTATTATGTTTTTACCTCTGACAGACATCCTCGAAAGCAAGTGAAACAGGAACAAATGAAGATTCTAAAGACAAAGACGATGATGACGATGATGAAAATGATGACGACGAGAAACTACTGGCGAATACTAACATAGATCCGGAGAGACTGAAATCATTTAATGTAAGTTGATTGGCTCGTGATCATGTGACCTTTTCCTTCTTATCATGCTTATGATTGTTTTCACAACTATTTTTTTTTTTTTTAAAGATTCATGTTTCGTTGCCGCAACCATTGTTATAACTTTCACTTCAGTATTTCAGTTGAGCCATACTCTGTGAAAAGGGGGCTTAATGCATCTGCGAAAAGTATCGACCCAGGTCAGCCTGCGCAGTCCGCGCAGGCTGACCTGGGCTGAAACTTTTCGCTACTGGTCAATTTTCTGTGTGCCCAAGGACCAGTCTATCTCATGGTTCAGTGGGTTGTTAACTCTTTCGGCGCCAAATAAATAAACTCGACTTCTTTTGACAGCTGAAAATACCATCCACTTAAACCAAGAAAGATTTTTATCGTATAGGCTTGACTAAACAAGCGGATGGTATAGATCAAAGATCAGACTGCACGCTCTGTGCAGTCTGATCTTGATCTATGCCATCCGCAAAAGTTCCTGTTTTCGCCTATGGCGCTGAAAGGGTTAACGAAAATTGGTTACTATGGATCCATTTGTGTGATGATTTGATTGGTATAATGCATCACGGAGATGCATTAAGCCCCCTTTTGTCAGGGCATGGCTTACTTAGAAGTTGGTGTTTACAGGCGAGGCCAAAAATACACTCTTGGCTTTATTCATCTTACTTCTTGTTCTAAACTTAATATTACCTACCTATTTGGCCGATCGTCTGAGGATTGATTGATTGATTGTATGGTGTTTAAAGCCGTTTTCAACATTATTTCAGTTATATCACGGCGGCCAGTGCACCTATCTATGCTTTCCTGGAGTTTCTTTTACCAGTACTCCGCACAATATTCTTTCCAAGCCACTGGCTGCTTTCCCACATAACCATCGTCGAAACAATGGTCAGCGGTGAGAGAGGAATGAATCCTGTCGCAATGACTATCATCGATCCTCGGAAAGAAATTGGCCAAGCCGGGGATCGAACCAGCGACCTCCTGTTCTCAAGTCCTATACGCTACCGACTGAGCTACGGGGGCTTGGCTGATCGTCTGAGGAAGGCGATTGGCACGTCTTGAAAATAAATTAATATAAGAATAGAGCAAAAACTGCATTTAGCATTGTTGGTGAACACGGTCCATGATGTATCAAAGGGCCCTTTACCAACCAGTACTGTCGCATGTGTAACCATTTCAGAGCCAAAGGTGAAAACAGGGGTGGCATAAGTCAAGATCAGACTGCACAGAACGTGCAGTCTGACCCTGGATCTGTACCTTCGGATTGTTTCGTCAAATCTATAAGATGAAAAGTTTGTTTTTCCATGGGTTGTATTTTCAGTCTTTGACAAACGTCGAGTTTATACATTTCGCGGTGAAACAGTCAAATACGGGTTTGTCGATCCTAACCCTTTACTTCACAATGCTAAGTTTTAAAGAAGGCTTTTGAAAACATTGCGGGAAAAGGAGAAAAATGCTGGTAACCAGCATTTTTCTCCTTTTCCCACAATGTTTTCTATCCTTCAAAATTCAAATCCTAAATTTCGATGTGCAGTTTTTTTTTTTTGTTAACAAATGCTTTCAATATGGACATGTCTGAAATCCTTTTTTTGGCAAAGAACCAAAGATTGATATTACAAACAATTTCTCAATGCATTTCAGATGTTCTGCCGTCTATTTGTGGACGAAAATCTCGATAGAATAGTTCCTATATCCAAACAGCCGAAGGACAAAGTACAGGCAATTCTTGATGCTTGCGATCGACAGTTTCCGGAATTTCACGAAAGGGCACGAAAGCGAATCCGTACCTACTTGAAATCTTGTCGGCGCATGAGACGTTCGAAAGAGAATGGTTGGGAACCTGTAAGTGTCCAAGAAGAGACGAATTTTATCGATACTAAGGCCTTCTTTATTTCTCAAGCAACCTCTACATCCGAATCAAACCCAAAATTTGTATTCATCGTGTGCTTCTGTCATGATAAAAGGTCAAGGACACCGTCGGTTTAGACCAGCAGCTTAATTGTTTTTGTTCCATCTACATTGTAAAGCACCAGTTGTCTCCCTTGGGCTGGGTTATAGTGCAAAGCTAAGGGACTTAATAATATCATAAAATGTTTCTTTCTTCAATGATCGTTGTCTCCCATCTAGAAAGGAATAAAGTGATTGGTGTCTTAAAATAAACTACAAATGAGCCGTGCTCTGTGAAAATGGGGCTCAATGCATCTGCGAAAAGTATACGACCCAGGTCAGCCTGCGCAGTCCGCGCAGGCTGACCTGGGTCGAAACTTTTCGCTATCGGTCAATTTTCTGTATGTCCAAGGACGGTATACCTCATCATTCTGTCGGTTGTTAAAAAAAAATGGTTATTATGAATCCATAATTATGTGATGGCTTGATTGGTACAATGTATCACAGAGATGCGTTAAGCCCCCTTTTGCCAGAGCGTAGCTCAAATGTAACTTGCACTCGGAATTTATTTTCCCTTCTTAACAATACGTTTATAGGTCAAAAGTCATTTACTCTTTTATTGCCAAATATATAAGACATGCTCTGTGAGAAGAGGGATTGATGTATCTGCAAAAAGTATCGACCCCTGTCAGCCTGCGCGGATTGCGCAGGCTGACAGGGATCGATACTTTTTGCTATCTATAAATTTTCTGTATGTCAAAGGACCATTCTACCCCATGATTCAGTCAGTTGTTAAAAAAAGGATTTTATGGATCCATAATTATGTGATGTTTTGCTCGGTACAATGTATCACGGAGATTCATTAAACCCAGTTTTGCCAAAGCATGGCTCATAATTTATACACTAAAGCTCTTTCGACGGCTGGAAATACAATCCAGTTAAACTCAGAAAGATGTGCTTGACTAAAAAAGGAAACAGTATATATCCAAGATCACACTGCAAGTTCTGTGGCACATTTGGTCCCCGTTGCTTAGTTATGAATGGGTTGGAATTGTAATAGGATGGACCCCCGCATACAGGATTTGTCAAGCAATAGTGTCCATGGGCAATTTTATGCAGAACCCCTGTATTTGACTTGAATGTATGAAGTGAGCTGTCTTCGCCGTGTAATTACACCACGGTTGTTAACACTGTGGAAACCATTCACACAAATAAAACAAAGTTATCACTTTTTTTTTATCCCAGTTACGACCAACCCCACCCCATCTAACATCAGCAGCAGCAGAAAGCTACCTCGCACAGGCCTGTGAAAACGAAAGTATCAATGCTAAGAGAATGAAAATGGGTCTCGAGCCATTACCGGTAAGCTGGTCAGCTTTATAATTAGCTTTATATGACACTATTGCATTTTACCACCCGACTCGTGTGTTTCTAGTATGTTAAGTCTTCGCCAGACAACACAATTTTAGACTCGTCCAAATCTAAAGGATTTGTAGGTGATATATGAAATATGGCTCTGATGATTGGGAGTGTTTCATAAAGGGTAGAAAACATTGTGGGAAAAGGAGAAAATGCTGGTAACCAGCATTTTCTCCTTTTCCCACAATGTTTTCAAAGGCCTTCTTCTTCAGGGTAGTAAAAACTCGGCATTGCGGGGTAAAGGGGTGACGCGATTTTCATTTGTACTTCAGATATGTCATAGTGGCCAGGTCTGCATTCTCAGATTTCATTTTACCAATACTATGCGCTGCCTCTCTTTTTTTTTTTTTTTTTTACTTCCACCGGCTCCTTTCCCACATAAACAAACTCGAAACTACATGTACATATTTACTGGGGAGAGACATAGGCCTTGTCGCAATGATTTTCGTCAGTCCCCGGAAACAATTTTGGCCAAGTCGAGATTCGAACTCACAACCTCATGATTCCTAGCCCAGTACCTTACCACTTGGCTGCCGGGGCTTGGCTCTACCTTGCTACCACGTATGTACAAATAGGGTACCATTTTAACTTTGTTCTGACGCGAATAAGGTAATTGAAGTTAATATTTGTCAATACTTTGTCTTTCATAAAAGCCGTTGGTGCAATCTACTCGAAGGAAACAATGATCAGTTTATATATCTAAGGAAGCAACCTAGCCTCTGGTCAGCGTTTTTCTCGTGAAAAAGAAATTCTTTTCTCTCTTAACTGATCGTGGATTGCGCGTTATTTTGAAATAGAATTCAGAAAATAGAGACGTGTTCGTAATTGACACTACCTGCATTTGGGCACTTTCGTCTTACATCAGACCATTTATGGAAATATTGTGTCTGACAGATAAATCGCGCTTAATGTAGAAACTAAGGCTTTTATTCCTACCTGATACACTTGACGTTGAAAGTAATTTGTCATTCATTCCCGCAGGCGAGTGCAATGCCGGTCACTCATCATCCTCCCCCAGTAGTCTCATCTCATACGCCACAGTTGGTCTCACAGAAGCCGGCCCCGACTCAGATCCCGTCTCCACGTCCAGAGCAGAGAGAGTCACGTGACACAACCCAGGCTACCCCAAACCCAACACCCACACACGTTGATAGACACACCCCAGTTACAGTGTCCAGTGCAGCAGATTTCATCCGCAGTCATCAAGCCCCTCCCACTGCATTTAGACCTCCGCCAGATTTCCCGCCATTTTTTACAAACGGAAATGGTTTATTTCGCCCGGGATTTCCCAGTTACCAACATCCGGCCCATCACCATCCTTCTGTTTTACATAGTCCAATACAACCTGCCACGATACAAAATGGTAAGTCAGAAAAAATAATTGACATTTCAATTATCTGTATGATAAATATTTCGATTTCCTTATTTTATTTTTATCAAAAATGTTGGAGAGTGTTGACTGCACTGAACCGAAGTGGGCAGGATTCACTAAACATTCTAAATTTGCATGATCTGATTGAGTCATGCTCTGGCAAAGGGGGACTTAATGCATCTGCGTGATCCATAATACCGATCAAGCCGTCATATAATTATGAATCCATAATAGACATATTTTTAACAACCGACTTAATTATGAGGTAGACTGGTCCTTGGGTATACAGAAAATTGACAACAGCGAAAAGTTTCGGCCCAGATCAGCCTGCGCGGACTACGCAGGCTGATCTGGGTCGATACTTTTCGCAGATGCATCAAACGCCCTTTTCATAGAGCATGGCCCCATTTCTATTTCCACGACATTCTCCTAATTTCAAAGTAACACAAATGTTGATTGGCTAATCCTATTGGTATACCCAGTGGAAAAATTCTTTTACTTTCATAGGGGGAAAAAAAGGGTTGGTGATTACAGACCCGTGACTCATTGCCATCCACAGAACTAATAGCCTGAACTAAATTTGAGCCATGCTGTGTGAAAAAGGGGGTTTAATGCAGCTGCGAAAAATATCGATCCAGGTCAGCCTGCGCTGTCTGCGCAGGCTAACCTGGGCCGAAACTTTTCGCTATTGTCAATGAGAGCCATTCTTCAGTTATTTCCCTTGATTCCTCTCCAATACTACATTGGTCCTGATCAAGGGATTACTTGGATTTTATCCTTGATTTTCTTGCACTACATAAATATATTCTTGAGATAATATCTCGGGAAAATTGGGCTAGATTGTTTTAGAAGTCGAGATATATGCATTTCTCTAATAATTGAGAACATAATTTGCTTTGAAATTACATGGGGACCTTACATAATGTCATAAATCAAATTATTTTTATCGCAACATCCCCAAAAGAATCAAGGATAAAAACAAAGGAATACAGGTAAAAGGACCAATCTGTTATTTGGTTACCTTTAGTCTTTATCTGGCAAGGGAGATAATTTTATCTACAAGAATGGCCCTCATTGCCAATTTTCTGTATGTCAAAGGACCAGTCCTCCTTATAATACAGTTGGTTGTTAGACATAATACATTTTATGGACCCCTGATTATGTGATGTCTTGCTTGGTATATACATCACGGAGAAACATTAAGCCCCCTTTTCACAGAGCATGGCTCATTTGTATAGTCCGATCTTTTACCAGTTAAAAATAACATTTAGACTTGTACAATATAGAAGCCTTTGCAGATGGCAAATAACATGTGGCCTAAGTTATTGATTTCGTCTTCGAAAAGGGTAGAAAACATTGTGGGAGAAAAAAGGAAAATGCTAGTTACAATGTTTTGAAATGCCCTCTACCTTAGGGCCATTAACCCTTATCCTGTGAAATATGTAAAATGAAACTTTCTCGCTAATAATAAAACATCCAAAATTTTGCTATTTATAGAGGTATCTTTAGGAAGGAATACCTGCTTATCGGAAAGCGTTGATCCGACGTGTGCAGTCTGATCTTGATCTACACTGTACGCAAAAAGGTGTATGAGTCGCCCTTAGCAGCCTTGGGGTTAAAACACGAGATTGTTTGGTACAGGGCATAATATCTTCGGCACAGGCTCAGACATTGTGGGTATTTGTGTTGATCGCTGAGGTAGTGTAATCTGGATGCAAATGCATAATTAGTTGTTGGGCATGAGGCTTGTCATGGAAAGCCTGTCTCGGTGCTGTCCGTACTTTGATTTTAATCTACCTTACAAGGTTGCAAGGTCGAACGGTATGAAATATTGAAGACGACGATATCGTTTGCAAAGAGTAATACAAGGGAGAAAAGTGACAACATTGTTGCACAAATGTCACTTTACGATCAAATTTTAACACCTTTTGCTACAATATTTTCCAAGGTTGTTTGTAGCAAAAACGTGTAAAAATCATCTACGGCAGGTTATAGATTATTTCTGTTACAGGTCCAACAGATTTAAGCATGAAGAAACAGTCGTCCAAGAACCAGTTAAGCACCAGTGAAATTGCCACTATAAAACAGTTAATTTCCGGGTATCGGGAATCCGCCGCCTTTTTGTACAGATCGGCAGACGAACTTGAACAGTTACTTTTGCAACAGAACTGAAGTTTGTGTGAAAAACTTTTCTTTTCCACTGCTCTTAACATTCCGTGTCTTGGCCGCGTTGGTATGAATAGTAAATTTGAAAGAGGGGCGCATTTACTCAGCCCTTTGTACGAGCCCGTGTTTTGTCCTCAGTTCTTTTTGTAGCGGTATAATTTGTCTATGGTAACTTTATGTCAGCCTACATTGTGATAGTAAGTTTACAATCAATAGCTTGAAATGTATAAAATCACGTAAAAACATGTCGCAAAAATAGAAATTGCTCTTTACGAGAAAGGTCTGTATTTGCCCATTGTTTCATTAACCCTTTCCCAAACGACAAATTTTGGACTGGTCCAAATTGAAAGAGTTTGCAGACGGTAATTTTAAATTTGATGAAAATGACAGAAAGTTATAAAAAAGGGTAGAAAAAACTGTGGGAAAAGGAGAAATTGCTCGTTACGAGCAATTTCTCCTTTTCCCACAGTGTTTTCAAAAGACTTGTACTGCAGACACGTGAAAACCAGGGCTTGTTTGGGAAAGGGTTAAGTGAACGAAAGCAGCTGTCTGCAGGTGGAAGTGTAGTCGTAAGTTGATATTTTCTATTTGGGTCATCTTAATCCACCAAGCTGACTCCCCCTGTTGCGGATCATACCATGATTTTCCCGCGTTCAGACTTATCCTTGACGAATTATATAAACTGAACGTGATAAATTTGACATCCACCTAGATCAGTTTATATTCAGATACAGGTGGTACCGATGAATTATCGGATACACTGTGGTAGATTCTCACACTGCTAGAGATGTTAATAACACCTATATACACACTAATGACCTGTGTGTATGTGTTCAGTAATATGGAATGAGCCAGTATGGGTGGGGAAAAAACACGTGCACAAATTATCGCGTTGGCGTTATACTTTAAGTAACTGTTGCATTAACACTATGACCTTGGCTGTTGTATAATTTAACAGCGATACTGTGTCACCTGGCATTTGGCTATACCAGCTGGACTTTAGATAGAGTAGGTTTAAAAAGACGCTTCAACCAAATATTATAAACGGTGTATTACATTCCAATACTCATAAACTAATATTAGGAATCGCATTTCTATAACTGACCGTTGTTTTTTATACAGGTGACACATATAACGCCATTTAAGTATAATAACAAAATGGATTATCAATGGCATTGCGTGAGTCCATATATCAGGAGAGATAGCCAATGGTATAGATCACATGCTAGCAGGTGCTATGAACACGATACATACCAGGAAGCTTGAAAACAGAGTTGTTTGTTAGTTTGTTTGATTTCCAGAGAATGTTGGCTTGTAACAAAGGACTGCGTATTGCTTTATGTATGAAGTTAGGGAAACCTGTAGGGGTATATTTATATGAGTGCAATTTTTATATGTCTAGTCTATTACTTTCATTTGAGTTATGCTCTGGCGAAAGGGAATTTAATGCATCTTTGTGATCCATGATACCAAGCAGGTCATCACATAATTGTATATCCATGAAATTCATTTTGTATAACAACCGAGTCTATCCAGAGGTAAAATGGTCCTTTGACCAAAGGCAAAAAGTTTCGGCCCATGTCAGCCTGCGCAGAGGGTTAGGGTTAGCAGACTGCGCAGGCTGACATGAGCCGATACTTTTTGCAGATGCATTAAGCCCGCTTTTCACAGAGCATGGCTTCTTTGTAAAGGCTATTTATTTAATGATTTAACAAATATTGTATAATTACCTTAGGGCAGTCTAGGGGACGTTAATCCCGCCAAATTAAATCTCGCTTTAGCGATACACAACAACTCGAGAATTATCGATATCTCGTCTATCTAGAAATTTGCAAAAAGCAAGATATAATGTGGCGGGAATAGGGTATTTCAGCAAAGCTGAATTTGAATTTATTTTCTAGTCAGAATCGAATGGTCTCCTTTACATGTATACAGATTGATATGAGCCATGCTCTGTGAAAAGGGGATTTATTGCATTTGAAAAATGTATCAACCCAGGTCAGTCTGCGCAATCCGCGCATGCTGACCTGGATCAAAACTTTTTGCTTTTGGTCAATTTTTTACAGGGACCGTTCTATCTTCAGATTCTGCCCGTTATTGGGCAAAATGAATTTTATGGATCCGTACTTATGTGATGTATTGCTTGGTATAGCACATCGCAGAGATGCATTAAGCCCCATTTTCCCAGAGCGTGACTGATATATTGAGCTTTTTTTTTTTTCAAACAGATTTTACTTAATACTTGCCACTGAATAATCTCGTAGATATTTTTTTTCTTCTGTCAGCATATCTGATAAAGAAAACTGTAAGCACACTGGAATACACGCCAGATTTCTGTTATCAAATCACAGGATCCTATCTCATAATACCAGACTATCGATGATAAAGTGTATGAGGCATGCTCTGTGAAACAGGGGCCTAATGCATCTGCGAAAAGTATCGATCCAGGAGAGCCTGCGCAGTCCACGCAGGCTGTCCTGGATCGATACCTTTCGCTATTGATCAATTTTCTGTATGTTCACGGAACGGTCTACCTAGTGATTAAGTCGCTTGTTAAAAAAAGTGGCTATTATGGATCCATAATTATGTGATGGGTTTTTTGGTATCATGCGTCACGGAGATGCATTAAGCCCCCTTTTGCCAGAGCATGGCTCATATTTACGAATCTATACAAAACAGTTGCGTATTTTGATAACCCTACGTAAAAGAGCGACTGAAAATATCATGGGAAAAGGAGAAAAAACAAGTTACCAGCATTTTTCCTCTTCCCACAATGTTTTTATTTCCTTCTCAGACAAATCCCAAAAATGGAGTCATATTTAACTGCTTTCACTTTTGAGAAGTCTTAATTTTTCTTGTATCGTATAGAGTTACAAGACAGGTGCCTTTGTTTAGAATGCGGACAAGAAACAAATCGACTCAGAAATAGATAATACGAGAGGTGCATTTGGCAAAATGGGGTTTTAATGAATTATACCACGCAGGTCATCACACGATCATGAAACCATAAAAACTTTTTTGTCCAACAACCGTCAGAATCATGAAGTAGACTGGTCCTTTGACACGCAGAAAATTGACCAATAGCCAAGGTTTCGACGCAGGTCACACTGCGTTTTGTAGATGCATTAAACCCCTTTTTTTTTCCAGAGCATTTCTCACCTGTGAGTGTTTTTTTTTTTCCTAAACCTCCATAGGAATGCCTATGTCAGACAGAGTTGATTGATTGATTGTATTGATTGTATGGTGTTTAACGCCGTTTTCAACATTATTTCAGTTATATCGCGGCGGCCAGTGCACGTGTCAATGCTTTCCTGGAGTTTCTTTTACCAGTACTCCACACAATGTTCTTTCCAAGCCACTGGCTGCTTTCCCACATAACCATCGTCGAAACAATGGTCAGCGTTGAGAGAGGAATGAATCCTGTCGCAATGACTATCATCAATCCTCGGAAAGAAATTGGCCAAGCCGGGGATCGAACCAGAGACCTCCTGTTCTCAAGTCCTGTACGCTACCGACTAAGCTACGGGGGCTTGACAGAGTTGATTTGGAGGAGAGAAAAGATCAACAGTAGACTACACAGAATGTGCAGTCTACTAGCTCAGCCGTTCATTTTGAGACTTTCTGACAGAAACCATGGCATTGCGTATATTAGGCTTTTAATGACTGGCTTAAGATAGCCATTTCGTTCATTCCTATTCTCTTTTTAATAAACTCTTTACCACACAATCCCGAGTTTTAATGACCCTGAGGAAGAGACCCTTTGAAAACATTGTGGGAAAAGGAGAAAATGCTGGGTAACCAGCATTTTCTCCTTTTCCCACAATGTTTTCTACTCTATCAAAGACAGAAATATTCAATTAAACAGCATTTAATTCATCGTCTGCAAAAGCTTTCAATTTGGTCAAGTCCAAAATTCCGTCGTCTGGTAGAGTTAAGTACCTAATTTACATTGAACTAAACAGACAGACACATTTGCTTTCTCATAAAATCACGTTTAAAATTTGAAATATGCAAGCGATAGATCTACATACTAAAGATACTGAATTAAGTTTGTTATAACTTGAGTTGCCTATCACGTGATCAAAATTAAAAAGAGTCCACGTGACCAAGGCAAGAATATTTCGTCGATTGAGAATTTAATGCCTCAAAGATTTTTGGCATATATTGCCTTCAAGCTTTAGTATGTTCCAAACTGTACCAATATTTATGAACTCAGCTCTTGTACTGTGTCTCGAGTAATGTCAGTTTTTTGTCTGCTTTTTTATACTATTGGATGATGCAAACCGGTATCAATGACGTCATCATTATAGATATCATGATGTCATTTTGTAAGAAGTTTTCCAATTTTGTATTTTGTGTAGTGCTCTGTTTACATAATAGATCTACCAGAGAAAAGTGGTAAAATTCCATTTTGAGTTCCAATTTTTACTAGTCTATATTACTGACAGTGAAATACAAATCGTGGCCATCTTATAAATGATAAATGAGCCATGTTCTTGCAAAAGGGGCTTAATGCATCTCTGTAATACATGATACCAATCAAGCCATCACATAATTATGGATCCATAATAGCCGCTTTTTTTTTCTTTTTTAACAACTGACTTAATCATGAGGTAGACTGGTCTTTGGACAAACAGAAAATTGACTAATAGCGAAAAGTTTCGGCTCAGGTCAGCCTGCGCGGACTGCGCAGGCTGACCTGGGCCGAAACTTTTCGCAGATGCATTAAGCCCCCTTTTTTACAGAGCACGGCTCGAATGCTGAAAATCAGATCTAGTACAGGTCATTTCTAGTCATATACAACAGTAGATTTACTCGTGATTTCGATCTAGGTCATTCACCGACCATTCTTAACTTCATTATTAGTCTTATTCAAGATTTAGAAATACGCAACTTTTGACTGGCTAAATCGTTAATTTGTGTTACTTTCAAATTTAGACATTTCTTGAGAATAAGACTAAGAATATTCATAAGAAAGGTCGGTGAATTCTGACCTTAGATCTATTTTGTAGTCCCGAAAGGTAATCCTTCGCGCGCTAACCAACTGAAAAGAATGCATTTATTTAAAAAATTAATCAGATTTCTCTCCCGGAATTTTTTTTTTTTTTTGATATCGGCTTGAAAGTTTTGTTTCTTTTATTTAGCAGGATAAGGGTTAAAGCAAAGCGAACAAAGCGGAAATTGTTTTTCTCTAGTCATTTTTCGTTTAAGTCACAATTTTTCAAGGGCGTTTTGTTGCAAGACGCAATAAGCGCAGTTTTCGTCCGCAGGACCTAATTAGAAAGGAAAAACGCAGATTTCACATCAACAGTTAGCGGCCATAAGTATTTCATCAAATTCATAATTTCCGTTGACTTACATGTATGCATTTTATTGGTGCGCGAGAAAGTTTATTACGCAGCTTCTAAATGTGCTATATAATGAAACTATAGTGGTAGAAAGGAAAGTTACTGTAACTATTAACACTAATTAACTATTATCGTTCCACGACTGACATCAAAGTTGTAGCTCTGTGAAACCAGGGTCTGTATTCACCAACCATTCTTAAGAACATTCCTGGTCCTATTCGCCAGAACTTTCCAAATGTGAAAGTAACACACCATCGGATTGGCTAAACCATTCGGTTTAGCCAATCAGAAGTTGTGTTACTTTCGGACTCGGAAAATCTCGAAGAATAAGTCTAAGAACGTTATTAAGAATGGTTGGTGGATACGGACCCAAGTGGTTTATTCAGTCAAAATTTAGTGACGCTGCCATTACCCGTAACCCTTATCCTGCTAAATAAAAGAAATGAAACTTTCAAAGCGATATTATAAATCCAAATTTTCCTATTTCACAGGTACTTTTTGGGGAAAGATATCGCCTTATCGGACAGTGTAGATCCAAGATCAGACTGCACGTTCTGTGCAGTCTGATCTTGATCTACACTGTCCGCTAAAGGTCAGTGAGTCGTGCTTAGCAGCCTAAGGGTTAATGTAAAAAAAAACCTTTTATTCGAAAATATCGATCGCTTTTAAACAAGTTTATTTTTATCTCGTTATCTCGTTATATTGTACCAAGTCTAAAATATATGTTTGAATTCCAAATTTATTTTGCTTAAATTTCAAAAAGAAATTAAAAACGATAGCTTAATTATTTAACCCAAAGTCAATGGGAATTCGAAATGTAATGATATATTTATGGTCACTAACTAGATCACTCTGTAAGATATATGGTAATTTGCTAAGGTGTTCGTCAAAGCGAACCTTTTTTTTTCCGACTGAAATTCAGTTAAAATTTTGTGAGCTTGTTTTTTTCGTTGTCATTATGTACATAACCATCTTCTGTCTCAATTATTTTTATGAAAATATATATATGAAGATATGTCAATGTGAATATTTTGCAATGTTTATAAATATAATGAATTATGTTGTTGTGACACAAGCTTGCCTTATAAACTTTTATAGACTAATATGATTCTGTCCCAAGGAAGGATGATTTTGAAAAAAACAATTTGAGAAAAGGGGAAAATGCTGTTTACCATCATTTTTTCGATTTTGCACGATGTTGTTGTACCCTTTTTAACCCTTAGGTCAAGGCTAAGTGCGACTCACTGACTTTTGCGGACAGCGTAGATCAAGAGCAGACTGCAGTCTGATCTTAGATCTACACTGTCCGCTTTTCTTGGACATATTCTGAATATAAGTAACCTTAAATTTCAAATACCTGGGTGTAGTACTTTGGACTGAAAATATACGGGTCTGTATTCACCGACCATTCATAGGAACGTTCTTAGTCATATTTTCCAAGATTTTCCTCATTTGAAAGTAACACAACTTCTGAAGGTGTGTTACTTTCACATTTGGAAAATTCTGGCGAATATGAATAAGAATGTTCTTAAGAATAGTGGTGAATACGGACCCTGGTGGATTTTATTATGGGCTCAAAAGGTTGACGGGAATCTCATATAGGGAGCTACCATTGCTTCTAATGTATGATGTGATGACATTATGATTTTTTTTTTATCATTATTTTGTTTAAGCATTTATCCCGAGCTCAGTGTTTTGTTGCAAATAAAGGGTATATACTGTGCTAGCGAGAGATGACAAGTAAGGAAAATTAACAAAAAGATTAACAAAAAGATTTATTAAGTATATTCATATTTCACTAGAGTAATAATTATTACCCGCGTATAATGCTTAAGTCATAAGCATACGGAAGATTTTTTTTTTTCGGCGTAGCTGAATGCGCTGGCTTTTGACCTACTTCATGGTACTGATAAAGAATGAATAAATGGTAATTCGCGATTGGTCAAAAATGTGCACATGTTTATTCAGCAGGGCCCTGCTTGCATATTTGCTCAGACATTTATGAAACCACTATTTTGCAGATGCATTAAGCCCCTTTTTCACAGAGCATGGTTGCTAGTAAAAAAGTTATTCGCTGTTTGTCTTCAGAAGATTTTTTCGTTTATCCGCGCAGGTAACTTGATCTCAAAATTTGTTGGTGCCTGGCGTGTTTAAATTATTGAGATTTGTCTTTTTTGAGTTGCTGCAGCAGACACGAGCAAACCTTTATAATGGCTATACAATATTTCTTTTAGAAACTGCTCGGGGTATTGAAAAAATAGGAAATTCTGCTTTCAGGGCGCCTAGAAGTAATATCTGGGTAACTTTGAAAGATCATCAATAATACAAGTGGCGTTCGTAATAGACGACATAGACAACAGTCAAACTGCATAGAACGTGCATAATTATCTTGATGAACTCTTTACCCAACCACAAAATTTTGCACTCGTCCAAATTCAAAGCATTTACAGAAGATAATTTAAATGTAGATCAGGTGATGGAATTCGTTTTTGATACATTAGAAAACATAGTGGGAAAAGGAGAAAATGCTGGTTACCAGCATTTTCTCCTTTTCCCACTATGTTTTCAACGGCCTTCTTTGCTAGGATCGTTAAAACTCGGGATTGCGTGGTAAAGGGTTAAATCTACAATATCGGATATTTTGTTAAATATTTTGAGGTAATTCTGGTCTCAATTCTAATTATGAATAACTGGACTAACCTTGTCATTAGCTTTAACACTTCATCATTTCCGTCCTTGGGGAAGGAGGCTTTTGAAAACATTGCGAAGAAAGTAGAAAATGCTGGTAACAGGCATTTTCTCCATTCCCAACCATGTTTTCTACCTTTTCAAAGACAATTTTCACCATTTTCCGACAATAATTTCTACTCTTTTTAAAGACAATTTCCACCATTTGCCCGACATTTAACTTGTCGTCTGCAAATGCTTTGGACTTGAACAAGTCCAAAAGTTTGATAAAGAGTTAAACGTCTTAGTAGACTGGCAGCCTGTTATCGATCTTCTTATCGTCTATCGGACGGCTACGGGAGATGCAACGGGTACCAGTTTAACGTCTTAGCTAATCTAATGGCTTGTTCCCGAATTTGATGTTTGAACAGTTTTTTTTTTTTCAGAAAATTCTGTGAAAACGAACTAAATAGGGATGTAATTTCCACAGGTGAAGAAGTTTGATCTTTATCCTGCTAAATAGGTGAACTGAAACTTTAAAGCCGATAGTAAAAACCAGCCTGTGCTATTTCATATGTATGTTTTGGAGGAAAGATATCTCCTTATCGGACCATGTGAATCAATATCAGACTGCACGTTCTGCACTGTCCGCTAAAGGTCAGTGAGTCGCGCCTAGCAGCGCAAGGGTTAATGCAAAATTCGCTGCACTGTTCCACTATTGCAATACGGAAACTGCAATTTTTTAAACCCCTTTATTTTTGTCAGTCGGTAAGTTTAGCGTGTTTTATCGATTTCAGTCATTTCAGTACTTTGATTATTTTGCTCCAAGGGTAACTTTCAGTTCATAATAATTTATAAAAAAAAAAAAATGTTCCTACGGACATGATGTTTAATAACCTTAATGCAACTCGCTAGAAGTGCTGTATATTTTAATGTTGGGTAAGATGATATTTGCACTTGCCTACAGTCCAGTTCCAGATCAGACTGCACAGGAATTGCAGCCTGGTCTTGAATCATATACCGTCCGGTATTTTATTATATGGTTTTGCCAGAACAGATTCAAAATGGTATGACCCATGCTCTGGCAAAAGGGGTTTAATGCCTCTCCGTGGCACATTTTACCAAGCAAGTCATAACATAATTATGGATCCATAAAATCTATTTTGTCTATCTCCGTGACATAACATAATTGTGAATCCTTAAACTCTGTCTTGTCTAACAACTGACTGGACCTTGAGGTAAAATGGTCATTGGACATACAGAAAATTTACAAATAGCAAAGAGTTTCGACCCATATCAGCCGGCGCGGCCTGCGCCGGCTGACATGGGTCGAGACTTTTTGCAGATGCATTGAATTCCCTTTACATAGAGCATTGCTCGTATTTAGTTGATTTTTTTAGACGACAAAAACTGCCAATTTATCATTAAAACGATGTACAAAGGGATTAAGTCATTACCTTATTACTGCATAACCCTAGAACCCGGGTTTCTTTACTTATGCAGACAGTGTAGATTAAGATAAGATTACACAGAACGTGCAGTCTGATCTTGGATCTACACTGTCCTAGAACGCCATTTCATTTATTTAGCACTACGATGGTCAAACACACGTTTGTCCGTCGTTGCGAAGAATCGTAAAAAAAAAAGCATTTTTTTTCTTTGCTTTTTTTTTTTTTGGCCAGGATAGATCGACATTTCGGTCAGTTTAGAGATAAGATCAGGTCGCATATTGTCTGCAATCCGATATTGATCTTCACTCTCGGCAAAAGTATCTTAACACTTAAGCTGCTGAATAAATGAAACGCAAATTTCTACTCAATACTAAAAGGCCAAACATTGCGGTTTCAAAGTTGATTTCACCGGATATAAAATACCGTATCGGACAGTGTAGATCAAAGATCAGACTGCACGTTCTGTGCAGTCTGATCTTGATCTACACTGTCCACAAAAGGTCAGTGGGTCGCGATAAGCAATTTAAGGGTTAAATCTCGTTTAGGACTCTCAAGGCTGAAGAACTACAATCTTATCGCCTATTCTGCTAAATAAGTGAAATGACACTTCTCAAGCCGATAGTAAAAAAACCAAAATTTGCTATTTCAAATGTATACTCTTAGGAAAAATATCTCCTAATCGGACAGTGTAGATTCAAGATCAGACTGCACGTTCTGTGCAGTCTGATCTTGATCTGCACTGTCCGCAAAAGGTCAGTGAGTCGTGCTTATCAGCCTAAGGGTTAATTTAATTTTTTTTTCAAGCTAGTCGTTGTGTAAGTGCAATTAAAATTTCTTTCAATCGAGGGAGATATTTTATGAATGTCTATATTTATGTACTGATTTATTGTTTATATATTTTAAATTAACAGAAATGAATTGTCAATTTAATAATGTAACTTATGTCTCGATTTTTTGAAGTAAAAGTCAGTTGTTTAAATCTCTATCTGCCTTTTTATGTATTTTGAAGTTGGTTTTTTTTTTTGCCCTTAACTTGCAACGGTCGGGTCACTCCATCCAAGCACTAACATATTGGAACGTTGCATATCTCCTTCAGCGCAAAATGTATATAAGTCATATTCTGTGAAAAAGGTACTTAATGCATTTGCAAAAAGTATCGACCCAGGTCAGCCTGCGCAGTCCGCGCAGGCTGACCTGGGCAGAAACTTTTTGCTATCGGTCAATTTTCTGCATGTCTAAGGACCAGTTTACCGCATGAGTAATGACTGAATGATTGTATGGCGTTTAACGCCGCTTTCAACATTATTTCAGTTATATCGCGGCGGCCAGTGCACCTATCCATGCTTTCCTGGAGTTTCTTTACCAGTACTCCGCACAAAATTCTTTCCAAGCCACTGGCTGCTTTCCCACATAACCATCGTCGAAACAATGATCAGCGGTGAGAGAGGAATGAATCCTGTCGCGATGACTATCATCAATCTTCTGAAAGAAATTGGCCGAGCCGGGGATCGAACCAGCGACCTCCAGTTCTCAAGTCCTGTACACTACCGACTGAGCTAAGGGGGCTTGGTTACTGCATGATTAAGTCGGTAATTCGATTCGACAAAATGGGTTTTATGGATCCATTATCATGTGATAATGCCTCACGGAGATGCACTAAGCCCCCTTTTGCCAGAGCATGGCTGATACATACTCGATCTCTTCCGGCAGCTGAATATACAGCCCTCTAAAACCCAGGAAATATTTGAGCCACGCTCTGGCAAAAAGGGGCTTATTGCATCTCCGTGTGGCATCATACCCAGCAGGACATTGCATAATTATGGATCCTTAAAATTCATTTTGTATAACTACCGACTGAATCATAAGGTAGAATGGTCCTTTGACTTGCAGAAAATTGACCAACAGCAAAAAGTTTCGGCCCAGGTCAGCCTGCGCGGACTGCGCAGGCTGACCTGGGTCGATACTTTTTGCAGATGCATTAAGCCCCCTTTTCACAGAGCATGGCTAAAATTTATCAGATAGATTTGACTAGACAAGCACGGAACGTGCAGTCTGCAAAGGCCCCTTCTTTCGCCTTTGGGTCTGAAAGGCTTGATTTTGGCGGATAGACATGAACAAAATCGGATCGATATAAATGCAAGAATGGTTTATGTATCAATCCGCTCTTCGTGACATTACTTTCTCCTCCAAGAACACTAGACCCCCAATACTGACAGACAAATAAATACGGGAATATATTAAGAGGGTAGGCTGCTTTAGCCCGGCAGTTTTCATAATCCTACCTCTCCGACCAAAACATTCGGGTGATCCGGTGTTCAAGTCCCTCGGCTGTATCACGCAGCTTGATATGCACCTACACGGTAAATTTCAGTTTTACCGTTATTAAAATTGTAAGGCTTCTCTTAAAAAGAAAACATGAGTCATAATTTTCTATTGATGTCTTTCTAAGAATATTTCGGTCGGCAAAGAGCTTGTACATTTAATATTTTGCGTAGTTTATCAATTCCGTTGGTATCTTTCACCAACTGATCGAAAGATGCGAATAGCTTCACTATGAGTGTTCATATCGTTGCTAAGCGATTTACATGTGCACCGCCATGCATGTTTAAGATCACGTGATTGGTAATTCAAAATGGAAAACCTCCTATATACTGACGAGGTTAGATGTAGGTACGGAATCTGCCGAAATGTGCCGAGTGCGCACAAAGGTAACGTGCATCAGCTCGGTCAATAAAGCAAGCACTAACCATACTGCACATTGCCTAACAATCATGAAGAGAATATTTTTGTTTCGATGTTACACCTAATGGAATCTAGAAAGGTCCCTGCTCTGATGGCAGAAGGACAAAATTCATTGTACCAGTCAACAATAGACATCTAACACCACATACTGATGACCATAGTCAAGGTCAAACTCTATACAATATCAAAAACATGAGCAAAAGAGGTATTATGATAAATACACAACGCCTGCAAAACACGTGTTATTTTGTGCTCGTAAGTGCACATATTAGTGATTGAATGCACGCGTATTTTTACCCTTAGACTGCTGAATTAATCGAGTGAAGGCAAAATCAGACGGAATATTGCTATTTCATGGTTGTTTTGGCCAGAATATGTAACAAAGCACCGGACAGTGTAGATCCAATATCCGGCAGACTGCACGTTCTGTGCTGTCTGATGTTGATTCACAAGTTGTCGGAGCCGAGTCAAGGGTCAAATACAAAACAACATAGGTTCGACTAGGAATTATATATGGCGTGCAACACACGAAATGAGACCTTCGGACATTTGCATAAAGTGTTGTCCCGGAGACAGCACTTTACGACTATGTAGATTTTTTCATACAGTAGACTTTCGTGAAACAGAAAATCGCACAAAAACGGGAAGTGTAGTCTCGGATTAGTCACAGACTGCACAGCCTGATCTGGGACGACACACTTTTACGCATATGTCCGAAGGTCCCTTTTCGCGTGTTGCACGCCAATTACGAGCCATGCTTTGTGAAACGGGGGGGGGGGGGTAATACATTTGCAAAAGGTATCGACCCAGGTCAGCCTGCGCAGTCCGCACGGGCTGACCTGGGTCGAAACCTTTTGCTTTTGATAAGTTTTCTGCTTGCCAAATGTCAAGTCTACCTCATCTTATCAGGCTGTTAGTCAAAAGGCCTAACCTATATATCAGCTGTCTGATCACATTGATGTGTTAAGAGTGGGCTGTCGGACTTGGCAATTTCATGGACTCGCTCTGATGGTCCAACGGTTGTTATTTCGAAACCCATTTCGGCCAAGTTCTTTTTAAGAATTGATACAAGTCATTACGGCAGGTTTCATTCCTATCATTACTAACCTTATTTTTTACGTGTGAAAAGCAGCCGGTGGTTTGAAGTATTGTGGACAGGCTTAATTGAGGAATCAATCACCTGCTATGAATGCGGTTCACAGGCCACACACAAACCAAAATCTACGACATAAGCAGCCTAGACTTTATTTTCGCACAGTATTATCACTATACCAGATAACGTAATCAAGCTGGCACAATAACAGTATGTACACTCAATTGTTTTAGTACATCTCCTTACTGATTACACTCTGTAATACAATTTACAATAAACGTTATAGAACAGAACAGAATATAAATGAGTCATACTCTGGCAAAAGGGGGTTATATACCAAGCAAGTAATCATGTAATAATGGACACATAAAGATTTATTTCGTCTAACGGTTGGTTGAATTTTGAGGAAGACTGGTCCTTGGGCTTGCAGAAAATTGAAATATAGCAAACAGTTTCGACCACTGTCAGCCTGCGCGGAACACGCAGGCTGACATGGGTCGAAACTTTTTTTTGCAGATGCATTAAGCCCCCTCTTCACAGAGCATGACTCATTTGTTAATCAAACTTAAACATAGTGGTTCATCGTTACAATGCAAATGACTAATGCACTGTGAAAAGATGGCTTACTGTATTTACAAAAATGTCGACCAAGGTCAGCCTATAGATACAGTCCATGTCGGCTGACCTGAGTCGAAAGTTTTAGTCATTTGTAACCATTCTGAATGTCAAAGGGCCTCATGATTCAGCTGCTTTTTAGACAAATAGATTTGACTTCATGTGGTATCTTGCTTAGTTAATAGTATAAAGTTCTATAAATACGTACATGTATATATTTCCCTTTATGTAAATTAATTGTCAATATATAGAGAAAAATAATGATGATAAACCAAATTACAATATTTTCATTACTTTTTGATTAATTATCATTCCTTCTACTAAAAAAAGAAAAAAATTAATCATGGGCGCAAAAAGGCCCAAGCTGTCGATACGCCAAAAAACATCATCTGCCTACCCATCACCTTGTTAAATGAAAGGTCTGGAAAAAAAAGATGAGAGAAAAGAATGCAAAAAATCGTTCTTGATGTTTAACTTTTTGTGAGAAGCAGAGAGGCTTTTTAACCTTCGTGTGTATCGGCATGCAAGTTAAGATACATCCTTACAGCCAGAGAGAAACGTAAAAAAAAAAGCTGTTAAAATTTGAAAATTTGTAGAATGGCCCAGAATTTAGTCAGCAGTTTAAACATAGATAAATTACCGATATATATGGTGTAAGGGACAGAGAAACTCGAGGGATTTCTCTTCATTTAAAACCGGAAACGACAACAGTGATTTCTTTAAAGGCCTCCAAAAAGTGAAATGCATTTTCTATCCGTCGTAATCTATCTAACCTTGCAGCCGTCAGGGGCAACATTTGGCATGAAGACACAGGAAAGTTTATAGTTTCATAAAATAAAGATGAAATGGGTTGAAAACTGGCTGAAAACCAGTATAGATGTATCTTTAGGCTTGTAGATCTGTCAAACATCTTACAACGGTGCACATACAACTACCTGCCAAACAACATTTTCTCTGCCTTAAATTCAGAATCCGTCGAGTATAACATTAACCCTTATTTTGCCCCAAACGACTACGAATGAGACGTGCTCTGACAAAAGGGGGCTTAATGCATCCCCGTGATCCATGATAACAAGCAAGGCATTATAATGATTGTGGATCTATAAAACCAATTTTCTCTAACAGGCGACTGAATCATGAGGTAGACTGGTCCTTGGATATTCAGAAAACTGAACTAAACGAAAAGTTTCGGCCCAGGTCAGCCTGCGCGGACTGCGCAGGCTGACCTGGGACGATGCTTTTCGCAGATGCATTAAGCTCCCTTTTCACAAAGCATGGCTCAATGTATATTTCGGAAACTGTAGATAATGATCAGACTGCACGTACGTGCGGTCTGATAGCATCAATAGAGAAGTAGTAAAAGTAAATGAAGATCAGACAGCACGTACGTGCAGTCTGATCAACTACTTCTCTATTGATGTTTCATCAAAGGCCATTAACTTGACGAAATCTAAGTCAGAGTCTTATTGACATACGATGTGTATGAGTTAACACTAATTCGAAGGTTTCATTACTGATGAGCTTAATTGATTGTTGATTGTATGGTGTTTAACGCCGTTTTCAACATTATTTCAGTTATATCACGGCGGCCAGTGCACCTATCCATGCTTTCCTGGAGTTTCATTTACCAGTACTCCGCACAATATTCTTTCCAGGCCACTGGCTGCTTTCCCACATAACCATCGTCGAAACAATGGTCAGCGGTGAGAGAGGAATGAATTCTATCGCGATGACTATCATCAATCCTCGGAAAGAAATTGGCCGAGCCGGGGATCGAACCAGCGACCTCCTGTTCTCAAGTCCTGCACGCTACGGACTGAGCTACGGGGGCTTGGCCTAAGTTTGCCTCAACCGGGTATCGAACTCGCAACCACCTGGTCACAAGTCTGATGCGCTAACCACTGAGCTACCCGGCCGGACCACTAATTTTAAAGGTTTCATACCATCAGACTTAAATCAACCATTTCCTTTTTTAACGTATCTAGTGAAGAAGACTTTGAAAAGACTCTGAGAAAAGGAGAAAATCCTGGTAACCAGCATTTTCTCCCTTTCCCCACAATATTTTTTACCCTTTTATAGACAATTCCAATCATTTCATAAACATCGAGTTTGTCGTCTGCAAATGCTTTCAATTTGGACCAGTCTAGGATTCTTTTTTTTTTTTTTTTTCGTCTGATAAAGACTTACGATATAGATTACAGTGATGATGTAGGATAATACTACTTTGTTAAATATTGTTTCATTATATTCAACTCTTTACCAAACGACAAAATTTTAGACTAGTCTAAATTGAAAGCATTTGCAGACGACCAAAAAAACAACAAATGCCACTCAAAAATTTAGATTTATTTCGGAAAGAGTAAAAAAAAAACATTGCGGGAAAAAGAGAAAATGCTGGTTACCAGCATTTTCTCCTTTTCCCACAATGTTTTCAAACGTTTTCTTTCTCAGAAGTGTGAAAAGTCGGGATTGTGTGAAAGAGAATTAACTAAGTTATCAGTTACTGTATGGGGGCATTATTTATTTCTGGCAACACGTAAGATGCATTTAATCTTTGATAAAGGTGACACTTGGATGAGAGATATATAAGTCAATATGTGGTATATTTCTAATTACACAAGGAAAGAAAATGGATAACAGCACCACAGGTATTCACTTAACTTGAACCATGCTCTGGGAGAAGGGGTTTAAACTCATCTCCGTGATACAGTATACCACGCGAGTCATTACATAATTATGGATTAATAATATGTCTAAAAACCGATTGAAACCTAAGCTAGAATGTCCCTTGGACATGTAGGAAATTTACAGCTCAGGCTGATATGGGTCGATACTTTTTTGCAGATGCATTAAACCCCCTTTCCACGAAGCATGGCTTTTTTATTGTCTTTTTCTTTTTTTCTTAAACTTATAAACCAGACGACAAAATTTAGACTTGTCCATCTAAAAAGCCGATATTTGCGGACGATGTACTTAAAATTTTGGCCCCGCAACTTGCGAAATGAGACCTTCAGACGTTTGCGAAAAGTGTCGTCGCGGATTAGCCTGCGCAGTCAGCGCAGGCTAATCCGAGACGGCACTTTACGACTACATAAGATTTTTTCATACAGTAGACTTTCGTGAAACAGAAAATCGCACAAAAACGGGAAGTGTCGTCTCGGATTAGTCACAGACAGCACAGGCTGATCTGGTACGACGCACTTTTACGTATATGTCCGAAGGCCCCTTTTCGTGTGTTGCACTCCAAATATTACCCAAATGGCCAGGATTATGTTTGAAAGAGTAGAAAACGTTTTGGGGAAAAAAAAGGAGAAAATGCCCGGTTTTTTTTTTCCAACAATGTTTTCATAAGCTTCCTTTTATGTCGTTGAAACACGTAATTATGTGGCAAAGAGTTCTCATAACTTACAAACTATAGCTTGCAGAACTAATCTGTATTTAAACTTGTTTTTACCCTCTGTTGTTAATGATTGGAATGCTTTATCCACTGATGTTAGGAATCTGGACTCTTTGTCAGCTTTTAAAAGTTTCATTAATAGAGAAAAACCGGTTCCAAACAAGCTTTACTTTTCCGGAGAAAGGAAGATTCAGGTTATTCACACGAAGCTACGGACTGAATGTAGTGCACTTAATCAACATCTTTATTACAGAAATTTAATTGATTCTCCTCTATGTGCTTGTGGTGAAATAGAATCAAATCAACACTATTTTTTTGACTGCTGATATTATCGTGAAATTAGAAACCGTTTAATCCAACGTGTGTCAGAAATTTCCCTTCTTAGCCTACAAACACTTCTTTTTGGTGACGAGAATCTCAGCATTGCTGATAATGAAAACATATTTACTGCAGTTCATCCTTATATGACGGAAAGTAAACGATTTAATGTTTGAGATGCCATTTCCGTTACTTTGTAAAAACTCTGCACTTTCAAATATACAGGTACCATTATTGTTTATATTGGTACTCCTTTTTTTTACCTTAAATTCTTATCATACTTTATCACATTTCTAGTGTCAGATTGTATTGTGTTGTAAAGGGTTGATAACTAATGTTTTTTTTTTCTCTCCCTCAAATGTTGTTTAAATGTCATGTGAATATTTGTGGGTCACACTCCATGCTACATACAATCGCACTCACACACACATACACACACATATACACACACACACACACACACATACACACACACACACAGAGCTGACCATATTTTGTCCTTATTTTGCTACTGTTAACCCTTTACCAGACGACAAAATTTTAGCCTTGTCCAAATTGAAAGCATTTGCAGACGACAAGTTCAGTCTTGCTCAAATGGTGCAACTTTTCTTAGATATGGTAGAAAAACATTGTGGGAAAAGGAGAAAATGCTGACCAGCATTTTCTCCTTTTTCCACAATGTTTTCAAAAGGCTTCTTTCCAGGGGCGTCAAAAGGCGGCATTGTACGGTAAAGGGTTGAATAGTGACCACTTATCGGAGAGGAACTTTATATGCTTATAGCTTTCGTTCCGATCCTTTTCATGTTTTTAGCTGTTATTAATTATGAATATGTATGTTATCAATATACAAATAAAATATGTTTAAACTAAAGAGTTCGATCAAAACGTGTTTGAATTCAGATCAGTTTCACACCATTCTACAATGTATAATGTGGAATGTCTGCAACCTATAAGACAAATATGCCGGCATAACAATAACAAGTATTTATTTATTGTATGGTGTTTAACGCCGTTTTCAACATTATTTCAGTTATATCGCGGCAGCCAGTGCACCTTTCCATGCTTTCCCGGAGTTTCTTTTACCAGTACTACGCACATTATTCTTTCCAAGCCATTGGCTGCTTCCCACATAGCCAGCGTGGAAACAATGGTCAGCGGTGAGAGAGAAATGTATCCTGTCGCAATGACTATCATCAGTCCTCGGAATGACATTGGCCGAGTCGGGGATCGAACCATCGACCTACTGTTCTCAAGTTCTGTACGCTACCGACTGAGCGACCGGGGCTCGGCAACAATAACAAGCGTTTTTCTATACCGCTAATATTTTTTAGCGTTACACTTTGACCTATTACAGTATGTCTTTCAGACAGCAGCAATTCTTCCTTTTTCAACGGTAATTTGGATTAACATCTTATCTTGAAAAATATGTGAGCCATGCTCTGAAAAAAAGGGACTAAGTGCATCTGCAAAAAGTATCGACCCAGGTCAGCCTGCGCAGTTCGCGCAGGCTGACCTTGGCCAAAATTTTTTGCTATTGTTCAATTTTCTGCATGTCCAAAAACCAGTTTACCTCATGATTCAAACGGTTGTTAGACAAAATAGACTTTATGGGTCTATTATCATGTGATGACTTGCTGGTATAATGGTTCACGGAGATCCGTTAAGCCTCCTTTTGCAAGCGCATGGCTCGTATCTTAGTGAAAATTTCACCCTTCAACAATATGCAAAACAACGAGGATTAAAAAAAAAAGCAATTGCTGGTGGGGGAGTGGGGTTATTCTTCATGTTGAACTACAAATAAGTTTCAATACTCATATGCCAGCATCTCTTAAGCCGACTATCTTTTTTTTTTTTCTATGGACATTTCTTGTTTAAACTTTATAACAATTTTGCGTATTTGATGGAAACAGGAATTTCATTCCATACATCCATGCTAAAATACAAGAAAGCTCGTTTCTTGAACGATGTATTGAATTTCAAGTGTATGATATTTGTACGTGTAATAAACTCAAATGAATCCTTAAATGTTTAAATGCATGGACATCTGGACCCAACCATTCTTACGAACTTCCTTATTCTTATTCTCCAGAATTTTCTAAATTTGAAAGTAGCACAACTACTGATTGGCTAAATCGTTTGGTTTAGCCTTAAACCTATCAGAAGTTGTGTTACTTTCAAATTTAGAGAATCTTGGAGAATAAGACAAAGAATGTTCTTAAAAATGGTTGTTCAATACGGGCACTGATGTTTTCAAATATAGTCTGCTGTAAGTTGCAAAACAATCGTTTCTGGAGTCTTTACCGAACGACAAAATGTTACAGCTGTCCGTACTAAATCTAGCTGAAGTGATGGTAACTGTCTGTGAAAGCGTAGAAAACATTGTGGGAAAAAGAGAAAATGCTACCAGCATTTTTTCCTTTTTCTTACAAGGTTTTCAAAAAGCCCTTTTTCCCCAGGGTCGATAAAATTCGGGATTGCGTTGTAATACTTTATGCGTTTGGCGCATGCTCACCTTGGTCGGCACCTTTTGCGGGTGCATCTTTTCAAAGAGCTTGGCTCATATATATATATATTTGAGCCATGCTCTGACAAAAGGGGGCTCTATGCATCTCCGTGATGCGTGATACCGAGCAAGTCGTCAAATGATCACGGATCCATAAAGTCCATCACGTCTATCGACAAACTTAATCATGAGGTACACTGGTCCTTTGACAAACAGAAAATTGACCAATAGCGAAATGTTTCGGCCCAGGTCAGCCTGCGTGGACTGCGCAGGCTGACATGGGTCGAAACTTTTCGCAGATGCATTAAGACCCCTTTTCACAGCGCATTGCTCATACTTTTTTTAATGTGTGGTATATTCATTATGATTTCTGTGCACATAAGGAATTCAAGGAAAAGTAGTCACATACACTGGACACTTGATCCTTGAGTAAGGATCTGCATAATTTTTTCTAGGAGACGTCACGTATACCGCTGGTATGGTAACAGATCCATTGCAGGACTTTGCTAGGAGTTCCAAAGGTAGGTATATTCAATGATTATAGATCTATATTTACAGTAGGAGAAAAAGTGTTGCAGTCCCTGTGTTTATTACCGAAATTGATTTTCTGACGTGAATATTATGAAATGGGGTAGAAATTAGTATCTGGCTGCTGCATACACCAACAAATCAATATCTTACCAACGAAATACACGGCACTGAGGTATCCTTTGACCTCATGGGAGGCAGAAATTAATGGCTTAGATATTGCATTCGAATTCAAGGAAAACAAGAGGGTTTTAAGTCTGGTAAAAACCGGGAATTCAAAGTTGAAATAAAACTTGTAACAGATTGAAAGTGACCTGCAGAGAATGTGCACACAGAATCAGTCAGTATTGCGTACTTCCACCAAGGGCTTGGATAACAGCTTCCAGTTTTTGTCTCTTATCTCTCACCAGACGTTGAAAAAGCTCTATCGGTAGCCGCTGCCACGAGGTCAAAGGATACCTCAGTGCAGTTCATTTCAGAGGCAAAAGAAAGGTTTATTAGGTGTTTGCAGCAGCTGGATTTTGATTTCTAGCCCATTTCATATTATATACGCCAGATAATAAAATCTTGTAAAACCCCATGGGATGCAGCATTTTTTTCTTCAACTTTAAGGACAGTAATAATTGTAGAAGTCGTTGTTTCTACACTGTGATAAGGAATAATTGTGAACTCTTTAACCCTTTCAGCGCCATAGGCGAAAACAGGGACTTTTGCGGAAGGCATAGATCAAGATCAGACTGCACAGAACGTGCAGTCTGATCTTTGATCTATACCTTCCGCTTGTTTGGTCAAGCCTATATGATAAAAATCTTCCGGAGACTCAGTGGATTCTATTTACAGGCATCAAAAGAAGCCGGGTTTGTTTATTCAGCGCCGAAAGAGTTAACCCTTTCAGCGCCATAGGCGAAAACAGGGACTTTTGCGGACGGTATAGATCAAGATCAGACTGCACAGAACGTGCAGTCTGATCTTTGATCTATACCATCCACTTGTTTGGTCAAGCCTATATGATAAAAATCTTCCAGAGACTCAGTGGATTCTAAATACAGGCATCAAAAGAAGCCGAGTTTGTTTATTTGGCCCCGAAAGAGTTAACCCTGAAGCTGCTAATCGCGACCCACTGACCTTTTGCGGACAGTGTAGATCAAGATCAGACTGCACAGAACGTGCAGTCTGATCTTTGATCTACACTCTCCGGTACGGTGTTTTCTTTCAGGTGAAATCAACTTTGAAACCGCAATGTTTGGGTAGAAATTTGGGTTTCATTTATTCAGCTGCTTAAGTGTTAAGGGATATATATTTTCCATGAATTAAAATTTCTAGTTAACCCTTTCCCAAACAAGCCCTGGTTTTCACGTGTCTGCAGTACAAGTCTTTTGAAAACACCGTGGGAAAAGGAGAAATTGCTCGTTACGAGCAATTTCTCCTTTTCCCACAGTGTTTTCTACCCTATTTGATAACTTTCTGCCATTTTCATCACATTTAAAATTGTCGTCTGCAAACTCTTTCAATTTGAACCACTCCAAAATTTGTCGTTTGGGAAAGGGTTAAACGCTGATAAATAGTTTACTATATGACCATACTCTGGCAAAATGGGTTGCATGTGCATGATGCATTATAACAAGCAAGCTATCACATCATTGTAGATCCCTAAACTCCATTTTGTCTGACAACCGACTGAATGATGAGGTATGGGATATTTCAAAGTCCTTTTACATGCAGGAATTTAAAGATAGCAAAAACGTTCGGCACATGTGAGCCCTGTGTTTTAGGCTGATATGAGTTGTTACTTTTTGCGGATGCATTGATCCCCCTTTTCACTCCCCACTAGGGACTTTGACAGCATAACTGTGCTGACATTTTTCGCCGAATGTGCTGGCTTTTGAGCTACTTTTTGGTAATGGTAACAAATGAATGAATAGAAATTTGTGATTGGTCAAAAAGACAAGTTTATTTTAAGTGCCCCTGCCTATTTTGCTGGCAAATTTACGCCGTCTATCTTTTTTAAAGATATTTCTTATTTTCGATTTTGTCACAAGTTAGACTTGTTTATGGGACTGTAGTGGTTACTGAGTTACGGTTAAGCAGCCTAGCCCGGTAGCCCAGTCGATAAGGTACAGTGGTTTATGCCACCCGGGGGTTATTGGTTTTAGTCCAAAGCTCGGCCATTTTCTGTCGGAGGATCGATGATAGTCATTAAGACAGGATTCATCCCCTCTCACCGCTGATCGTTGTTTCGACGATTGTTACGTGGGAAAGGCGTCTGTGGCCTGGGAATAATTTATGGCGAAAAAGAAACTCAAGGAAATCATGAATATGTGCACTGATCGCAACGATAGAACTGAATATTGATAACGGCGTTGAACACCATATAATCAATCATATGGCTATGCAAATTCAGCAAGATAGCATTAAGAAGTTGTTCCTTTAACGCTTAGAGTTCTGCCAATGATTGAAGATGTAGATCAGACACCACAGAACGAAAAAAAAAAAAACATGAAATTTTAAGTGAACTCATTATGTATTGAGAGGTATTCTGCTAAACCAAAGGAAACTTGTAAACATTATGAAACAAGCAGTTGTAACTCTTTACCAGACGACAAAAATGCAGATTCGTTCAATTTGAAAGCATTTCCAAACGACAAAATGAATTGGACCCAAATTGATGGTTTTTCTTCTCATAAGGTAGAAACCATTGTGAGGAAAAGGAGAAAATGCTAATAACCAACATTTTCTCCTTTTCCCCCCCACAATGTTTTCATTAACCTTTTTTTTTTTATTTTTCAAGGTCAAAATAGTAGATAATTTTGGTTAAGGACTCACTATAGATAAAATTGATGGCGACCTGATACTGTAATATGTACACTATCATGAATGTAAGCATTTTATGAGCATTTGACCTCGTAGTTAATTTTCGTGCTTTTTCGGGCGTAGCTGAATGGACTGGCTTTTGACCTACTTCTTGGTACTGATAAAAAGTTAAAAGAGATGGTACTTTGCGATTAGTCAAAAATGTACACATGTTTATTCGGCGGGCTCCTGCTTGCATATTTGCTCACACATTTATAAACCCACTATTCACTAGCTTTGCTACTGCTAATCAATATCCCAGGGCCTTGATTCATACCATAGCAGAATAATGTAGAAGAGAATGATTGGAGTTTGTGTGTGTGTGTGTGTGTGTGTGTGTGTGTGTGCTATTTGGGAAGTTCAATATTTTTATAAGCGTTACTCAATAACCCAGTACTACTTTTCAACAAAATGAAAAAACAGTGAGGAAAAAAGAGGCAATTGCACCTGAGGTTACTTTTAATTATTTCACTTCATACTGAGCCACAAAATAGTTTCAATATTCATATTGCAGAGTCTCGTACGCCGTCTATCTTTTTTTAAAGACATTTTCGTGTTTTTACAGGAGCTGAAGTTGGTATTACAGTAGAAACAACAACGTCCCTTGCAGGCTTACAACAAGACGCTAATAGTATGGACACCCCTAATACATTCTATTTAACCTTTTACCATACAATTTCGTTTCACCCTTTCCCAAACGACAAATTTTGGACTAGTCCAAATTGAAAGAGTTTGCAGACGACAATTTAAAATTTGATGAAAATGGCAGAAAGGTCTCAAAACGGGTAGAAAACACTGTGGGAAAAGGAGAAATTGCTCGTTACGAGCAATTTCTCCTTTTCACACAGGGTTTTCAAAAGACTTGTACTGCAGGCACGTGAAAACCAGGGCTTGTTTGGGAAAGGGTTAATGACGGGAGAGATGCTTGTTTAAAAAAATGTGGAAAAAGAGGAAAATGTTGGTTACCATTATTTTCTCCCCGTCCGACAATATATTCTGCCCTATTTTAACCTTTAGGCTGATAGGCCTACTCAGAGACATTTTGCGGACAGTGTAGATCAAGATCTTGAATCTACATTGTCTGATACGGAAATATTTAAAAAAAAAAAGAACACCTAAGAAATAGCAAAATTTTGGGTTTTCAATTTTTTTTAGCAGCTTTAGGGTTAAATACAGACTACCTCATTCGAGCACCTTCAATTTGTCGTCTGCAAATGCTTTATAGGGCTTACGGGTTTTTTCTTCGAGTTTGTCTGAACTGTGTAGTTTACATGGCTGTAGAAATGGCGTTTAACCATTAGGCTGCTAAACGTGACTCACTGACCTTTTGCGGACAGTGTAGATCCAAGATCAAACTGCACAGAATGTGCAGTCTGATCTTGGATCTACACTGTCCGATCAGGAGTTATTGTTCTCCTAATTTATCATCTTTAAAGTTTTATTTAACGTATTTAGCAGGATAAGGGTTAACTGACCGACCTCATAGTTGATTATTCAGCAGTTATCAACGTTAAGTTTACCATCTTAATGCAGTTAACCCTTAGGCATCTAAGCGGGACTCACTGACCTTTTGCGGACATTGTAGATCAAGATCAGACTGCACAGAATGTGCAGTCTGATCTTGGATCTACACTGTCCGATCAGAAGTTATTGTTCTCCTAATTTATCGTCTTTAAAGATTTAACTTATTTAGCAAGATAAGGGCTAACTGACCGACCTCATAGTTGATTATTCAGCAGTTATCAACGTTAAGTTTACTATCTTAATGCAGTTAACCCTTAGGCATCTAATCGCGACTCACTGACCTTTTGCGGACATTGTAGATCAAGATCAGACTGCACAGAACGTGCAGTCTGATCTCGGATCTACACTCTCCGATTAGGAGATGTCTGTGCCCCAAAACTGTCTTTGAAATAGCAAAATTTAGGTTTTTACTGTCGACTTGAAAGTTTCATTTCACTTATTTAGCGAGATAAAGGTTACCTCTGATTGAAAAGCATAGATATGTCATAAGCGCAAATTACAAAGGACATATTTAAAGCTTTCCCAATGAAGCACATGTTTAACCCCTAAGTTGCTAATCGCGACTCACTGACCTTTTGCGGACAGTGTAGATTAAGATCATACTGCACAGAACGTGCAGACTGATCTTTGATCTACACTGTCCGATGCGGTATTTTCTTTCCGGTGAAATCAACCTTGAAACCGCAATGTTTCGGCTTTTAGTATTGAGTGGAAATTTGCATTTCATTTATTCAGCAGCTTAAATGTTAAACGACCCTGTCGAAGGAGACTTCGGGAGGCATCGTTAAAAAAAGAAAATGCTGGTAACCAGCATTTTTCCTCTTCCCCTGATGTTTTTTTTTTTTTTAACTTATTAAAGACAAATCCAATCGTTTTGGTTACTTCTCACCGTACGTCTGAAAATACTTTCAAAATGGACGAAAGCTTTGTTGACTGGTAAACAGTTAACAAAAGGT
The DNA here is from genome assembly GCA_945859785.2 of Tridacna gigas. NCBI lineage: Eukaryota > Metazoa > Mollusca > Bivalvia > Cardiida > Cardiidae > Tridacna > Tridacna gigas. Next base: position 1,103,101 of record OX244032.2, on the reverse strand, counting down.
TAATTCTAATGGTTGTTTGCATTGCGTTTGACATTGCTTTATAATGGAGGCAGATCACATCTGTTCCACATTTTCGCCAATACTAGGCTTGGGGTCGGAACACCTTGCCAAAGGACACTACCTAGGGACCAATGCCTGAAGCTAGGATCGAACAATGATTTTCAGCCTACAGGTTCAGTACAATAATAACTGGGCCACAAGAACCACACGACATTCTTTGAAACAAACCAAAATCTATGAAAATATTAAAAAGTTTTGCACGTGTACCCAAGATTCAGTTATCTCCGGTTTGATGTGCACTTCCTTGTTGATAAGAAAGACCAGTATAACATGGACTTCCTTGATAATTTTGCAGATATCTTCTGTAAGGATACTAATATCACATCTCTTGGCGACTGACATAGTTCATGAAAGCGAATTACAAGTTTAAACTTTTGATACACGATCCCGTGTAAACAACGACCCTATAAAGAAAAAAAATCTCTTGAAAACATATTGGGAAAAGGAAAAAATGCTGGTAAGCAGCATTTCCTCCTTTTCCAACAATGCTTTCTGCCCATTCCCCAAACAAATCTCAACATTTGAGTCACATTTAATTTTTCGTCTGCAAATTCTTCAAATGCTTTTAATTTGGGCAAGTCTGAAATGTTGTCGTCGGTAATAGAGTTGTTAAACTTCTGACGAACATTTCCATGTTTTGACCTCCCTTTGGAAAGAAGCGTTAGAAAATGTGCTGGTAACCAGCATTGTCACCTTTTCCAATGATTAAAATTTTAATGGGCATTAATTCTTTACCACACTTTTCCGAGTTTGAACGACTCTGAAAAAGTAGGCTTATTAAAACATTGTGCGAAAAGGAGAAAATGCTGGTAACCAGCATTTTCTCCTTTTTCTACAATGTTTTCTGTCCTTTTTACAGACAAACCTCATGATAACAGCCGTATCTAATTTGTCGTCTGCCTATGCTTTCAATTTGGACAATTTTGTCGTATGGTAAACGGTTAAAGTAACCGAAGCAAAAGCTGCCCGCCACGGTGTCTACAAAACTGATCTGCACTGCAAGACAGAAAAGTTTCCATCGAGTTGTAATGATATGTTGTATTTACAGAGAGTTCTAAAGCTAGTTTGGCTGCTGGAGTTACTGTCCTTGTGATTGTGTTGATTGCCGGTATTGTTGGTTTTATATTCTTTATAAAACGTCGGAAGAGGTAAGAGAAATTAGAAATTATAAGGTTTTAAACTGGGATACATGTAGTTGATAAAGTCATGGTTGTTGTTATTGTTGTTGTTGCCGCCCCTATGTTATTGTTGTTGTTGCCGCCCCTATGTTGTTGTTGTTGCTGCCGCCCCTATGTTATTGTTGTTGTTGCCGCCCCTATGTTGTTATTGTTGTTGTTGCCGCCCCTATGTTGTTATTGTTGTTGTTGCCGCCCCTATGTTGTTGTTGTTGTTGTCGTCACCGTTGTTCAATTTTAGCACACACTGATTTTGCAAACGACATTAGTCTAAAGATCAACGTGTAAATAATGGCTCGATTTCTTTAGTTTAAACTTTATTTATTATGCTGATACATATACACATGTAAAATAAAGGAAATGATACATGGTATAACAAAATTCAAAGGTTGATAGGTAGGATTGGAAAACAAGCTATGAATAACTTATATTAATTCCTCTCCTAAATTTCCTCGATTTCTTTGATACGGAACACTAAAGCAGTCGAGTAAATCTTCGAATGTCTAACAACTTGAAAAAACATGGACAAGTCTGAAAATTGTGTTGTTTAGTGGGTTCAAGGATTTGTTACCAGGAAATCTTTATTTAATTCCCACTGACAGTGCTGGTCACGGAGATGTGTTCTTTGCCATGTCACTACAGAACCCATGCCTTATACATGTGAAAACGATGGAAAGACAGCCGCAATATATCTGGAACAATGCTGAAACCAGTGTAAATCCATTTCATACACAAAAACTGTAGGGAATGTAGATGCATACAAAGTCAGGGAGCCTTGTTTTGCAGTTTCATTAAAACTCTGTCTATTTCTTTATCTATTCTTTTTGAAGTGCTTATCATTATTTCGACGATGATTATGCGGGAAAGCAGCCAGTGGCTTGGGAAGAATATTTTGCAAAGTACCAGTGTAAGAAACTCCAGGAAAACATGGACAAGTGCACTGGCCGCCGCGATATAACTGAAATAATGTTGTTAAATACATTACAATGATTTTTTTAAGCAAACGCACAAATCCTGTTGTGGAGAACGCAAAGAATAGAACAGACAGACGTCCTGATTCCAGAACAACCTGGAATGAAATAGAACTTAACTCAGTCCGCTCGTCAGGTATGTACGTTACTATTATCAACCCTTATGAGATGCTAAGCGCGGCTCGCTGACCTTTTGCGGACAGTGTAGATCAAGATCAGACTGCACAGAACGTGCAGTCTGATCTTGAATCTACACCGTCCGATAAAGAGATATTTTTCTAAAATAAAAAAAAGTTTGAAATGACATTGTTCGGCGTTAAAGTTTTATTTAACTTCTTTAGCAGGATAACAGTTAATAACCCTTTCCCCTTCATCCCGTATTTAACGACCCTGAGGAAGACGCTTTGGGAAAACACTGTGAGAAAACGTGAAAATGATATTAACCAATATTTTCTCATTTTCCTCACAATATTTTCTACCCTTTCAAAACCAATTTCCACCATTTCAGTCATATTTGATTTGTCGTCTTCAAACGCTTTCAATTTAAATGAGTATATATTACGCTTGATCAAGAGTTCCCCCTTTCTAAGTATTCCTGTATTTAACGACCCTGAGGAAACATTGCGAGAAAAGAAGAACATGCTGTTAACAATATTTTCTTCTTTTTCCACAATGATTTCAAAAGACTTCTTCCCAAAGGTCGTTAAAACTTGGGACTGTGTGGTAAAGGGTTGAACCTTAATTCTTGTTGAACATCCATATTGTATCCCAGTTTGTCCACCTAGGAAGTAGGCTAAAAGCTTGGATTTGATCTTGTTCGATGAATTGTAACGTTATAAGTAAAAACTCAGTTATGAACAACTCTATGGCTCTCCGGATAGGCGTGTGTTTTGAGGGCCTAGTTTGCTGAGAATTTTGGCTATTGATGCCTTATGAAGATTGATATTGATAGTGGGAGTGTTTTGACTCCCTATAAATGTGGTGTGAGATGCGCGATCGGCGGAGAGATGTGAAGACAAAGAGTTTGGTACCATCAGGTTGCGTGACAAGATTTAGTGGGGAGAGAGATGTGAAGACAGAGATAGGTACCATCAGGTTGCGTGACAAGATCTAGTGGAGAGAGAGATGTGAAGACAGAGAGATTGATACCATCAGGTTGCGTGACAAGATCTAGTGGAGAGAGAGATGTGAAGACAGAGATAGGTACCATCAGGTTGCGTGACAAGATCTAGTGGAGAGAGAGATGTGAAGACAGAGATAGGTACCATCAGGTTGCGTGACAAGATTTAGTGGGGAGAGAGATGTGAAGACAGAGAGATTGATACCATCAGGTTGCGTGACAAGATCTAGTGGAGAGAGAGATGTGAAGACAGAGATAGGTACCATCAGGTTGCGTGACAAGATCTAGTGGAGAGAGAGATGTGAAGACAGAGAGATTGATACCATCAGGTTGCGTGACAAGATTTAGTGGGGAGAGAGATGTGAAGACAGAGAGATGGGTACCATCAGGTTGTGTGACAAGATCTAGTGGAGAGAGAGATGTGAAGACAGAGATAGGTACCATCAGGTTGCGTGACAAGATTTAGTGGGGAGAGAGATGTGAAGACAGAGAGATTGATACCATCAGGTTGCGTGACAAGATTTAGTGGGGAGAGAGATGTGAAGACAGAGATAGGTACCATCAGGTTGCGTGACAAGATTTAGTGGGGAGAGAGATGTGAAGACAGAGATAGGTACCATCAGGTTGCGTGACAAGATTTAGTGGGGAGAGAGATGTGAAGACAGAGAGATGGGTACCATCAGGTTGTGTGACAAGATCTAGTGGGGAGAGAGATGTGAAGACAGAGAGATTGATACCATCAGGTTGCGTGACAAGATTTAGTGGAGAGAGAGATGTGAAGACAGAGAGATGGGTACCATCAGGTTGTGTGACAAGATCTAGTGGAGAGAGAGATGTGAAGACAGAGATAGGTACCATCAGGTTGCGTGACAAGATCTAGTGGAGAGAGAGATGTGAAGACAGAGAGATTGATACCATCAGGTTGCGTGACAAGATCTAGTGGAGAGAGAGATGTGAAGACAGAGAGATGGGTACCATCAGGTTGTGTGACAAGATCTAGTGGAGAGAAAGATGTGAAGACAGAGATAGGTACCATCAGGTTGCGTGACAAGATCTAGTGGAGAGAGAGATGTGAAGACAGAGAGATTGATACCATCAGGTTGCGTGACAAGATCTAGTGGAGAGAGATGTGAAGACAGAGATAGGTACCATCAGGCTGAGTGATAAGATCTGGAAAGAAGGACTTAGGAAAATACAAGAAAAAGTTTTAAAATAAATGTTGTTTGTGAAAATCTTTGACTTTGTTGTTTACAGGAAAAATCCACTATACGATCTAGACAGAAGCATAACGTTACAGAATATTTTCAATGTTTCTTCTCGATATTTGAAATTAAGCTATTTGGAATTTTACTACTGGCTGGAAATTTCGCCATATAGATAATGTGACATAATAGTACATTTTTAAGAGCCATGCTCTTGGAAAAAGGGGGCTTAATGTATCTCCGTGATGCATTATACCAAGCAAGTCTTCACATGTATAAGTATGGATCCATAAAAACGAATTTGTCTAACAACCGACTAGATCATAACGCAGAATGGTCCTTGGACACTCAGAGAATTTACAAATAGCAAAAAGTATCGACCCATGTCAGCCTGCGCGAATTGCGCAGGCTGACATGGGTCGATACTTTTTGCGAACGCATTAAACCCCCTTTTCACAGGGCATGAGTTTGTCACAAAAATTCGCCTGTGCTATCGCTATTCATTTACGCTTTAGACACGAGTGTACTTTTGGAAAAGTGCTTGTTACTTCACCTCTTACAGATGTGAGCACTGTTGTAGACTATGATGTCGTCGAAAGAGGAATGGAGATGCAACCAAGTATTCCGTTCGCAGTTTCCAGTGTGTCTATGTATGACGAGGACTCGGCAGACGAAGAGTTTCATCCACACAAACCATCTGTAGGCGGATCGATGAGTGTAAATGCGATACAACTTCAAGAGTCGGAAATTTATGATACACCCACGCTAACTAGAAATACGGATCCTTCGTTAAACGAATTGAGGAAAAAACAATCTGAGGAAAAGACAGCAGTTGTTTTCGACAAAACTACGAAATCTTTCAAAGTCGAGGAGAATGTTACAGAAGAAACAGACCCAACAAGGTTTCAAAGCTACTATAATGTAGAAAATGAGCTTGAAAAGAAATTTAAGACGGAACATCCGTATTCAGATGAATCGAAAACGTCAAAAAAAGTTCATGGTGGGTATGAACTTGCAAGAATTATACCTGGTGAAGATATAAACGACAGTGCAGAGGGGGTAGAACTTCCGACATCAGGAAAGGTAAATAACAAAGAAACAGGAAATTCAGAGGATGGGAGCGATTCTGAAAGTGCTCAGCCTGAGAGTGATGAATTATATATGAATCACGCGACTCTCAGTAGAAATAAGACGAGTGAGACAAACATTGCAACAGAAGAAAATTCAGAGATAACAGTTGACAATTTATCCAAGACATCTGGAAAGCCAGCAGTGTTAAATGGAACGGACACACAATCCATTGCACGTAAACCCGCCAAGGCTCCGATTCCACAGCCTCGTATTTCAAAGAGGGAATCTTCTAATACAGTCGAGATGCCAAACAACAGTTCAAGTCATTCTAACTTTACTACTGAAATAGACAATCAAGGGGCTAGTTCTGGTACACAGGAAAACTATGTTGAATATGACCCGGCTACGTCAGATTCTGTGGAGTCGGATTATGATACTGTAGATCATATTTATGATTGTCCAAAGAACAATAAAGAGATTGGTGAGAGAGATGAAGATACCGAATCTAAAATAGATTAGGAAACCAAAGATTTTATTACGTCCGAAAGGTCTCTTGTCGTTTATCTTATTAACACTTAAGCTGCTGAATAAACGAAACGTAAATTTCTACTCAATACTAAAGGCCCAAACATTGCGGTTTCAAAGTTGATTTCACCGGAAAGAAAATATCGTATCAGACAGTGTAGATCAAAGATCAGACTGCACGTTCTGTGCAGTCTGATCTTGATCTACACTCTCTGCAAAAGGTCAGTGAGTCGCGATTAGCAGCTTAAGGGTTAACTCTTATCCTGCTAAATGTGTTAAATATAAGCCGATAGTAAAAAAAAAACAGAATAATGTTAACCCTTTCCAAAACAAGCCCTGGTTTTCACGTGCCTGCAGTACAAGTCTTTTGAAAACACTGTGAGAAAAGGAGAAATTGCTCGTAACGAGCAATTTCTCCTTTTCCCACAGTGTTTTCTACCCTTTTTTGAGACCTTTCTGCCATTTTCATCAAATTTAAAATTGTCGTCTGCAAACTCTTTCAATTTGGACCAGTCCAAAATTTGTCGTTTGGGAAAGGGTTAATTCAAACTTATCTTTGGAGACAAATTATCTTCGGACAGTGTAGATCAAGATCAGACTGCACAGAACGTGCAGTCTGATCTTGATCTACACGGTCCGCAAAAGGTCAGTGAGTCGCGTGTAGCAGCCTAAGTGTTTAAATGACACCTTTCAAACAGACAGAAAAGAATGAACGTTTAAACAGTTTCGATGATATAATATTTTGACAGAATCCTTAAACAATGCAGCCGACATTGTTCTCATATAAGACAAACACGGGGTTATAAAGTATTGACAATTAAGGAAATTAAGCTAAAAATAGATCTGAAGAATACGGCTTTTGAAAACATTGCGGGAAAAAATCAATGCTAACAATGCTAAAAAGAGTCTCAGATTTGTCCTTAAGGATTAAAATGGGATTAAAATGAAGCGTATAAATTTATCGAAAGTAGACTTTCACACTTGAGATGCTAGAAAACTGTAATAAAATTCGAAGCATATAAGAGGCATATCCAAGCAACAGTGTGATAGTCTTTTATTAATATAATAAGGCCATGCTCTGCGAGAAGGGGTTTTGATGTATCTCAGTGATAAATTGTACCAAGCAAGTACCTATAAAATCCATTTTGTCTAACAAACGGCTGAATCCTGGGTCCGTATTCACCAACCATTCTTAAGAACGTTCTTTGTCTTATTCTCCAAGATTTTCCAAGTTTGAAAGTAACACAACTTCTGATTGGCTAAACCATTTGGTTTAGCCAATCAGAAGGTGTGTTACTTTCAAATTTGAAAAAATCTGAAGAATAAGACTAAGAATGTTCTTAAGAATGGTTGGTGAATACGAACCCTGAAGTCGAATGGTCTTTGGACATGCAGAAAAATTTACCAAAAGCAAAAACTTTTGATACAGGTCAGCCTGTGGTTAAATACTTTTTTTTTGCAGATGCATTAAATCCCCCTTTCACAGAGTATCGCTCAATTCCAATATCAGTCGCGCTCTGGCAAAAGGGGGCTTAACGCATTTCCGTGATGCATTGTACCTATCAATCCAAGCTATGGATCCATGATAGCCACTTTCTTTGACAACTGACTTTATCATGAGGTAGACTGGTTCCTTGACACAGAAAATTGACCTATAGCGAAAAGTCTCGGCCCAGGTCAGCCTGTGCGGAGTGCGCAGGCCGACCTGGGTCGATACTTTTCGCAGATACATTAAGCCCCCTTTTCACAGAGCATGGCTCATATATGACAGCATTTGATTGTACCATTGGAATTAAACTACTTCCTGTGTTGGATGCAAGTTTTAAGAATTATCTACCTTGTTTTGTGTTGAATAGAAGTAAAGTTTACTTTTCAGGGTGTTATCTTTGTTCAACTCCTTTTATGAAATGAAGAACTAGCATTTAACATCCGGTTGTCTCTTTGCAGTCACCCTGGCAAAGCGCAATAATGGCGGCCTCCCAGGTGTCCTCAAGTGTACCCCTACATGCTTCCCCGGTTTCCCCAATTTCATGTGATCCAGTTTGATCAATTAATAAAACGGGATCAATTTTGTGCAAAAAATACCTTACCAAATCTAAAACGTGCTGTTGGGGTATGGTTTAAATATAAATTTGACTATGAAATATTTTAAAAGTAGCCCTGTTTTCAGACGTTATATAGGTCCATTGACATTTCGGATACTTAAAGCATTTCTGGTGTGTAGTTTTTCTCGCTAAATAAGAACGAAATGTAGAAAAACTCACTGCCATGACTTTATTGCAAGCCATCTGTTTTAAATTCAGCCTATGATCCGTTTGATCATGTGAAAGAACAATATCCCGTCTCCTCTGCATATTACCAACGGGGGCCGCCATTATTGCGCTTTGCCTGACGTACTCTTGTATTACGGCGGGGTACCAGACTACACACTGTGAAATACGGTTCCCAATATGGTATTGATGGCGTAACTTATGCGCGGATAACATACGTATTCATTTGCGATTTGACTGGTCAAAATTTACGCTATGATATTTATCCGCCATTCATAAAATTGAGGTTATTAGTTTCATCATTGTTTTATTTTGTGTACCAATTTTCGAATAAAATGCCAAGAGCTGCAAACTTTTGTCGTTGAACATTGTAGGTATATAATGAATGATGTAACTTTCCTGATGCATGTATTTACTTCTCGCTGCGTAAGAAAATTTTGACAGCTCTATTCAAATTTTCTCACGCTGATCGAATTAAGTACAAGCACCAGAAAAGTTACCTAATACAACATAATATTTCGTATTTATTCAAGCTTCCGGTTTCAATTTTCCGGTTTGCGAGATACAAAGCCGTTAAGTAATATTGCTTTGTACAAGGGTTACCCATGGCAGGTGAACTGGACATGTTACTTTTTGCGGTTGTGACTTTCTTTTTTTACGCAAGGTATTGTTCAATTGCAAATTTCGGATTGTTATAAATTTTCACTTCAAAAAGCCACAAATACTGACCTCCATTCTTTCATTGCCAAATATATGAGCCACGCTCTAGCAAAAGGAGGCTTAATATATCTCCGTTATGTATCGTACCGATCAAGCCATCCCATAATGGATCCATACTAAGCACTCTTTTAACAACCGACTGAAGCATCAGATAGACTGCTCCTTGGGCATGCAGAAAATGGACCAATAATGAGAAAGCTTCGACCCAGGTCAGCATGCGCGGACTGCGCAGGCTGACCTGGGTCGATACTTTTAGCAGATGCATTAAGCCCCCTTTTCACAGAGCATGGTTCATGTCCTTTTCATTCGGAGCCCCGCAAAATGGCATCAGTCAAGCAGTTATATACGATTCCAGCTTTTCATCATATGCTGCTGAGACTCAAAGCGCTTATACGGATGTGGCAGATCAAGATCATACTGCAGAAACGTGCAATCTGAGCTTTGATCTACACTTTCTGATACGACGTGATTTAGGGAGCGAAAAGAACAACAAAACTGCATTGTTCACATTACCTTTGGGTGGAAAATTTCATTTCATTTTGTTAAAGTTTTAAGGATTAACAATAACTAAACGCTCCTGCTTGAAATGGCAAAGTTTTATCACGTTTATAGGTTTTTTGGTTCCAAATCGTTGATGGCAAAGAGGAGAATATAGATCAAGATCAGACTGCGCATGTACAGGCTTATCTTGAACTATATATTCCGTAACTTGCATCCACATTCGCGTAGGGCAGGAGTGTGGTAAACAAACAATGATGTGAGTGGTGCTCTGGCAAAAAAGGGGTTTAATGCAAATCCCATGATGTATGATACCAAGCAAGTCACAATATAATTATGGATCCTTAAAATAAAATTTCGTTTAACACGGACTTAATTATGTGGTAGACTGGTCCTTTGACATTCATATATTTGACAAATAGCAAAAAGGATCGATGCATTTGTTAAAAAAGTATCGATCCAGGTCAGCCTGCGTGGACGACGCAGGCTGACCTGGATCGATACTTTTTAAACAGATGCATTACACCTCATTTTCACAGAGCATGGCTCAGATGTTCTATTCATTATATAATTTAGCAAGGTTAGAACACAGGCCTTTGAAACTCTATTGGTCTATCACGGAACACTAAAATTTTCCTTGGTCGATCATCGAACACTCTTGCAGATTGATGAATTGCCTGTATATCACGGAATACTCAAATTTTCATTTTACACCGTTACTATAAATAGCGCATTGGTGACTGCCTCTATGTTGTATATAATAAGACAAGGTGTGCAACGGAATCGAAGAAAATTTTTACCCGTGACCCCTTTTAGAGATAATATTGAAACGAAAACGAAAAAGTATACCTAGTTACCGTTGCAGATGGGTTCACAAATGGTTTTTCTTGTGTACCCTGACCTTCAAAAGGTCCAAACGGCTCTTGCCATAACGCAATTCTCTGATCTACAAAAAAAAAAAATAAGAAACTTCTACATTTTCCGGATCGCAATGCGCTGACGCCACACAATTCATTATTAAGCAGCGAATTACAACTCACGTGAAAAGATGCGTCAAAGTTTTTTGACCTGTAAACGGTAAACACACGTTTGAAAATATACGAAATGGAAAATGAAAATCGTGATACTGGATTAGATGAAAAGATAGATAATAACAGACGGAATATTATTTCAATGATTTCACCAGTATATCAAAAAATGAATTTAGATCTTTGAAAAAAGAATTTTAGTTTTAGTTCGCTGCGGGAAGATAAATTGTTTGACGTCAGCGCATGGCGATCCGGAAAATGTCGAAGCTTTTAACATTTTTTAGATCAGAGCTATTGCTTGATTGCAAGAGCCGTTTGGAACTTTTGAAGGCTAGGGAACACAAGATAAATCATTTATGAACCCGTCTGCAACGGTAAGTAGGTTTAGTTTTCCGTTTTCGGTTTAATATTACCTCTGAAAGGGGAGAGGGGTAAAACTTTTCTTCAGTCTCGTTGCAGACCTTGTCCTACCATGTATGATATAGAGGCAGTCGCCAATGTGCTATTTATAGTAACAGTGTCCGCTAAGGAAAATTTTGTTATCCCGTGATAGATTAATGGAATTTCAGTGGCCTATGGTTAAAATAACTCAGTCGTCATCCTCTTCGTCGTCGCCAGAACCTGTGTTTGTTGTAGTCGTAGTTGGTGTAGTGGTTGAAGTCGTAGATGTGGTTGAAGTCGTAGACGTAGTTGACGTCGTAGACGTACTTGACGTCGTAGACGTACTTGACGTCGTAGATGTCGTTGTTGTCGTTGTACTTGTGGTACTTGTTGACGTCGTTACTGACGTATCTGAAATTAATAATTAAATGTTTAATTTTAGTACCTCAAAATTGCGTCTAAAACATCGGATACTGTCGTAGTTTTATATTTCATTAGACCTACCGTAGTTTCAATACCAAATTATTAACTTGACCTCTTTCGACGGCTTACAGTTCAATTCAGTGAAACTCAGATTTTTCTTGATCGCATAGGCTTGACTGAACAAGCGGACGGTATAGATCCAAGATCAGACAGTACGATGTACACAGTCTGAGTTTTCATTTACGCCAGTCCGCAAAAGCTCATGCTCTCGCCTATGGCACTGAAAAGGTTAATTCAGTTGAACAACTTTTCGATCCTACAACAATAAAGTAAAGAGAGACTTTGCGACACAAAAATTCATGTAGATCTATGCTCATACCAGTACCAATGTGCATGCCACACGAAGAAGGACAGACGGAATGATTAATCCCAGAACACCACAGAATACCCCAGAACACAGGTTTTGTAGGGATTTTGACCCTTTACCAAACAATCTTGTTTTAACGACCCTGTAAACGAAAGCGTTTGAAAACGTTCTGGGAGAAGGAGAAAATGTGGTAACCAATATTTTCTCCTTTTTTACACCACGTTTTCTCCTCCTTGTGGGAGGCCGTGACAAATTCGATTATCCGGACCGCATTCAGTTTGACGACTGTGAACGCTTTCAGTGTATACAAGTCTAAAATTCCCTCAACTAGTAACTGGTTAAAATGTGTGACTTTCCTGTGCGGTATGTGATAACAGAAAAGCTGTCATACCTGTGAAATATACAGTACCGCTCGATACTTGTTCATTTCCCTGTGGTGTCAAGAATACATCCGTAAATAGTGTACAGTTTTTGGTATTCCTGTTGAATGAGAAAGACCTGCACCAACTGTCTATTTCACAACTAACGCAACATGAAATAACAGCTCTTCCATATAAATCTTGAAGCACATACCACCACAGTACGCCGTCGACGGGCTGTGCATCCACGATGGTAGAACTTTTCTGCCATACCGAACCTTTAAAATGACATGAAGTGATTATTTAAAGAGTATTGTTAACCCTTAACCCTTGGGCTGCTAAGCGCGACTCACGGACCATTTGCGGACAATGTAGATCCAAGATCAGACTGCACAGAACGTGCAGTCTGATCTTGGATCTACACTGTCCGATGAAAAGATGTTTCCACATTTCCGCAACCCCCATAATTTTGAATTATCAACATTTGGGTTTTTACCATCGGCTTTAAAGTTTCATTTAAGTTATTTAACAGGATGAGGGTTAACCTGCTAAATAAGTGAAATGAAACTTTCAGGCCCATAGTAAAAACCCAAATTTAGCTATTTCAAATGTATTTAGGGGTGAAAAATATTTCCTTATCGGACACTGTAGATCAAAGATCAGACTGCACGTTCCGTGCAGTCTGATCTTGATCTACATTGTCCGCAAAAGGTCATTGAGTCGCGTTTAGCAGCCTAAGGGTTAACGCACTTCCGGTTAGAGACGGCTTTTTTCGTCTTGCAGTTTTGAAAACACTGTGCGCATAGAAAAAAACAGCTTGTAAAAAGCGATTTCTCCTGTCCCCTTTGTTTTTTCTTATACGTACTGTGTAATAAGTCTCGATTTATGTTATTATCAACATTTTACTAGGATGATATCAGAGTCGAATTCTGCAATTTGATTAGAGGGTAAAAGAGGTAACCTGCCGAGCCCGTATTCACCAACCATTCTTCACAATGTTCTATCATAGTCTAATTCTTTCAACTTGAAAGTGAATGAGCCGTGCTCTGGCAAAAGGGGGCTTAATGTATCTCCGTGATTCATGATACCAAGCACATGATCATCACATGATCACGGACCCATAAAATCCATTTCGTCTATTAAACGACTGAATCTTGAGGTAATCTGGTCCTCTGACGTGCACAGCCTGCGCAGATTTCGCAGGCTGACCTGGATCGATACTTTTTGCAGATGCATTAAGTTTCCCGTTCACAGAGCCTGGCTCAAATAATTTGGTCCAGCCAATCAGAAATCGTGCTACTTTCTAAACTTAGAACTAGACTGAGAATGCAAGTTTGAGTGTTAAGTAAATACGCACCCAAACTGAACTCTAAACGTTTAGAGTTTTAAGAGATAAAATGCATAGCCCACTGGTTTCTGCGCCAGTTTATTTTTTTTCTAAATTATATGTTTTACCAGATTTGATTGAAAAAAATAATACTCAAATCGACCAATAAACATACGGAGTTACAGACATACATAAATGAGCTATGGTCTGTGAAAAGGGGGCTTTATACATCTGCGAAAAGTATCGACCCAGGTCAGCCTGCGCAGTCTGCGCAGGCTGACCTTGGCCGAAACTTTTAGCTATAGGGCAATTTTCTGTATGCCCAAGGACCATTCCACCGGATGAGTAAGTTGGTTGTTTAAAAAGAAAAAAAGAAAAAAATTGCTATTATGGATCCATAATCACTAGTAGGTGATGGCTTGATCGGTATCATGCATCACAGAGATGCATTAAGCCCCCTTTTGCCAGAGCATGGCTCATTGATAAATATATTCTGAGCCTAGATTAAATAACATATTTCAAAATTTGCCGAATTAAATTTCGTAAAACCGTTTGGTTTGAAAGTTGTTGTAGATGACGATAATGTTTCGCATGCGTATGTTGTTTAGTCGAAGTCATACGGAGAGATACACCAAGAAAAACGAGTCAAAACAAGTTTCCTTATGGTTCGGGAAAACCGTAATGGGTGAACTGATTTACAGACTTCAGAGCACGGGCGTTCGTTTTGTTTCGGGCTTCGCTATCTATATAAAGTACCAATAACACATATATTACATTATATAGATGGCCAAGTTCGTCACAACACGAACGCCTGTGCTTCAGAGGTAAGAAACTTAACAGCATATTCATTTCTACATTGAATATCTGGAAATTCAGCTTAACAGCATATTCATTTCTACATTGAATGTCGAACTCCGATTGTCGAGCTTACTGCCAATTTCACACACCCCCGTTCTAAAGACTCACCTTTTGTCACTCCAAAACACACAAAATGCAAGATAACATAGATAAGGAATGTAACCATCCTCTTGTCATCCTGTCGTATCACTGATACACGGGTCTTCTTGTGTGATTCCTTTGTCAGGAGGCCGTGCACTGATATATTTAATATCAATTATCTGTATTAACCCTTTACCTGCTAAATTACTTAAAAGAAACTTTCAAGTCGATATTAAAAAGCTGAACAAGGCTACTTATAAGTTATTTTCTGGGGAAAAAATATCTCTTGATCGGACAGTGTAGATTCAAGATCAGACTGCACAGAATGTGCAGTCTGATCTTGATCCACACTATTCGCAAAAGGCCATTGAATCGCACTTAGCAGCCTAGGGGTTAATTCTTCGAGGTATTGATTTGTTCATAATGAAATACCGACCTTGCTTGCTGAATGCTATTTATCATTACCGCAAAAAGTCAAGATTTCATGTCATTAACACGATCTTTTTTTTTTTTAATCATCCTATACGTCTTCCCCTCGCGATTCCCTTAATTCTTTACCGCACAGTCCCGCGTATGAAAGACCCTGAACAAGAAATCTATTGAAAAAATGCTGGAAAAGAAAAAAATGCTGGAAACCAGAATTTTCTCCTTTTCACACAACGTTTCCTTACCTTTCAAGTACACGTCGTAAGTAGCATTTGAGGCTCGTTCAATTTCTCTTCTGCAAAGTTTTTTTCGAAATCGTCTAGTCTGGTATTATTTTGTCTGATAAAGGGTTAAAATTAGCGACCCATTGGATTAATACGATCTCAAGATCAGCAACGTTTTGTTACTAGATAAAACGCAACAGAGCGAAATTGCCAGTCATTTGAAAAAGTAGAGATAGCAAGGCCTACTTTTCTTTTGTTTGTTTGCAAATCCACTTTTTGTAATACAATTCTGCTCACTCTACCATCAATTCCCCAGAATCGGGCTGTATGCTAGTTGCCGTAGAACCATGACATTAAAAGAAAGAAAAGTGTCTTGTTTAAGAGTTCTGTTTCGATTTTTATGATCAAGCCAAACTTAAGCTAGCGTTTAAATGTTAAAATGTTTCAATTTAAACGGACAATAGTTTATTAACCATCAACGAATATTTGGGGGAATGTGACAGGATTACTGACACGCGTCGATTATATGGGGCGTGTTCAAAAAGCTACTATGACGTCACATCTGGCATCGGGGTACTTGATTGCAAAATAACCATCCCCTTGATGAACTGTCAAAATTGTATCTCTTTACAGTCCAGTTTCTTCACTGTTGCTAAAATAGGTATATTTAAAACATCTATGAGCCATGCTCTGTGAAAAGGGGCTTAATGCATCGGCAAAAAGTATCGACCCATGTCAGGCTGCCAAGGCTGACATGGGTCGAAACGTTTTGCTGTTAGTAAATTTTATACATGTCTGGGGGCCACTCTAACCCCTATATCCAGTCAGTTGTCAGACTAAATGGATTTTATGGATCCATCATTATGTGATGTCTTGCTTGTTATAATGCATCACGGAGATACATTAAGCCCGCCTTTGCCAGAGCGTGACTCATATATTTCCCTTCAATGTTTTATCCTATACAAACGCGGTTGGTGGGAGGGCGTGATGGAGAAGCAGAATGCAAGAGACGTGAATCAATTAACCCTTAAGCTGCTAATCGCGATCCACTGAACTTTTGCGGACAGAGTAGATCAAGATCAGACTGCACAGAACGTGCAGTCTGATCTTGAATCTACACTGTCCGATACGGTATTTTCTTTCCGATGAAATCAACTTTGAAAACGCAATGTTTGGGCTATTAGTATTGAGTAGAAATTTGCGTTTCATTTATTCAGCAACTTAAGTGTTAATGATGAAAGGAGTAATTTCAAATATACCTATAGTACACGTACACGACACATTTTCTACCATTTAAACAAGAGCAATACCCTTCTTCTCAATTACTCCCTTAATTAGGTATTCATTTTACTATTACAGACGTTGATAGAACAGTCAACAATGCAAAAGATATATAAAATGGAATAAAAGACATGAATAAAAGTTAATATATTTTTGCAGTAGAAATTCAAAATATCTCTTCAAACTATAAAAAGAAAATACTTGTAAGTAAGAACAGTTATACTGCCAGGCTCCCCAGCAAAGAATAAACAAATCAAACCTTGATTACAGTCATGATCACGCCATTGAAATAACATTTTTAAATTACATCAGGTATTTAATTAAGAGCCCAGTAGCTGCCAAATATAAACCATGCAATTATTAAAATGCTTTTAGATTTAAATCATACCATTTAAAAGTATGGAAACTATTGTCAACAAGACAATCTCTTATTGTACGGAGTGTTAGTCGCTGTCAGAAAAAGAATTTAAAAATTAGGTTAAAACTTGCCAAGTCCCTCTATCTTTAGTTTACATTTTAGCTGGTGTTATAAATCTTTTTACTGCCAGTGACTAGCACTTGGACTGACCGTGTAATACAAATTGTCATCTACATAATAATATCCACAATTTTAAATGTTATTGTTTAAATTTAAATGCATTTTAACACCCAAGTTGTTTACCTTAGACCGCTACTGGGCCTTTAATTATGACAATTAAATATAAAATAACGAGTGTGTCACTTTGCTTTACTATAATCGAATTTTCACAAATTCATTTGTTTGGTTGTCTAAAGCTTTACCACAAACACCGGGCGCAAGTCGCCTCAGTTTCTTGTGCTCGAATTCCGCATATGAATGAGAGTCTACCGCTTTCACAAGCTTATAAAAACAAGAACTCGATCTTCTATCCGGAGTTTCAGGTTGAGTTTTACTGGCCGCTGTGCTAATATCTCTTCCAACAGGTGAACAGGCAATGTCTCGAATTTCAGTAAATTCTGGCTCACTGTCGTCTTGTTCCTCTATGTTTTCCTGTAGGAATTCTGGCTCTGCTTCATGCGGTGTAACTTCAACCTCAATTTCGTCTGCCTCTTCATCTGACCTAACAAAAACTTTGCGAGACAAATCACTTTTTTGTCTTTCAGGCTTTTGTAATGTTATGCTTGACGCTGTAGAAAAATAAGGTTGAACAGCGGGGGTGTCGGTTTTTATGTTGGCTGGTATTATCTTCTGTTGAATTCTCAGAAGCTGGTTTGCAGATATCGGTGAATAAGATAGTGAAGTAGAAACTGGTGCATGGATCATTCGTGTGTCGTGATATATATTAACTTCCTCTTTGTCTTCGTCTGGTTTGTCATCTGGATAACTATCATCAGAACTGTCACTTAGAAACCGTCTACGTACAAACTGCATGTGTTTGTGTCCTTTTCCTGTATTGTACATTGACATACTACTACTTATTCCGGTAGGTGTTATAGAGTAATTTACCTCTTCGTAGTGTGAGTCCACATGTCCGTTCATCGCACTTTTGACGGCCTCGCGGAAGTTATCGTCTGTGTCTGTAAGGAAAATCTTTTTACCTGCTAGAAATCCATCTTTCTCAGCATCACTATCATGGTGCGTATCAAAGGACTGTGCTAGAATAGACGGTTTCAGCGACCTCTGCTTCCAACTTGACTTTTGGGTGACAAGTCCTGCAAACGATTGTTTGATACCATTTGACTTTGTTGAATCATACGCCACGGGACTAACTATATCCGGATCTTGATTGACGCCGTTACATATGGCCAACTTTTCAAATCCATAACCATTTGGCATATTCATTGTCCTTTTGTACAGCGAATCAGGGGTTCTTTTAGTTATATTATGTGACAGATGTCTTCCTCTTATTGCTGAATTTGAATGTTTCGTTGACGGCGATGAGACACTAGACCTAGACATTGAAGCCTTATTTGAAAGCATTGCTGGGAGGGATTTTGTCCTGAAATACTCAAAATTAGCCTTTGCATACTTTTTCGAAGAATTTCTTTGGTCGTTCATGCTAAGAATACTGAAGATTTCTTGTAAATTTGCACTGGTATCAGTATCTGAAAGGTCCACAGCATCACATTTTGGAATTCTATGCACTTGTCTTGTTTCTGTTCCTTTCAAAGTACCTAGTTTTCTAACTGAGGAGCGACTTTCGCTTTCACGCTCCTTCGGTTTGACCACTTTTTGTTTCTTTGTTGGCGCGGAATGATAGGTGTTATGCATCATATTGTACTCGATAGCGTGAGGTCGAGTCGGAAGTGATTTGATGACCACTTCCTTAGCAGGCTTTTTTATATCTCCCTGACCTGCCTGGTAAAGTTTCAAACTAGAATCTTCAGTGCCTTGCATTCTTGTAAATAAGGCTCGCTGTTGCTCTCGTCTTAAAACTTCTTCGTCGTCAGAATGTTTGTAATACACTGGCTTCTTTTGTATTGTGTTTTTCGGAAGATTAAATGAGTCTTGTACTTTTGAGTTACGAGGAATGGATACTGTTCTCCGTCGAGCGTTCATCAAGTTCGATATTACTGCCATTGTATTACTGAGTGAATCGATAGCTGATCCTGGTGCTGCACTTATTTCATATTTATCTTGACCATCTCCTGTGTGGTTATCGTTAACCGCCGCTACTATATTTATCAGAGCAGCCTCTTTTAATGTCTCGTTTACGCCTTGCTGTAGCGTTTCTTCCCTAAAATGTGTCTGTAGAGCTTTCTTCTTTAACTGATGCTTTGGTGAGCTTGAATAAATATTACTTTTATCAGTAAGTACACCGGTAGCATATTTGTGTTGTAGCATTTCAACGCTAGTTGCCATCTTTACTGTTGTGTCTTACTCGAGTTGGTTTGAAATGCTTTACACCATTGATTAAAATGTTCGTTGTTTGATATTGTCAAACTGGAATGTTAATCAAGTCTTGTCAACAACTTGTCCCTTTTTCTATTTATTATATCTCTGATTCTCAAAAACTGTCAATGAAAAAAGAAAATCAAGGCGGAAAACTGGCGTCTTATTGCGGCTTATTCACAGCCGCTGTGACTGTTACAGGTAGGTTTTAGTCCTCATCCAACGTGACAAAAGTTGTAGTTTTCATTTACACATTTTACTTAACAGGCTCATCTTTACTTGTCGTGACAGGAAGTGTTCTCTGAAAAAAATAAAATTGAAAAAAAAAAGGTATTTTTCATGGGAGATTTCAGAAAGTTCTTTGATGGGGCAGAACATGATTTTAAAACTGTACCGCGTGCTTCATACATGTAGTTGTCTGTTCAGATTGTTGAACCACTTTACAAAGCAGAAAAACAAATGAGCTGTGCTCTGGCAAAGGGGAATTTAACGTGTCCCGGTGATGAATTATACAAACAAGTTATCACATAGTTATAGATTCATAAAATCCCTTTTCTCCAACAACCGACTGAATCGTGAAGTAGAACGGTCCTCGGACATGCAGAAAATTCACAAACAGCAAAAGTTTTTGACCCATGTCAGACTGCGCGTACTGAGCAGGCTGACATAGATCGATACTTTTGTAGGTGCATTAAAGCCCCTTTTCACATAGCATGTCTCGAGTACTTCTTCGTTTTATTACCAAGAGTTAGCCTACAACAAAAAATTGAAAGGACATTTGTCACTGGACAGTATAGATCTTCAATGGTGTAACAATATTGAAGTATACCTATTTGTATACTGTACCTGTATCGCGTCATAGGGGAATAAAATTCCTGTATCTTAATAAGATTATCATAAAGAAAGGTAAGCGTCACCAAAGAACGATTAAGAGAGGACACTAGACTGTCTAGAGAAATGAACAACATTTTTTTATCGATTTGTCCAGAAACTGACTTACATTTTTTCCTCAACAATGTCACACAGAGATTAGATAGAAAGTAAAATCAAATCTTTTCATTTTTTCCCCTCGTAAACATATTGATTTGCGGTAATCTTCTAGTCCATTAAGACTGATCTTTGTCCTGTTTTTAGATCCTTAACATTTTCAATGTTCAGACGCGTATAATTTATGAACATACATGAAACCAGTTCCTTTTTCCCCGGATGTTTTTTTTTTTACGTCATTCAAATATGATATATTTCTTTAACTCTTTACCAAACGATAAAAAAAATTAGACTTTCCCAAACTGGAAACTTTTGCAGACGACAGAATAATTGTGACTCAAAAAGTAGAAATTCCCCCTTCGGAAGGGTAGAAAACATGAAAACACTGTTGGAAAAAGAAAGAAAATGCTGGTTACCAGCATTTTCTCCTTTACCGACATTGTTTTCAAAAGGGCTTTTCCTTTGGGGGTCGTTAAAAGTCGGGATTGTGTTGGAAAAGGTTAAATCAAAGTGTTTATCTCTTGAATCCTATGTACTCGTAGGCGTAATGTCATACAATAGATAAGTCACTTAAATGAATATTCATGAACCATAGTTACCAACTTTGAAACATCCTCAGAGAATTTTTTAATATCAAAATGAATTTGTGCAATATCTAAATACATATGAGTCATGCTCTGTGAAAAGGGGGCTTAATGCATCTGCGAAAAGTATCGACCCAGGTCAGCCTGCGCAGTCCGCGCAGGCTGACCTGGGCCGAAACTTTATCGCTATTAGTCAATTTTCTGTATGTTCAAGAACGAGCCTACCTGATGATTGAGTCGGTTGTTGGAAAAAAAGTGGCTATTATGGATCCATAATTATGTGATGGATTGATAGGTATAATGCATCACGGAGATGCATTAAGCCCCCCTTTGCCAGAAGATGGCTCATATGAGTCATGCTCTGGAAACCATTTTGTCTAACAAAAAACCATTTTGTCTAACAAAAAACCATTTTGTCTAACAAAAAACCATTTTGTCTAACAAAAAACCATTTTGTCTAACAAAAAACCATTTTGTCTAACAAAAAACCATTTTGTCTAACAATCAACTGAATCATGAGGTACACTGGTCCTTGGACTTGCAGAATAATGACCTGTAGTAAAAAGTTTCGATCCAGGTCAGCCTGCGCGGACTGCGCAGGCTGACCTAGTCGATACTTTTCTTTTTGCAGATGCACTAAGCCCCCCTTTCACAGAGCATGGCTCAATATCATGTAAGATTTGTGCCAAAAGAGGAAAATCCTGATTACGTACACATTGTTATCATCTTTTCAGAGGAGTTCTGCGTGCAAGGCATAAAAGTCCTCTGAAAGAGAAATTGTTTTCTAGAAGTGAACGGCGAGTGGGTTAAAATCAAGTAACTGAAAGTTCAGAGAGACGCCAGTGCCTTATTAAGTCTTTCGGCACCAAATATATAAACCTGACCTCTTCCGACAGTTGAAAATTCTAATCCCCTGGAACTCGGACAGGTTTTGATTTATAGGCTTGTCGAACAAGCAGACGATGTAGATCCAAGATCAGACTGCACGCTCTGTGCAGTCTGGTCTTGATTTATATCGTCTCGCAAAATGCTCCTTTCTTTCACCCACGGCGCTGAAAGGGTTAAAGTCCTTGAAAGAAAGTGACTGATTCAGACTGAGTAAAGCTTTCTTTCCAAATAGGCCAAGCCCCCGTAGCTCAGTCGGTAGCGTACAGGACTTGGGAACAGGAGGTCGCTGGTTCGATCCCCCGGCTTGGCCAATTTCTTTCCGAGGACTAATGATAGTCATCGCGACAGGATTCATTCCTCTCTCACCGCTGACCATTGTTTCGACGATGGTTATGTGGGAAAGCAGCCAGTGGCTTGGAAAGAATATTGTGCGGAGTACTGGTAAAAGAAACTCCAGGAAAGCATGGATAGGTGCACTGGCCGCCGTGATATAACTGAAATAAGGTTGAAAACGGCGTTAAACACCATACAATCAATCAATCATCATCTTTCCAAATACAAGTTGTTGTTATTTTTACACATAGAATTAACTCCATTTTGTTACGTCGGGTTTTATAGTTTTCAAAAGCCTGACACTGACATTCGTGGCCTCTAAAGTGAGATGCTATTTAATTTGATTATTTTGAGCATTTGAACAAAATTGCGAAAAATTAGTTCGAAAACTATGTAATATCAATAACTGACATATCATGAATCAGTACGAAAATTAGAACAAATATTTTATTCATTTCAAAAACAAACTGGTGGAAGACTAGTTTAGATTTTACGATGACACTTCCATGTGAATCTGTAAAATCACATGACCAGACGATAAAATTTCAGCCTTGTCCGAATTGAAAGCATTTGCAGACGACAATTTCAATTTGGCTAAATTAGTGCATTTTTTCTTTGATAGGGCAGAAAACATTGTGGGAAAAGGAGAAAATGCTGGAAACCAGCATTTTCTCCTTTTCCCACAATGTTTTCAAAAAGCTTCTTTCCCAGGGTCGTTAAAAGGCTGCAATGTGCGGTAACGGGTTAAAGGAAATGAGCCATGCTCTGTGAAAAGGGGGCTAAATGTATCTCTGTGATGCATTGTACAAAGGAAGTTATCACATAATTAGAGATCCATAAAATCCATTTTGTCTAATAAAACTGCCTGAATCATGATGTAGGCTGGTCCTTGGACAAGTAGAAAACGGACCAAAAGCAAAGGAAAAAAGAAATCGGCCCAGGTCAGCTGCGCAGTCCGCGCAGGCTGACCTGAGTCAATACTTTTTGGGAAAACCATTAAGCCCCCTTTTCATAGAGCATGACTCAAATACTTTTCAGCCACTCAAAAACGGATCTGTATCGCTTCATTGATAAATAAAATTCCTGTAATCTTGAGGTCACAGAAAAAGAAAAAAGTTAAGTGTCACCACAGAAAGATAAAAAGTGGACACCGCACTGTCTACAAAAATGAACAAGATTTTTTTCTTTTTCGATTTAATCACCCGTGTCCAGATACTGTCTTACAGCTTTGCTTAACAATGTTACATAGAAAATGAAACCAAGTCTTTTTATTTTTTTTTTCCACGTATAAATATTGATTTGCGATGATCTCCTTGTCCATTAACAATGGTCACGGAGCTGGTGTTAGACTTTTTTTTTTTAAATTCGACAAATTTGAAAATATTAGTACAGCTAAGATAGTACCATTCCTGTTTTGATTTTTTTAAACAGTTTAACAGTTTTATCATTTTCAAGGGGCTTTCACAGAGCATGGGTCAATTATAAAGATGTAGGGGACTTTGCGTGAGAAAAGGTTTGTAGTTGAGATAAATGCGTTGTGAAAAGGACAATCGTATGATGATACATGATTGAAATTGGATTTCTTCAAAAAAAAAAAGGGGGGGGGGAAGAGGCAAAACGAGACAAGGACAGAGAGAAAGGCGTACCTAAGCCTACGGACATCATTCATATTGTAATTAAGCCTCTGAACCATAAAAAATATACCTGGTTATTAACCCTTAACCTGCTAAGTAACTAAAACGAAACTTTAAATTCGATTGTAAAACCCAATTATTGCTACTTCAACGTTATTTTGAGGGGGAAAACTATCTCCTTATCGGACAGTGAAATTTGCACATTCTGTGCAGTCTGATCTTGATCTACACTGTCCGCAAAAGGTTAGTGGATCGCGCTTAGCAACTTAAGGGCTAATGGACGGAAGGCATATCTTCCAAGGCTTATTTTGAGCAAACAAGCTTTTCATCAGGAAGAACGGAAAACTTGATCCTGAAATGGCCATCTTGATGATATTACCCATTGTCTTTAACCTTCTGCAGAGAAGTTAATTTTCAAATTGAATGATATACTCGATTTATATTTGTCTTGCATGATATAGACAAACTATAATATCAAAACTAATCTTGGCATAAACCAATAAATTTGCAAAAAAAAAAATCCATATCTACAAAGAATCAAATACGGTTCCAAATACGATATGATGACGCATGCCACGCTCGGAATATGTATTTAATTGGTTTGCGATTTGATTGTTCAAAATGTCATCCGTAGTATTTATATGATAGCTCTTACTCGATAAACCTTTCACTTCGCTTCGAAATTTTGCTCTAAACGCCATGAATCGTAGGAGAAAAAGGCAAAGGCGCTGTAGAAACGCTTTGATCGTAGTAGAAGCGCATCGGAAGCTTCATAATCGCCACTTTAAACCTCCATTCCACTGAGCAGCGATTCCGCTACGGTTCGAAATTTTGGTAAAACCGCCTCAAATCGTAGCAGAACCGGTAACAGCGCAGTAGACACGCCTCGATCGTAGTAGAAGCCTGTCGAAAGCCTCATGATCGCCACTTCAAGGGGCTTGTTTTGACCTTGCTTAAAATTACGTTGCGGGATCGCTGTGGACTCGAAGCGCCAAAAAAGCGAAGTAAAAGCGTTGCAAGAAATTCGTAAACACAGCAGTATCGTAGCCGCTGCGCGAGTAACGTTTCGCAAGTGCATCGCATTGTAACAAAAGCAACACCCAACTCTGTCAATCTACTGTTCATAACCGAAAGCTGGAGCACAGCTACTCCAACAATTCATTCCATTTTCTTCGAAGGCCGGTGGTAAACTGTTACGAACGCAGTTAAATCGCCGATTCTATATAGGAACATTCCAAAAGCTCAACAGAAGCGCAGCTCCTGTGCATAGGTCGTGGCAAGGTCGCAGCAGCAACGTAGTAAGCCTGAAATCCCGTGCCGTAGTGGTTTCAAGCGTAGTAGAAGCGTCTTGGAAGTGCCGTAGAAGTGCAACAAAGGCGTGAGAGGATCGTGACCAGCGCAGCGAGATCGTGATTGAAGCGTACGAGAAATGCTTAAGTCCCAAAATGTCGTTGTCTGCGCATGTCAATATTCTTCGAAGATTTGACCTGTCTGCTATGACGCATCACAGTCCTGTACGGGATAAAAATTAATACGCGGTGCGAAAATTGCCATATAAAAAGGCGGAAAACGACAATAAATAATACATCTGTGAAAAAAATCAAGCCAGTTTTTCACTACAAATTTTCAAAAAAAAAAACCAAAATGCTTTCAAAAGAGGATTTTTTTAAATACTAATTGTTTACTGCAAATCTCTGTAGACAGTTTCTAAAAATAGACATGGGGAAAACCGGGATTTGTGCAACAGATTGACTACAGAAATAACGTCCTCGCATGCTGGGCATATACCAGGGCCTTTTCCCAAGCTTATAAAGGCTATGTATATAAATGGCTGGTGCACAGATTATATACTAGCTTACCATGACTGGATTAATCGTACGAGGTAGGTTTTAGTGAGTAAACGTATATTTTACTTTGAAATGCGTTCGATTGCTAGCCGCCTCGAAAAGTAATCCTGTTCTGTACCCAGAATGCCCATATCAGATAGGTTATGTATTTGAAAAATGCCACCTAGCGGAAGATAATCCCAAAATGTTGCACATGTCGGCGCTTTTGCGCGATTCGGAAGATATTGGAGAGGCGCCATGATCGTCATGAGCGGAGTGGCATCGCCGCCCAGTTGAACGGGAACTTTCCAGGTACTTGTATTTGCTTCGACCAGCATGAGAATATTTTATATATCGTGCGAGTCGAGCGTGATGTCAAATCGTCTTACGCAGCTAGAATACATTTCGTATGTACCCCAGCTTGTGGTAACCAGCATTTTCTACTTTTCAAGAAAAGTTACTAGCCACTCAAAGCCAATATTTATCATTTGGGCCACATATATTGTACGTCAGAAATTGCTTTCAACATGGACAAATCTAAAATTTCTTTGGTACTTTACTTACGAAAGCTCATTATATTTGAGCCGTGCTCTGTGAAAATGGGGCTTTATGCATTTGCGAAACGTATCGACTCAGGTCAGCCTGCGCAGTCCGCGCAGGCTGTCCTGGGCCGAAAATTTTCGCTCTCAATCAGTTTTCTGTATGTCCAAGGACCATTCTACCTCATAATTCAGTAAGTTGATAGACAAAGTGGATTTTTTGGATCACTAATTATGTGATGTCTTGCTTGGTATAATGCATCACGGAGATACATTAAGCCCTCTTTTGCCAGGGCATGGCTCAATTATTATCTATTATTGGGCAGAGATTCCGCTTGATATTGACAATTTTCTTTTCATAAATGTATCCACACACTACGCACTTTCTGGATGCATGATGACAAATCCTGCTTAACCCCTATCCTTCTAAATAATTGAGCCATGCTCTGGCAAAAGGGAGCTAAATGCATCCCTGTGATGCATGATACCAAGCAAGACATCACATAATTAGGGATCCATAAAGTCCATTTTGTCTAAAACACGACTGAATCATAGGGTAAACTGGTCCTTAGATACAGAAAATTGACCGATAGAAAGAAAGTTTCGACCAAGGTCAGCCTACGCGACTTTTCGCAGATGCATTAAGCCCACTTCTGACAGCGCATGGCTCAAATGAAATGCAACTTTTAAGCCGATAGCAAAAACCCAATTGTTGTTGATTCAAATGAATATTTTGGAGAGAAATATCTCCCTATCGGACAGTGTAGATCCAAGATCAGACTGCACGTTCTGTGCAGTCTGAACTTGATCTGCACTGTCCGACAAAAGGTCCTTGAGTCGCGCTTAGCATCCTGGGGGTTAATTTCTTTTCAAACGACAAAATTCACGACTTGTCCATATTGAAAACTTTGCAGACAACAAAATAAATGTGGCTGAAATTATGGGATCTGTATGTGAAAGGGTTGAAATCGATATGAGGATACTGAGAAATACTGGAACCTTACCAGCATTTTCTCCTTTTCCTACAATGTCATCAAAGTCCTTCTTTCTCAGGGTAGTTAACTCTCTCCCACACAATCCGTACTACGGAATCCTTTTCTGCCATCCACTTTTCGACCTACGAGGAACTCGAAAAGTAGAAATTAGGCACACAAACTTCCACTTTTCTAGCAAAAAAGTTACCTCGAAAAGTCGAAAAGTTGAAGTTTTTGACCTGACAACTGTCAAAAAACTTTCGACTTTTCGACCTCACGTTTGTCTAGAAAAGTAGAAATTAGGAAGTACTAATTTCAACTTTTTGCGTTAAACTGCTAGGTCGAAAAGTAGAAAAGTGGAAGTTTTTCACATGACAATTGTCAATAAAACTTCGAAAAGTCGAAATTAGCCGATTAAAACTTCCACTTTTCTAGTTAGGACTAATTTCTCGTATAATAAAGCCTGTTATCGATCTTTATTTTATGGTCTATCGGACGGCTACGGGAGATAAAACGGGTACCAGTTTATTTTTACCCCTACACCGGCTCAAACATTATTCGGTGCTGACAAAAAAACATCCCGTGATAATCAGTCCTAACTAGAAAAGTGGAAGTTTTAATCGGCTAATTTCGACTTTTCGACTTTTCAACTTTTCGACTTTTCAACTTTTCGACTTTTCGACTTTTCTAGGTCGAAAAGTGGAAGTTTTATTGACAATTGTCATGTGAAAAACTTCCACTTTTCTACTTTTCGACCTAGCAGTTTAACGCGAAAAGTTGAAGTTAGTACTTCCTAATTTCTACTTTTCTAGACAAACGTGAGGTCGAAAAGTCGAAAGGTTTTTTGACAATTGTCAGGTCAAAAACTTCAACTTTTCGACTTTTCGAGGTAACTTTTTTGCTAGAAAAGTGGAAGTTAGTGTGCCTAATTTCTACTTTTCGAGTTCCTCGCAGGTCGAAAAGTGGATGGCGGAAACAGGATTCCGTACAATCCCGATGTTTTAACGACCCTTGTAGAGTAGACTTTTGAATAGATCGTGGGAAAGGGAGAAAACGCTGCTTACCAGCATTTTCTACTTTTCCTACACTCTTTTCTGCCCTCTAAATGCATTGTTGATTGATTGATTGATCGATCGAATTATCAAATTATCGGTCGAACGAATGAATGAATGAATGAACGAACGAACGAACGAATGAATAAACTGTTATCGCTCGTAGATTGACGCATGGTTACCATAGCATAAAATAGCTGAAGGAAATAAAATGGGACCAGAAAAATTGAAAATCTTGGTATGTGCATAAAAGATAATTTATTAAATGGCTGGACATTCTCAATTCACCGATTAGGGTCTGAACTTCAAAATAATACATTTCAAAGAAGAGAAAAAAAAGTACCTCTTATCCGAAATTATCCCATGACCGAAATATAAAATCGACCACAATTTGTGTACAACTGAAGTTTACTTTGAAACAAAAGGCTGTGTTAAAGCATACTGTCTTCGTAACGAAACAATACGCCAATCATTCCGTTTCACTAACTGTCACCTCTACCGTAATCTGCCATACCCTTTTTTACGGTTAGAATCTTTAACTCCCGAATTTTAACGACCCTTGGAAAGAGGCTTCGAAAACATTGTGAGAAAAGGAAAAAAATGCTGGTAACCAGCATTTTTTCCTTTTACGACAATATTTTCTTTCCTGTTTTTTATAGACAAATACCATTATTCAAGCTAATGTGAATTTGTAGTCCGCAAATGCTTTTAAATTGGAAAGATTTTTATCGTTCGGCAAAGATTTAATCCTTTACCTGTCAATAAAATTTTGGAGTCATCCAAATTGAAAGCAGTTGCAGACGACAAATCAGATGTGGTTCAAATGATGGGCTTTGTCTCCTTTTCCTACATTGTTTTCAAAGCTTTCTTCCGTTCTGTCGTTGAAACTCGGGATTGTTCGGTGATGGATTTTTTTTTTTTTCGCAGTAGTGTCCTTTGGCAAGACACTTCATAGGCCTAGGCTAGTACGGATGGAACCCAAGAAATACATGAATATGTGAGCTGTGGCCGTGATATGACTGAAATAATGTTGAAAGCGGCGTAAAAGGCCATTCAGTCAAACAATTAATAAGTTATGGATTTAGTATATCTGATAAACTGTTTTGGATCTAAATTGATTTATTGCATATATCCGGTCTGTGAACAATATTAAAAAAAAACTTAAATTTCACTTTCTTTGAATCCCCTCCACCCTTTACGAAACAATTCCTGTGGTAAAATCCTTTAGAAAGCATTGCAATATAAGGGAACCGAGCATTTTCTCCTTTTCCCATTTTTTTTTTTTTTTTTTTTTTTTTTCCTTAAGCTGCTAAGCGCGACTCAGTGGCCTTTTGCGGACAGTGTAGATCAAGATCAGACTGCACAAAACGTGCATTCTTATCTTGGATCTACACTGTCCGATTAGGAGATGTTTTTCTCAAAAACATAAGCTTGAAATAACACCATTCGCGTTTTTACTATCAGATTGATAGAGACGGTGTAGATCCAAGATCAGACTGCACGTTCTGTGCAGTCTGATCTTGATCTACACTGTCCGCAAAAGGTCAGTGAGTTGCGCTTAGCAGCCTAAGGGTTAAATTTAGATATTTTGGTACTTATTCACAACCTAGATAATAAGGTTGCCTGGCAAAAGGTTAAAAAGAAAAAAAATACATGGCAGGCACATTAACTTGTGCCGTGGCACCATTAAATGACCCGTTAAAGACTGTCACAATAGATATGCAGGTATCAGTTTTCCCTCCAAGTGTTTTAAATTTTAAATAAAAGCTATCCATGAACGAGTTTATTTACTGTTCTTATATTGTTCATTTGTACAATAGTCTGGCCAAGTTTACCTATTGTTTTATCTAAAGCCACTCGTCACAACTCGGCCGATTCCGTACCTACATCTAACCTCGTCTGTATACAGAAGGCTTCCATTTTGAACTACCAATCACATGATCTTAAACATGGCGGCGCCCCTGTAGATCGCTTAGCAACGACATGAACAACCACTGTGAAGTTATTCACTTCTATCGATCTGTCCATGAAAGCTCTAAACGGAATTGATAAACCACGCTAAAACTTGAATGTACAAACTGTTTGCCGACTGAAATACTCTTAGAAAGATAACGATAGAAAATTTACTTATGTTTTCTTTTATAAGAGGAGCCTTACAATTTCAATAACGGTAAAGCGGTGTGCTTCCGAAGATGTGCGAAATGTACCGTGTAGGTGCATATCAAGCTACGTGATACAGCCGAGGGATTTGATCGCCGGATCACCCGAGGTATGCCGAATGATCTAAAGCATTACTCTAGATTTCATATAAAATCCCCTTATTATAACCTTGACCTTGGTAACGCAGTTTTCAAAGGAAATCATTTAGTATCACTTTGAAAGCTGAAGGTGCCAATATTACACTTCGACGAATTGAGGAAGGTACTGTGAACGGACAGCAAACCTCGATTGATTGATTGATTTATGGTGTTTAACGCCGTTTTCAACATTATTTCAGTTATATCGCGGCGGCCAGTGCACCTATCTATGCTTTCCTGGAATTTCCTTTACCAGTACTCCGCACAAAATTCTTTCCAAGCCACTGGCTGCTTTCCCACATTGCCATTGTCGAAACAATGGTCAGCGGTGGGAGAGGAATGAATCCTGTCGCAATGACTATGATCAATCCTCGGAAAGAAATTGGCCGAGCCGGGGATCGAACCAGCGACCTCCTGTTCTCAAGTCCTGTACGCTACCGACTGAGCTACGGGGGCTCGTCTATAAACATAAGGGACTGAAAACGTGTGTTTCTTTTTTTCCGACTCCCAGCTCGTCTAAATTATGTTTCCATTGATTGATGATAGTCTTTGCGACAGGACTTACTGGTATTCATCTCTCATCGCTGATCATTGTCTAAACGAGGGTTATGTATTTCAGCAGCCAGTGGCTTGGAAAGAATATTGTGTGAAGTACTGGTAATAGAGACTGCATGGGTAGATACGCTTGCTTCTGATATATAACTAACAATAATCTTGATAAAGGCCTCAACCCTTTACCAAACAATCCCGGATTTTAAGAGTCCTACAAAAGACTGTCTTTGAAAACATTGTGGAAAAGAAGAAATGTTAGTAAACAATATTTTCTCCTTTTCCGAAATCTTTCCTAGCCTATCAGAAGTCTCAAATTAATTTGTATCAATTTTTAATCAATCATCTGCAAATGCTTTTAATTTGGAACAGTCCAAAATTTGTTGTTTGGGAAAGAGTTAGGCAGAAAACAAACACCAGAAAAAAATAAACAAATAGGGTAGCCAACGTTGGGTTTAGGCAGAATTTCCAGATAATACATCCAAAGTCGAAGGGGAATCTCCGGGGCTTGCTAGTAATGGCGGTGGGTTTGTACTCAGGAGATCCTGGGCACATATTCAACAAACCCACTTACTAAAATTTTCCGTAGAGTTCTAAAGAACTTTATAGATTTGAGAATAACGTGATTCCTGATTAGCTGGAGCCATGCTCTGTGAAAAGGGGTTTTAATGCATCCGCAAAAAGTATCGACCCTTGGGTCGAAACATTTTGCTCTTTTAACCCTTTCCCAAACGACAAATTTTGGACTGGTCCAAATTGAAAGAGTTTGCAGACGACAATTTTAAATTTGATGAAAATGGCAGAAAGGTCTCAAAAAGGGTAGAAGACACTGTGGGAAAAGGAGAAATTGCTCGTTACGAGCAATTTCTCCTTTTCCCACAGTGTTTTCAAAAGACTTGTACTGCAGACACGTGAAAACCAGGGCTTGTTTAGGAAAGGGTTAAATTTTATGCATGTTTAAAGACCGTTCCAGCTGCAGATCGAGCTAATTGTTGGACCGAACGGATTTTATGGATCCGCGGCATGATTATATATAGATGAATTGAATCCTCTTTTGCCAGAGTATGGCACAAATGGTTTAGCCGGTGAAACATTGCTTTACTTTCTAAATCTGGAATCAGACCAAGAACGTAATTTAGCCTGGTTGGTGAATATGGCCCCAGCTTTGATCGATGTTGACAGCGCCGATCACGTGATCGTATCCAGTAGCAAAGGAGAGCAGAATTGTAACCTTGCCCTCTTGACACAAGGGAAATATCTTTTAACCCTTTCCCAAACAAGCCCTGGTTTTCACGTATCTGCAGTACAGTATCTATGAGAATGTAAAGTAACGGGTTACAGGGCGATGCTTAAAAACATATTAAATTACCAATTAGTACAAGAAAACGATTATCCCCTGTTATATTGCTTAAGTGCGAATAGACGCCCCAAAATACCGAAAAAGCGGTAGCAACGCTTGTATATTGGTGTCATAAATGTACCCGCAAACAGGCCTGCAGAGGCCCGCCGAATTAATGTGCCCTCATTGTTTACCAATGGCAAATTACTATTTATTCTTTAGGGTACATGTATATCAATATACAATGTACGTAACAAGAAGTAGGACAAAATCAAACGCTTTAAGTTACGCCAAAAAAAAAGTGAACTTTAGCCAGAATGGCTGAAGCGTTTGAGCCATGCTCTGACAAAAGGGGGCTTAATGCATCCCCGTGATGTATTATACAATTCAAGCCATCACATAATTTTGGATCCATAATAACCACTGTTTTTAACAGACGACTTCATCATGAGATAGACTGGTCCTTGAACATACAGGAAATTGACCAATAGCGAAAAGTTTCGGCCCAGGTCAGCCTGCGCGGACTGCGCAGGCTGACCTGGATCGATACTTTTCGCAGATGTAGTATGCCCTGGGTCGATACTTTTCGCAGATGTATTAAGCCCCCTTTTCACAAAGCATGACTCACTTTTCAAGACCCGATGCAAATGCAAATTTTAACATTGCAAACCGAATGTTACTCATATTATGTTTTTTTTTTAATTCATTTTTTTTTTCACATGCTTTCCAACACCGGGCGGTTCAAAGTATGAAAACTGTATCAATATTTGTTTTTCAAACTTATTAATTCCGCATAAAGGAAGATCATTTTTAATTTTGATCACATTTACATCCATGATAAGGCCTCACTTCTTTCCCCTGTTTGCTGTAATATCGGTTAACTCTTGACCAAACGACAAAATTTTTGACTTGTCCAAATTGAAAATGGGTGCAGACTACAAACTGAACGCGGCTTAAATAATGATACTGTCTTTGAAAGAGTGGGAAACACTATTAGTAGAGAAGAAAATGCTGGTTGTCAGCATTTTCTCCAATTTCAACAATTCTTTCAAAAGCTTTGTTCCTCAGGGTCTTTAAAACACGGGACTGTTTGGTAAAGGGTTAACTCTTGACCTCGGCAAAAATATTTTGTCACAGTGTATGTAACATTGATGGCTTTTGAAAACACTGTAGTAAATTGAGAAATAAACACAAAAACCTTATATTCATGCAAAGAGAGCCGAGAAAACATTGCTGCAATGCTTCTGAGCAATCTCTAGTTGCTATAATCTCTTAAAAAGTCTTTTGTGATAAATAAGTAAAATAAAAATGTCTTACCGAAAGGGAAGGTTAAATCAATATTTACTGACTTTCTTTTTTCCTCTTTCAAATGTCCGTCTTTTTAACATTTTTTTTTTTCAATGCTATCCGTTTTAGACCCACGAATACATTTACTACATTCTAGAATGGTCCCCATTCCCTCTTTGCGCAGAACATTATACATGTAGATCATTAATGAGTAAGCGTCGCAGTGATACGACTCATATATGCACTGACGAAAATGGTGTTAAATATTATTCAACTACCAAAGCGCCCCAAGGGTTGATTAATTTATTCAGGTGCTTTGGCCATGATCAGTATCATCGAAATTTCATTAGAATTGAGAAGCACTCTGACAAAAGGGTGTTTAATGCACTCCCGCGATGCATCATACCAAGCAAGTCATCACATAATTCATTCGGCATACCTCGGGTGATCCTGTGATCAAATCCCTCGGCTGTATCACGTAGCTTGATATGCACCTACACGGTACATTTCTCACATCTCCGGAAGCACACCGCTTTACCGTTATTGAAATTGTAAGGCTCCTGTTATAAAAGAAAACATAAGTAAATTTTCTATCGTTATCTTTCTAAGAATATTTCAGTCGGCAAACAGTTCGTACATTCAATTTTTAGTGTGGTTTATCAATTCCGTTTGGAGCTTTCATCGACAGATCGATAGAAGTGAATAACTTCACCGTGGTTGTTCATGTCGTTGCTAAGCGATCTACAGGGGCGCCGCCATGTTTAAGATCATGTGATTGGTAGTTCAAAATGGAAGCCTCCTTTATACAGACGAGGTTAGATGTAGGTACGGAATCGGCCGAGTTGTGACGAGTGGCGATCTACAGGGGCGCCGCCATGTTTAAGATCATGTGATTGGTAGTTCAAAATGGAAGCCTCCTTTATACAGACGCGGTTAGATATAGGTACGGAATCGGCCGAGTTGTGACGAGTGCACATAATTATGGATCCATGAAATCAATTTAGTCCAACAAACGACGGAATCATGAGGTAGACTTGTCCTTTGACGATGTACAAAAAATGACCGATAGCAAAAAGTTTCGACCGAGGTCAGCCTGCGCGGACTGCGCAGGCTGACCTGGTCGATACTTTTTGCAAATGCATCAAACCCCCTTTTCACAGAGCATGGCTCCATCATATCCGCGATAGGAGAATGGTTTTTGACCATGAAAGAAGAGCGTTTCTAATTTATTTTCTCTTTTCAAATATTATTAATCATGTTTGCTAGGATCCGATAAGGAGATGTTACAATTCGAGTCCTTTTTTTTACGTGTAACGAGAGTTTAACCCTTACCACAAAATCCCCATCCTTAACAACCCAGCAGGGAAAAAGCTTTGAAAACATCGTGGGAAAAGGAGAAAATACTGGTAACCAGCATTTTCTCCTTTTTCCCACAAAGTTTTCTAACATCTAATGGAAAAAAAATCATCATTTTATCCACTCTGAATTTGTCTTCCGCAAATGTTTTCGATTCGGACAAGTCTAAAATTTTGTCATCTGGTAAACATTTAATTGATTTGAGAGGTACATTTTCCCACCATGAGTATTTTGTGATATTCCAAAATTACAGAGATATTTCTTTTTCTTTTGATCTCTGTCTTGAAATTATGAATATGCAGTGCGGGTTAAAAGTATGTCTTTTAATGAATTTTTTTAGAATGAAAATTGCGTCAAATATCTATACAAGTCTACGCCATAGAAGTCGCCTTTCTGTTCGATATTCATTTTGTCGAAAATTGTCCTTTTGTTGTAAAAAAGTCAACCGATATACAGGTTTGGGAAAATGGCGTATGGTAGCAATATTAAAGTGCATTGCCAAGTAAAGAAAGAAAGAAAGAAATGATAAAGAAGAAAGAAAGAAAGAAAGAAAGAAAG
Source organism: Tridacna gigas (assembly GCA_945859785.2). Taxonomy (NCBI): domain Eukaryota; kingdom Metazoa; phylum Mollusca; class Bivalvia; order Cardiida; family Cardiidae; genus Tridacna; species Tridacna gigas. Next base: position 1,067,680 of record OX244032.2, on the reverse strand, counting down.
AAAGACTATTTAAGGTGACCAATATTTAAGGTAACTTATTCCTGGTTCTCATACATGATATTCTGTTCGAAGAAACCACTCCTAAGTCCAAACTTCCCACCTCTAATTAGCTTCCATGGCAAAGAGAGACGGACGGACAGACAGACAGACAGACGGACGGACGGACGGACGGACGGACAGACAGACAGACAGACAGACGAAGAGGAAGAGGAAGGGAAAAGAATCTTATTTTCTATAGATTTAAAAAGTGAAAGATCTTTAAATCGAAATATCGAAATTAATAAAAGCTGACCAGGGAAGGACATTTTATTGGTTTTCGTTGATTTATTTTAAAGTCTATGTTTTTTTTTTCCCCTTTCCAGTCGTGGAAATTGAAAACCAGCACCCTCATGTGTCCCGAGATGTGTCGCTTATAAGTCTCATGACCAGGGAAGGGATTGGCTGTTGTGCATTTTAAACTAGCAGTCTGATAGCGATCTTTAAATCTTATCGGACGGTTACGGGAGATCTGTATTTGGACGTCCTTTCGGCATAGTTGCAGCGACAGGGATAGTTTATCCGGCATTTGCAAAGTTAATTTGTATTTCTTACGCTAAACTCGTTTGTACATGTTATCCGTTAACCGTAAACAACAACAACCAATCGGAAAACAACAACTTTATTTGACATTTCGCTGTCACTATTTTTATTCGTGAGAAATAACGAAGGATGCAGGTACTGTAGACTAAAATTTGCATGGATACATATTCATTGCAAAGGTTTTTGCACTAAAGTGCTTGTTGAAATAGCCCTCCAAAATATAAAGGTTTGCAGAAAGCTCTATCCTATTAGATCGTCGTCTGCAACCGGATTTCAACCTTGTACTTCACCTTCGCCGCAGGTCACGGTCAAGGACGATTTCAGCTTCAGATTGGAGTAATGGGAAGTTTTCGAAGTTAACAAAATTGCAAGCTTTTCAGGTAAGTATTTGACAGTTTCTTGACTGGAAGTAAATCTTAAACATTTGTTTCTGTTTCTCTGACAAATTAACCATGCAATCATCAATTGGTGACAAATTACTTTTTCATTATTGTTAAAGGATCTTTACCTATAGGCTTGAAGCTATTTTTAGACACCATCCATGCACGGGAAAATAACACTTATCAACATCATGGAACAAATATATGTAGCTGTTTCTACCAGCTGGCAGCTCACCTTTCATCAATATAGTTTCCAAAGCTGTTATTTTTGGGTAATAAAGAGAAAAACAGTTTTGAAAACTTCACAGGGTGTGCCAGCTTGAGCTCTGATGAAAAAAAACACTGCAGTAATACAAGTAAAAACTATGGCGTAATGTAGTCTCAAACCTTTATATCACTTGTCCTTTGATCATTATCTTCGCATGCAAATCCGGAAATATTTGTTAGTCTATAAATAGACTATAATCCATAACGACCAAAAAACAATATTTCAGACTTGTCTAATTTGAAAGTGTTTGCAGGTGACAAATATATTTCTTGTGGCAGTAATTTTTTTTTTACATAGCTGAATGCGCTGCCATTTGACTTACTTCATGGTATTGATATAATTTAAATAATGAACAGAAATTTAAAATTTGGTCATGTTTACTCTGACGGCCACTGGATGCCTATTTGCTAGCAAATTTATGCTATCTTTTTTAAAGGAATTTCTTTTGTGTATAATGAAAGGACAGAAAACATGGTAGAAAAGGGGGAAAAAATACTGTTAACCAGTGTTTTCTCCTTTTCCCAAAATGTTTTCCACCATGTCAAAGAACTTCACTTCAATTTTACCACTTCTGGATTTGTTATCTGCAGATTTCAAGTTGGAAAAGTCTAAAACTTGTTATTTTGAAAGGGTTTTAAGTGAAAGCAGCCTCTTCTTGTATAGTAGCCATCCTTGCAGCATTGCTAAACTGAAAATCTTTTAACCCTTTACCAAACAATCCCATAATGTTATGTCTTATTTGGGCGTTCTAAAACATTCATAGAAAAAAAATGCTTGTTAGTACTTAGTAGTACTTATTTTGCTCTTTCCACAATGTTTTTGGTTTTATATAAAACAAGCTCCTGCATTTCAGCGACATATGCAATTAGATTTTTGTCTGCAAATGCTTTCATTTTTGGCAACTTAATGCCTAGTTTTGTGGTAAAATTTGAATGCATGCATGTTTAAGTAATTACAATAAGATTTTTTTTCATTGGCTAAATGAGGAGAAGATTTTCTGACATGAATTAATGGTAAATTGTCCATTGTAAATAACGTGTAAACAGTAAATTTTTACACATGTATGTTGATGTATTTGTGTTTTAAGTGCACTGTATTTTAATCCTTAGAGAGCTGAAGCTAACAGTTAATCTAAAGATAAAGCATAAGTAATTGGGATTTCAAGGTTGCCGCTGTCCAGAGTGTCTCAGCAAAGCGGAGATGGTAGATCAAAGATCAGAATATGCATTTGCATAGTCTGATTCTGATCTACTTAGAAAAAAGAGATTGAAATTGTATAGTTTCTATATATTATAGCCCTGGGGTTGGTCAAACCTGGCCCCTCCACGGGGGTCACAAGTTTTACATGGCCTCATGTAGTAAAAACTTTAAAAATCTTCTTGTCCAAAACCATACAGCCTTGGGCTAGCAAATTTGGCATTTTGCTTCATCTAATGGGTCTCTACTAAGTGTCTTCAATTCAGAGTTCTGGGATCAAAATCAACCCCAGCCCAGGGGCTACAAGTTTTAGATAGGCTTATATACTAGTGAAAACTTTAAAAATCTTTTGGGTCTAAATTGTAAGGCCTAGGGCTACCAAATCTGGCATGCATACAGCTTCATCTAATGGGCCTCGACCAAGATTTTTCAAATTATAGCCCTGGGTACCATTGTACTGAACAACTTATGCAAACTTAAGTAAAAAATTTTGTAAGTTTTAGCGTAAGTCGAAAGTTAACATTTTACTAAAATTTGCATAACTAAGTATGAACATAAGGTTTTGCATACATTTACGTACAAAAATAATGGTCGTAAGTCAGAACGCAGGCTGAATACTGGAGGCATTTTTTTTGTATTGCGTTATATAGAGGAAAAAATTCGGGAAAAAAAAAACATCATAATTATTCTCGCAGCTATCCACAGTAGTCATAAATTTCATTTTTTGACAAATAACTTTGTTCTTCTAAAGTACAGTTTCCATATTTGATGGAAGTGGCAGACATGTAAGATGACGTAAAGTGCAAGAAATGTAGGGTAAATGGGCGTAAATTGCGTCATATTTCCTTCTGGTTGAAACACTGTTTGCTTAGGTAACAAGTGCATAGGAACTACTGTTTCTGCCTTCAGTTGAAGAGTTACAGAAATACATATATCTACTAACGCAAATTCACAGTGTTACGAAAGTTTATTAAAGTGGATTTATGAATTTCATGAATCTGAAGGTAGGTGTAAAGTTACGAAAATTCTTGTGCAAAAATTATGAATTGTTAGTAAAATGGTCCCCTGGGCACCACAAGTTTTGCATTGGATCTTATAGTGAAAACTTTAAAAATCTTCTGGTTCAAAATCATAAGGCCTAGGGCTACCGAATTTGGCATGTAGCTTTATCTAATGGACGTCTACCAATGTTCTTCAAATATACCCCTGGGGTCAAAATTGGCCCTGCCCTAGGAGTCACAAGTTTTACATAGGCATCTATAGTGAAAATTTTAAAAATCTTCTGGTTCTAAATCATAAGGCCTAGGGCTACCAAATTTAGGATACAGCTTTATCTAGTTGGCCTCTACCAAGGTTGTTCAAATTACAGTCCTGGGGTCAAATTTTGCCCTGCCCTGGCAGTCAAAAATTTTACATGAGCTTATATAGTGAAAACTTTAAAAATCTTCCCACTCCTAACCATAAGACCCAGGACTACCAGATTTTGCATGTATATTCATCTAATGGATCTCTACCAAGAGTATTCAGATTATAGCCCTGGGGTATAAATTGACCCCACCTCACAATCACAAGTTTTACATAGGCTCTTACAGTGAAAACTTTCAAGTTCTTCTTCCTTATCTTGAGATACAGCTGTAATATTCTGTGAGTGTTCTCATATAGCAGGCCTCTATCAAAATTATTCAAATTAAAGCTCTGGTGTCAAAATTGGCCCCACCCCATGGGTCATATATTCAACATCTGGCCTTGAATTCTAATGTTTGGTATGTATGGTTTGTACATATTAGCCAGTGGAACAATACAGGGCCATCATAGCACTCTTATTATAATGTACTATTGATTCATCAATGTATTTATGATCTTATGTCTTTCAAGAATGTCGAATTGCAGAGTCAGGGTGTTAACTAAATACTTCGACTCCACTCACAGAATGTCTAAGGACTTTCATTTTTATATTAACCCTTTACAACAAAATCCCGAATTTTAACGACCCTGTGAAAGAAGCCTTTGAAAACCTTGTGGGAAAAGGAGAAAATACTGGTTACCAGCATTTTCTCCTTTTCCCACAATGTTTTCTACCCCTCTCAAAACAAATTTTAATTTTTCAATCGCATTTCTTTGTCGTCTGCAAATGCTTTCAATTTGGACCAGTCTAAAATTTTGTTGTTTGGTAAAGAGTTAACAAACCATTGATTCTTCAATTTATCTATTATTTTGGTATCTTTTCAGAATGGCCAATTGCCAAGTCAGGGTGTTAACTCTCAACAAGGCAGAAAACCTACAACATTCCCTATTTCGACTTGAGAAAGGTTCGTACATCATGTTGAATTCTATTTGTAATTTTGAAGGGAAAGGTACAAGTATAACATGGTTCCTTGATTATCAAAGTGACTCAAATTATGAAAGATTTGAAAACTTTGTGGGAAAACGGAGAAAATGCTGGTCACCAGGTTACTAGATAAGCTTGGGTCGAAAGGTAGGTCATTAGCGTGTCATATGTGAACATTGTATGCATTCAGGTAGCTACAGTTTCTAACTTGCTTCAATTAAACTTGATTGTTGTCTTGACAATATATTGTTTGAGTTAAAATATTCATCACTCTTGGAAAAAAGTAGGTCACTTTGTCAAATCTTGAAAAAACTTGTGTGCATTCTACAGGCCACAATATTTCTCCAGTGTTCATAAAACTTGATCGAAATGTTTTTTTGCCAGTATCTTGTTTTTGCATTAATATGTGAGCCATGCTCTGTGAAAAGGGGGTTAAATGCACTTGAAAAATATTTACCCAGGTCAGCCTGGGCAGTCCACACAGACGGACCTGTGTCGAAATTTTTTGCTCTCTGTACGTTTTCTGCATATCCAAGGACCATTCTACCTCCGTATTCAGCTGGCTGTTAGACAAAATGGATTTTATGGATCCATAATTATGTGATGGCTTGCTTGGTATGATGTATCATGGGGATGCATTAACACTTTACCATACGACAAAATTTTCGATTTATCCAAAATAAAAGCATTTGCAGATGACAAGTGTGACTTAGATTTCGGGGTATGTCTATGATAGGTTAGAAAACATTGTGGGAAAAGGAGAAAATGCTGGTTACCAGCATTTTCTCTTTTTCCAACAGTGTTTTCAAAAGGCCTCCTACCCAGGGTCGTTAAAAGTCGGGATTGTGTGGTAAAGGGTTAACCCCTTTTTGCCAGAGTATGGCTCATATATTTATTCTCTCAAAGACTAGAATGCTCAGATGAGCAATCCAGGGCAGTCATGGCCCTCCTGTTTCAAAGTTTTCAGTTGCAATATATTTCCGGAAGTAATGCATTAACTCTTATCCTGTAGCACACAATCCCGCGTTTTAACAACCTCGGGGAGAAAAGCTTTTGAAAACATATTGGGAAAAGGAGAAAATGCTGGTCACCAGTTTCCATAATGTTTTCTACCCTTGGAGAGACAAATTTCACCATTTAACTCTCAACCAAAGGAAAGAATTTAAGACTGGTCCAAACTGAAAGAATTTGCAGACGACAAATTAAATGTTGCTAAAATGATTAGAATTGTTCTTTAACCCTTTACCACACAATCCCGACTTTTAACGACCCCAAGAAAAAAGGCTTTTGAAAACATTGTGGGAAAAGAGAAAATGCTGGTAACCATATTTTCTCCTTTTCCCACAATGTTTTCTACCCTTCCAAAAACAAATTTCATTTCATGAGTCACATTTATTTTGTTGTCTGCAAAAGGTTAACTCTTTACCACACAATCCCAACTTGTAATGACCCTGAGAGAGAAGCCTTTTCAAAACATTGTGGGAAAAGGAGAAAATGCTGGTAACCAGCATTTTCTCTTTTCCCACAATGTTTTCTATCCTATCAGAGACCATTTCCATCACTTGACCAATGTTGAAATTGTTGCCAGCAAATGCTTTCAATTTGGACAAGTCTACATTTTTGTTGTGTGGTAAAGAGTTAAAGTTTAGAAAACACTGTGAGAAAAGGAGAAAATGCTGGTAACCACCAGCATTTTCTCCTTTTCACACAATGTTTCCAAAAGGCTTCTTCCATAGGTCATTAAAAGTTGGAATTGTGTGGAAAGGGGTTAACTCTTTCGGCGCCAAATAAACAAACTTGGCTTCTTTTGATGGTTGTAAATACAATCCACTGAGTCTCCGGAAGACTTTTATGATATAGGCTTGACCAAACAAACGGAGGGCATAGATCAAAGATCAGACTGCATGTTCTGTGCAGTCTGATCTTGATCTATGCCATTCGCAAAAGTCCCTGTTTTCGCCAATGGCGCTGAAAGGGTTAAGCCATATTTGTTTTCTCGTCTGCAAATGCTTTTAATTTGGACATGTCCAAAATTTAGCCGTTTTGTAAAAAGTGACGACATGCACATATTTGAACCAGAAACATACTTAAACTGTTACAGAACAGTCTTGACTTTATGTGACCCTGAAAAAGAAGGCTTTTGAAAACATTTTGGGAAAAGAAGAAAATGCTGGTAACCAGGATTTTCTCCTTTTCCCACAATGCTTTCTACCCTTTCAAAGAGACTTTCCACCATTTGAGCCAGATATGTTTTGTTGCCTGCAAAAACTAAATGGACTTGGTCAAGTCTAAAATATTGTTGTATTGAAAAGAGTAAAGTCACAAAACCTTTATTGCATAAATTCAAACCCACAGTGAAAGGTTGACTTTGCCTACAAATAGGACCTTACTTGGTATTGTTATTTCTTCAATCAACATTATATGGCCGAGCCCTGGTAGCTCAGTCGGTAGCGTACAGGACTTGAGAACGGGGTCGCTGGTTCAATTCCAGGCTCGGCCAATTTCTTTCTGAGGATTGATGATAGTCATTGTGACAGGATTCATTCCTCTCTCATACTGACCATTGTTTCGACGATGGGTATGTGGGAAAGCAGCCATTGGCTTAGAAAAAAAATATTGTGCTTCGTATTGGTCAAAGAATCTGCAGGAAAGCATGAATAGGTGCACTGGCTGCAGTGATGTAACTGAAATAATGTTGAAAACAGTGTTAAACGCCATACAATTAATCAATCAATCAATCAACATTATCATAGGATGGTTTTTGAGGTTTGTCCTGGGACCCTCTCTGCATGCTGACAATGTGAGAATCTTTTGCAATCATCCACCAAGGAAGGAAGTTCAGTTTGAGAGATCCACCTACTATGAACTTGAATGGAAAAGTGCCAGTGGTTCGAAGAGTGACAGTCACGATGTTTATGCTGGCCTAAATATTTTAATCGCTGGATCTTTCAATTATTTCTTCACTATTGATGGAAGGTAAGATGGTTTTCTTGAACCCTGTACCAAACAATCCTATGTTTAACCCTTTAGTTAACGACAAAATTTTAGACTAGTCCAAATTGAAAGGTTGTGCAGACGACAAAATAAATGTGACCAAAAAATTGGAATTTGTTTTGGGAAGGATAAAAAACATTGTAGGAAAAGGAGAAAATGCTGGTTACCAGCATTTTATCCTTTTTCCACAATGTTTTCAAAAGTCTTTTTCTTCAGGATTGTTCAAACTTGGGAATATGCGGTGAAGGGTTAAGCGAAGGGAAACCATTTAAGGTAATGGCAAATAGCTCTTTTCAATGACATGGACAACATAGTGAAAAGAAAGCACTTGTTTGTTTTTAGTAATTACTCCTATTCCACAATGTTTTCAGAAAATAGTGTTTCGCTGGAGCATTAAAAGTCATGTGTGAGGTAAAGGGTAGGTTTTGTTACAACATAGAACTGTCACATTTCAGTGATTATATCCCCCATCTACATAGTAGAGGGGGGTATACTGGTTTCACCATGTCTGTCTGTCTGTCCATCCATCCATCATCCGTCTGTCTGTCAATCAGTCCATGTTTTCATGTCTGTGCTCTAACTCAAAAGCCGTTTGACCTAGGACTCTGAAACTTTATACAAGTGTTCCTCATGACCCAAGGAGTTGCCCCATTGTTTTTGAGTCATTTGGGTAAAAGGTCAAAGTCACAGGTGGACTTTGTTTTCTCTGATTGTGCTGCTTCAGTGACAAGGTGCCGGTGGGGGGTATTTTTGTCCACTTTGCGACAGTTCGAGTTTATGCAAGTTCCCTCTTATTTTAAATGATGCACTGTGACTATACATGTCAAAGACAGATTACGGTAGTTTTCTTTTTGTTTGAAGCTTGGTTTGAAGCTTGCAGACAAATGTTGTAGATGGAAATATTGCATTCCCAGTGTTACGGAGCGAATAATTACTTACAGAATCAGGAATCGTAATAATGATTTATAGCACTTTCATATGTTACGGAAAACAAAATGTTACTTAAACCTTTACCACAAAATCCTGACTTTTAACGATCCTGAAGAAGAAGGCTTTTGAAAACATTGTGGGAAAAGGAGAAAATGCTGGTAACCAGCATTTTCTCCTTGTCCAACAATGTTTTCTACCCTTTCAAAGACCAGTATCATTCAATGGCTCAAATTTTATTTGTCGTTCGCTGTTGCTTTCAAATTGGACTGGTGTAAGATTCTGTCGTTTGGTAAATAGTTAAATTGAACTTTTTTCATGTCAAAGGCAGTTTTAACCCTTTACTGCACAATGCCGCTTTTTGATGCCCCTGGGAAAGAAGCCTTCTGAAAACATTGTGGGAAAAGGAGAAAATACTGGTAACCAGCATTTTCTCCTTTTCCCACATTGTTTTCTACCCTATCAAAGAAAAGTTGCACCATTTGAGCCACATTGAAATTGTCGTCTGCAGATGCTTTCAATTTGGACAAGGCTAAAATTTTGTCATCTGGTAAAGGGTTAATAGCCTTTGCCAAATGTTAAGATCAAGATCAGACTGCATAGAAATGTTGTCTCCTTTTTGATGTACACTCACCGATGTTTTTAAAGTTACTCAGGGTAGTAAAGGAAAAAGAAACTCGATTCTGGGTTATCTGTCTTTTCTAGGAGCTGACAAAAAAAGGTTATCCCTGAATCATACAATCCTGACGTTTAACAACCTTGAGGAAGAAATACTTTGTAAGCATTGTGGGAAAAGGAGAAAATGCTGGTAACCAGCATTTTCTCCTTTTCCCACAATGTTTTTTACCCTATTGAAGACAACTTCTACAATATTAGCCACATTTAACTTGACATATAAGCCATGCTCTGTGAAAAAGGGGCTTAATGCATCTGCAGAAAGTATCAAACGAGGTCAGCCAGCGCAGTCCGCACAGGCTGACCTGGGTTGAAACTTTTTGCTGTTGGTCGATTTTTAGCTCATCATAGGACCAGTGTACTTCATGATGTAGTCGGTTATCAGACAAAATGGACTTTATGGATCCATGATCGTGTAATGACTTGCTTGGTATCATACATCACAAAGATGCATAAAGCCCCCTTTTGCCAGAGCATGGCTCATGTTTTTGGTTTGGGCCTGGAGGGGCGTGAAGTGGACTAGGTTTCTAAGATTTTGTCACATGGTAAAGGGTTAAGAATCTCAAAATTTGTACAGCCTTGTTTAGCCTTTGTCCATTGTAGACGATGTTGTGTTTTATATTTTCAGTGATAATATAAAGAATCCAAATGGAGAGGGATATTTCCTTGTTGATCCAACATTATTTGTTGGCGAGGAGGAAGAGGAATTAACTTTGGACTGTCTACAATGCCAGAGTGTCCTCACTAAATGTCTGGGTCCATTTGACGAATGGGAAGGAAGGCTGTATGTAGCCAAGGCAACTGGTTACAACCTAGTCCACTTCACGCCCCTCCAGGCTCTAGGTCAGTCCAATTCTTCCTACTCGATAGCAGACCAGCTGAAATTAAACCCAATATTTGTGAGAAATGGACAGAAATTTGATTTCAAAGATGTTGAGAAACTAATAAAGAAGATGAACAAGGAGTGGGGAGTTTTATCTCTGACAGACCTTGTATATAACCACACTGCTGACAACAGTCCTTGGTTACAAGAACACCCAGAGTGTGGATACAATCTTGAGAATAGCCCATACCTTAAACCAGCGTTTTTGATGGATCGTATGTTTGCTCACTTCAGTATGGAAGTTGCAGATGGTAAATGGGAACACAAAGGTATACCTACAATTATAGACAGCGGGAAAATCCTAGAGGTATTGTATTTTTTGTTTGTGTCAGACATCTTTATTTCTTTTTCTTCATTTCCCATTGACTCTTTACGAAAAGACAAAATTTTTGACTTACTAGTCCAAATTCAAAGTAATTGCAGATGACAATTTAAATGTGGCTTAACCCTTTACCACACAATCCCAACTTTTAACGACTCTGAGAACAAAGCCTTTTGAAAACGTTGTGGGAAAAGGAGAAAATGCTGGTAAAATTGCAGTTACCAGCATTTTCTCCTTTTCCTACTATGTTTTCAAACAACTTTGAAAGGGTCTTTAAATTTCAGGATTACAGTGATTTTATTCAGTGATAAGCAAGGAAAATGACATTTACAGGATTAGTCTTTCCAGAGAAGTAGTCATGAATTTTGAGGATGCATGAAATTTGTAAAATATTGTCTTTCTCGCCAGAACTCATGATGTTTATTGGTTCTGCTTTTCATCTATGTTGTCAGGTGTTGTTAGAGATATTTAACTCTTTACCAAACGACAAAATTCTAGACTTGTCCAAACTGAAAACATTTGCAGACGACAAAGTGAATGTGACTCAAAAATTGAAATTTGTATTGGGAAGGGTAGAAAACATTGTGGGAAAAGGAGAAAATGCTGGTTACCAGCATTTTCTCCTTTTTCCGCAATGTTTTCAAAAGTGTTCTTTCTCAGGGTCGTTAAAAGTCTGGATTGTGTGGTAAAGACTTAAATAAGAAGATCTTGACAATGCTGTATTAAAATCCTATGTTATGATTACGAAATTTTCATTCCATTTGGCATAATGTGGTATGAGTCAGGGTCTGTGAAAAAGACATTTAAAGCATTTTCCAAAAAGTATTGACTCATATCAGCCTGCACAATCTGCGCAGGCTGACCTGCGTCAAAACATTTTGCTTTTGGTAAACTTTCTGCATATCAAAGGACCATACTGTCTCATGATACAGCCAGGTTTTTGGACAAAATGAATCCATATTACAGGACAACTTGTTGGTGTAATGCGTTAATACGAAAATGTTTTAAACCCTCTTTTCTCAGAGTGTCAATCATATGTAAAGTATAGTTTGTTTATGAAAAGATTGAAATTTTGGGGATTACAGGTGTCCCTTTGTCGGGTTCTTCTGACAAGAGAAGCAACAAGTACAGGAATCTGTCACTTTTACACAAGCGTTATTTTCCATGTAAATTTCTAAAAGAACGCCCAGAAACTTCCCATTTAAGCCAAAATTTTCAAAACGCTTCTTATCTGATATTATCAATTGCTTTCTCAAAATCAATGAAAACACCGTTAAACCTGCCTCTTCATTTAGAAAGATATTTTTGTGAAATTCTGCAGGACTGTTATAGTATGTCATTGTGTATATCATACATGTATATGGTACAATTTAAATACTGCTTTCCATACATGAGCCATGATCTGTGAAATGCATCTGCAAGAAGTATTGACCCAGGTCGGCCTGCGCAGTCCACGCAGGCTGACCGGGGCTAAAACTTTTTGCACTTGGTCACCTTTCTGTATGTCGTAGGACCAGTCTACCTCATTATTAGATAAAATGGACTTTATGGATCCATTATCATATGATGACTTGCTTTGTATCATGCACTACGTAGATGCACTAGACCCTATTTTGCCAGAGCATGACTTGTATATGCTTTCTATTCTATTTACAGAAAATAAAAGATGTTCTGTTACATGAAGTGGTGCCCACACTGAAGATGCACGAATTCTATTGTGTGAATGTTGAGGATATTTTGAAGAGGTTCAAACATGGAATAGAAGGTTAGTAAGATTGTTTCTAAGTTCATACCCATACTTATTTTCAGGAACATTGTAGCTATGGTTTCATAATACCCTTCTTCCTTATTGTCACATGTTAAAGAAGAGTCACAAATTTATATTCTTAATTAAAACAAGAAATGAGGTCCAAATCTTAACTGTTAGGCTGCCAAGCTCGACTCACTGACCTTTTGCAGACAGTGTAGATCAAGATCAGACTGCACAGAACGTTCATACCCATACTTATTTTCAGGAACATTGTAGCTATGGTTTCTTAATACCCTTCTTCCTTATTGTCACATGTTAAAGAAGAGTCAAATTTCTATTCTTAATTAAAACAAGAAATCTTAACTGTTAGGCTACTAAGCTCGACTCACTGACCTTTTGCAGACAGTGTAGATCAAGATCAGACTGCACAGAACGTGCAGTCTGATCTTGGATCTACACTGTCTGATAAGGAGATATCTCTCCTCCAAAAATACCTTTGAAATTGGGTTTTTACTATTGGCTTGAAAGCTTCATTTCTTTTACTTAGCAGGATTAGGGTTAACATGCATAGGGCATTATAAAATGTCTTTGCAGATGGTGAAGAACAAGATTGATTAATTTATTGTATGGGTTTTAACACCATTTTCAACAGTCTTTCAGTAATATCACGGTGGCTAGGGCACCTGTCCATGCTTTCCTGGAGTTTCTTTTAACAGTACTATGCACAGTATTCTCTCCAAACCACTGGCTGCTTTCTCACATAACCATCATCGAAACAATGGTCAGCGGTGAGAGAGGAATGAACCCTGTCGCAATGACTATCATCATTCCTCGGAAAGGAATTAGCCAAGCTGGGGATCTAACAAGCACCCCTCTGTTCTCAAGTCCTGTATGCTACAGAGCTACCTGGGCTCGACTGTAGAGCAAGAACACTGCATAGAATGTGTCATCTGATCTTTTATCTTCAGTATTAGATATATGCTTGAGAAACTCTGGTCAAAACAGCCTTGAAGTTGACGCAAGTAGGTTTTGTCGTGAGTAGGTTTGCCGCAAGCAGCTGCAAGCTGCTGGTAACCAGCACATTCTCCTTTCCTAACAATGTCTTCTATCCTTTCAAAGAGAAATTTGTACTTTGTGCAACATTTAATTTGTCACCTGCACATGCTTTTAAGTGGGACCAGTCTGAAGTTTTATGGTCTGGTATACAATCTTTGATTTGGGAACTATAAATCGTGGTTGCAGAACCCTTTACCAAAGCCTTGAATTTTAACAACCATGAGGAGTAAAGCTTTTGCAAACATTGTGGACAAATCAGAAAATGTTGGTAGCCAGCATTTTTATCTTTTCCCACAATGTTTGCTACCCTTTTGAAACAAATCCTATGATTTAAGCCAGATTTAATTTGTTGTCAGCTTTCAATCCAGAGAAGTCTTAAATTTTATTTTTTGCCGGGTAAAGAATTGCTGCATCTTCACCCTTTACCAGACGACAAAATTTTAGCCTTGTCCAAACTGAAAGCATTAGCAGACGACAATTTCAATGTGGCTCAAATGGCGCAATTTTTCTTTGATAGGGTAGAAAACATTGTGGGAAAAGGAGAAAATACTGGTTACCAGCATTTTCTCCATATCCCACAATGTTTTCAAAAGGCTTCTTTCCCAGGGTTGTTAAGAGGCGGCATTGTGCAGTAAAGGGTTAATGCTGTATACAAGTGAACTCTATCAGAAGTTTGACTGTTTTTATATCATTTTTTTCCAAGAAAACAGATTTATAGGAAAAACTCAGAAAGAGCTAGATATCATTCAAGACCCACTGTATCAAAGAAATCAGTGTAGAGTTGATATGGACACTGCTCTAGGACTCTTTAACATAGACAGGTAGTATACACCTTTATACACAACTATTTATTGTATCTTGGTTAAAGTCATTTACAGTCAGTTTGATGAAAATAAACTCATTACCGCACAATCCCGAGTTTTAACAACCCTGAGAAAGAGGCGTTTTGAAAACATTGTGGGAAAAGGAGAAAATGCTGATAACCAGCATTTTCTCCTTTTTCCACAATGTTTTCTGCTCTTCCTAAGACAAATTCCAAGTTTTGAGTTACATTTATTTTGTCGTCTGCAAATGCTTTTAATTTGGATAAGTCTAAAATTTTTTCTTTGGGTAAAAAGTTAAAATGGGAGAAGAAAACGATTATTCTCCTATGACAGAATTTAGGTCCTCGGTTTTAACTTCTTTTATTTTGCTTTCTTATATGATACTATTAAAACAAAATTCTTTTGCCCAACTATTTGTTGTATCTGTGAATAGACTTAAGATTTATGATTTTTTTTTTCCTTTCAATGCGTTGTTTAACACTTAACCACACAGTCCCCAGTTTGAACAACCCTGAAAAAAGGAGGCTATTGAAAACATTGTGAGAAAATGAGAAAATAGCATTTTCTCCTTTCCCACAATGTTTTCGTCTACCCAATGAAAGACTTAAATCATCATTTGGGTTACTTTTATTTTGTCATCTGCATGTGCTTTCAATTTAATTGAATCCGAAATTTTGTAGTGTGAGAGTTAATAGGAATAACATCTCCATTTTCAGACCCGGTGCAACAAACAGGCTGGACAGAATCAAAGTGTGTTGTACTCATCTTCAGCAACATCTAGAAAAACTGAACTCAGACAGAATTAATATGTTAAATGATCACATTCATACAGCTGTAAAGAACTACATCGCTAACATTGGGTGGAGATTTCTGGATGAAAATGGACCCAAGCTAAAGACAGTCACCTTGAAAGAACCTCTCATGCACAAGTGAGTAGTTTCATTGAAATACTATTTTTGTTTTCTTTCCTTTTCTTCTATTCTTTTGTATTTGTTTTTTCAAATAAAAGATATTGTACCTGATATATTACCTATACTTTATTTTCCAGTGTTCATATTTAGTTGTTCAAGAAAGTCATGTTCACACAGAGATGATTTCACATTTTTAAAAACCCTTGAATCCTCTGGTGGGATTTAACACAGACAGAGATACATATCTTCATCCAAAGTCAAATACATTGTGACAACTTGAACCAAATTGTACTGTTAAGATTTAACTTGACTCATTGAATATATTTACTGAGGCATTCCTTAAAGTAAACAACTAAGCCCTCACTATCACACTATGCTCTTGTGTTAAATTTTGGATGTCGACAGCTTCCAGCATTGCATGCTTGTTTCATTGCATCATACAAAGTTTTGGAAAATTGTTTTCCCACTTTGTACCCTTTTTTCCTGAGTTCCTCAAAGTCTCTTCTTTTAATTAGCATTTTGTCTGGATAATGGTTACATTTCTTTACAACTGGCTGATTATTGTTTCTTTTATATGTTCGTGGTCTCTGGGCTCCTTGAATCTTAACTTAACTTTTAGCAGAAAGTGATGACACAAATGAAAATTCAACAGGTAACTAAACAACTAATCTGAAGTATTGATTGAAAAACTATAGACTTGTATACCAGTACATTTTGTTTGTTTGTTTTTTCTCTATTTTTTTAATTCTGTGTTTTTACATAGAATTATCCTTCTTTCTTTTTTTTTTTTCCAGTTACTTTATTTGCCTACAGAAGTTGAGGGGATCTTTAGCTGTTGAAGAAAATAACATGTATGGAAATACAGCAAAGTACATATTTGCTTCCAATGGTTGGGTAATGGGAGATGATCCATTGAGAAACTTTGCAGAGCCAGGTAAATTAAGAAGCATTTACTTTTCCCTCAATCTTTAACATTTAACTCTTTCAAGGATGACAAAGAGCTGGACATCCACACTGAAAGCATTTGCTAAAGACAAATAAGATATGACTCAAGTTATTCCAAGTTGTCTTTGAAAGAGATTGAAAACATTGTGGAAAAAGGAGAAAATGTTATCAACATTTTCTCATTTTCCCGCAATGTTTTCAAAAACCTTCTTCCTCGGGGTCGTTAAAATATTTGAGCCATGCTCTGTGAAAAGGGGGTTTAATGCATCTGTGAGAAGTATCGACCCAGGTCAGCCTGCACAGTCCGCGCAGGCTGACCTGGGCCGAAACTTTTCACTATTGGTCAATCTTCTGTATGTCCAAGGACCAGTCTACCTCTTGATTTAGTCGGTTGTTAAAAGTGGTGACTATTGTGGATCCATTATTATGTGATGGCTTGATTGGTATCGTGGATCACAGAGATGCATTAAGCCCCCTTTTGCCAGAGCATGGCTGATTGTTTGGAATAGGGTAAGATCATTATCTCATGCAGACAACTTTTGCAGCACCACTGAGAGCATTGTTGCATATGGAAATATTGCTCAGAACAAGCAATTTTGCATTTGGCCACAAAGCTGTCGTGTGTATTTGTTAATACATTAAAGGCCCACTGGCTGCCAAAAGTAGAGACTTTGGGAGTCAGAAGCAGGCAAATTCAGTTCATACCATCTAGAAGTCAGGATATTATTTTAAGTCTGACATTGTGTTACAATACTGACTTTCAATGTTCCAATTGCTGGTAAAAATAAGCTATAAATCTAGAATTAAAATTGCCTGCAATTTGTCCCTTTTATTGTTTACTTTTGGTCATTATTGGGCCTTTAATGAATTGTAATTAACAATATTTTACTAGCATGTTTTCTAAGTTGACTACTACAAATGCACTTTAAGGAAGTAAACAGTGCAGGAAACTGTATGGCAGACATAAATGTGACTTGCAAGTAGGTGTAAATGGTACCATCTAGACGACTGTACCATTATTTTGGACTGAAAACCAGTGGAAATCAGAGTAAAACACCATTAATTCTGTACCAGATGACAAAATTCTAGAACTGTTCAAATTGACAGCATGTGCAGATGACATATTCGGTGTGGCTCATATAATGGGATTTGTTTTTCTTTGAAAGAGTTGAAAACACTGTGGGAAAAGCAGAAAATGTTTGTTACCCCATTTTCTCCTTTTCCCTCAATATTTTCATAGGCATTCTTCCTCAGGATTAGTAGAACCCATAATTTCTTAATAAAGGGTTAACCCGTAGGCTTCTGAGCACAACTCACTGACCCTTTGCGGACAGTGAAGATCAAGATCAGACTGCACAAAATGCACAGTCTGATCTTGGATTTACACTGTCGGATAAGGAGATATCTTTCCTACAAAAAAATACCTTTGAAATAGGAAAATTTGGGTTAATACTATTGATTTGAAACTTTCATTTCTTTTATTTAGCAGGATAAGGGTTAAAACAAACAAAATGACTCACTTAATTTAATTCGAAAATTACTCATCCTTCAATAGGATCCACTGTGTACTTGCGTAGAGAGCTGATAAGTTGGGGAGACAGCGTGAAGCTTAGATATGGTCAAAAACCGGAGGACAGTCCGTATTTATGGCAGAGAATGAAGGATTACACAGAACTCACTGCTAGAATATTTCATGGAGTTCGGCTGGATAACTGTCATTCAACTCCAATACACGTGGCAGAAGTATGTGAAAGGTTTTTAACCCTTTACCACACAATGACGACTTTTAACGACCCTGAGGAAGAAGGCTTTTGAAAACATTGTGAGAAAAGGAGAAAATGCTGGTAACCAGCATTTTCTCCTTTTCCCACAATGTTTTCTACCCTATCAAAGAAAAATCACATCTTTTAAGCCACACTGAAATTGTTGTCGGCAAATGCTTTCAATTTGAATGGGTCTAAAATTTTGTCGTGTGATTAACCCTTTACCAGACAACAAAATTTTAGCCTCGTCCAAATTGAAAGCATTTGCAGACGACAATTTCAGCGTGGCTCAAATGGTGCAATTTTTCTTTGATACGGTAGAAAACATTGTGGGAAAAGGAGAAAATGCTGGTTACCAGCATTTTCTCCTTTTCCCACAATGTTTTCAAAAGGCTTCTTTCCCAGAGGCGTCAAAAGGCGTCATTGTGTGGTAAAGGGTTGAGGGTTAAATGATATAATTTTCATAGTGTTGGTGATTTTTTTCTCATTTACTTCATGCTTTTAAAATGCAAAATTCCAAGTTTTGAATACTTTTGTTTTTGAAAACACTGTAAATTTTCAAAATGACTTTTTTTTTTTTTCACACATTCAGTTTATGTAGTCAGTTTTCAAATCATTTCATCTGCTCATCAATTTTGAAGATAGGTTTTTAAGATGCACAACTCACTTGGACAGTACTAATGGTATATTGAGATGGAAGTAGGACAGCACAGAAAGTGCTCCCTGATCTGTGACCCTCACTATCATATATTTTGTGATATTTCTTGCCAAAACAGCATGGGAATTGCTATATATCTTCATGTTTTATTTAAATGAAAATATCGGTTTCCTTTATGGGACACTCACGGAGTTAATGATAGATACTTCTGTGGTTAATTCTTTTTTGGAAGTCTTTGACAGAAAAGAATAATACTTTTACTGTATACAGAGCTCCAGATAGAGGGAGTGATTTTGATTCAAAATTGAAAACATTAATCACTCTCCACTAAACCCTATGTTATGGAGTACCCACAACATAGGGTTTGAGAGAGAAATAATGGATTCAGAATATGATCACTCCCTCTTATCTGGAGGTCTGGTATGGAAAGGTTATTCTATATTTTATGTATTTTGTAGTATATGCTTGATGCTGGAAGGAAGATCAGACCAGACTTGTATGTAGTGGCTGAACTGTTTACCAGCAGTGAACGTCTTGATAATATTTTCATAAATAGGCTGGGAATCAACTCTTTGATTAGAGGTAAAAGTTTTCATTCAATTCTACACATGTCTTAACATGTTACAAACAGTTGCTCTGATACGCATGATGTTTTCCAAAATTGTCAATTGCATGGATGTTTGAAGTCATATTTGTACCCCCGCAAAACAAATGTTTTCGGGGTATACTGGAATCAGCCTGTCTGTCTGTCCGTCTGTGTGTCAGTCTGTGTACAAAATACTACTAATTTTGTGTCGCAAACTCCTCCTCCAGTTTTCTTTCAATTGTATTGAAACTTTGCACATACATTCAACATATATTGAAGGTTTGCAAGATGCAATTTTCAAGTGTCAACTCCCTCCTGCTTCATGAATTATCTCCCCTTGAACTTGACACTTTTTTTTCTCTTGACATCCATCTCTGTATGAAATACTAGTAATTTTGTGTCACGAACTCCCACAAAAGTTTTTCTGCAATTGTTTTAAAACTTTGCACATACATTGATCATATATGGAAGGTTTTTAAAATGCAATTTAAAGTATTAACTCCTCTTGGTTAAACAATTGTCTTCTCTTTGACTTAAACATCTTTTTATTTCAGTGTCTCTCAAACATTACAAAGTCAAGGATGATATTGTGTGCGTGAATATTTGTACTGAGACTTTGAACATACATTGATCATTATATTGGAGGTTTGCAAGACTCAAACTTCAAATGTCCTCCTGATTAAGCCAATGATTGTGTTTTTGTAAACACTTGTGACAAATATTTTGTTCCTTTTGAGTATTCTGTTACTTTATAAGGTCTAATTTGAAAATTCAAGAAGAATTTGTCAATTACATGGGTCATGTTTTATGAAAAGGGAGCCTTATGCATCCATTCTAAAATTCCTTCACATGGCAGTTTATATATAATTATGAAGATAGACACCATTATCTGTTCCTTACCAACATTTTTAATTAAGTGAGTACATTCCAGAAAAAAAAACTTGGCTCAATTACAGCTCTTGCGGGGGTATTAAGTCACATCCTGTGACAAGTTCTAGTTGTGCACTGTAATGTTAACCCAGTACCAAACGACAAAATTTTGGACTTGTTCAAATTCAAAGCCTTTCCAGATAGCAAATTTAATGTGGCTGTCATGGAGTGTTTTGTATTTGAAAGGGCAGGAAACATTGTGGGAAAAGGAAAAAATAGTGGTTCCCCTTTTCCCACAATGTTTTCAATAGCCTCTTTCCTCAGCATTGTGTTAAGTTGGGATTGTGTGGTAAAGGTTTAAACATCTACATCATATTTCACTGTCAAACTATTCATGGCACAAAACATGGAAGAAAAGAAAGCAACTTTTTAACCCTTTATGGTACAATGCAGCTTTTTAACGACCCTGACGAAGAAGGCTTTTGAAAACATTGTGGGAAAAGGAGAAAATGCTGGTAACCAGCATTTTCTCCTTTTCCCACAATGTTTTCTGTCCTCCCAATAACAGATTTCAATTTTTGAGTCATATCTATTTTGTCGTCTGCAAATGCCTTCAGTTTAGAATGTCTAAAATATTTCCGTGTGGTAAAGGGTTGAATAAAAAGTTAAGGATTATGATAATCTTTATCAATAAAGTACCCTGAATTTATATGAAAAAAATTTTATTCGAAAATCAAGATCTTTAAGTAGCATAAAACTTTTTGACTGGATTTTATTTTTTTTGCGGAAAGTTGTTTGTTTGTAAATTTGGTTGTGACTGTTTATTCTTAATTATAGAAAAACACACAAATGAAGAAAATTAATCAACATCGCTGGGATTCTAACCAGCATGCATCAAAACCAAAATTCAACAACTCTATTGAATAATTTGCAGAAATAATAAAAATGGGACTTTTTTTCATGTTTTCTACATATCAAGATCTTTAAGTAGCATAAAACTTTTTGACTGGATTTTATTTTTTTTGCAGAAAGTTGTTTGTTTGTAAATTTGGTTGTGACTGTTTATTCTTAATTATAGAAAAACACACAAATGAAGAAAATTAATCAACATCGCTGGGATTCTAACCAGCATGCATCAAAACCAAAATTCAGCAACTCTATTGAATAATTTGCAGAAATAATAAAAATGGGACTTTTTTTCATGTTTTCTACATATATTTCTGTATCTTAGTTTAAAAATCATCTCTGCTGGCTAATAAAAATTATAAATTTTAGCTATGACTTTCCCAAAGATTTGCAAAGTGATATCTGATTGTATGGTGATCAGCATTTTATCCTTATCCCACCATTTTTTCAAATGCCATCTTCTACAGGGTTATCAAAACAAAGGAATTTTTGGTAAAGGAGAAATAGAAGATTGATTGATTGTATGGTGTTTAATGCCGTTTTCAACATTATTTCAGTTATATCTTGGTGGCCAGTGCACCTATCCATGCTTTCCTGGAATTTCTTTTACCAGTACTCCACACAATATTCTTTCCAAGCCACTGGCTGCTTTCCCACATAGCCATTGTCGAAACAATGGTCAGCGGTGGGAGAGGAATGAATCCTGTCGCAATGACTATCATCAATCCTCGGAAGGAAATTGGCCGAGCCGGGGATCGAACCAGCGACCTCCTGTTCTCAAGTCCTGTACGCTACCGACTGAGCTACGGGGCTCGGCAGAAATAGAAGAGATAACTGTCTATGAGAAAACAGCTTGAAGACATGCTTGTTTCTATTGTTATTTCAGAGGCTATGAGTGCACATGACAGCCATGCACTGGGAGGATCTATTCACAGATATGGAGGTCAGCCTGTAGGAGCTTTCATTCAGCCAAGGACACAACCTTTAGTCAAGACAATGGCGCATGCACTGTTTTTTGATCAAACACATGATAATGAATCACCTGTGAAGGTATATTCATTGACCCATTACTGAATAGGCTATTTTCAAAACTATAACAGATTACACTCATATATTTGAAGGAAAGAAAAGAAATGAGCCATGCTCTGTGAAAAGGAGGCTTAATGCATCTGTGAAAAGTATTGGCCCACATCAGCCTGTGCAGTCCATGCAGGCTGACCTGGGCCAAAACTCTTCGCTACTGGTCAAATATTTATGTGTCAAAGAACCATTCAACCTCATTATCCAGTTTGTTGTTAAAAAAGTGGCTGTGATGGATTCATAATTATGTGATGGCTTGCTTGGTATCATGCTAAAATTGTTTTTGTACTATTTGGGACATAAGTAATTGCTTGCTACATGCAGCTGCTGCTTTTCCATTAACGTTTTCCAAAATTGCCATTTGAAGGGAAGTGTAAAGTCATATTTGTATAGAAGTAGGTGAACTCATTGCCATTAAGGCTACTTTTTGACACACCAGTGAATTATACAAGTGACACAAAATAGTATTGAAAGAAAGGAAATGAGCCATGCTCTGGCAGCAGGGGGCTAAATGCATCTCCATGATGCACTGTGTCTATCAAGCCATCACATAATTATGGATCCATAATAGCCACGTTATTAAACAACCAACTGAATCTTGAGGTAGATTGTCCTTTGACACATAGAAAATTGACCGAGAGCAAAAATGTTTTGGCCCAGGTCAGCCTGCGTGGACTGCGCATGCAGACCTGGATCAATACTTTTTCGCAGATGCATTAAACCTCCTTTTCACAGAGCATGGCTCAAATGGTTTTTAAGTAATATTCAGTTAGATG
The DNA here is from genome assembly GCA_945859785.2 of Tridacna gigas. Lineage (NCBI taxonomy): Eukaryota > Metazoa > Mollusca > Bivalvia > Cardiida > Cardiidae > Tridacna > Tridacna gigas. The sequence continues at coordinate 1,045,001 of OX244032.2, read as the reverse complement.
TTTATCAAAATATTGAAAGTTGGAATGTAATAAGGATAGAAGGCAAAAAATGTTTAAAATAGATGATGTTATATGTCTGAATAAAGGTACATTGAAATAGATGAAATGTTAAGACCTCTACTTACAGAAAAAGTCTGCCTATGATATGTTACCGACTGCAGCTCTGGTGTCCATGGCTTGTTGTGCCACAGGAAGTAACAGAGGCTATGATCAGATGGTTCCCCACCATGTAGGTTTCTCTTTGTATCACAGTGTTTTACCGTTTATATGTATAGTTTACAAATGTACTTCAGTTTCTTTTCAACGATTCCTTTTCAAGTATTTGCCATAGCCAAACCAACCAGAATTTAAATACAAGCAATGATTGGTAGGATTGAATTCCTTATTATCGTGGTACTAAAACATTCCACTGTGTGTAGAAAAATTATTGTCTTGCCTGCTATTTTTCTGTTGCAAAAATCATGCGATGATACCTCATGTATGTTTTTACAATAACTGATTTTCCATTTGTCAGTTAACGATTCTAAATCAAGGCAAAGCAGGGGACAGCATTGACCAACTTTTAAAAAAGGCTTACTTCCGGTATTATCGTGGCATTGAGATGAGGCCCTGGAAGATTTACATCCTCACCCTTTTTATGTTCAAAACTTTGGCAAATGAAAATCAAGTTATTTCAAGGTGTTGAGATGATTTTATCAAGAATTTTGAGCAACATATATAAATAAATTCTCCCTGTCATTTTGTAAGCGAGGTTTTACTTTGCACACCTGTAAAAATAGAGGGAAAAACAACATCTACAGATCTTTGATTAAAATAGCATCAAATACCCCATTTTGAACCTCTTTTGTGAATATATAATTTCTAGAGTGTTCCTTCATTTCAATAGATCAGGGAACTCAATTAATGTAGTGCTTTGAGAAGAAGATTTTTATAAATAGCGAGTCAAAAATTTTGTCAGGGCCTCTTATTTTCATTCTCATATTTGGAAAGCGTCTTCATTTAACGGTCGTCTGAAATTTACTTTCCCATTTGATAAACTTCAGTGACAGGAAAACAAATTTTACCGAACTGTTATAATGATATTGATTTTGTTACGCTGATAAGATCATCAACTTCATCTAGGGGATAGAGTGATTTTGCAAAGAGCCAAGTTTTCTTACTACTCGGATGAAAACTCAGTTTTACCTACCATTTTCTGAAAATTTGCCAAAGTGAGTTAGCAAAGTGTGTTGACTGTATCTGACCTACAAATGCTCACGTGAGGACATCCTCAAGGAGGCGTATTTCAGCCTCACTTTCGGAATTTGTAAATACATGTACCACGATATTGAAGAATCCACGATAATGCCGGAATCGACTATACTAGTTAATAATAGGAGAAATGACTAAATGAAAAAAAAAATATCTTGCACATGTTGCAGAAGGGGCAACTTGTTACAAGTAAGCGGTTAAAAAACTGAATGTGGCTCAATAATGGGTTTTGTTTTTGAACATATAGAAAACTTTGTGGAAAAAAATAAAGTGCTGATTACCTGCATTTCTTCTTTCCCTCAATGTTTTCAAAGGCCTCTCTCGTTGGGGTCGTAAAAATTTGGGATTGTTTGGTATAGAGTTTGAGAAGAATTAGAAAAGTGATAAAAAGAATTTAAACTATATTACTTCAGTATGAGCCATGATATCAATAGTTAAATGATACAAACATACGAGGCACGATGTGGCAAAAGGGCTTAATGTATCTCCGTGATACATTATACCTGGCAAGTCATTACTTCATCATGGATCCACAAAATCCATTTTGTCTTACAACTGACTGAATCATGAGTTAGATTGGTCCTTTGACATGCAGAAAATTGACCAATGGCAAAATTCTGGCTCAGGTCAGCCTGCGCAGAGTGCACAGGCTGACCTCATTCAGCACTTTTTGTATATGCATTAAACCCCCTTTTCACAGATTATGGCTCATGTATATTTTGGCACAGATACATGTCGTAAGAGAGGACAGAAAATATACATCCTGGGCAGATTGGGACAGTCCAGATCGACCTCACATCAATCAAACGTTTGGTATAACAAGAGCTAAAACACTTCTGAACAATCTTCATTTCATGATGGGAAGAGGATCAGGCAGTAGCGATAAGAAGCAAAGACACTCTTATTCTCAGGTGTGATGCATCATTTTTGGTTTTTGTCTTAGAATAGGTCCTTACTAGACAACAAATTTTAGGCTCATCCATATTAACTCTTTACCAAACGACAGAATTTTAGACTTTTCCAAATTGAAAGCATTTGCAGTCTACAAGATAAATTTGACTCAAAAATTGCAATTTGTTCTGGAAAGGGTAGAAAACATTGTAGGAAAAGGAGAAAATGCTGGTTACCAGGAGAAAATGCTGGTTACCAGCATTTTCTCCTTTTCCCACAATGTTTTCAAAAGGCTTCCTACTCAGGGTCGTTAAAAGTCAGGCTTGTGTGGTAAAGAGTTAAAGTATGTGCAGACCACAAATTAAATGTGGCTCAAACGATTGGAATATTTCTGTGAGAGGGCAGAAAACGTTTTGGGAAAAGGAGAAAACTCTACTTGCCAGCATTTTCTCCTTTTTTCTAAATGTTTTCAAAAGTCTACTACCAAAGGATTAAGAATAAGTTGTTGACTGGTGACCAGAGGTCCAGATGACAGGGGCTATCAAATTCTACAAAACACTAATTTTCATTGAGACAGTTCTAATGAGTACCTACAACATAGATGTGTCATGAACTCTGCACTCTTTTTCATGTTTTACCCTGAGTGTAAAAGCCAGTTGCAAATTTCCCTTGTGCTAATTTGCTGCTTTCTAGCTCAGAGTGTTTGACCCTAAGCTTAAGTTGATTTAGTCAAAAGGCTGTGCAAATTTTCAAATATCATGTTGTTGTTTCACAGACAAGAAAGGCAGGTGTAGAGCAGGAAAAAAAATAATGTTCAGTCTCCACTAGCCTCATGCCATCAAGCTTAGCTGTTTGTCCATTGTGCATCATTCCATCCATCCATCTTTTAGTCAACCAAAGTTAAAATCAAATTCAAAATTACTATTATGCAAATATTTTTTCAGCACAGATCTCTGTGCGTTCAACAGTATTATAATGTTTATTTGGTTGTTGGTCATTTCAGCCTTTGTTTCCTTCAATCACACATGCTTTATTCTCTTATTACTACTAGATATACATAGACCAGGTGGATGGTAACTGTGTGTCAGTCACTAGACATAATCCTGTTACACATGAATCCATTGTGCTGGTTGCCCGTACTTGTTTCCACAAACCAACAAATCCAGAAGAAACAGGATACATCAGGCCAATTACATTACAAGGTACTGTCAAGTAGTTATTTATATTCTGTGTATTGTTGAATGTTTTTTGTTGACTAATCTGATAAGAAGTGGGGAGGCTATTGCTCTGTTTAACTCTTTACCAAACAACAAAATTTTGGAAGCAACGAAATTGAAATCATTTACAGATGACAAATTAAAAGTTGTTAAACTGATGATTTCTCCCTTTGATAGGGTAGAAAACATAGTGGGAAAAGGAGAAAATGCTGATTACCAGCATTACCAGCATTTTCTCCTTTTCCCACAATGTTTTCAAGAGCTTTCGTCCTCAGCGTCGTGTGTGGTAAAGAGTTAAGTAATGTTGGTTTATTTATTGTCTCATTTCCTTCACTGCACAAATACAAGTTGTTATACCTACTCTTATCATTTAAAACTACTGAAAACAGTTGGGGAGAAGGAGCAATTTTTTGTTCCCAGCACTTGCACCATATCTTACATTTTTTTCCCCATATTTTTCGTACAGAAAGTTTTTCTTTTTTACCTTCAAATATTTCTCACTTTGTCACTTTATACTATATAGCAGTATGTCTGAAATGGGCCTGTGTATTAATTAACAAACTCGTAAATTGTATCGTGCTAAATAAATGATACGCAACTTTCAAGTGCAAGTAAGAACCCAAATTTTGCTACTTGAATTGTATTTTTTGGGGAAAAAGGTATCTCCTTATTGGCTAGTGTAGATCCAAGATCAGACTGCATGTTCTGTGCAGTCTGATCTTGATCTACACAAAAAGGTCAGAGAGTTGCATTTAGCAGCCTAGGGTTAACCATTAACCATTAACTCTTTACCAAATGACAAAAGTTTAGACCAGTCCAAATTGAAAGCTTTTGCAGACAACAAAATAAATGTGACTCAGAAATTGAAATTTGTTTTGGGAAGAGCAGAAAACATTGTGGGAAAAGGAGAAAATGCTGGTTTCCAGCATTTTCTCCTTTTCCCACTATATTTTCCAAAACCTTTTTCCTTAGGGTCGTTAAAAGTCGGAATAGTGTGGTAAAGGGATAACAAAAATTTGAAGAGATAAAAAAGTCAAGGGAAAAGGAGAAAGTGCTGATCACTATAATGTTTTAAAAAGCCATTTTTCTCATGATTGAGAAAACACGGGGTCATCTAGTAAAGGGTTAAAACTTTATTTTTTCAAATGTTCTATACTTTCACACCAAGCTGGCTTGCTCAGTAGTTAGCGTATCTGACCTCTGACCTTCTTTCCAGCAAGCATTCACCTCTCACCTCTGATGCATTTGAGAAAAGTAGTCAATGGCTTGGGAAGAAAGTTGTGTCAGTTCTGGTATGAGAGAGGCAGGAAACACATAGGTGCACTGACCACTGTGATATGACCTATGCTGATAAAAACGGCACTGAACTCCTATACAAACAAATCTATACTTTCAGGAGTGATAGAGACAATTCTGTTTGAAATTCAAACTTGCCAGACAGATCTGTTTAAATATGTGAAAGACACAGAATTCATCAATGGATTACCAAACTACTATCTGAAGTTACAAGAAAACATTCCTCCAGCCCTAAGTAAAATGGTGAATGTTGAAGTCGGTGAGAATGGGATGACATCCACAGTGCATTTCAGTACATTTACCCCAGGAAGTGTTGTGGCGTTTAAGTATGAAACTTTATACGTGACTCTTGTGGTGCTTAACTCTTTACTAAATGAAAAAATTGTTAGATTAGTTCAGATTGAGAGCATCTGCAGATGACAAAATAAAGATGACTCAGAAATTGAAATTTATTTTGGGAAGGGTAGAAAACATTGTGGGAAAAGGAGAAAATGCTGGTTACCAGCATTTTCTCCTTTTCCCACAATGTTTTCAAAACCTTTCTACAACAGGGTCGTGAACATAAATGCACATTCTGTGCAGTTTGATCCTTATCTAGACTGTCTGTATAAGGAATTAAATCCAGGTTCTGTCCTACAAGGGTTCTAATTGCTTTTATAATCATAGCAGCATTTTTTGTGTCATTCTAGGTTTAGGAAAAGATAGTAAGTTTCAAAGCTTCAAAGAAGTTTTAACCAAAATTTATAGGTATTGAATATTTACCTCCAAAACAAATTTGCCTGAGACAACTTCGAAAACATTCTTGTTAACCCTTTCCCAAACGCCAAATTTTGGACTGGTCCAAATTGAAAGAGTTTGCAGACGACAATTTTAAATTTGATGAAAATGGCAGAAAGGTCTCAAAAAGGGTAGAAAACACTGTGGGAAAAGGAGAAATTGCTCGTTACGAGCAATTTCTCCTTTTCCCACAGTGTTTTCAAAAGACTTGTACTGCAGACACGTGAAAACCAGGGCTTGTTTGGGAAAGGGTTAAAATAGGGATGATTAATATGAATTGAACTCTGTAAACTTGTAGAAAAATTGTGGCAAAAGTAAAATTTGCTTTTTTACTAGCAATTTCTTCTTCTGCTGTAATGTTTTATAAAGAAATTGGCCACAAGACATGAATATTGCTCTATAGGATGTAATATGTTGAATAAAGGTGCAAAACCTAATTTTTCCTCCTCTATTTTAGTGGCTTGTAGCATTTTAAAAGAGATGAATAGAAATATTTTTGTCAATAGAAAAAGTCTAATTGTTACAATTTTATGGCTGCTATGGCAAGAATAACGTAAAAAATTGATAAAATTTAGTGGGGATAAATGAAGACAGCATGTAGTGGGAAAGAGTAACTTGGATTATGTTTGGTATTTTCAGTGTAAACGCTTTACCAAACAATAATTTGTTTTTTTTTCCTTGAGGAATAAAACTTTTGAAAACATTATGGGAAAAATAGGAAATGCTGGTAACCTGCATTTTTGTCTTTTTCCGACAATTTCTTTTCTTTCAAAGTAAAGTCCTGATTTGAACCACAGTTCATTTGTGGCCTGCAAATGCTTTCGGTATGGAAGAGTCTGAACTTTGTTGTTTTATGAAAACTGAAACAAAATCCAGACTTTCAATCGGGAAATAAAGCCAGATACTGAAATTACTTGCTGTTCTAGCAAGAAGATAGCTCAACATAGCAGATTGTGTAGATCAAAGATCACACTGCACATTTTGCATAGTGTGATTTTGATCTACACTCTCCTCAAAAACACATAACATTGTGAAAGATTAATAAATTGTTTCATATCTACAACAGATGTGTTCTTCCTAAACCAGCACAGGCAGCAATACTAGAAATACGCCGAGGCCTTGGGCAGTTTGGTTATCTGATGAGATCGTACAGTGGTCGAACTATGTTCGATGAAACCCATGATACTTCAAACTTTCGGGCAATCGTTGGCAACCTGTCTCTGGCTGACTTAAATATAGCATTGTTTAGATGTACGGGAGAGGAGAGTCAAGATTTTGGTGTTTATAGTTTACCACATTATGGAGAAATGAAGTACTCTGGCTTAAGAGGTTGGTGAATAGAATAAAACTCTACCCCTAATTTTTTTTTTAGCTCACCTTAGCACAACGTGAGCTATTGTGATCGCCCTATGTCCGGCGTCCGGTGTCCGTCAACAATTTCTTTAAACATCTTCTTCTCCTAAACCACTGGGCCAATCTTGATGAAACTTGGCAGGGATGTTCCTTGGGTGAAGCTCTACCAAAATTGTTCAAAGAATTGAATTCCACCCGCAACTCTGGTTGCTATGGCAACAAAAAGGAAAAAAAAGCAAAATCTTTGAAAATCTTCTTCTCTGAAACTGAAAGGCGCAGAGCTTTGATATATGGTATGTAGCATCTCCTAGTGGACCTCTACCAAATTTGTTCATTTAATGCCCCTGGGGTCAAAACTGGCCCTGCCCTGGGGGTCACAAGTTTGAGCATAGTCATAAAGAAGGAAAACTTTAAAAATCTTCTTCTCTAAAACTTGAAGGCGTAGAGCTTTGATATTTGGCATGTAGCATCTCCTAGTGGACCTCTACAAAGTTTGTTCATATGATGCCCCTGGGGTCAAAGCTGCCCCCCCCCCCCCCCCCCGGGGGTCACAATTTCCAACATAAGAACAAAAATGGAAAACTTTAAAAATCTTCTTCTCTAAAACTAGAAGGCATAGCGCTTTGATATTTGGCATGAAGCATCTCCTAGTGGACCTCTACCAAGTTTGTTCATATGATGCCCTTGGGGTCAAAACTGGCCCTGCCCAGGGGGTCACAAGTTCGAACATAGGAACAAAGAGGGGAAACTTTAAAAATCATCTTCTCTGAAACTGGAAGGCATAGAGCTTTGATATTTGGTATGTAGCATTGCCTGGTGGACCTCTACCAAGTTTGTTCATACGATGCCCCTGGGGTCAAAACTGGCCCTGCCCCGGGGGTCACAAATTTGAGCATAGTAACAAAGAAGGAAAACTTTAAAAATCTTCTTCTCTGAAACTTGAAGGCGTAGAGCTTTGATATTTGGTATGTAGCATCTCCTAGTGGACCTCTACCAAGTTTGTTCATATGATGCCCCTGGGGTCAAAACTGGCCCGCCCCGGGGGTCACAATTTCCAACATAAGAACAAAGAAGGAAAACTTTAAAAATCATCTTCTCTAAAACTAGAAGGCATAGAGCTTGAGTCTAGGACAATTCCCCCGCAGACAAATGCCCCCCCCCCCCCCCCCCGGACAACTCCCCCCTGCAAATTCCCCCTGGACAATTGCGCCCCCCCCCCCCCCCCCCCCCCGACAATAGCCCCCAGAGACAATTACCCCCTGGACCATTAAACCCCCCCCCCCCCGACAACCCCCCCGACAATTACCCCCTGGACCCCTCCCATGATCCCCCCGACAATTACCCCCCCAGGACAATTGCCCCCCCAGGACAATTGCCCCCCAGGACAATTGCCCCCCGACAACTCCCTCCTCCAGACAATTCCCACCAGGATGTTCATACCATCATATGCACAACTCAATGAACTCAATTTTCTGTTCGCGAGGAACTCCTACTCGACGTGCGTACTTCAAATGTGATCACATGAAAAATCTAGTAATCTAATCTAATCTAGTTCCAGTTGAACTCGGCCTTGGAAGTGAACCCAGGGTCTGACGCTGAAAGCCGACAATGACCTCGTCCCAAAGCAAAAGCAGAAGAAATTTCGAGTTAGATTGGGGGGGATTGTCCGGGGACAATTGTCCAGGGGGCAATTGGCGGGGGGGGGGGGGGGCAGTTGTGGGGGGGGGGGCAGTTGTGGGTGTGTTTGTCCAGGGGGTAATAGTCCTGGGGGGGGGTGCCTCTGGGGGGTAATTGTCCAGGGGGAATTGTCTCGGGGGGGGTGATTGTCTTGGGGGGCAATTGTCCAGGGGGGAATTTGCAGGGGGGAGTTGTTTAGGGGGCAGTTGTCTAGGGGGGAATTGTCCTGATACGATAGAGCTTTGATATTTGGCATGAAGCATCTCCTAGTAGACCTCTACCAAAGTTGTTCATATGATGCCCTTGGGGTCAAAACTGGCCCCGCCCCGGGGGTCACAAGTTTGAACATAGGAACAAAGAGGGGAAACTTTAAAAGTCATCTTCTCTGAAACTTGAAGGCATAGAGCTTTGATATTTGGTATGTAGCATCGCCTAGTGGAACTCTACCAGGTTTGTTCATACGATGCCCCTGGGGTCAAAACTGGTGCCGCCCCGGGGGTCACAATTTCCAACATAGGAACAAAGAAGGAAAACTTTAAAAATCTTCTTCTCTGAAACAGGAAGGCATGGAGCTTTGATATTTGGTATGTAGCATCTTCTAGTGGATCTCTACTAAGTTTGTGCATATGATGCCCTTGGGGCAAAAGTTGGTCCTGCCCCGGGGATCACAAGTTCGAACATAGGAACAGAGAAGGAAAACTTTAAGAATCATCTTCTCTGAAACTGGAAGGCGTAGAGCTTTGATATTTGGTATGTAGCATCGCCTAGTAGACCTCTATTAAGTTTGTTCATATGATGCCCTTGGGGTCAAAATTGGCCCTGCCCCGGGGGTCACAAGTTCAAACATAGGAACAAAGAAGGAAAACTTTAATTTTTTTTTCTCTTAAATGGGAAGGCATAGAGCTTTGATATTCGGTATGCAGCATCTCCTAGTGGACTTCTACCAAGTTTGTTCCAAGGATGCTGCTTGGGTCAAAACTGGCCCAGCCCCTGGGGTCACAAGTTCGAACATAGGAATAAAGAAGGAAAACTTTAAAATTCTTCTTTTCTGAAACCGAAAGGTGTGGAGCTTTGATATTTGGTGTGTTGCATCTCAGAGTGGACCTCTACCAAGTTTGTTCATATGATGCCCCTGGGTCAAAACTGGCCCCGCCCCGGGGGTCACAAGTTCAAAGATAGGAACAAAAAAGGAAAACTTTAAATTTCTTTTTCTCTTAAATGGGAAGGTGTAGAGCTTTGACATTTGGTATGTAGCATTTCCTAGTGGACCTCTACCAAGTTTGTTCATATGATGCCCCTGGGTCAAAACTGGCCCAGCCCTGGGGGTCACAAGTTCGAACATAGGAACAAAGAAGGAAAACTTTAAAATTCTTCTTTAAAACTGGAAGGCGTAGAGCTTTGATATTTGGTATTTAGTGATTCTCTTCTAAGTTTGTTTGCCCATCTAAGCACAACAAGTTCATTGAGTTCAAAATTGGGTCATCTTGGGTCATAATCTAGGTCACTAGGTCAAATTAAAGAAATACCTTGTTGGCACTCTCGAGGCCACATTATTTGTTCAATTGCCTTGAAAATTAGTTAGAAAGTTTGTCTTTATAAAGTCTCACATAAGATTAATTTGGGTCAACGTAGGTCATAAACTAGATCACTGGGTCAAATTAAAGAAATACCTTGTTTGCACTCTGGAGGCCACATTCATTGCTCAAATGACCTGAAATTTGGCCAGAATGTTTGTCTTGATGAAATACCAGATGAGTTTGGATTTGAGTCACCTGGAACCATAAACTAGGTCACTAGGTCAAAATAAAGAAATACCTTGTGGGCACTCTAGAGGCCACATTATTTGCTTAATTGCCTTGAAAATTGGTCAGAATATTTGTCTTTGTAAAATCTCACATGAATCTGAATTTGGGTCAACTGGGGTCATAAACTAGTTCACTTGGTCAAATTAAAGAAAGAGCTAGTGGGCACTCTAGAGGCCACATTTATTATTCATTTGATTTGAAAATTGGTTAAAATGTTTCTTTTGATATAGTCAAAGACCAGTTCAAATTTGGGTTAGCTGGGGTCATAATCTAGGTCACTAGGTCAAATTAAAGAAATATCTTTAGGGCACTTGAGGCCACATTTTTTGCTCAATTGACTTGAAAATTGGTCAGAATGTTTGTCTTCATGAAATGTGAGTTTGAAATTGGGTCACCTGCGGTCAAAAACTAGGTCACATGGTCAAATAAAAGAAAAACCGTTAAGGCACTCTACTAAGGTGAGCGACCCAGGGCCATCATGGCCCTCTTGTTTTTTTAATGGAAACATGAAAGATGATATTGTTCAATCAATTGACCCATCAAATCTAATGATACTGACCACTTTAGGTCCATTGTTTATTTAAAGAACATGAAAAGTGATAGTGATTAACCTTTAACCAGTCCTGAGTTTTAATATCCCTGCAGAAAAGATTCTGAAAACTTTTTGAGAAAAGGAGGAAATGCTGGTAACTAGCATTTTCTCCTTTTCCCACATTGTTTTCTACCCTTTGAAAGACAAATTCCATCATTTGAACTGCATTTAATTGTTGTCTGCAAATGCTTTCAATTCAGACAAGTGTAAACATTTTTTCATTTGGTAAAGGTTAAGTCAGTGTTATATTGAATAAAAGTCAAAAAACAGTTTATTCATATTTTCATTCAAAGAAAAATATTTCATCTTGAGATTTAGCTCTTTACCAAACAACAAAATTTTAGCCTTGTCCAAATTGAAAGCATTTGCAGACGACAATTTCAGTGTGGCTCAGGTTGTGCAATTTTTCTTTGATAGGGTAGAAAACATTGTGGGAAAAGGAGAAAATGCTGGTTACCAGCATTTTCTCCTTTTCCCACAATGTTTTCAAAAGGCTTCTTTCCCAGGGTCGTTAAAAGGTGGCATTGTGCAGGAAAGGGTTAAGCAAAACAGATGTCAAGTCATGAATTTAATTTCTTACATTTAGAAGGCAGTCTGGGTTGTACAAGCATTTTTTAAATTGTAAACTATAGTATGGAACAAGTCATGAGCCCTTGTAGTGCTGAACCTAGATTCAATTGTTTATGCAGACAGTGTAGATCAAGATAAGATTGCACATTATGTGCAGAGTGATAGTGGTATTACACTGTCCTCCTCTTTGTCAGATGGTCTGGATAAAAAACTCTGCAGCTGTGCTAATCACCAAATGACAAACTTCTAGATGTGAAAGCATTTGCATGTGACAAATTAAATAATGTTTAAACGATGTAATCTATCTAAGAAAGAGTAAAAAACATTCTGTGAATAAGAGAAAATGCTAGTTACAAGACTTTTTGTCCATTTTTCACGATGTTTTTAAAAAGCCCATTCTGGCAGAGTCATAAAAACACATGATTGTCTTGTATAGTGTTAAGCATTAACTGAGAATGTCTGTTTTTTTTATTTAGCACTGCAAAGGGTTAATAAATAGCATTACTTGTCTTGTAGGTGTAACAACAGTATTAGGTTCAATTCGAGCCAACAACAACCTTGGACATTCACTGTGTGGTAATCTTAGAGATGGTGACTGGCTGCCGGGTCATATAGCAAAGAGATTGTTGGTACATCCTGGTACTGAGCATGTATGTAGTTTAAACCTTGTCAGTAACCATGTCCAAATCTTTACCACATAGCAAATATTTTATATGTGCTCTAATTTAAATTGGTTACCAGCATTTTCTCCTTTTCCCACAATGTTTTCAAAAGCCCTCTTTCTCAGGGTTGTTAAGACACAGGATTATTTACATGGATATATTAAATCCTTTTTTGCCAGAACATTGCTCACATATTTTTGCATTGATTTGTCAATCCTTCGGTATCAGTCTATCACAAGATTTTACCCTTATCTTGCTGAATAAGTTAAATGAAACTCTCAGGTCGATGGCAGAAACCGTGAAACTTTCAATTCGAAAGCAGAAACCCAAATTTTGCTGTTGCAAAGTTATTTTTTGGGGAGAAATTCTCTTTGTTGGACAGTGTATATCCAAGATCAGACTGCACATTTTGTGCAGTCTGATCTTGATCTACACTGTCCACAAAAGGTCATCGAGTCGCGCTTAGCAGCCTAAGGGTTAACAACCTAAATGGTTAATTTTGCATGAGATAAAAAATTTAATGTTTTTATTTCAGCTTGGTGGGTGGTTTAAGAATATCTTCAAGCACCTGGCACAGATTCCTAGATTTCTGATACCTTCATACTTTGATGCTATAATCACAGGTGCATTTGTCATCCTCAGACAGCACACCTTCTCTCTCATGTCAGAGTAAGTGATCTTTTTCTCATCATGTAAAGCAATTTTCCTGGGTCAGTATTCACCAACCATTCTTGAGAACATTCTTAGTCTTATCCCCCAAAATTTTTCTAAATTTGAAAGTAACATAACTTTTGATTGGCTAAACCATTTGGTTTAGCCAATTAGAAGTTGTGTTACTTTCAAATATAGAAATATCTGTGAGAATAAGAGTAAGACCATGCTTAAGAATGGTTGGTGAATACTGGCCCAGATAGCAGGAACTGAAGACTGCCAGACCAACCCTTTACTTGAACACAAAATTGTAGACTTTTCTGATGACAATTATATTGTAGTAATTATGGAGTTTGTCTTAGAAAGAGGAAAAACATTAGGGGAAAAGGAGAAAATGCTGGTTTTGGTCAATGTTTTTAAAGCCTTTTTCGTTGGGGTTGCAAAAGGGATAGGATTTATTTAGTAGTAAGATTTTCTCAGGGTTTTAGGCCTGGGTCCAGTTCTGCCTGTTTTATTTGGTATGTGGCCTGGCCATTATCCGTAAACCCTTTACCAGACGACAGAATGTTAGCAGATGACAATTTCATTCTGGCTTATATGATGCAATTTTTCTTTGATAGGGTAGAAAACATTGTAGAAAAGGAGAAAATGCTGGTTACCAGCATTTTCTCCTTTTCCCACAATGTTTTCAGAAGACTTCATTTCCAGAGTCATTAAAAGGCAACATTGTGCGGTAAAGGGTTAAATTATTGAAAGAATTTCAAGTTTGTGAAGTTAAATTAAGTGAGGCGTATATTTTCTTCCAGTAGACAAAAACCGCCTAAGTAATTTTCAGTCTTGTTTTGATCAGAATATCTTAAAGTATTGGACAGTGTATATCAATGGTCAGACTGCATTATGCATGTTCTGTGCAGTCTGATCTTGATCCATACTGCCTACAAAAGCAACCATATTACCCATAACATTTGAGGGCTGAAATCTTTACCACATGATATAATATTGGACTTGTCCAAATTGAAAGCATTTGCAGACAACAAAATACATGTGACTCAAAAATTGAAATTTTTTCTTTGGGAGGGTTGAAAACATTGTGGGAAAAAGAGAAAATTCTTGTCATGAGCATTTTCTCCTTTTCTCACAATGATCTCAAAAGTTTTCTAGCACAGGGTCATTAAACCTGGGATCATGTGGTAAAGGGTTCAACATGAAATAATACTTGATGTTATACTGTGAATTTGCACTCACATATTTTTTCTTCACTACAGCTTCATTCAAGATGGCTCTACATTTGTGCAAGCGTTGGCCATGGGATCAGTGATGTTCTGTGGCTTTGTGAAGGATGCTAAACTGCCTGCTTTGTCACCCGAGTTAGATCCTCCTAAACCACCAACAAGACCTGAACAAACAGAAGACGGCCCTGTTCAAAAAGAGTCTTGCTTAAATCTTGCTGCAGGTAAAGAGTCTGACTGATTTTTTTTTTTTTCATGTTATATGGCAGTTTGATCTACATGTACATGATTTCTATTAATTATTAATTTAATTATTTTGTAAATCGTTATCTTAACTGTATCAGTGCTAGAAATATCTATACTTGACCTCTTTCATTGACTGAAAATACAATTCACTGACTCTGAGAGAGATTTTTATTTTATATGCTCGATGAAACAAGTGGGGGGGGTGTAAATGAAAGATCAGACTGCCTGATCTGTCCATAAAAGCCCATGCTTTTGCTATTGGCTCTGAAAGGAGTGAGAAAGTTTTCTGACTCTTTTTATCCCCCATTTCTGCATTGCTTTTAAAACCTGTCTGAGACAAGTGCAAAAATTTGTATTTTTATGAAAATAGGTGAGCATCTTTTACCCTTCATGTGCCCTTTCATTTCAAAAGTAAACTGTGTAAAACCCTGCCATAACCCTTTACCAGGCGACAAAATTTTAGCCTTGTCCAAATTGAAAGCATTTGCAGACGACAATTTCAGTGTGGCTCAAATGGTGCAATTTTTCTTTGATAGGGTAGAAAACATTGTGGGAAAAGGAGAAAATGCTGGTTACCAGCATTTTCTCCTTTTCCCACAATGTTTTCAAAAGGCTTCTTTCCCAGGGGCGTCAAAAGGCGTCATTGTGCGGTAAAGGGTTAAACAGTTAGTGCCCTTACTGTAGTAAAAAGTCAAATATTGTTGAAGTTTGAAATTTCATGGATCAAATACTTGAAGATGTTGATTGTGCTGGTTGGGTTTAATTTGGTTTGTTTTGTTGTATTTGTAGGATTTCCCCATTTTGCTAGTTCCTACATGCGTTGTTGGGGACGGGACACTTTTATAGCTATGAGAGGTCTATTGTTGTTGACAGGGAGATATCAGGAAGCAAGGTAGTAAGCCTTCGACAAATTACCCCGTGAATTAACAACACTAACATATACAGGTGCTGAAAACACTGTGAGTAAAAGAGAAAATACTGGAAACCAGCATTTTCTCCTTTTCCCACAATGTTTTCTACCCTATCAAAGAAAAATTGCACCATTTGAGCCACATTGAAATTGTCATCTGGAAATGCTTTCAATTTGGACAAGTCTAAAATTGTCATGTGGTAAAGGGTAAATGTAGAAGATAGTCCAAGAACAAATCAAACAGTAAAGAGTTGAGTTTGGCTCTTCGCATTATTTGGTAGTTTAGTGATAGCTCCTTGCCCCACAATGTTTTTCATAATGTTCAAAGACATCTTTTTTTTTTCTTTGAAATGTTTGTCTTCTGTGTATTTTTCAATAAGGAAAGAAATAGCTTGTACAGTAATGACATGATTATTCTTCCGTAAAAGATTTTTCTGTAAATTTTCAGGTACATAATACTGGCTTTTGGGGGATGTATGAGACATGGCCTGATACCTAATTTACTGTCTGAAGGCACTGGTGCCAGGTTCAACTGTCGGGATGCTGTCTGGTGGTGGTTGCAGGCTATACAAGATTACTGCAAACTGGTACCAGAAGGTGAAAACATACTGCAGGATAAAGTATCTAGACTCTATCCTTCACCAGAATCTGATCCCCAGCCACCAGGAACTTATGTAAGTCATATAAACATCTCAGTAAAACCAGTGCTTTCATAAATTGGACATGGAAATAATAAAGATCCTGAAAATTTAAACAGATAGCCAGTTTGGCTTTTTTGTGGATGTAATAATCTTCAGTTGGAAATTATAAGGCAGTTTGATACTAGTAATCAATTAGGTTTCAGAAGTGGGCTGTGTATATCAAAGATTAGACTGCATGTTCTGTGCAGTGTGATCTTAATTAACATCGTGTGCAAATTCTGGATGTTGCCCATGGTACTGAAGGAGTTAACCCTTTCCCAAACAAGCCCTGGTTTTCACGTGTCTGCAGTACAAGTCTTTTGAAAACACTGTGGGAAAAGGAGAAATTGCTCATAACGAGCAATTTCTCCTTTTCCCACAGTGTTTTCTACCCTTTTGGAGAACTTTCTGTCATTTTCATCAAATTTAAAATTGTCGTCTGCAAACTCTTTGAATTTGGACCAGTCTAAAATTTGTCGTTTGGTAAAGGGTTAAGGAGCAAAAACACATAAAACCTTTTAGCACACAATTCAGAGTTTGAATAACCCTGTCGGAGAAGTCTTTTGGAAATATTGTAGGAAAAAGAGAAAATGATGGTAACCAGCATTCTTTCTTTTTCCCACATTGTTTTCTACCCCATTAAATAAACAAACCTTGATTTGACCCAAGTATTAGATTATGTGTGCAAATGCTTTCATTTTGGACGGATCCTAAGATTTTTGCCTGTGGTAATGGGTTAATATGTAAAATAAACTGGGATTACAAAGTCAATAGCTTTGACCCTATTGCTTCTGCTTGTTTTTGATTTCCAAAAGTAATAAAAAGAAACAAACAGAAAATTTAAAGATAAATGTTTTTTTATCTGCATTCCCTAGAGTCCATTTTACATCTTTGCTCTAAGGTCCAAATTTGACCTTAATTTTTAGCTCAGCTGTTTTAGAAGAAAACATGAAGTTATTGCCATAGCATTGTTGTCATCGTCTGCATCATGGTGCAAAAACTTTTGACATTTTGAAATATCTATGTTATTACAGTTGATATTTACTTCAAATTTGGACTAGTTATTAAGTATCAAAAGGGGAACCCATACAATAGGGGCAGGTAACTGTCAAAGTATTATTGTCACAATTATGCCCCTTTATTTTTACTTTTTTCAATAAAAGCAACTGCAGCCGAGCATTGATACCTGCATTTGGTGCTCTTGTTTACCTTTTACCAGGATCAGCCACTTTGTGATGTGATGCAGGAAGGCATACAGCAGCATGCCACTGGCTTGAAATATAGAGAAAGAAATGCTGGGCCTAAGATTGATGCTCACATGCAGGATCAAGGTACTGTCACCATTTCTAAATTATCATTATATAAATGTTACCTTTTTGGATTGCTTTGGAAAACAGTCTTGAAAAAGGGGGAACAGTTTTCAATCAGCAGTTGCTCCATCTCCCTCATATTTTCAGTAAATTGACAATTTCCTGATGTAACAAATGCTGCTTTTATATCAATCTGTGTCTCAAAGCAATTGCAACAGAATGTTGGCACCCACTTGAAGTGTTCTTGTTAATTGTTTTTCCCTGACTGTTTTTCAGGTTTCAACAATGAGATAGGTATAGACTGGGAGACAGGATTTGTGTACGGAGGAAATGAGTTTAACTGTGGTACATGGATGGATAAAATGGGATCTTCAGAGAAAGCTGGAAATAGAGGAAAACCTGCCACTCCAAGGTCTGTTCTGTCAATTCCTCATCAATAAGAGTCATGCTCTGTGAAAAGGGGACTTAATGTATTTGCCAAAAGCATTGACCCAGGTCCGAAACTTTACTATCAGTCAGTTTTCTATGTGTCAAAGGACCAATCTACCTTATGATACAGTTGGATGTTAGAGACACTGGATTATGTGGATCCATAATTATGTGATGACTTGCTTGTTATCATGCATTACGGTGATGCGTTAACTCTTTACCAAACAACAAAATATTAGACTGGTCCAAATTGAAAGCATTTGCAGACAACAAAATAAATGTTACTCAAAAACTGAAATTTGCGTTGAAAAGGGTAGAAAACATTGTGGGAAAAGGAGAAAATGCTGGTTACCAGCATTTTCTCCTTTTCCAACAATGTTTTCAAAAGGTGTCTTTTTCAGGGTCGTTAAAAGTCGGGATTGTGTGGTAAAGATTTAAGCCCCCTTTTTCCAGAGCATAGCTCAATTATTTTATTTCAACAGATCAATTTTTAAAATATTGAGCCTTTACCAAACAATCCTGATTGTGAACAAACCTGTGTGAAATGGCTTTTGAAAACATTGTGGGAAAAGGAG
The DNA here is from genome assembly GCA_945859785.2 of Tridacna gigas. Lineage (NCBI taxonomy): Eukaryota > Metazoa > Mollusca > Bivalvia > Cardiida > Cardiidae > Tridacna > Tridacna gigas. The sequence goes on along the minus strand of OX244032.2, from coordinate 1,026,880 downwards.
AAAATGATGGTCACAGAAAATCCTTGTAATCAGTATTTTTTCCTTCTCCCAGTGTTTTCTTCCGTATAGAGACAATTCTCATCGTTCATGCCATGGACAAATCGACTATTTTTCCCTGTGGTAAAGAGTTAAGGCAATAGGAGAAATAGTTTTGATTATTTTTTCTTCCTCCTTAAACCTTGCATATTGCTTTGTAATATTAGGGAGTATTGACATGAATGAAGGTTTTATACATGAAAACAGGTGAAAACATTGTAAAAAAAAAGGATTGATTGATCAATCAATTGTGTTGTTTTTAGGGCGGTTTTCAACATTATTTCAGATAAATCATGGCAGCCAGTGCACATATCCATGCTTTTGTGGAGTTTCTTTTACCAGTACTTAGCATAATATTCTTCCCAAGCCATTGGCTGCTTTCCCACATTGTCAAAACAATGATCAGTGGTGAGAGAGGATTGAGTCCTGTTGCTACGACTATCATCACTCCTTGGAGAGAAATTGGCCAAGCTGGGGATTCAAACCAGCGTCCCTCTATAATCAAGTTCTACACCCTACCTACTGTGCTACTGGGGCACAACTATACAAAAAGGAGAAAGTGCTTGTGATGAGCAATGTCATCATGTTTTCAAAATGTTCTGCTTTATAGGGAAATACCAGTATGTTGTATATGAGGGGGTTGTTTGCAGAATCTTGTGTGTTAACTCTTTACCAAACAACAAAATTTTAGACCTATCCAGATTGAAAGCATTTGCTGATGACAAGATACAAGTGGCTGGAAAACTGAACTTTGTTTTTGGATGGGTAGAAAACATTGTGGGAAAAGGAGAAAATGCTGGTTACCAGCATTTTCTCCTTTTCCCATAATGTTTTCTAAAGGCTTCTCTCTCAGGGTCGTTAAAAGTCGGGATTGTGTGGTAAAGGGTTAAGCAAGGGAACTTATTTTCATTGAATTTTCTAAATAACCCAGAGTTGTAATGACTATCAGGAAAACATCTCTATTAAAAGTATTGGAAAAGAAGAAAATGCTGCTTACAACCTTTATTTCCTTTTCTTAAAATCTTAGATACCCATTCAAAGGCAAATTCTATTGTTTGAGATTTATTTAATTTGTTGCTTGCAAACCCTTTCCAATTGGACTTCTCAAAAATTTTGTCGTTTGGTACAGAGTTGACCATTAGGAAGCAAAATAAAGTAATAAGCAGAAACAAGCCATATAAAAGACGGAGATAATGCATTGTAAATGTTGTATTGATTGGAGTGTCTGACAGACTTGGATTTGGAAGTGTTAGTGAGTTATGGCCCCTGCTTTACCTGTTTCAGGGATGGATCTGCTGTAGAACTTGTTGGACTGTCCGCATCAGCTGCTCTATGGTTACACAATATGCACAGTAGGGGTATCTACCCATACAGTGGGGTCAAAGCTAATATAAATGGTAAGAATAGTTAGAATTTATTCATAATTACTGTAAGACTTCACCCTGTACCAAACAATCCAATGTTTGACTGTCAGCTTCAGCTTCTCTGAGGTTACATGAAATGCAGGGTAGAGGTATCTACCCATACAGTGAGGTCAAATCTGAAATAAAAGGTGAGAAAAGTTATGATTTTTTCATGATTACTGTATGTGACTAAATCCATCACCAACCAGTCCCATATTTTAGCAACTGTAAATCATTACCAAATGACAAAATTTTGGACTGTACCAAGTTGAAAGCCTTTCAGACAACAAATTATATGTTGCTTCAATGGTAATCCCTGCATTTGATAGGATAGAAAATATTGTGGGAAAAGTAGAAAATGCTGCTTACCAGCATTTTTCCTTTTCCCACAATGTTTTCACAAGCCTTGTCTTTCAGGGTCTTTAGAACTATGTTGCTTCAATAGTGATTTCCACATGTGGAAGGGTAGAAACTTTGTGGGATAAGGAGAAAATGCTGGTGTATAGCATTTTCTTCTTTTCTTACATTGTTTTTTACTGTTTCAAAGACAGAAATAATCTTTCAACTCATTACCACACGAGAAAATTTTGGACTGGTTCAAATTGAAAGCTTTTGCAGACGACAAAATAAAGGTGACTGAAAAATTGAAATTTGTTCTGGAAAGGGTAGAAAACACTGTTGGAAAAGAAGAAAATGCTGGTTACCAGCATTTTCTCCTTTTCCCACAGTGTTTTCAAAAGGCTTCTTTCTCAGGGGCGTCAAAAGTAGGGATTGAGTGGTAAAGGGTTAAGCTATATTTAATTCATCGTCTGCAAATGCGTTCCAAGTTAGACAAGTTTTGAAATTTGTTTGGTAAAGAGTTAATGAGACTTTGATTCCCATGTCGGGTCAACAGATCTGTTACATGAAGTCCTTTACTGCTTAATTCTTTACCACACAATGCCAAGTGTTAACGACCTCGATAAAGAAAGCTTTTGAAAATAGTGTGAGATAAAGAGAAAATGCTGACCTTGGTGACTTAACCCTTTCCCAAACGACAAATTTTGGACTGGTCCAAATTGAAAGAGTTTGTAGACGACAATTTTAAATTCGATGAAAATGGCAGAAAGGTCTCAAAAAGGGTAGAAAACACTGTGGGAAAAGGAGAAATTGCTCGTTACGAGCAATTTCTCCTTTTCCCACAGTGTTTTCAAAAGACTTGTACTGCAGACACATGAAAACCAGGGCTTGTTTGGGAAAGGGTTAAAGCAAAGTTTGTGTTTTGTACTGGTAAAGAAACATTGACATGCATGGATAGATGGAGTGACTTAATGACTGATATGCAGTTGAAATTAGTGTGAATGATAGATAAAATGTATATTGCTTGTGATTATGATATATTTAACAGTTCAGTTAAGAAAGGCGAGGTTAATGTATCATTATGTTGGAGTAAAGAAAATAGATAGTTTCATTTTACAGCTGCTTGTCCACGGTCAGTATTCACCAACCATTATTAAGAACATTCTTAGTCTTATTCTCAAGAATTTTCAAAGTTGAAAGTAACACAACTTCTGATTGGATAGACCATTTGGTTAAACCAATCTGAGGTTGTGATACTTTCTTAATCTAGAATAATGCAAGGAATGGAATGGTTGGTGATTACTGACAGTGATCTTGCAATTACAGGACTAGTCGCAGTAAATGTATCTCACAAAATTTTGGACAGTATAGGTCCAAGTTTAGACTAGATATCCTGTGATGTTTGATCTTAACCCATAAGGCTCTGGAACCGACTTATGTTGTTTTTGTGGACAGTGTAGATCAAGATCATGCAGTCTGATCTTAGATCCACACTGTCCACTACTGTATTATATTCTGACAAAAACAACACTGAAAAGGCAGTATTTTGGATATTTTTCCTAATGGAAAAGGGCCTGTTCATTTATTCAGTGCTTTAAGGGTTAATCAGTGTTGTAAGTTTGAATTTTTAACCGTTTACCTCTCAGTCCCGAGTTTTAACGACCTTGAGGAAGAAACCTGTTGAAAACATTGTGGGAAAAGGAGAATATGCTGGCAGCCAGCATTTTCTCCTTTTCCCACAATGTTTTCCACCCCATCCAAGGCAAGTTCCATCATTTGAGTCTTATTTATATTGTCATCTGCAAATGCTTTCAATATGGACAAGTCTTCATTTTTGTTGTTTGGCAAAGAGTTAACTACAGGAGTTTTTATATTGTAGGTAAAGAAGTAGAAGTGTCATTCAAAGAATGGCACAGTAAGATATGTGCCAATTTTGAGAAGAACTACTGGATCAACACAGTCCCACATCCGTCCGAGACAAACCCAGAACTTATTTTCAGAAGAGGTATTTACAAGGACACTCTCAATGCCACTCAATTTTGGACTAACACACAGCTAAGATGTAACTTTCCAATCTCTATGGTTGTGGTAAGTGACACTGGTACACATTTTTGGTATTTTGTTTGTAAGAAAAAATACCCTAATGATGAAATATAGTTTGAATGAGTTTTCTTTTTATTTGTGGGGACATTCACCCTTGTCCTGGACCTATTACTGAACTTGGGACCTCTTCTGAGTACAACGTTTTTAACAAACATGGACTTCATTTTATCCATCTAAATGTGAGAAGTCCTCTCCCCAAACTGGGCGACATCTGATTATTAGCTCGACACAATGAAGCAGCCTGTATTGGGATTATTGAGTCATGGTTAGACGATTCCATTGTTGACGCTGAAATTTGTGTTGAAAACTACAACATTTTGCACAAAGACAGAAACTGACATGTTGGATATGTGTGCCAGCGCTCCACCAAGGTTACTTTTTCAGTGGGAGTTCTCTTGAAAAATTCATTCTAGAAGGACATGTACTACTGAAATATGTTTGACACACTTATGCCCCTTTTTCAACAGAACTTTCACCGAAAAGGCAACTGTGGTGGAGCACTGATATCAGCATGCAGTCCTCTTGTTCTCAGACCCAGTGACGGGAGGGGGGGGGGGGGGTAATCATCAGCTTATTACAGTTCTTTATTTTTTGTCGTATTGGTTACATGTATTCATATTTGCTATTGTGAAGTTAAGAGATTAGTCTCTTGCATTGTTGGATTGTACCCTCTGAACAAACTGTAACTTTTGAAATGTGCCAGACCTTGAATCTTTAGATAAATCGTCAGTTAAACAGTATCTCCCTTATTGTATTTTACAAAATATACTTGCAACCCTTACATTATTTTGTTGTTTATTTATTTGATTTTTTTTTAGCAATGGCCTCTGTATACAAGTGAAGAACATTTAATATACATGATTTTTCTTCTTAGGCATCAGAAATCTTTTCACCAGAGAATGCTTGGACAGCTCTCGAGACAATGCAGAAAGTTATGCTTGGGCCTTTAGGAATGAAGACATTAGATCCAAGGTATATAAAGCTTGCTTTAGTTACACGATAAAGAGAAGTCTTGTGTAAGGAATTTTTGTTTGATCCTCTGTCATGTGACGGTAAGAATTGTGTTAAAAATGTATTTTCACAAATCTGTCAGCAAACTAGGACACAATTCAACCAATGATGTTGCTGCAGAAATTTAGACAGAGACTCTCACATGAAGATTGCAATGAAAGATTCTTACAAGTGAGAAATATTGTTGTGTACTTTGATTGTAAATTATTTATACAATGAGGGCCATTCCTGTAAATCAAATTATCTCCCTTGCCAGATAAAGACTAAAGGTAACCAAATAACAGATTGGTCCTTTTACCTGTATTCCTTTGTTTTTATCCTTGATTCCCTTGGGGATGTTGCGATAAAAATAATTTGATTTATGATTATATTTAAAGTCTCCATGTAAATTTAAAGCAAATCATGTTCTCAATCAACAGAGAAATATATATATATGGATTTGTAAAACAATCTAACCCGATTTAGCCGAGATATTATCTCAAAAACATATTTGTGTAGTGCAAGAAAATCAAGGATAAAATCCAAGTAATCTCCTTATCAGGACCAATGTAGTACTAGAGAGGAATCAGGGGAGATAACTGAAGAATGGCTCTCATTAAATTGAGAAAAGCTTAAAAGCATGAAATTACAAGATTTGGCAAAGAAATACAAATGAGCCATGCTCTGGGAAAAAGGGGGCTTAAGGCATCTGTGAAAAATATCGACCCAAGTCAGCCTGATAGGCTGACCTGGGCCAAAACTTTTCGCAATTGGTCAATACTCTACATGTCAAGGACCATTCTACCTCATTATTAAGTTGGATCCATAGTTATATGATTGCTTGATTGGTATCATGCATCGCAGAGATGCAATAAGCCCCATTTTCACAGAGCATGTCTCAAATGTATAGAGTTACATGTGCATTTGGAAATTGCATTATCTGTATTATCATAATCATCATCATCATTACCATCTTCTAACATCATCATCTACCATCATTATGCATGTATTATTTTGTTTTTTTTAGTGACTGGAGTTACGTTGGATACTATGACAATGCTTTGGACAATGAAGATCAGAAAGTAGCTAAAGGGTTCAGCTACCATCAGGGGCCAGTAAGTAATCACTTTTTGTCTTTGCATGAAATTTAGATTTATCCTTTGTCTGTTTTAAGCCCCCCCCCCCCGCCCCCGAAAAAAAAAAAAAAAAAAACATTCGAAATGACAAATTAGAACAATGCTCATGAAAGACTTTTTTTGTAAAACAAGCCCTGTTTCTGACTTTCAAAAAACTTGTTGTTTATGTTAGTTGTGTTACCAAATAATAATTTCTGACATGCCCAAATTAAAAGCATTTGCAGATGACAAATGAAATGTGGATTAAATGATAAGATTTGTCTTTAGTAGGATAGAAAACATTGTGGGAAAAGGAGAAAATGCTGGTTAACAGCATTTTCTCCTTCTTCCATAATGCTTTCAAAAGGCTACTTCAACAGGGCTGTTAAAACTTGGGATTGTATGGTAAAAGGTTAAATGATGAAATGTGTCTTTATAAAGATATAGAAAAAAAATTCAGCATTCTTTCCTATTGCCACAATATTTTCCAAAAGCTTCTTCCCTATTGTCTTTAACCCTTTCCCAAACAAGCCCTGGTTTTCACGTGTCTGCAGTACAAGTCTTTTGAAAACACTGTGGGAAAAGGAGAAATTGCTCATAACGAGCAATTTCTCCTTTTCCCACAGTGTTTTCTACCCTTTTGGAGAACTTTCTGCCATTTTCATCAAATTTAAAATTGTCATCTGCAAACTCTTTCAATTTGGACCAGTCCAAAATTTGTCGTTTGGGAAAAGGTTAAAACATGAGATTGCGTGGTAAAGAGTTAAAACTCATTATTATTACCTTAGATACGTATGTAGAATGAATTTTGTTAAAACAAAATGCCATATATTATCATTCTTCAGGAGTGGGTTTGGCCTGTAGGTTATTTTCTGCGAGCAAAGCTGGCGTTTGCTAAAACCCTTGAAACACGGAGACCCGGTGTTTTGAAAGAGACCGTTCTTTCAATCAAGACAATCTTGACAAAACATTATGAACATGTGATGCAGTCAGAATGGAGATCTCTACCAGAGATAACTAATGCAAATGGGGAGGTGAGCTTATTTATCATTTTGTTGAAATTATTTACTGTGTTCCCTCATGTGAATTATTATACCCCAACATACTAAGTAGAGGGGGGTATACTGTTTTCACAATGTCTGTCTGTCTGTCAGTCCATCCGTCTGTCTATCCATCCATCCATCTATTTGTTTGTCCATCCATCTTTTTGTTTCTGTGCTCAAACTCAAAAGCCATTTGACCTAGGACCCTTAAACTTTATACAAGTGTTGCTCATGACCCAAAGAGGTGCCCTATCATTTTTAGGTCAAAGGTCAAGGTCATGGGTGAACTTTGTTTGAAAATCGTTTCCATGCTCTAACTCAAAAGCCATTTGACCTAGGACACCTGAAACTTTATACAAGTGTTGCTTACAACTCAAGGAGGTGCCCAATTGTTTTGATCACATGGGTCAAAGGTCAAGGTCACATTTAAACTTTGTTTTGAAAATTATTTCTGTTCTCTGATTGTGCTGATTCAGTGACAAGGTGGGGGTATTTGTCCACTTTGTGACAGTTCTAGTTTCTTATTATCATTGCTGTGGGGTTATCTTTCCTTCTGGTAGATTTAACAGTTTACTTGACAATATAGAGTTTTGATGACCTTGAAAGAGAATGCTTTTGAAAACATTGTGGGAAAAGGAAAAAAATGCTCATGACCAGAATTTTCTCCATTTCCCACAATGTTTTCTACACTTTCAAAGACAGTTTTCACTTTTTTAGCCAGGCTGGATTTGTCATTTACAAATGCTTTTGATTTTGACATGTTCAAAATTTTGTTGTGTGGTTAAGAGTTAACTCTTTACCACATGTCAAAATTTTAGACTGGTCCAAATTCAAAGCATTTGCAGACAACAAATTAAATGTGGCTCAAATGATTGGATTTGTTTCTGAAAGGTTAGAAAACATTGTGGGAAAAGGAGAAATTGCTGGTTACCAGCATTTTCTCCTTTTCCCACAATGTTTTCAAAAAGGCTTCTTCCACGGGGTCCTTGAATATCGGGACTGTGTGGTAAAGAGTTAACAGATAGCAAGCAGAAAATGGCCTGATAGTTCAATTGGCAGAATGATGGCATTGAGAGCCAGAGCAACTATATTTTTTTCCTATGGTCACATCTGGAGCCCATTGTAAATTGTAATTAACCCTTAGAAGGCCCAATAAACCTGTTAGACATTTTCATCCTAGAAATATGACCCAAATAATCGCAATTTCCTGGTTGCTTTAGTCTAGAGTGATTCAGCAAAGTGGACAGTGTAGATCAAAGATCAGGCTGCACGTTTTGTAAACGCAATCATAGTCATGAAAGACGCTTTAAGGGTTAACAGTTGTTGAGGACAAATATTTAGGTGCTGGGTTAAAATGGCGATGTTTATCTATTCTTGAAATGTATTGAACCCATTACCACATAGTCCAAAATTTAAATGACCAGGATGCAGAAGGTTTTTGAAAACATTGCGGGGAAAGGAGAAAATGCTGGTAACCAGCATTTTCTCTCCACAGTGTTTTCTACCCTTCCAAAAACAGATATCCATAGTTATATGATGGCTTGCTGGGTATTATACATCATGGAGATGCATCAAGTCCCCTTTTGCCAGGGCATGGCTCAACTAGATGGGAACTGATGGCCTGCAACAACATTACAATAGATTAAAAAAAAAGCAACTTTGATTTACCCTTTACCAAAGAATCCCAAGTTTAGACAACTCTGAGAAAGAAGGCTCTTGGAAACATTGTGGGAAAAGGAGAAAATGCTGGTAACCAGCATTTTCTCATTTTCCCACAATGTTTTCTACCCTTCCAGAAACAAATGCTATCATTTTACCCATATTAGATTTATCACCTGGAAATGCTTTCAAGTTGGACAGGTCTAAAATTTTGTTGTGTGGTAAAGGTTTGATATCATCATTATTTTTTTTCAGCCCAATTATTTTGGATGCCCAGCCCAAGCATGGAGTGTGTCCTGTATACTTGAAGTGTTGTATGACCTTGACACTCTAGATGCAGAGATTACAGCCCAACCACAAAAATCAACAGACGACCTAGTGGTGGCTCCTGTTTAGGTGATGCCCACACCTGGACAAACCTGGATGAGTTTGTGAACAGATATTATTTAGTGTTGTGATAGTGAAATATCCCAATATAGTCAATTATCCCTTTACCACACAATCCCAAGTTTAAACGAACCTGAAAAATAAGGATTTTTGAAAATATTGTGACAAAAGGAGAACATGCTGGTAACCAGCATTTTCTCCTTTTCTCACAATGTTTTGTATTTTTTCAAGCAAAAATCCCACCATTTGAGCCACATTTGTCTTCTGCAAGTACTTTAATTTGGACAAGTCTAAAATTTTGTTGTTTGGCAAAGGGTTATTCCACTTATCCAGATGTTTTCTTACCTTCCTGTAAATCAAAATAAAATTTATTCTTACCAGATTTACCAAAAAAGGAAAATGTTTTGGGGGTTCAAAGAATATCACTGCAGTTTTTCAGAAACACCTTTGTTGTGGGTACTCATTAGATTACCATTAAAATAGACATGTATGTTGTTGGTATTGATTAGAATGGTCTTTTTGAAACCTCAACATAGGTTTTAGTGAGAGGATAAGGTTTTTATGGTTTGAATAGTCATATTCATCTGAATCACTGCTATACTGTATGTCCTGTCCTGCATGTTTCTCCAGGTTTGAAAAGTATGTAAAATTGTATGTAAGATAAGGGGTTTTATAGCACCTTCATAAGAAATCAGTATTCATGTTAGAGTTTCTTACATTTCAGTCAACACATTTATCATTAATCAGACTATAACTGTTATATACATAGTTTTATCAGGATACTGACAAAAGCCCCAAAGGATAAAAGCCCCATGCACTTCACAGAAAAATGGAAAAAAGCCCCATGATATGAAACTTTGTGTATTTTCTGACATTTTTACCTTCTACTGTAATTGACTGATTTAATATTCAAGATTAACCCTATACCATACGACAAAATTTTAGACATGTCCAAATTGAAAGCATTTGCAGATGACAATTTCAGCGTGGCTCAAAGGATGTGATTTTTCTTTGATAGGGTAGAAAACATTGTGGGACAAGGAGAAAATGCTGGTCACCAGCATTTTCTCCTTTTCCCACAATGTTTTCAAAAGGGGTTCTTTTGCAGGGTCGTTAAAAGTTGGGATTGTGTGGTAAAGGGTTAAACATTTATTTGTATCATGAATCACAAAATCCCATCAATGATAAAAATATATATATAATAAGATAATAGCACTTGATTTTGCAAGTTCATGTTTGTACCTGTTTTTAATCTTATTGAGCAAATCATACATTTGAAAACATCCTTTCAAAATAGGAGTCATCAACAGAAAATAAGGTTCTGCCCTCGTCCAAACAAGCCTTGTTCTTTTCAAAAGATGATATAGTCATTGCTGTCCCAGGTCTATTGAAAACACAAGAAAATTACTAGATATTAACTATCAACTCATATACCAAAATAGTTTCTCTTTTGCTAGAAAATTGATAACTGAACATTAAAACTGCATTGAGTTTTCATATTTAAGGATATGCTGTCATTGCCCATAATACATAGTTTTCTTAACCCTTTACCACACAATCCTGAGTTTCAACAACCCTGAACAAAGAGGCTGTTGAAAACATTGTGGGAAAAGGAGAAAATGCTGGTAACCAGCATTTTCTCCTTTCCCCACAATGCTTTCTAGCCTTTACAGGACATATTCTATCATTTCAGCAACATTTCAGTTGTGGTCTGCATATGCTTTTGATTTGGACAAATCCCAAATTTTGTTGTGTGAGGAGAGTCAAATAACATGGGGCTTTTGTCCTAGCAGGCTTTTTTCCCCAGGGAGCTGTTGTCCTATGGGGCTTTTGTCTGTGGGACTTTTGTCCTATGGAGCTTTTGTCTGTGGGGCTTTTGTCCAATGGAGCTTTTGTCTGTGGGGCTTTTGTCCGATGGGGCTTGTGTCCTACACCCATTTTATCATTGGATAATGACCTATGGAGTCTTTATGTGGTGTATCTGTACAGTAGAGGGTTAACTTCTTTACAAACAACCACATGTTTTAATAACCCTGAGGAGGAAAGCATTTGAAAGCATTGTTAAAAAAAGGAGAAAATGCTGGTAACCAGCATTTTCTCCTTTTCCCACAAATTTTCTACCCCTTTAAAGATGATTTTTCCATCATTTGAGACAAATTTAGTTTAATGTCCTTCAATTAGACCAAATCTAAAACAACTTTGTTTGGTGAAAAGTAAGGGCATGATATGTTTTTTTTTTTTTTTCAATTTATCTTCATGTATGTCAATTTTAGACTTAGTTAGTCAATAATTAGCCTGGACACTAAACCAGGTAGGCAGAAACTCTATCACACAGAATTCCCAGTTCATATATATATTTTTTGACACAAACAAGATCTTTCATTGCTTTATATTTTTTTCAACTATCACACTAAGGCCAGTAAAACATGTGAACACAATACCTCTGTTACTGATGGTTTTGAAAAACAACCCTTCACCTTCACCACACAATCCTGACCTTTAACGACCTTGAGAAAGAAGCCTTTTGAAAACATTGTGGGAGAAGGAGAAAATGCTGGTATCCAGCATTTTCTCCTTCTCCCACAATGTTTTCTCCCCATCCTAAAAGAAATTTCAATATTTTCTGCGAATGCTTTCAGTTTGGACTAGACTAATATTTTGTTGTTTGGTAAAGAGTTAACCCTTTACCGCACAGTGCCGCCTTTTAATGACCCTTGGAAAAAAGCCTTTTGAAAACACTGTTGATAAAGGAGAAAATGCTTGTAACCAGCATTTTCTCCTTGTCCCACAATGTATTCTACCCTATCAAAGAAAAGTTGCACCATCTGAGCCACATTGAAATTGTTATCTGCAAATGCTTTCAGTTTGGACTAGTGTAATATTTTGTTGTTTGGTAAAGAGTTAAGCAAATAGGAGGTGTTATTCATTTGTGGCTTTGTCTGTTCATGACTTACCTACAATGTTTCGGCAGGTCTTGGCCTCATGAATAAAGGATGAGAATATCCTTGTAAGATAAAAGAATCAACACGACCAAAGGTTTAACCCTTTACCACACAATCCCAACTTTTAATGTCGCTGAGAAAAAAAAGCTTTTGAAAGCATTGTGGGAAAAGGAGAAATACTTGTAATAGCATTTTTCTCCTTTTCCCACAATGTTTTTTCTAACCAATCAAAGACAAATTTCATCCTTTGAGCTGAAATTAAATTGGTGTCTGAACAATCTGAACAAGTTCACAGTGTTGTCATCTGGTAAAGGGTAAACTCTTAATCAGACAAACAATATGTTAGACTGGTCCATACAGAAAATATTTAGATGACAAATTTAATGTAGCTCAAAGTGAGAACGAGTAGAAAACATTGAAGGTTACCAGCATTTTCTCCTTTTCCTACAATGATGATTCATCCAGTTCTTCAGGTTCATCAAAACATGGGATTCTTTCATTAACCCTTTACCACACAATTCTGAGTTTAAACATCCCTAAAAAAGAAAGCTTTTGAAAACATTGTGGGAAAAAGAGAAAATGCTGATAACCAGCATTGTCTCCTTTTCCCACAATATTTTCTACTCAGTTGAATGCAATTTCATCAATTGAGCCATATTGAACTTTTTGTCTACAAATGCTTTCAATTTGGACATATCTGTATTTTTTTCATGTGGTAAAGGGTTAAAGGGTTAAACAGAATTACATGTATCTGTATTATGATTTTAATGATTGACTGGTATTTTATTAAGTAATGCAAAAGAAGCACAATTTTGCAAAATGTGATGCAGATTGTCGTTTTGCAGCCTCATAGCTGCATTACAAATACATGTATAACTGAATACAGAATTACTGGTAACCAGTGCTTGCCTATAAATACATCTCAGTGTACCGATTTTGTCTGTTGTCTATGAATACTTTCAGTTTGGGGGAGTCAACAGTTTGTTGTTAGGGAAAGAATTTAACTCTTTACCAAATGACAAAAATTTAGACTGGTCCAAATTGAGAGCATTTGCAGATGACAGAATAAATGTAACTGAAAAACTGAAAATTGTTTTGGGTAGGATAGAAAACATTGTGCGATAAGGAGAAAATGCTGGTAACCAGCATTTTCTCCTTTTCCCACAAGAGTTTCAAAGGACTTCTTTCACAGGGTCGTTAAAAGTCGGGATTGTGTGGTAAAGAGTTAAGATGTACATGTATATGAACCATGCTCTGGCAAAGAGGGGGGGCTTAATGCATCCATGATACCAATCAAGACATCAGATAATTATGGGTCCATAATAGCCACCTTTTTCAACAACCACCCTAATCGTGAGGTAGACTGGACATACAGAAAATTGACTAATAGCAAAGTTTTGGCCTAGGTCAGCCTGTGATGACCCGGGTCAGTACTTTTCATAGATGCATCAAGCCCGCTTTTCATAGCATGGCTCATATATATAATATTGTTATTCCCATATACAAATGAGCCATGCTCTGGCAAAAGGGGGCTTAATGCACCTCCTAGATGCATGATACCATGCAAGTCATCACATGATCATGGATCCATTCTGACCTCTTACTTTAATTACTGACTTAATCATTAGGCAGACTGGTCCTTGGATAATACAGAAAATTGTCCAGTAGCGAAAAGTTTTGGCCCAGGTCAGCCTGCGCGGACTGCACAGGCTGATCTGGATCGATACTTTTCGTTGGATCCATACTTTTCACAGATGCATTAAGCCCCCTTTTCACAAAGCATGGCTCAAAATTAAGTTTTCTTTTACATTTGTTAACCATCATTGTTATATTCTTGGTTTGTTTTTTGGGTTTTTTTCCACATTTTATTGCTGGGTAGTATTAGGTGGTATTTGTTTTTCTAATCAGAAATAAAACTCATATATTCATGTGTTATACTGCTTATTAGTCCCCTACAGGCGAAGCCGGAGGGGACTTTAGGTTTGCACTCCGTCCGTCCGTCTGTCCATCTGTCCGTCTGTCCGTCAGTCCGGCAATTCAGTTTTCCGGACTTTTTTTCAAAACGCTGGTACATAGTGAGCTGAGTTTTGGTGTGTAAGTCACCCACCATCACTTACAGATCAAGTTTGACTTTCGTTCCAGTCCACTGGTTTTTCACGGATTTACGGGCCTTGGACTTAAAAAATTTCACTGATAAATTAGTTTTCCGGACTTTTTTCTCTAAATGCTGGTAGATATTCATCTGACTTTTGCTGTGTAACTCAACCACCATTACTTACAGATAAAGTTTGACTTTCATTCCGGTTCACCGGTTTTTCACGAATTTACAGGCCTTGGACTTACAAAATTTCACTGATAAATCAGTTTTCCGGACTTTTTTCCTGAACACTGGTTCATATTGAGCCGAGTTTTGGTGCGTAAGTCACCCCCATCACTTACAGATCAAGTTTGACTTTCGTTCCGGTCCACTGGTTTTTCACGGATTTACGGGCCGTGGACTTACAAAATTTCACTGATAAATTAGTTTTCCGGACTTTTTTCCCTAAACGCTGGTAGGTATTGATCTCAGATTTGCTGTGTAACTCAACCACCATGACTTACAAATCAAGTTTGACTTTCGTTCCGGTCCACCGGTTTTTCACGAATTTACGGGCCTTGGACTTACAAAATTTCACTGATAAATCAGTTTTCCGCACTTTTTTTTCTAAATGCTGGTAGATATTCACCTGACTTTTGCTGTGTAAGTCAACCACCATTACTTACAGATCAAGTTTGAGTTTCGTCCCGCTCCACTGCTTTTTCACACATTTACAGGCCTTGGACTTAAAAAATTTCAATGATAAAACATTTTTCCGCACTTTTTTTCTGAACGCTGCTACATATAGAGCTGATTTTTGGTGTGTACATCAATCACCATGACTTACACATCAAGTTCGAGTTTCGTCCTGCTCCACTGCTTTTTGACGCATTTACGGGCCTTGGACTTGCAAAATTTCACTGATAAAACATTTTTTGGCACTTTTTTTCTAAACGCTGCTATATATAGAGCTAATATTAGGTGTGTACATCAACGACCATGACTTACACATCAAGTTCGAGTTTTGTCCTGCTCCATTGCTTTTTGACGCATTTACGGGCCTTGGACTTTAAAAATTTCACTGACATGCCAGCGATACATACGGCCGGTAGGGGACTGTGTATTGCTATGCAGTACTATCAGAATGCTTGTTTATTTCAAAATGGTTTATGTAGGTGGAATAGTTTCAACTTAACCCTTTACCAAACAATCCCGAGTTTCAACGACCCTCAAGAAAAAGCCTTTTGAAAACATTGTGGGAAAAGGGGAAAATGCTGGTAACCAGCATTATCTCCATTTCCCACAATGTTTTCTACCAGTCCCAGAACAAATTTCTATTTTTGAGTCACGTTTATTTTGTCGTCTGCAAATGCTTTGAAGTTAGACTAGTCTAAAATTCTGTCCTGTGTTAAAGAGTTGATTTATAATCCATTGCATTACACTGAAGCACCCTTGCAACCTTTAACACCCCTGCAGTTGAAGGATTTCTTCCGAGTGATTTCGGCAACTTTATGGTGGTTGAAAATGGGCTTGCACAGTGATTGTCCTTAACCCTTTACCACACAATCTCGACTTACAAGGGCCGTAAGGAGGAGGTAACCAGCATTTTTTCCTTTGCCAACACTGTTTTCTCCAATTCCATCATTTTATCAGCAGGAAATTTGTTGTCTGCTAATACTTTCAAGTTTGACAAGTCTAAAATATTTGAGTCATGCTCTGTGAAAAGGACACTTATTGCTTCTGCGAAAAGTATCGATCCAGGTCAGCCTGCGCAGTCCACGCAGGCTGACCTTGGCAGAAACTTTTCGCTGTAGGTCAATTTTCTGTATGTCCAAGGACCACTCTTCCCAATGATTAAGTTGGTTGGAAAAAAAAAAAGTAGTTATTATGGATCCATGATTATGTGATGACTTGCTTGGCATTATGCGTCACAGGGATGCATTAAGCCCCCCTTTGCCAGAGCATGTCTCATTTTCATATTTTTTCAAAGATGCATTACTCATTCTCTCCTGCAATCAACTCGTAGTGAGAAATTTCTACTTTTGCAGCAGTGTTTAAAACTTGTATTGAACCATAATTTAACCCATAAAGTGCCGTTCACGACTATAGTTGCATTTGCGGTCAGTGTAGATCAAGATCAGGCTGCACAAAACATGTAGCCTGATCTTTGATCTATACTGTCCGCTTTACTGAATCTAGACAAAAGGAACCATGAAATTGTAATTATTTGGGTCGTATTTCCAGGATGAAAATGTCCGACAGGTTTATTCGGCGTTCTAAGGGTTAAGTTGATAATCTTTAATTTACAAAGACGTTGTCTCCTGCAAATAAGTGTTTGTAGGGAATGAGCTGAAAATGTTAATCCTTCGAGCCCTGAAAAAACTGAAGGGTATGTTGAATCTACGACGCTCAGTTATTGCATTTGAGCCATGCTCTGGAAAAAGAGCGAGTTAACCCTTTACCGCCCCTGGGAAAGAAGCCTTTTAAAAACATTGTGGGAAAAGGAGAAAATGCTGGTAACCAGCATTTTCTCCTTTTCCCACAATGTTTTCTACCCTATCAAAGAAAAATTGCACCTTTTCAGCCACATTGAAATTGTCGTCTGCAAATGCTTTCAATTTGGACAAGGCTAAAATTTTGTCGTCTGGTAAAGAGTTAATGCATCTCCATGATGCATCATACCAAGCAAGTTGTCCTATAGTTATAGATCCGTTTTATCCATTTTCCCTAATAAATGGCATGAACCTGAGGTAGAATGGTCCTTGGACATGCAGAAAATTGACCAAAGGCAAAAGTTTTTGGCCCATGTCAGCCTGCACAAACTGCGCAAGCTAACCTGGGTTGATACTGTTTGCAGATGCATTAAGCTCCCTCTTTAGAGCATGGCTAATTTGTATTGGCTGCTTCTTTTCTTTCACATCTCAGCAAAGCAAACAGTATATTAAAGATAAGACTGCATGTTTTGCACAGTCTGATCTTGATCTAAACTTGCTGCTAAAGCAACTAAAGTTGTGAAAGGCTTTAAAAGGGTAATCTTTACTTTGGTGTAAGTATATGTTGAAAATGATATTGAAGAAGAAAGATATAGGATTAGACAGAATGATAAAAAAAAAATAGATGAGCCATGCTCTGGCAAAAGGGGGCTTAATGCATCTCCCGTGATTCATAATACTTACCAAGCCATCACATATTTATGGATCCATTATAGCCACTATTTTTAACAACCGACTTAATCATGAGGTAGAATGGTCATTGGACATACAGAAAATTGACCAGTAGTGAAAAGTTTCGGCCCAGGTCAGCCTGCTCGGACTGCGCAGGCTGACCTGGGTTGATACTTTTCGCAGCTGCATTAAGCCCTCTTTTCACAGAGCATGGCTCAAATTCAAGCCAGACTGATTGAATGGTGTTTTAGTTTTCAACATTATTTCAGTCATATCAAGGCGACAGCTCGCATATTTGTGTATTTCCTGGGTTTCACCTGTATTAGGCAAGGGCTCTGAAGTGTTGTGGCCAAGGACAATCCTATGAAAAACCGAATGGATCCAGTGAGGCTCAAACCCAGGGCCACCAGATCAATAGTCATACACTTTACCATGCAGGACCCTAAATTTAGGCTAGATAAAGTCATTCCACACAGAGGGTTGCTTTACATAGTATTGCAGACCAAGAAGATCTATTATGTACAATCATGCATGTACACTATCCAATATTTTGAGAGAAAGCCATAGCTGTAACAATTTAATATGCTTGGGCCTTTTTTTGTGACCAATAAGTAATGAAACCAAAACAATCTGCTTTTTTCACAATTTTCACTTGTATTAAATTAACCCTTTCCCAAACAAGCCCTGGTTTTCACGTGTTTGCAGTACAAGTCTTTTGAAAACACTGGGAAAAGGAGAAATTGCTCATAACGAGCAATTTCTCCTTTTGCCACAGTGTTTTCTACCCTTTTTGAGACCTTTCTGCCATTTTCATCAAATTTAAAACTGTCGTCTGCAAGCCCTTTCAATTTGGACCAGTCCAAAATTTGTCGTTTGGGAAAGGGTTAAGTCTTTAAGTCTTAGTACATGTTGATTATCACTATCAAACAAAAATGGGATAGAAGCCCTCAACAAGTACTGTCAGTTGTTTTAGAAGGTGGTGAGTACACTTGTACCCAGTTTAAGCATTCTTTCAAAGAATATTTAACTCTTTTAGCTCAATAGGCAAAAGCAGGGGATTTAAAAGATGGCAAAGATTTAAATCAAATTGCATCAAACCTGCAGTCTAATCTCGGATCTATACTAACTGTCTGCTGCTTTAATCTAGATATATTTCAGACTATGCTGGGTTGTATTTTCAAATGTCAAATGAGGCAAAGTTTACATAATTGGCTCTATAGAGTTAACTCTTTACCAAATGACAAAATTTTAGACTTGTCCAAATTGGAACCACTTGCAGACGACAAATTAAAAGTTACTCAAAACCTGTAATTTTTCTTTCCAAGAGTAGAAAACATTGTGGGAAAAGGAGAAAATGCTGGTTACTAGCATTTTCTCCTTTTCCCATAATGTTTTCAAAAGGCTTCTTTAGGGTCGTTAAAAGTCGGGATTGTGTGGTAAAGGGTTAAATTAGAAGCAAAAAAGTATGCAATAACACAATATTTGGTTGGATAAAGTATGAGTATCATCTAAATAATAACTTTTAGATACCTTAGTTAACTTTTCACCACACAATCACGGGTTTTAACGACCCTGAAGAAGAAGCCTTTTGAAAACATGGTGGGAAAAGGAGAAAATGCTGGTTACCAGCATTTTCTCCTTTTCCCACAATGTTTTCTACCCATCCCATAACAAATTTCAATTTTCAAGTCGCATTTAATTTGTCATGTGCAAAAGCTTTCAATTTGGACTAGTCGAAAATTTTGTCGTTCGGTTAAGAGTTAAAAAAATTATTTAATTCTGGAATGACACTAACAAATAACATACCAAGGTAAACATTTAATATCTTTTATTTTTACACCAAATGCAATGCATTGCAGATTTCATAAATTTAATATACATGTACTTTATCAAGTGTATACATCGATAAATATAGATTAACAACAAATACGTTCCACAACAAAGATAAAATTTTGTGTCTTGGTTATATTAATTTTTACTATGCTAACAACAAGATAATACCCTTTTATGGGCACTGCAGATCAAGATCAGACTCCACAGAATTGATGGTCTGAACTTATTGGTCTGAATTCTTTGCTGCTCGATATTTTTGAACTTGTTTCCAGTTAACAAAATCTTAAACTTGTCCAGATTGAAAACATTTGTAGACAAAAAATTCAATGTGGTTCAAAGATGGTTTTTGTATTAAAAAAGGGTAGAAAACTTTGTAGAAAAAGGAGAAAAATGCTGGTTACCAACATTTTCACCTTTTCCTACAATGTTTCAGAAGCCTTCAGCCTTAACACTTAGGCTGCTAAGCGTGACTCAAGAACCTTTTGCAGACAGTGTCGATCAAAATCAGACTGCACAGAACATGCAGTCTAATCTTAGATCTACTCTGTCCGACATGGAGATATCTTTTCCCCAAAAATACCTTTGAAATAGCAGTGTTTGGGTTTTCAATGGTTGAAAGTTCCATTTCGCTTAATTAGCAGGATAAGCGTTGACTCTTTACCACACAGTCCCGACTTTTAATGACCCTAAAAAGGGAGCCTTTTGAAAACATTGTGGGAAAAGAAGAAAATGCTGGTAACCAGCATTTTCTCCTTTCCCCACAATGCTTTCTACCCATCCCATAACAAGTTTCAATTTTTAACTCCCATTTAAATTGTCTGAAAATGCTTTCAATTTGGACTTGTCTAAAATTTTGTTTGGTAAAGCGTTACAGCCACAAATACAGGGGATTGTTTGATAAATGGTTAACTAGGTCTATTTTTTTTTAATCTTAACAGCCTTGACTTTGGACTGTTCACTTCTTTGCAGAAAGTACATGTTGTAAATGAAAAATAGTGCTAGCAAAGCACTCCATTTCAACACTGACCATAAAACAAATCTTACTTTTGCCAAAATCATCAATTTCAGTTTGACTGACAAGAAAACTGACAAAAATCTTGGCAAAATATAGGTAATCAACATAGATTTCAATGCATGAAATTATGTAAAAACAATTCCATCAAAAGGAGAAATTCTGTGCAATTTCTCCTTTTGCCACAGTGTTTTTAAAGACAGTCTGCTCACAGATAACAATGAAATGACATGAAAGCAATGAGTTGAAATGTGTCAATACATTTATACCCCAACATGTAATCCAAAACATGTAATATATATGTAAGTCCGTCCACAACTAGATAAGAAATTGAATTGCAGTCATATTTTTCTATCCCAGGACAAAAAAGCACAGTCTGTATCAACATAATGTTTTCAAAAATTTTTTTTTCAATTCTCTACAGATTCTTTTGATTAATCCTTTACCAAACAAACCCTTGTAGTAACAACCCAAGGAAAAAGACTTTAGAAAATATTGTTGAGAAAGGAGAAAACAGCATTTAATAGCATTTTTCTCCTTTCTCAACAATGTTTCCTTCCTTTTCGAAGACAAACAACATCATTTAAGCAGCCTTTACTATGTTATCAGCAAATGCATTCAATATGGACGAGTCTGAAATTTTGTTGTCTAGTAAATAATAAACTCTTTACCACATAATCCCGACTTTTAATGACCCGAGGGAGAGAAAAGATTGTGGGAAAAGGAGAAAATGCTGGTAACCAGCATTTTCTCCTTTTCCCGCAATGTTTTGTACCCTTTCCAAAACAAATTTCAGTTTCTGAGTCAAATTTATTTTGTCGTCTGCAAATGCTTTTAATCTAGACAAGTCTAAAATTTTGTTGTTTGGTAAAAGAGTTAGGCAATGAGAAACAATTCTTTTTCAACTTAAATGGATATACATTATGAGAATAAATACATAAATATACAGTCATAACCAAATATCAACCAGAACTAATGGAAACAAGTCATTCATTGTGCCGAATTGATTCTTTATTGTCAAGGCAAAATAAAAATATTTTTTAGCACTAAAATACAAATCCATTGCAAATAAATGGACTTTTTTGTTATACTTAAAAAGCAAATAGCTGTTACATTGTTTTTACCCTGTACTAAACAATCCTGTCCCATAAGTACTTTGAAAAAAGTCGCTTTTGAAAGCATTTTGGAAAAGGAGAAATAGCTG
Source organism: Tridacna gigas (assembly GCA_945859785.2). NCBI lineage: Eukaryota > Metazoa > Mollusca > Bivalvia > Cardiida > Cardiidae > Tridacna > Tridacna gigas. The sequence continues at coordinate 1,005,573 of OX244032.2, read as the reverse complement.
TTATGATTTTCCCTTTTGCTACAATGTTTTCTACAATAGACTTTAACGGTTGCAATTTTAACTCTTTACCAGACAACAAAGTTTAACAGTAGTCAAAATTGAAAGCGACTGCAGACGACAGAATAAATGTCACTGAAAAATTGAAATTTGTTTTTGGTAGAGTAGAAAACATTGTGGGAAAAGGAGAAAATGCTGGTTACCTCCTTTTCCCACAATGTTTTCAAAAGGATTCTTTCACAGAGTCGTTAAAAGTCGGGATTTTGTGGTAAAGGGCTAAGGATACAGGTTCACCCAAGATTTCTATACAAAGTTATACAGCATAAGCAATAACAGCAGAAGTCTAGTGCATTGTATGCCAGACATGGAATTGCTCTAATTTCTTTCGTTGAAAACTTACATAATAAACATACATGTATAAAGAAAACATCCAACTTGGGAAATATCCTTAATCTTTGAAATTCAATTCAACAAATACTACTCAAAGTTTCGCATTTGTGATGAAAAATTTCATAATGGACCAAAAACAAAAAGAAAAATGCCACGGAATCACTCATTCAGAGCAAAAGATTCTCCAACAGAGAATTTCAAAACAGTGATCAGTGCATAATTGACTATAGATCATTAGTTACAACAGCTGCTTTACTGTCCAAACTTAGAAAAAGTGTATAAGTATAAAGTATAGTAATAGTTGTATATTGCAGTTTCAAACAAATTGTGTATTAAGAAATATCAGGGAAAGCTTATTGCACTTAAATAATTAACCAAATCAAACCATAATATAAACCTTTACAAAACAATATTGTATTTCAGCAGCCCTGCAGTTTCTCCTTTTCCCACCATGTTTTCTACTCTTTCAAAGACAGTTCCTACCATTTGAGTGACATTTCTTAAAATGCATCAAACATGGACAAGTCTTTTTGATTTCACAGTGTAAAAACTTTATTAGTACACAACAGACTTTTCTCCCTCAATAATATTCTAGCCATACCACAAACCAGCCAAAACTGTATTTGACTATTTTATGACTATGGAAATAATTTCTTATTACTACCAGTATTTAAATTCCATTATTCTAGAAGTTATAAATAACAATGCCACTCTTTCAGCATCTCTCCACCAGCAGACAGCCATTTTGCATTTTAAAGCAGAACACTATTGAAAATATTGTAGCAAAAGGTGCGTGGGGGGGAGATATAGTTTTGGCGTTGTCCGTCTGTCCTTGATGATATTTGATGAAACTTCATACATGTGTTCCTAATAATAGTTCGCTGATATACTTTCTTTAATTTTTTTCTATTTGATGCCTTGTCACGAAAAAAGGGAGGGCTCGACGCATGTTTCCATTATAGACCAATATCTCTTTAACTACTGGATAAAATTTTATGAAACTTCATATTTATATTCTTTATCATAAGCAACAGACAACCATTATTTGGTTTTTTTTTTAATGAAATTCAATGTCATGGAAAAAGGGGGCTAAATGTATAATTTCATTATGGACCAAAAAAGCTTCAGTTAGTCTGTCTGTCCGGACAGTTTTCTTCTCCAATCCTTGGCAAAAATTGATGAAACTTCATACATGTGTTCCTTATGATAGTTCGCCAAAATGCTTTTTTTTTTTCTTTTTTTTTAATTTGATGCCGGGTCATGGATAATGGGGGCTCGACGCAAATTTCCATTATGGACCAATGTCTTTTTAACTACTGTACAAAATTTTATGAAACTTCATATTTATATTTTTTATCGTAAGCAACATACAGCCACTATTTACTTTTATTTAATGAAATTCCATGTCATGGAAAAAGGGGGCTTCATGTATAATATCATTATGGACCAATAACTGTCTGTTAGTCTGTCCAACCATCAGGACAGATATCTACTAAAGTCCTTGACAAAATTTGATGAAACTTCATACATGTGTTCCTTATGATAATCTGCTGATAATTTTTTTTTTCTTAATGTCCTGTCATTGAAAAAGGGGGCTTGATGCATATTTCCATTATGGACCAATATCTCTAACTACTGGACAAAATTTTATGAAATTTCATATTTATATCATTTATCATAAGCCACAGACAATCGTTATTTGTTTTCATTTAATGAAAATCTATGTCATGGAAAAAGGGGGCTTAATGTATTATTTCACTTTATGGACCAATAACTGTCTGTTAGTCCTTCTGTCCATCAGGATAAATATCTTCTCAAATCCTTGTCAAAAAGTAATGAAACTTCATACATGTGTTACTTATGATCCTCTGCCAACATTTTTTTGTTTTTTGGTTAAATGCAGTGTAGTGAAAAAAGGGGGCTTGATACATATTTCCATTATAGACCAATATCTCCTTAACTACAGGACACAATTTTATGAAACTTCATATTTATATTGTTTATCATAAGCCACAAACATTGTTGTTTGTTGTTAGTCTATCCGTCCGTCCGAACAGATATCTTCTACATTCCATAACAAAATATGATGAAACTGCATACGTGTGTTCCTTATGATAGTCCACTGATATTCTTTTTTTTGTTTTTTGATTAAATGCAGTGTAGTGAAGAAAGGGGGCTAGATGCATATTTCCATTATGGACCAATACCTCCTCAACTATGGGACAAAACTTTATGAAACTTCATATTTATATTGTTTATCATAAGCCACGGACATTATTATTTTATTTTTCAATGAAATTCCATGTCATGGAAAAAGAAGGCTTAATGTATAACTTCATTACGGACCAATAACGAAAAGGCCACGTGTACATGCAAAACACTATACCTCTTATATGTTTCTATCAAAAATGTCTTTTTGAGCAGAGGATATCATTTCAACGAAACAACTTCTTTCAAAATGGAAAGGAATATAAAATACCATTTCAGTGCCATAATTGATTACAGGCAATAAAGCTAGCTGATACACACAAATTTTAGACACAACCATAGAAAGTGTTGAGCAAAATGGGGCATTCGCTCCTTTCCCTACAAACAGCTGCTTACTGCTCGGTACTGAAGTCAAAATTTGTGCAAAATTATTTCCACAAACTTAACAAAAATAAATGTTTTATCGATTTATATTCTACATGAGAAAAACAGTGTTATGAATGAGGGGACATATTTACAGACTACATTAACCTTTTCCCAAACAAGCCCTGGTTTTCACGTGTCTGCAGTACAAGTCTTTTGAAAACACTGGGGGAAAAGGAGAAATTGCTCGTAACGAGCAATTTCTCCTTTTCCTACAGTGTTTTCTACCCTTTTTGAGAACTTTCTGCCATTTTCATCAAATTTAACATTGTCATCTGCAAACTCTTTCAATTTGGACCAGTCCAAAATTTGTCGTATGGGAAAGGGTTAATGAAACTGGAATGTGAATAAGGTATTTTACATGCCTCAACAACATCTTTTTCTACATACATCAACTAGCAGAATTGGACAAAAGTTCTTAAGTTGCTTAACAGCATAACAGCATTGTTTTACTCTTTCACTGCCAATAGAGACTTGAATAGCTTTAGCGGATGGTGGAGATCAAGATCAGAACATGCAGTCTGATCTTAGATCTACATCATCTGCTTATTGATGCTAAGTTATCAACTCTTTACCAAATGACAAAACATTAGACCAGTCTAAATTGAAATCAATTGCAGACAACAAAATAAATGTAACCCAAAAATTAATGTTTCTTCTGAGAAGGGTAGAAAACATTGTGGAAAAAGGAGAAAATGCTGGTTACCAGCATTTTCTCCTTTTTCCACAATGTTTTCAAAAACTTCCTTTCTCAGGGTCATTAAAAGTCGTGATTGTGTGGTAAGGGTTAATAAAATTGACTTTATTTACAATGGGAAAACACTTCTAGAACCTGGACAGACAGTCAAATTCAGTTTGTTGGCAGAGAAAGAGTTCACCCTAAGAGCGCCAAATAAAACTAACAGATATTTTCAATCTGACAATAACACCCAAATAGTTGCAAAATTACAACTTCAATGTTTCATTTGTCTACAGTACTAGTATTTTAGCAAAGTGGACAGAGTAGTTTAAAGATCAGACTGCACAGAATGATCAGACTGCACATTCTGTGCAGTCTGATCTTTGATCTATACTGGCCACAAAGGCAACTATAGTCATGAAAGGCGCTTTTAAGGTTAAACATATATACATAAATAGTGATATACAGATGATATATTAAATGGATTTCACACTAAATGTCAGAAAGAAAAGAACAGTACGCCCAAATCCATAACCCTTTACCAAGCAATCTGGACTTTTAACAACGCTGTGGAAGAAGGCTTTTGAAAACATAGCGGGAAAAGGAGAAAATGCTGGTAATAAGAATTTTCTACTTTTCCCACACTGTTTTCTACTCTTCCAAGGACAACTTTCAATTTTGGAGAAACATTTAATAGGTCATCTGCAAATGCTTTCACTTTGAACATGTCTGAAATTTTGTCATTTGGTAAAGAGTTAAATAGTAACACTCACAGTTTGTTACTATGAGGTTGCAATTTTGAATCCATGCTAAGCAATTATTCTTTCTGAATATTGAAAGAAATCATTGTGACAGAATTAATTCTTCTCACTACTATTCATTGTTTCTACTTTATGTCTACTAGTAGCATATGTCTTGGACAGAATGGTAAACAAACTGCAAATAAAGAAACTCTGAGAGCAAATGCATAGGTGCACAATTCACCATGATATATCTAAAATTCTGTTACTAGTTTGGATGGTTTTCAACAAGTTTCACTTATATCACAGCAAGAAATCCCTTATTCATGTGTTTTGATGATTTCACTAGCACTAAGCCCTCCAGAGCCCTAATCAAGGACCCTGCAATATTCAAGCACCTCCAATGGGGGTCAACAGCCCTTTGGATTACAAATCAACTGCCAAATGCACTGCGGCATAGCAGGAGAGCTGAAGCATACAACAAAACAGAAGCACCTGCTTTTACCCAATAGAGTATAGATTATCTCTAAACCAACCAAAATCTGGTACAATATTGATATGTGTGTGGCAACATTTCATTGAATGGAAAATAATTTGTATAACTCTTTACCAAATGACAAAAGTTTAGATTTGTCCAAATCTGAAGCATTTGTATTCAAGAAATACCAGTAAAATGCAGTCATATTGAGGGATTTCTCTGTGAGAGTGCAAAACAATGTGGAAAAAGGAGAAAATGCTGGTTACTAGCATTTTCTCCTTTTCCCACACTGTTTTCCAAAGATTTTTTTCATTTGGGTTGTTAGATCAGGGGACTGGAATGACGAGTTACAATGTTTTAATACAACAAGTTTCTTTTGCAAAACAGGGAAGTCATCTTAAACACATCTTAAACATACATGGATTTTCTTAGCTATGGAAAGCATACAGTCAACAGTCAGAGAAACTGAAACTACAAATACATGTTTATATTAACCCTTTACCGCACAATGCCGCCTTTTGACGCCTCTGGGAAAGAAGCCTTTTGAAAACATTGTGGGAAAAGGAGAAAATGCTGGTCACCAGCATTTTCTCCTTTTCCCACAATGTTTTCTACCCAATCAAAGAAAAATTGCACCATTTGAGCCACACTGAAATTGTCATCTGGAAATGCTTTCGATTTGGACAAGGCTAAAATCTTGTCGTCTGGTAAAGGGTTAACCAATATTATACATGTATAAGAGCCATGCTCTGGGAAAAGGGGGCTTAATGAATCTTTATGCTTTATGCATGATACCAAGCCATTCATCACATGATCATGGATCCAAAAAATTCATTATGTCTCACAACCGACTTGATCATGATGTAGACTGGTCTTTTCACATACAGAAAATTGACCAATAGCGAAAAGTTTTGGCCCAGGTCAGCCTGCGTGGACTGCGCAGGCTGACCTGGGTCGACACTTTTCGCAGATGCATTGAGCCCCCTTTTACCAGAGCCTGGCTTATATTCCTTTATCCCCTAGTTAAATAATCAACAAAATAACATACATCAAAGAAAACTATCAAATGTCATTACCGCAATTCTAGTGACTTCAGGTAGTTAGGAAAATACCAGACATATACAAAAAGTTCCAGCTGCTGTTTGTTTCTTAGTTTCTCCATATTTTTGGATCTGTGTCATGTCTTTGCAGAATACATGTTAATACTTAGGAATTCATACAATGCACATACCAACTCTTGGTTAAACTTAGAAGGCTTAAATAAATATGGTCCATGCTCTGGCAAAAGGGGGCTTAATGCACCTCCGTGATGCATCATACCAGTCCAGCCATCAGATAATTATGGATCCATAATAGCCAATTTTTTCAACAACCGACTGAATTGTGAGGTAGACTGGTTCTTAAGACATACAGGAAACAGACCAATAGTGAAAAGTTTTAGTCCAGGTCAGGCAGCTCGGACTGGGCAGGCTGACGTTAGTCGATACTTTTCACAGATTCATTAAGCTACCTTTTCACACACAGCATGGTTCATATATACATCCAGTAAAATGCTGTCTATCATTCACTTGCATATAAATATGGCAGAATCATAGAATACAGACAAATTTAAAAACCAGATTTTTTATCATAATCAAAAACATGAACATTAGTTCATTCAACAGTTTAACTTCTTAACCCTTTACCACACAATGCCGCGTTTTGACGCCCCTGGAAAAGAAGCCTTTTGAAAACATTGTGGAAAAAGGAGAAAATGCTGGTAACCAGCATTTTCTCCATTTTTCCACAATGTTTTCTACCCTATCAAAGAAAAATTGCACCATTTGAGCCACATTGAAATTGTCATCTGCAAATGCTTTCAATTTGGACAAGGCTAAAATTTTGTCGTCTGGTAAAGGGTTAATGCATTACCTCTGTCAAACTAATATTTCTATTGTCCCAGACCTCTTCAGAAAATACTGTAGCAAAAGGAGTAATTGCTTATTATGAGGAGTTTCTCCTTTGCAGTATTTTTTTCTACCTGTATTCACATATAAAATCCATCATTTATGAGGATAACCCACAATTCAAAAGGATCTTTTCAAAGTCATAAATTGCAAATTTTCAAAATTTGTCTTGGGAGGTAAAACACTCAAGCACAGTATACCTTTTTTTGCTATAGATGGATTTTTACAACCCTTCAACCCTTTACCACACAATCCCATATTCTAATGACCTTGAGAAAGGAAGATTTTGAAGGCATCAGGGTAAAGGGAAGAATGCAGTTTTATCCTGTCACCTCCTATAAATTCCACTGTATAACAGGGGGGATCATATAATCTTGGTGATATACGGTCACTTGACCACATGACTAGGTTTATTATGTCAGTTGGTCACGAGATCAAGGTTTATTAGGCTAGTTGGCCATGTGACCAGCCGGAACTCCTTTTTTAGGTGCTGGTACACGAAATCAATATTTCAAAGTAAACTTATCGCTTAAAATTCGATGCACATGTTGATTTTTCTTATTATTTAAAATAAAACAGAATTCATCGCCACAACATTCTTCTGAGGGTTTACGTCACATTTATGACGTAGTCAATATCATTCTTGACGTCATTATTACAGCTGCATACCAAAAGCGCTTTACACAGTTCACCATACAAGTGTGGTTTTTTTTCATAGTGCGAAAGATGTCAATATGTGCCTTAATTTTGAGCAAAATATTCTATCTAGTCTGACTTATGTTTGTAAATGTAAAACAAGATAAACAGAATAGTGTCGTGGATTGGAAAATTTGAAGAATAGACAGTAGTGTCTTTGATTCCAGGAAAGTTTGTCAGGCTCGGCTCGGGAATTTTATGGTATCAGTACCATAAGATATTGAATAAAAGGTACGGTCTTTGTATCATGTTTGTTTTTTGTTTTGTTTTGTTTATTTACAGTGCATGACAGGATAAGTAGAATAGATGGTGGTGTCTTGGATGGTTTAAGTTTATTGGGCTCGACTCCAGAAATTATCCGGTTCGCCTTTGGCTCACCAGATAAATTCCTCCGCCTTGCCCGATAAACTTAACCCATCCAGGACACCAATCATCTATTCTCTATGACCAGCATTTTCTCCATTTCCCTGAATGTTTTCTATCCTTTAAAAGACATATTCCATTGTGTGAGTCATATATAATTTCTCGTCTGCAAATGCTATCTATTTGGACAAGTCTAAGTTTTTTATGTATGGTAAAGGGTTAAAATGGACCAAGTGCCTTTAACCCTTTACCGCACAATGCCACCTTTTGATGCCCCTGAGAAGGAAGCCTTTTGAAAACATTGTGGGAAAAGGAAAAAATGCTGGTAACCAGCATTTTCTCCTTTTCCCACAATGTTTTCTACCCTATCAAAGAAAAGTTACACCATTTGAGCCACACTGAAATTGACATCTGCAAATGTTTTCAATTTGGACAAGGCTAGAATTTTGTCATCTGGTAAAGGGTTAAAAAGGATCATTAGAAACTATGGACATAATGATAGCATCCCTACACTTATTACACATCATCAAATATTCCTTTAGGTGGTGCTCTCCCAGTCGGACGTTTAGCTCTAGGATACTGACTTTGTGACTGGTAGCCGCCAGCAGACACTGTTGATCTTGATCTATAATTATCACTTGTCATTTCTGGTCTATAATCTATGGGTTCTGCTTCCTTTAACAGCTCACTGTCATCTTTTTCACTCACACTTCTGGGTTGAGTATACATCCCTGTATAAAAAGACCAGGTCTTATTAAACCAATGACCTCACACAGAGCTCTTTTGAAAATAATGAAAAAAAAAAAAAAAAAATGAAAATGGCTAATTATTACAACATTTAGCAATTTTTTCTTTCCCTAAAATGGATTCAGATATCAAAACTTACTTCATATTGACTACCCATATTGTATACAGGTATCTTTGGATATTAGTTGTCTACTGCAAAATCATTTCAGGAGAAATAAAAATATGAAAATGTATAAACACTTATGATTGTATTATTCAGCTTTATGTCAAACTGATTATTCTACCGAAATTATCTACTTTCAAAAGAGTTTTGATGTTCAATCTACTCACCCCACTCCCTCCCCCATTCTCTCTCTCTCTATTTCCCCACCTTAAATTGGCTCCCTTTCTCTCTTTATTCTTTATTCCAGCAACTTACTTTTTCTTTTCTTGTATAAGGCTTGCTACTCTTAATATTAATACTTATCCCTTTCCCAAACAAGCCCTGGTTTTCACGTGTCTGCAGTACAAGTCTTTTGAAAACACTGTTGGAAAAGGAGAAATTGCTCGTAATGAGCAATTTCTCCTTTTCCCACAGTGTTTTCTACCCTTTTTAAGACCTTTCTGCCATTTTTATCAAATTTAAAATTGTCGTCCGCAATCTCTTTCTATTTGGACCAGTCCAAAATTTGTCGTTTGGGAAAGGGTTATCTAATTATCTTCGTGCTATTCTTAACTTACCTGGTTTGAATTCAAGTAAAACTAGACGTACACAGTAAACACTAACAAAGACAAAGAAAGATAGCTGTATCGTGCATAAAACTCACTTCTACTGGAACATTTGGAGCAGATGATATTGAAATACTTTAGGTCTAATAAATTTGAAAATTTTAAGACAAAAAGGGATAATGTTTATTACATGCAATTCCCCCCTATTTTCAAAACTGGGCTGCTGAAAGATAAATTTCTGCAAGACCTAAGTAGATGCATTGTAATATCAACTGAAATCACTAGAATTGCTTAACTGTTCACTTTAACCCTTTACCAGACTACAAAATTTTAGCCTTGTCCAAATTAAGAGCATTTGCAGACGACAATGCCAATGTGGCTCAAATGGCGCAATTTTTCTCTGATAGGGTAGAAAACATTGTGGGAAAAGAAGAAAATGCTGGTTACCAGCATTTTCTCCTTTTCCCACAATGTTTTCAAAAGGCTTCTTTCCCAAGGGTGTCAAAAGGCGGCATTGTGCGGCAAAGGGTTAAATGGCTTACCCCTTTCCCAAACAATCCCTGGTTTTCACAACCCTGGAAAAGGAGACTTTTGAAAACATTGTGGGAAAAGGAGAAAATGCTGGTAACCAGCATTTTCTCCTTTTCCCACAGTGTTTTCTACCCTATCAGAGACCTTAATCTCATCTGTACCAACTTTGAATTTGTCACCTGCAGATATTATGAATTTGAAAGAGTCTAAAATTTGTTGATTGGGAAAGGGTTAAAGGTTCTTTTTCAAAATCAGTTTTCTGTTCATCATTAGCAAAATAAACATGACAAATACTAATCCTAGTGAAAGAGAACAGAAAAATAATGCAGCAAAACAACTTGTAATTTTATTACAAAAGGCAAACACAACCATGACAAAAAAAGTGGAAACAAAAGGACACTGCATGGCCACCATTCAACTAGTCACTGTCGTACAACAGCTGCTGATAAGTACCTCTAGGACCAGACAAAAAATGAGATCTCTCACCAGAGCTCCCAGACCCTGATCTGATTTTCAGATCCTCTGCAGCTTCCACTCGTGACCCTCGACTAGATGTGCCAGTATCTCCAAATTTGGTATTCCATTCTCGTCGTCTTGCTTCACTGTCTGCCTTTCTGTCTAATCTTCGTCTCTCTGTAATACATATGATTAACCTCTTTTCAACAAGAAATTTAAAATTTTCTTTGCAAACTGATCAGTGTAAATACAAATTAGTGATCATCAAGTTTCCTTCACTACCCATACATGTCATGCTAACATAAGACAAATATCTCCTTCCAGATCCCCACAGCAAATACTGTTTACCTGGACTGGACCCCACATTTTGCAGCATCTTGTCTGTATCTTCCATGTTTGACACGGTCCACTTTTATAAACTACTGGCATTAATGGATAAACATTTAACTCTTTATCATTATTATCTATTGACAAAATTCTAGATTGGTCCAATCTGAAAGCATTTGCAGACGACAAATTAAATATGGCCAAAATGATATGTCTCTGAAAGGGTAGAAAACATTGTGAGATAAGAAGAAAATGCTGGTTACCAGCATTTTCTCACAATCTTTGGCAAAGGTTTTTTGCTTGGGGTCATTAAAACACAGTATTGTATGGTTAAGGGTTAGCCTAGTCTACTCTTTTTCATGATTAAAACACAATAAAAAGAATATGCTCTTTTTAAAGAACTTCAACCATAATTTCAAATGGGATTTCTTCGGTGTTCATTTCACAGCACATCTTCAGTGTTCATTTCATAACTGCAACTAGAGATAACAGCCAGTTTCTTTAATACAATCAAATGACCTTCCCATAAGCCAAAATCAAAATTTTTCTTGCATTCATCTTCCACAATATCTAAATAGAGCTATTTATGCAAAGACACTGTATGGTATTCTACAGTATTCAACCCATTACCACACAATCCTGACTTTTAACAACTCTGACAAACAAAATCATTGTGGGAAAAGGAGACAATGCATCCATTTCCTATAATGTTTTCTACCCCAACTTGGCCAAATTCAATCATTTGAGCCAGCTTTTACTTGTCGTCTGCAAATGCTTCCAATTTCAAAGAGTCAAAAATTTATTGTTTGGGAAAGGTCTAACCCTTTCCCAAACAAGCCCTGGTTTTCACGTGTCTGCAGTACAAGTCTTTTGAAAACACTGTGGGAAAAGGAGAAATTGCTCGTAACAAGCTATTTTTCCTTTTCCCACAGTGTTTTCTACCCTTTTTGAGACCTTTCTGCCATTTTCATCAAATTTAAAATTGTCGTCTGCAAACTCTTTCAATTTGGACCAGTCCAAAATTTGTCGTTTGGGAAAGGATTAAGGGTCAGTGCACTCACTGAACTTTGAATGCTGTAATAACAATAAATCACAATAACATCCAAATCAACAAGCATTCTGATAGTATTGCATAGCAATACACAGTCCCCTACCGGCCATATGTATCGCTGGCATGTCAGTGAAATTTTTTAAGTCCAAGGCCCGTAAATGTGTCAAAAAGCAGTGGAGCGGGAAGAAACTCGAATTTGATGTATAAGTCATGGTGGTTGATGTACACACCAAAAATCAGCTCTATGTGTAGCAGTATTTAGAAAAAAAAGTGCTGAAAAATGTTTTATCAGTGAAATTTTGTAAGTCCAAGGCCCGTAAATGCGTCAAAAAGCAGTGGACCGGGACAAAACTCGAATTTCATGTGTAAGTCACTTTGGTTGATGTACACACCAAAAATCAGCTCTATATGTAGCAGTGTTTAGAAAAAAAGTGCGGAAAAATGTTTTATCAGTGAAATTTTGTAAGTCCAAGGCCCGTAAATGCATGAAAAAGCAGTGGAGCAGGAAGAAACTCGAACTTGATCTGTAAGTCATGGTGGTTGACTTACACAGCAAAAGTCAGGCGAATATCTACCAGCATTTAGAAAAAAAGTCCGGAAAACACCATTTTATCAGTGAAATTTTGTAAGTCCAAGGCCCGTAAATCTGTGAAAAACCAGTGGACCGGAACGAAAGTTGAACTCGATCTGTAAGTCATGGTGGTTGAGTTACACAGCAAATCTGAGATCAACACCTACCAGCGTTTACCAAAAAAGTCCGGAAAACTGATTTATCAGTGCAATTTTGTAACTCCAAGGCCAGTAAATCCGTGAAAAACGAGTGGACCGGAACAAAACTCGAACTTGATCTGTAAGTGATGGTGGATGACTTACACACCAAAACTGAGCTCAATATGTACCAGCGTTTAGTGGACCGGAACGAAACTCGAACTTGATCTGTAAGTGATGGTGGATGACTTACACACCAAAACTCAGCTCAATATGTACCAGCGTTTAGAAAAAAAGTCCGGAAAACTGAACTGCCGGCCTGACGGACAGACAAAGTGCAAACCTAAAGTCCTCTTCGGCTTCACCGGTAGGGGACTAAAAACAAGGGTAAGAGCACAGTGCCAATTAATTTCATCTGGTGAAGTTCAAGCACAGTTTTCAGAAAATGTAATGTCTCAAAAACTCTGTATAATACATTACCTCTCTTAACAATTTCTCTTCCCTCATCAACAAGTTCCTGCGTCAGATCATCGTCGCCAATAAACTGGTTTATTCCTAGAAGGTGTAGAATTCGACTCCCGAGACTGAAGTATGTACATATACACAACAACACAATCATGATGGGAAAGTAAATGTTGAAACCATCTGATATAATGGGAATTACATCCATGTGGCCCATTATCTGCAATTCGAAAAAAAAAAAATACTCGACCTTTTACAACACTAACCATTCTCTAACAAGTATTTTGAAAGCTCTGAGGAAAAAGGCTTTGGAAAACATCATGGAAAGAGGAGAAAACACTGGTAACCTGCATTTTCTCCTTTTCCCACAATGTTTTCAATGCTATCAAAGACAAATCTATCAATCTTCGTAAAATTTAGTACATAAATTCTTTGCTAGGAGACAAAATTTTAGATTTTCTATAGAGTAGGAAATTTGAGCAATGTCCATATAAAAAGTATTTGCCACCAACAAATTAAATGTGGCTCGAATGATGTGATTTGTCTTGAGCAATGTAGACAAAATTGTGAGCAAAGAAGAAAATATTAGTAACCAGCAATTTTCTCTTTTTCTAACAATGCTTGCAAAGGCTGTCTCCTTCAATGATGTAAAATCGCAGGATTGATTGGTAAAGATTTATGAACAAGTATTGACCAATCATTTATATTAACTTAATTACATGTATTGACAATCAGAGAATTATTTACAACTGGTATTGAACAATCAGATGATTTTATCTACTACTAGCACTGACCAATCAGAGAATTATATCTATTACCAGTATTGAACAGTCACACATCTATACATAGTTACCAATTGGCTGTAATAATTAATAGTACTGACCAACAGAGAATTATTTATAACCGGTATTAACCAATCAGATAATTATAACTATTACAAGCACTGACCAATCAGAGACTTATATCTATTACCAGTATTTACACGCATTGAACAGTCACACATCTATACATAGTACCAAAATTGACCAATCAGATAGCTGTAATAATTAATGTTATTGACCAATCAGAGAAACAGTCAAAGAACAAAAGTTCTGTACTGGCTCATTAATGCTATTTCCGTTCTCTGAAAAATTGTTTTTCTTTCAAACCTCACATTGTCTCTAGCATCTGTGGTTGAGTGGTTTGAGTGAAGCACTTGTAACTGAAAGTTTTTTTGTTTGATCCCTAATGGTGCCACAAGTTGAGCTGGAATGTTCCTGTGCAAGGCAAAGCAAAGCCCTTGCCTTTATTTGTTGACCAACATGCAGATAAGTGAGCTGTCACTGAGATATCACTCAAACTTTTGAAACAGGATAAAGTACAACTCAACACTTTCCTTGCCAACTAAAATTCCACTACATAAAGGCCTTAAAGTAGATTTCCAATGCAATGTAAAGTGTTCTTATAGACTGAGGGTGTAGACTCAAGATCAGACTCATATTCTGTGCAGTGTGATCTTGATCTACACCATTAGCTTGCTAGTAACTTGCTATTGGTAGCAAAAGAGTAAAGTTGAAAGCAACCAGTGGCTTGGAAAGAGTGATATGTATATGATTCTGTTTAAAGAAACACCAAGGATGTATGATTTGAGAGGTGCACTGGCCGATGTGATATAACTGAAATACTATTGAAAATGGTATCAGAAGAATAAATAAGTTATTTTTATTTTACTGGTCCAAATTGAAAGTTTTTGCAGATGACAAAATAAATGTGACTAAAAAACTGAAATTTGTTAAAGGAACAGTAGAAAACATTGTGGGAAAAGGAGAAAATGCTGGTTACCAGAAAATGCTGGTTACCAGCATTTTCTCCTTTTCCCACAATGTTTTCAAAAGGCTTCTTCCTTGGGGTCGTTAAAAGTCGGGATTGTGTGGTAAAGGGTTAATAATCCCAGTTAATTTTGTGTTAGTAACTTTGCTTAGCCAACAGGTGTAAGTAAGGTATCAAAAAAAATGTTAGCATTTTAAAAAGAAAGTTTTTTCCCATCTACCCACTGTAATTTGTTTAAATACTACATGTACAGGGAAAACTGTTTTTCAAGGTATGATTATGATATGATTTCAATGACAAAATATCTCTAATGATACTAATTATCGATATTCACAAGTATGTTCTATGAACAGGCCAAAAGGAAGTTTTTTTTAACCCTTTCCAAAACGACAAATTTTGGACTGCTTGTTACGAGCAATTTCTCCTTTTCCCACAGTGTTTTCAAAAGACTTGCACTGCAGACACATGAAAACCAGGGCTTGTTTGGGAAAGGGTTAATCTTCACTGCCATATAATTCCAAGTCACAGTGTGAAATTTAAGTGGTTATACATTCACTGCTTATGTAATAGTGTATCTGCTTTCAAAGTATATTTTAGCATTATAAATGCTTCGTTCTATTCATTGATAACATCATACTATTGACATCATGTGACAAAATCACTCTACTAATACTAAACTCCTATTACTAACTTTAATGTCACTCATTTGTTCTGCAAGATTTAAATCCATAGAAAGACTTTTTTCCAATGAAATAAATAATCAAAATAACCAAAATAAAATGCATTTTGAATGCCACTAGTTGTTTAACCTTTCCAATGAAAACATCTGATAACCTTACATGCAATGAAAAAAGACTTAACTGTACCGGTAATCTAAGGTGTTTGTAACCTCTAAATAAATTCTGAAACAGTATAAATAGCTTCATAATTAGTTATTGAAAGCAAAATCTTTATTAAAGCTTCTTTGTTAGTAAACTTGAAACATGAGACATGGATCTCTAAACTAAAATTTCCAAACAGAAAATGTATCAACAGAGTTATTCTCTCTCTGCCATTTCATACATGACATTTCTATAAAACATGTTGTTTTCTCAAACATTATTTCAGTTCTTGACAATTCCATTGTAAAGAATTAATAAAACAGGTTAATAAAAGGAAAGAGTTGCCCAAATGAGCAAAATTTCAAAAAATAAGTTTGAGTTTTTCCAGTACATTGGGCAATGTCCCTGTTTGCCAATACATTAAAGTTTTACAGCATATTTCCTTAGTTATCTGTGGTTTCTTCTCATCTTTTTATACTGACTGCGCATATCAGGCACAAAATTTTGCATCACAAGAAATGATGTATGATGTAAATTATCAATCTAGAGATAGATTAGCATAAGACTTTTACATAATATAGTAATTCAGATTGCACCAATGATAAATGATATCACACCCACATGGTGTCTGTGGTTGTGGCATAGAGTGTCAGCCTCATGACATAAGGTCCCAATTTCAATACCCGGGAACAGGTGTCAACTTTGGGATTGTTCACTGGCCCACACATTCAGTGCAAGTACTGGTGTAGTTCCATGGAAGCAGAATCCAGAGAGATTAGTGTATTAAGTTGTAAGAATTTGTTTCTCAATCGATGGAAAATAAATATGAGCCATGCTCTGTAAAAAGGGTGTTTACTGCATCTTCGTGATGCATTGTACCAAGCAAGATATCACATAATTAGGGATCTCTAAAATCCACTTTGTCTATCAAACGACTTAATCATGAGGTGGACTAGTTCTTGGACGTACAGAAAATTTGACCAATAGCGAAAAGATTCGGCCCAGGTCAGCCTGCGCGAACTGCGAAGGCTGACCTGGGTCGAAACTTTTCGCAGATACATTAGGCCCCCTTTTCACAGAGCATGGCTCATATGTTTAACTAAATATATGATATCAGAAAAGACTGATTGATTCTAAAAAAAAAAGTCATACCCTCGTATAAGCAGTCTCCTGGATCTGATCCGAGTGGGTCACATGACTGTCCAGGTGTATCAGACCAAGAAAATTTAAGCACATGGGAGGAGTCAGGCGACACAATACCCTGAAGAGCAAATAAAGTATTTACTCTTTATGTTACACATAAGAATGGCGCCTTAACCCTTTACCAGGCATCAGAATTTTAGCCTTGTAAAAATTGAAAGCATTTGCAGATGACAATTTCATTGAGGCTCAAATGGTGCAACTTTTCTTTGATAGGGTAGAAAACATTGTGGGAAAATGCTGGTTACCAGCATTTTTTCCTTTTTCCACTATGTTTTCAAAAGGCTTCTTTCCCAGGGTCGTGAAAAGACGGCATTGTGCGGTAAAGGGTTAAAACCACATCAGTTCAAAGACCATATTGCTATTTAGGCCAACTTTTACTGACAAATTATCTTCCATTTTAACTTTTTCAGCATCAATGTGTAAACTAGATAATTAGAAATACAAATCATCACTAAAACTCAAAAAACAAATTATCTTATGGGCTTGACCAAAAAAAGTGAACAGTTGAACAGATCAGAATGCAGCCTGAGCAGTCTTATCTTGACCTGTGTCATACCCAACAGCATAAGTCCTTCCAAATTGCAATAAAAAAGGTTAAATATAACATCACATTCAGTGACTTATCTAAAAGGACCACCCAAATACTAAAACAACTAAATTTCAGTCCAAACATATCAGAGCTCCAGATAGAGGGAGTGATTTCGAATTCAAAATTGAAAATATTGATTGCTCTCCATTAAACCTTATGTTGTGGGTACTTATTAGAATAGACGATTCTAATGAGAACCTACAACATTGGGTTTGGAAGAGAAATAATGGATTTAGAATACTATCACTCCCTTTTATCTGGAGGTCTGAACCTTGACTTATAGTAATAATCTATTCTTTTGACCATAGGCGTCTGATCATTGGATCTATATGACCATTTATTTGATTGACCAAACCAACCCTGAAAGGTAATCTGTCATTGAATTAACTCTCACAGTCCTTTTATCTTACAACAATTCACTTTTAAAAATGATACAATAAAAAGAGAGATTGCTCTGAAATGCTGTACTATTTCAACTCTATATCACACAATCCCAAAAAGAAGGCTTTTGAAAACACTGGGAAAAGGAGAAAATGCTGGTAACCAGCATTTTCTCCTTTTCCAACAATGTTTTCTACCCTATCACAGACAAATCTTATAATTTCAGCCACATTTGATTCGTCATCTGCAAGTCCTTTCAATGGAGACAAATCCAAAATTTCCTTGTGTGGTAAAGGGTTAATCAAGTTGCTAGTCTTGGAATTTATAAATAGAATTTAATTCAGAATTCATTGGTAAATGCAGACTCTGATCCAGACCGGGAATGTCAGAAGTTTATCCAAAAATTGTATTTTTACTTACATGCCAGTAAAAATAAGACTATATTCGTTGGTCTGATGATGTGGGGCTATATAGTAGTAGTTAAATATCTTAATCTGGAACACACTGTAATAAGCACAGGTACACAGGTAGGCTATGGTTAGAATACTTGCCAGCTGAAAACAGATGAAGAAGAAAGAGTAACAACTATGAATCAATGGTTGCTTTGACTTGTTCAAAACAGGGTGTTACTCAGCTTTCAAGAATATTTCAGTCATATCACGGCAACAGCTCCATGTCTTTCCTAGCTTTTGCCTACAGCAGGCTGGCTTCTGAAGCCTCATCCTGACTGACCAGAGCGGCAACCAAGAATCAACATATTTTGTACTCTTTCCATGATACCTATCCTTTCAAAATTATTCAGACAATGAAAAATTATTGTTAATTACACGAAATATTACTGTTTAAAACATGGATTTGTCTATCAATTTTGAGTTGAAAAAAGTCATTGACAAAGAGGAAAACTCTTTTCTCTCTGAATTAAATTGTTTGTTGGCAATCACAGGAATTGAGATCACAAATCATGCTTTTCTTGGCGTAGCTGAATGCTCTAGCTTTTGACCTAATTCTTGGTTCTGATAAAGAATGAATAGATGGTAATTTGGGATTGGTTAAAAATGTGCACATGTTTATTCGGCGGGTCCATGCTGGCATATTTACTCACACATTTATGAAACCACCATTAACAAGCGTTGCTACTGCTTACTGATACCCCGGGGCCTTAATTCATACCAGAGCAAAATAATGTAGTAGAGAATTATTTTTTATTCTTTTCTTGTGCTATTTGGAAATCTAATATTTTTATGAGCGGCACCCAATATTAGTTTGCAACAAAATAAAAAAACAGTGAGGCAAAAGAGGCAACAGCTCGTCAGGTTACTTTTCATTATTTTACTTCATATTGAGCCACAAAATAGTTTCAATATTCGTATTCCAGTATTTCTTATGCCATCCATCTTTTTTTTAAAGAAAAAAAGACTATGAAAATGCCTCCAAAGATTGGATCTGGAGACTGAAACTTTGTATATCTGTTGGAGGAGAATACTTTGAGAGAACAAAATAAAAATTTCACTGAAACCTATGAAGAATCAAATTTTAGGTGCTTAGATGCATTCATACTTGACCATCCCTAGAACAGAGTCTCATCGCATTGTATACTTATCTTTGACTTACCTCAATATAAACATAATCATAATTTTCCTTGGCTAGGTTAATAAATACAGCAAAGATGGAGAGAACAGGATCTTTTATGAAGAACAGACACTCGGACCAGACCACCATGAAGGAAACAATGGTCAGTATCACAGCTAAAACCCTACACACCCAGGGCTCTATCATACACTTCCAGTACCACTCTGAAATTATAACGCAAATGGCAGTTCATATATACAATATCAATAACAGCATGACATCCAAAAGCAACAAAGTTCTTAAGCCTACATACCTATTTTTTTTCTTTTTGCCTACAGAGGGCTTATTACAACTCAGATCACTTTTGCTTGTTCACTGATGGTTAATGCTGTCTGTAACTCTTTACCACATGACAAAATTTTAGACTAGTCCAAATAGATAGCATTTGCAGACAACAAAAATTGAAATTTGATTTAGGAAGGGTAGAAAACATTGTGGGAAAAGGAGAAAATGCTGGTAACCAGCATTTTGTCCATTTCCCACAATGTTTTCAAAAAGCCTTTTCCCCAGGGTTGTTAAAACTCGGGATTGTGTGGTACAGAGTTAATGTTATTACAGATTTCAGACGTATTACAGTAGATTGTGGACCTATACATTGTGTTACTGGAGTTTTGTTGTGCTTTGCACATACACAGACTCACTCTTTCAAAACAATTGTTTTCATGATTATTGTAATCATAACTATAACTCTTAACTCAATAAACCTTTCTTTAGCAGTTAATATTATTGTTTGTTTGGGGGAATACATGTTTAAAATCACAAACCTTGACGAGATAACATAAACATTATCGGGTTGGGTTTATAAATTATCTCATCACAGTACATGATTTTAAACCTGTTATCCAAAACATAAACAATAAAATAAACTGATAATGAAAGGTTTATCAGGTGAAAGGTATAAGGTCTTTATTGGGATGTTTTGACAGGCAATCTTCTACCCTTAGCATGCTGGGGATTCAATCCTTTACCTAACTACTGAATTTCAGACTTGTCCATATTGAAAGCATTTGCAAATGACAAATGCATTGTGGTTGAAATTATGAAATTTGTCTTTGATAGGATAGAAAACATTGTGGGATATGGAGAAAATGCTGGTTGCCAGCATTTTCTCATCCCACAATGTTTTCTACAGCTTTCTTCCTAAAACTCGGGAATATGTGGTAAAGGATTAACCCTTTACCACACTTTTAACGACCCGAGAACAAAACCTTTTGAAAACATTGTGGGAAAAGGAGAAAATGCTGGTAACCAGCATTTTCTCCTTTTCCTACAATGTTTCCTACCCTTCCAAAAAGAAATTTCAATTTTTCAGTCACATTTATCATGTCTTCTGCAGATGCTTTCAATTTGGACTGGTCTTAAATTTTGTTGTTTGGTAAAGAGTTAAGATGAAGACATTAGACAAGTACTTACCAGTTTTGGGGCTATATATACGTTGTATCGAACTCCGTCTCTGCACGGGAAGGCTCGACTTGTACCTTCTATCTACACTCATCTCGTTCATAATAACGTCCTCAAGGTCAAATGCTTGTTTCATCACCATACTCCACTGCGTCTGATGACGCTGATTAGTTTGCATGGCGTGTATAACATTACGATGTAATTTGGCAAGTGTCTTCTCCGACGGGGTGTCAATACTTTTATTATAGTCTTCATAGTCCTCCGTACGACTGACACTGTTTCTCATACTTTCTGGACACTATAAATCATGAAGATGTGCAAGTTATATTCAGAACATCAATATCATATTTACCCTTTACCAGATGGCAAAATTTTTAGCTTGGTCCAATTTGGATGGTTTTGCAGATGGCAAATTAACTGTCACTCAAACCATAAAAATTCTCTTCAAAGGATCTTTGAAAGGGCAGAAAACATTGTGGAAAAAGGAGAAAGATGCTGATTACCAGCATATTTTTCCTTTTCCCTCCATGCTTTCAAAAGCCTTTTACCTCTGGGTCATTTAACGGGATTATAAGGTAAAGGGTTAACCTTTTACCAAACAATCCCATGTTTCAACAACACTGGCAAAAGAATGGCTTTTAAAAACATTGTGAGTACAGGAGAAAATACTGGTAACCTGCATTTTCTCCTGTTCACACAATGTTTTCTTCCATTCAAAAACAAATTTTATTATTTAAACAATACATGTATTTAACTTCTTGTGTGCAATTTCTTTCAAATTGGACAAGTCTAAAATTTTGCTGTCAGGTAAAGCTTTGATAGTAATACTAGGTGTGTGGAAACTCCACTTTTGTTCATCTGTCCAAAGACCAGTTAGACGTGATACATGTTTATCATCAATTACTATAAACCCAGACATTAATCTTTTACCCAAGCTGATGTTGAGATGTATTTTAGTATTTGAGTAATGTTCTGTGAAAAGGGGGCTTAATGCATCTGCAAAAAGTAAGGGCCATTCTACCTCAAAATTCAGCTGGTTGCCAAAAAAGTGGCGATCATAGACCGATAATTACGTGATGACTTGCTTGGTACTATGCATCACGGAGATGCATTAAGCCCCCTTTTGCTAGACCATGGCTTATCTATATTTATTGAATGGTGTTTTACACCGCTTTCAACATTATTTCAGTTATATCAGTGCGACAGCTCACATATTCATGTACAAGGCTAGGGCTCTGAAGTGTCTTTCCCAAGGACACTCCTAAGAAAAACCCAGTAAATCCAGTGAGGTTGAACCCAGGGCCTCCATGTTACAAGTCCTACACTTAACCACTGAGCCTCTCAGGACCCAGGAATGTATTCTAAATGTTATCTATATTTCATTTTGCCATGTAAGTATAAGAGAACAATTAAACACCCATCAGAAAGTGAACTGTTTGACTTTTGACTGATAAAAGTATGATTTTATCTTTTATGTCATCTGCCCTTAAGAAAAGTGAAATATGCAAATGTACTTAGCTGGGGACTATCTAAGACAAATGAGCATAGCAATATTATACATCCCTGACTTAACATGCAAAAGTAACACAGAGTGAGACAGGCTTATCTTTAATCTTTTCAGTCTCGTATTTTACAAGCAAAAGAAAATCGTTCATAGCATATCCTCACTTTTCAAAATGAAGGCTGCTATAACACAAAAAAAAAATCTTCAAGCCCATAATTATGTTAGGCCAGAACATCTGAGCCATGCTCTGTCAAAAGGGGGCTTAATGCATTTGCAAAAGCTATCTACCCAGGTCAGCCTGACCAGGCTGACCTGGGTTGAAACTTTTTGCTTTTGGTAAAGTTTCTGCACGTCAAAGGACCAGTCTACCTCATGATTCAGTAGGCTGTTATACAAAGCAGATTTTATTGATCTCTAATACTGTGATGACTTGCTTGCTATCATGCATCATGGAGATGCGTTAACCCTTTACCATACATACAATCCCGGGTTTTAATGACCCCTGAGGAAGCAACCTTTTGAAAACATGGTGGGAAAAGGAGAAAATGCTGGTAACCTGCATTTTCTCCTTTTCTCACAATGTTTTCTACTCATTGAAATGAAATTTTCAGATTTTGAGTAATTGTGAATTTGTCGTCTACTACTCTTTCAATTTCGGCGAGTCTCAAATTTTGTCGTTTGATAATGTGTTAAACTCCCTTTTCACAGAACAAGGCTCATATACTTTTTTTATATTCAAACACAGGACAAAATAGCACTACCTTTAGCAGTATGGTGTCGACATGTCTTCTTAGTGCATGATTGTATCTGATCTTTTCTGATGCTTGTTTTACCTCCTGGAAACAAATATAATCATCAATATTACAACAATTAATGGAGGATATTTGTTTTTTTCCGTGAAAGAACGAAAATCATTCCATTGAGTGAATATCATAAGTAATATTTTCAATTTTCATGAGTGGCGAAGCCACATGTGAAAATATTACTGATGATGTTCACGAGATGAAATAAATTTCAATCTATCACAAAAAAAAAAAAAAAAAAAAAATATTCTATTTATTTCATGCCTCTAAGCCTTTTTTCCTTGGGACTTTCATCAAAATACAATATGTCGTTTTTGGTAATTCCCTGTGGCGTACCCCTCTCACATAACAAGGCATTACAATATTACTTAAAGCACAAGAAATATTGGGTACATGTGAGTGAATTACGTCATGTTTCCCCCCTGTGTTGAATGGCACACACTGTTTACCTAACTAACTAGTGTGCAGGAACTACTGTTTCTGAACTACAATTGAAGAGTTAGAAAATATGAAATTTGTATTTTTCACTGGTCGAAACCATGAAATATCAAACCATAATCCACCAATATTTCTTGATAAATTACCGAAAAGCATGAAATAATACAATTTATCCTATCAAATACTATATCAAGATGACTGCATACAGACCCTGCAGTTAACAGTCCGTGGAAAATCTGCCTGTTACAAGCAATCGGCCCTTTAGAGCAACTTTTCAAAAAGCAGTCTATAAAAGGGTACCCAAAACTTGTATTTGAATAAAAATTAGTTCATGATGTAAATTGTTTGAAAAATTTTTTTGAAGACTCGGTGGCTCCTTTTCCCAACTTTTCAAATGGTCATCTACAGCAGAGACAATAAAGCTGGTATTTGTACAGCAAAGGTTAAATGTTTACCACACAGCAAAAGTTAGACCTGCCCAAACCAAGAGCATTTGCAGAAAACTAATTAGATTTCACTTAAATGATGGGATTTGCCTCTCAGAGGGTAGAAAACATTGTGGAAAAAGAAGAAAATGCTGGTTACCAGCACAATGTTTTCAAAAGCTTTCTTTGTACGGCTTGTTAAAACTCAGGACTGTGTGGTAAAGGGTTAATGATGTCAATGTTCTTCCCAATTTTGCATTACTCATACAACTAGTTTCCAAGAATGTAGATTATGTGTTAAACATAAATCTTCAAATAAGTATACTATAAACCAGAGTGAAACAGAATCTGTAAAGGGAGAAACAAACACACAACATTTTAACTGTAAACAATGGTTTTCAGGTATCCAACCATATGTTACATTGTTTACAACAGTCATTGGCCTTTTAATAGACAACCCAACTGGAGAAGATTTATCCAAAGCAAAGTTGCCTGAAATATGTTTTCTCAGATTGCTCTATACTAACATTTGAAACATGCAACTTTTAAGATTATCCAAAATCATAACAGCCTAAAGAAAAGGGAAAAAATACATTTAGATCTAAAATATCTCTGTTCAAAGAAACAGAGACAAAAGAAGAAATTGGTCATTATGTGCAATATCCCCCAGCCTAGTACAGCTGATACAAAGAAAATCATTCACTAAAATACTGTTGAAAGTGCTGTAAAACCTTTTTACCCTTTATCACACAATCACGAGTTTTAACAACCCTGAGAAAACATTTGTGGGAAAAGGAGAAAATGCTGGATTACAACATTTTCTCCTTTTCCCACAATGTTTTCTAATGTTCCAGAAACAAGTTTTACTTTTGGAGTCACATTTATATTGTCATCTGCAAAGGCTTTCAACTTGGACAAGCCTAAGATGCTGTCATATTGTACAGGGTTAAGTTTAAAAAAAAAACAAAGTAATGTCTTTATCACGCAACAAAAGTTTAGACTTTTCCATACTTTAAATTTCTTGTGGTTCAGGCTGTTGAGATTTGTCTTTGAAAGGGTGGAAAAAAATATGTGAAAAGCATTTTTTCCTTTTCTAAAAAATATATTATCATAAGAATGCTACCACAGGTTCAAAAAACATGAAATTGTTTGGTAAAGGGTTTAGATCACAGAACTGTCACAGGCTTATAGATACTTCCCCCCTCCCACTTGTTGGCTTGTAACTCCATACAAAAAATTATATTCATTATAATTTATGCAATAGTCCATCAGTTATCATTAAAATTGCAGGTTCACAAGTTTCCATGACTTCCAATAAAATTTCAGCCATACTGGTTAAAAACGGAAAAACACAAAATTGCTTCAACAGATAGGCAGACAAGATTCCAGTTTACTCACCTAACTTGAGCATAACAAGAGAATTACTAAAAACCTCATACCTCAAGAACATCCTCTAGATTCTCTTCTGCCTCTGTTTTCTCAGTGCTCTGTTTGGCTATTTTGAAGTAGGTTCTAGACAACATATATGTGTGCTTGGCATTGTTCCACACGTACCTGGGGACTTCAACCAGCCCATAACCAAGTAAGAGTACAAGAAGGAAAAGTCCCCAAGTGTTACTGGCAGTTACACCTATCACTTTGAGTTTTTCCCTAAAAGGTGAGAAATATATTGATTAACCCTTTACCACATGACCAAATTGAAAACATTTGCAGTTGACAATTTAAATGTGGCTTAGATGGTACAATTTTTCTTCGATAGGGTGGAAAACATTGTGGGAAAAGGAGAAAATGCTGGTTACCAGCATTTTCTCCTTTTCCCATAATGTTTTCAAAAGGCTTCTTTCCTAGGGACATTAAAAGGAAGCATTGAGCAGTAAAGGGTTAACTAAATGAAGTACAAGTATGACTTTTCTACATTCCTGCAGGTTGGAGGTTTTTGTAATTCTTTACCAAACCACAAAATTGTTTACTTGTCCAATTTGAAAGTATTTGCAGATAACAAATTAAAGGTGGCTCAAGTGGGGATATTTGTCTTCAAATGACTAGAAACCATTGAGGGAAAAAGGAGAAAATGCTGGTAACCAGCATTTTCTTCTTTTCCCACAATGTTTTCAAAAGCTTTCTGTCTCAGAGTCGTATAAAGTCCAAATTATGTGGTAAAGGATAAATAGATAGTGCAGAAAGGAATAACTGCCTATTAAAACATGCAATCTTTCTTTTTGACCCAAGGTTTTCACATGTATTCTCGAGTTATCTCATAATTCTTTTAACCATTCCGAGGAGAATTCAAATTCAATAACCTCAACAGCACTATTTCCTTCTTTGAAAGATGGTATCTACTTTTTACACATAAAACTGAAAAATATGTTGAGCATACTTACGCATCAATGTTCAAATCTGGTCTGGCAGCTACATAAATCAAGCATATTCCAAATATCAACAAATATGTTCCATAATAAATTGCATTTTCTATAAGTGCCGATTTGATCTTTCCCATCACAGTGAAATCCCCAGCTCTAGAGTAGGACTGCATCATAGGTAGCAAAAGCCTGTAAATAAGTGAAAGAAATGTTTTTTTTTCATCACAAATGTATGGAGAAATAAGGAATATTATGTTACATTAAATACCTGTAATTTTTCCAGCTAAGGATACACAAGTCAAACATGTATAAAATAATCCACATGACAGAAAAAAAATATTATTTCATAGTGTCAAATATGGTTCCAAATATGATATGATGACATATCTTGTGCACGGAATACAAATGCATTGATTTGCAATTTGATTAGTCAAAATGTTACCCAATGCTATTCATCCCCGCTTCATAAAGATGAATTCATACCAACTAATCCATTATTTGTTTTATTTTGTTTACGATTTTTTAATAAAATGTCAATAATTGCAAAATTTTGTCATAGAAACTTGTAAGCATATAATAAAAGAAATACTATATTGTAGTATCTTTCCTGGTGCTTGTATTTGCTTCTCGCAGCATAAGAAAATTTTGACATGTCACTCAACCTTAGGTCTTACGTGATATCAAGTTTTCTCACACTGTTACAATCATATACAACCAGGAAAGTCACCACAACATAATATTCCGTATGTGGTAACTTTTCTGGAGCTTGTATTTGCTTCTCGCAGCGTAAAAAAATTTTGACATGTCACTCAACCTTAGGTCTTACGTGATATCACGTTTTCTCACACTGTTACAATCATATACAACCAGGAAAGTCACCACAACATAATATTCCGTATGCAGTAACTTTCCTGGAGCTTGTATTTGCTTTAAACTGCACAGAAAAATTTGATATCTCACGAAGGCCTCCAATTAATGGTTATTAAGACTTTGTCTTCGGGTAAAAAATTAATCAGTTCACTTTGTGATTAGTATATAGAGAAGATATTTTATTTGTCTTCTCAGTATAGAGGATCTTATGTCTTAACCCTTTACCACATAATACTGACTTTTAACAACCCTATGGGATAGGCCTTTTGAAAACATTGTGGGAAAAGGAGAAAATGCCAGTTACCAGCATTTTCTCCTTTTCCCACAATGTTTTATACCCTATCATAGACAGAAATCACCATTTCAGCTACATTCAATTTGTTGTCTGCAACTGCTTTCAATTTGGTCTAGTCCAGAATTTTGTCGTTTGGTAAAGAGTTAAAGTTGAACGACATTCTCTCTAACCTTAAAGAGACATAACAAGAGTAATTTTTACACAACATCATTGGACTTTCATACTTTACAAATACAGCCTAAGACAACTTTTGATTCTTCAAATAGTTGTGATTCTTTTTCTTCAATATTCTTAACCCTCTACCACACATTCCAGAGTTTTAACTACCTGCAGAATAAGAGCTTTTGAAAACATTTTTGGGAAAAGTAGAAAATGCTAATATTCAGCATTTTCTACTTTTCTCTAAATGTTTTGTTCCCACTGAAAGACAAATTTGAATTTTTGAGTCACTGTTAATTTGACATCTGCAAATGCTTTCAATTTGGACAAGTCCAAAATTTTGTCATTTGATAAAGATTTATTTAACTCTTTACCACACAATTCCAACTTTTAATGACCCCGAGGAAGAAGCCTTTTGAAAACATTGTGGGAAAAGGAGGAAATGCTGGTAACCAGCATTTTCTCCTTTTCTCACAACGTTTTCTAATCTATTAAGAGCAGATTTCATTTGGGCTACCTTTGTCGTCTGCAAATGCTTTCAATTTGGGCCAGTCTAAAATTTGTCGTTTGGTAAAGAGTTAACCACATTTAACATAATCGTTATGAAAATAAAAGCAACTGTAAATAACATTTTGCCGTAGAAACAGAAATCTCCTCTTTTTTTTTTTTTAAAAGTTTACAAATAAAGATCTTTTGTATTTGTTGGTGAACAGCTTCCAATCAACGCTTGTCATACAGTTTATCATTTTCTAGACACACCACTAGCTATTGAAGATGACACAATTGTAAAGAAAATTGAAGGAAATAAAGTCTTTTCGAAATTTTCAGTGAATACATTCTGGATAAAAGAAGAATGGCTTGTACAAACAAATTGCTTCTTTTCCCATAACATTTTCATTTATGACATTTTATGATTACCATGGAAGAGTCAAAGGAAGTACATGTGTGACATGCTCTGTGAAAAGGGAGCTTAATGCATCTGCGAGCAGTGTTGATCCAGGTCAGCCTGCACAGTCTGCACAGGCTGACCTGGGCCGAAACTTTTCGCTTTTGATCAATTTTCTGTATGTCAAAGGACCATTCTACCTTATGATACAATTGGTTGTTAGACAAAATGGATTTTATGGATCCCTGACCATGTGATGACTTGCTGGGTATAATGCATTAAGGGGATGCATTAAGCCCCCTTTGGCCAGAGCATGGCTCATATATTTGTATAACAATTCATAAATGAAAAGATAATGATTATAAAAGCCAAATCACCATGTTAAAAACTGGGATGTCCAGTACACAATTTTCCATAATGTGGGTAAAACATGGCCCGGTACGTGACTGACGGGCCTCTGACAGTTTTCCAACAATACTGATCTCAGAGCCACATCATGGCCAAAGTTAGACTTGATGACTGATGCATTAGTTGTGCTGGTGATGTTTGGCTCCACGGTGGTTTCAACTGATGGCGTGGGTCTCTGGGTTGGCAGGTTCTTTGCTTGTTCCTCCAGACATTGATTATAGAATGTCTGAAATGAAATTATGATTATGGAACTTGTGTCAGATGAAAACCATTTCAGGATTCGGCCAGCCCTTTACCTCACGATCCCGACTTTTAATGATTCTAAAAAGGAAGACATTTCAAAACAGTGTGGAAAAAAGAGAAAATGCTGGTAACCAGAATTTTCTCCTTTTCTCAAAACGTTTTCTATCTTTTCATAAACAGATTTTATTATTGAGTCCAATTTATTCTGTCATCTGCAAGCGCTTTCAATTTTGCAAGTCTAAAATTCTGTTGTTTGGTAAAGAGTTAAGCACCATTTTAAA
Organism: Tridacna gigas; assembly: GCA_945859785.2. Lineage (NCBI taxonomy): Eukaryota > Metazoa > Mollusca > Bivalvia > Cardiida > Cardiidae > Tridacna > Tridacna gigas. Next base: position 976,158 of record OX244032.2, on the reverse strand, counting down.
GAGTGTGATATACAAAGGAGAAAGAAAAAAAACTTTTGCTTCAATCTTATAATTCATGCTTAAGAATACAATGTTCACAAAGCTTCTGCTAGACTGAAACACAATGTGATACTGACACCTAGGTAAAAACTTTTCAAGGGTCAAAACTGAATTTAGGGTCAGAACCACATGATGTTTTCCAACATCTTATCTCTCAGTTTTACCCTTTACCACACAATGACAAGTTTTAACGACCCTAGGGAAGAAGCCTTTTGAAAAAAACGATGTAGAAAAAAGAGAAAATCCTTTTCCCACAATATTTTCTACCCTATCAAAGACAAATATATTGTCGTCTGCCAATGCTTTCAATTTTGGGCATGTCCACTTTTTTCCTGTGTGGTAAAGAGTTAAACAATACCAAGACAGGAAAGATACTTACAATAGACACATCAAGAGGCAGGATGAAAATTATCATCAGCGAAAAATACCATGCGATGAAAGTAAAAAGGGTAACAAGAACGTGCTGCTTTCGTAGGTCTCCATAGCGATTTAATAGGAAGGCAGCTAGGAAGCAGGTACAAATAATCTCAAGCACTAAAGGTCCAGCACCCATGGCAATAGTCAGCTCTTTTCACTCAAGCATGCCTGAAAAAAAAGTCACATAAATATGAGCAAACTCCTTCATCTACTAAGTTCAGTCTGATCATAGATTATTCAAAAGTCTAAATTTTCTAAAATGTGCAAAACTCAAACAAGGAACATAAACATTGTCAAAACAATGTCCTTCTGTGAAAGAGAATTTGATCCTGTAGCAATGATTAATCATTAACCCTTTCCCAAACAAGCCCTGATTTTCACGTGTCTGCAGTACAAGTCTTTTGAAAACACTGTGGGAAAAGGAGAAATTGCTCGTAATGAGCAATTTCTCCTTTTCCCACAGTGTTTTCTCCCCATTTTGATAACTTTCTACCATTTTCATCAAATTTAAAATTGTCGTCTGCAAACTCTTTCAATTTGGACCAGTCCAAAATTTGTCGTTTGGGAAAGGGTTAAGGTATCAAATAAGGACCTTCTTGTTGGCTGACAAGAAAAACATTAACACCTACAGCCATTTGAAATGATGCTCAGCTGGTGTGTTCATAGTTCTTTTACAGATTAAACACAAGAAAAATTTAACACAGACTAAATCTACAAGATTGAATTTCAATAACTTTTGGTTAAAATTGCTTAAAAGGTAGACCATTTTGCCTTTTTTCATGTATCATACCAAGATTCACTTAAAAAATGCAATGATCTTGATGTTTCTAATGATGTATGAACTACACAATACAACGTGAATGCTATATGATGTCATATTCTGATGTTTGGCCTTGATCTTGTTCGCCCTTTCGTGGTTCTCCTTATTTACTGTTCCGTCTGGAATCTAAAACAAGCTGATACATGACCTGGGCTCATTCAACCTTTGTTCACAAAAGCTGAGAGAGAGACAGAGACAGAGAGAGATTGATGCATTGTTTTTGGAATGGTTGGATCATTTCAGGATGGATGGATGGATGGGATGGGATGGGATGGAATGGAATGGAATGGATGGATGGATGGGATGGGATGGAATGGAAGGGATGGATGGATGGGTAGATGATTAGATGGAATTCATTTTTAGTGGAGGGATGTACCATTTGGTGACATGTAATAAGAATATAAGCAGGCTTTTATTTTCTATTTCATTTTTTGGCGAGCATCTTGGTATCTTTTGATAAACTCAAATGAATAGGCAGTTATTTGAGATTCTTCATTTAAAACTGTAGACATGTCTAATCTGCTGTCCCCTTGCAGGCCAATTTGCAATTCACACTGTAGTAAATGAATATGATGCGGGATCAGTATTGTCTTTAGGCCACCGCCGTGCAGGAATCCCATACGCAGTTAGCAGTTGTCCCTCAAAATAAAAAAATGTACAGCTCAAGTGATGCAACAAAAAATCTGACCATATTCTCAACAATCCTTTGATTAAACGTTGCTATGACTCATAACTAAGGACAATGGATGCCATTCTTGTGCCCATATTACAGCCTAAATGGGTTTCTTGTGAATGTATCCGCTTTGAAATTTATTTATGTGCAGACAGGGCCTACCTACTGAATTAAGATTGACTGGTTTTACACAGCAAATCATTCTTTAGCCCAGTCGCAATTCTTCAACCATGGCAAGCAAACAACACTTTTGGCTTTTTTTCCAAGTCAGTGAGTAACAAAGTACAAAATCAACTTCTGATGCAGGACCAATGGCAGCAAAACGACCCTACAGAGAGGAATGGGAATCATGATTCCCATGGTCGTATTTATCAGATAATTCAACGAAATGTAAATCCAGTATAGACTTGAAGCTGAAATTGTCCAACCCGTTCATTGTCCCCCGACATTTTTTTTTTGTGCCCCAAAATTTTCAGACAGGGGCCAAATTGCTGACTAAAATCAAAATCCTAGTTGCAACGCTGGGGGATAATCCTTTTCTGGCCATTTTACTCTTCATTATTTCTCTTCATATCAAATCACAAAAGCGTCTCTATATTCATATTCCAGTGCTTTTTATGCCATCTGTCTTTGTTTTAAAGATATTTCTTGTTCAACATTTATAAAAAGTTCTGCATTTTGACAGACACCCTCGTTAACCCAGGTGTGAAGTATTACCATTCATCACCCCTGGGACATTCAATTGCGAAACCGTTGTTTCTATGAATATTCATAAGATTTTGAATTACACCCAATAGCCAATCGAATTGTTGATGACATAATGATACTCTCTTGTAGTGGAGGATAATAACATTTCTTCTGTTGTTATGAATAAAGTGGGTAAAACCCACATCATGATCAACGAATATGGTGGACGCCAGTGGGCCTTCCTTCTGTGGCATTTGCCTTACGACAATCCAGGGCAGACATTACAAATCCTTGTATACAAAGGCAAATATTCAGAAATACAGCATGCTGTTGCAGTCCATGGGGGTATGTAGCAGCGGTGACATCATCCTCGTTGACCCAGTTCCGATGTATTCCATAAACTACCTTCATCGCTTTGATGGGTTGTAGACGAGGTAAAAATAGAAATGATGGCACATGGTTGACAAAAATAGATTAAATTTTCTCAATAAAAAACTGAGATTACCAATCAAAATGCCTCATGAATAATTCATGAGAACAAGAAAACATACGCGAGCTAACCCAGGGGCAATGAATGCAGTTTATGGAATACATCGGAACTGGGTCAACAAGGACGTTTGACAGACTGGTTTCTGAACTCTTGCTTTGCAAAGTGAAAATTATCTAAAAGAACATATTTTCTAATTACACAGGTCCTTTATAAATAGGTGTATTTGTTTTTTGTGTTTGTGCATTATTTCAGTATTAACAGCTAGTGCACCTATCCATGCTTTCCTGGATTGCCTTTTACTATACTTATGATCTGAAGGGTTGCTCTGGTGTTATTTCATAATTGTTTTCTAAGCAGACATACTAAAAATAACCGAGCGAACCTCTGAGTCATGGTTACTGTTTATCAGTACTTCAGACAAACTTCTTTCCAAGTAACTAACTGCTTTATCACATAACTACCATCAAAAAAATGATCAGCCATAACTGAGGAATGAATCCTGTTGCAATGACTGGATCAATCATCTTTCGTTTGGAAGAAATTGGCCAAGCTCTGCATCTGAACCAGCTAGCCCTGACACTTTAAGGCAAAAATTGTCCAAGGGCAAAAAGAGCGCTGCCATTTGCTGGGCAAACAAACCTGGGGCAATGTCACATAACCACTTCTGCCTCCTTTCTGCAGCAACTATGCGAAAAGGCACTGGAGGGTATACATCCAGAATCAGCCCTTGAGATCATCCATTAACCATGGTCAAAATGCAGCAAGTTCATTTGGTCTTTCAAACCCATTTAATGTCATCTTTTTTAGTACTATACAAATGGGATTACGGAACTTTAATCTTTCCTTTCTGACCGTCAACGTAAATAACACAATAACTGATTTAGGACAGGAATTATTTGTGAGACTTAACTCTTTACCACACAATCCCGAGTCTTAACGACCTGAAAGAGTAGGCATTTGAAAACATGTAGGAAATGGCGAAAGTGCCAGCATTTTCTTTTCCCACAATGTTTTCTACCCCAGACAGAAAGACATCATTTGAATCACATTTAATTTGTCGTCTGAAAACGCTTTCAATTTGGTCCAGTCTAAAATTTTGTTGTTTGGTAAAGAGTTAAGGCACCACCAATCGATATGTCTTGCAATATCCTAATGACACTATGGGGCTACAGCAACTTGAGCAAGACTCAGAGTAAAAATACTCCATAACTAAAAAGAGACCTGAAAAGCGAATTTCAAAGTATGGAAGCATAAATATGCATGTGGAAAAAAATAATGAATATAGCTTTACCTGAAATGTATTTCATCAAGTCCTTTTTCGTATTAAAAATGTGTTAGAATCGATTTTTCTTGTTGACGTAAAGCCGGAAGTCAGTTTTATTGCACGGTGTAATCATAGGAATCACACATTTCGTACAAATTTAAAAGAATATAGTTCAATTCGAAATTAGAAAGGAATCGTGTGTTATTGGTCCCACAGTTGTACTTTTTTACCATGAATATGAAACCTTCATTATTAACATGAAACGTTCGTTAACATGTCTTAAACCCCTTCGATAAAACGATAAAATACTGTGCTATTTATATTCCCCCCCCCCCCTGTAAAATCGCAATGTTTTGGAAGATAGTTGATCGCGGGAAATATGGAGAGCGAAAGTAAGAGGTAAACACGTCGATTTTCTTATTAAATTTTATCTATATCCCTAAATGATAGATTCACAATCTTTTTGATTTCTGAGAGTCTCTTTTTTTTGTGTGTGTGTGTGTTTTCTGTTTCTGGTTGTCTTGATTCCGAGCTTGCTTCCCGCAGAGGTATAGGAAGATTTCGCCACCAAAAGTTTTCGAGCTGGAACGATTTCGCCATTATAAAATTTCTTCCCTAACAACTGTTTACAACAAAACAGTAAAATTAGGGAAAATGTTTACATGTTTTGTGATGTTTATGCGACCAATATTTTCTAACATGTCATGGTGGGAAAATCAATTACCTTTTCCTCTGCACTGTGTACTCTAGTTGATGTTTATCTTCCATTTCTTTCTGTTATTTCAGGACCATTGATGATATCAAAGCAGTTTTAGAATACGCCAAGTTGGAGAGAAGCGAAATCAAGTGTGAGACCCAGAGTATTTTCTTTGCTGATCAACTAGACAATGATGCTGTCAAACTGATTGAACTAGACAAGAATCTGTTAGAGACTTTGGAGAATGGAGAAAAGTAGTCACTTCTTATCTTCCTAATACAGGGTTTCCATCCATGCACATATGTGCGTGATTCATGCACTTAATTAAACAATCATGCACAAAAATAATATGAAGTAAAAATGTATGCATGTTATGGCATTTATTTAACTCTTTACCAAACGACGAAATTTTAGACATGTCCAATTTGAAAGCAGTTGCAGACAACAAAATTAATGTGACACAAAAGTTGAAAGGGTAGAAAACATTGTGGGTAAAGGAGAAAATGCTGGTTACCAGCGTTTTCTTCTTTTCCCACAATGTTTTAAAAGGCTTCTTTCTCAGGGTCGTTAAAAGTAGGGATTGTGTGGTAAAGGATTAAAATTATTAATGGTATTAATATGCCTCTCTAGTGTAAAATCACAGATTTTTGACTTACGTGCTACTCAAATTAACAAATTTATGTCTAATCATGTGGAGATACTACTCAAAAAATTAACTGGCATGGAAAAAAAAAAAAAGATCGCTGCAAAAGACGTGAAACCCTAACAAAAATCGGTTTGCCATTGTCTGATCATAGGCATTTCAAACTTTCTATTCAGCTTTATTAACTCTTAGAATGCTGAATTAATGAAATGGACCTCTTTAAACAGGAAATACCATTTGAAATATTGTCATTTCAAGCTTGTTTTGGCCAGAATGTGCAAAAAATTAGTGACAGTGAAGATCTCAGATCAGACTGCACATTCTGCAAAAACAACTTAAGTCGGTTCCAGCGCTTTATGGGTTAATGACTTTAAACTGTGAATTTACATAAATATCACTATAAAACAGCAAGTGAAAGCTAATTAGTGTCTGAAATTAACAGTGAAATGGAAAATTCTGTTGGCCATCAGGTTGTAAGTTGTCCCTCTGAGCATTTTTTTGCAGCGATTTTTTTACAATGGAAAGGTAAAAATATTGTGGGAAAAGAAGAAGATGCTGTTTATATCGGGTCTGTGATGTATACTGTCTGCTGTTGTGTGAGATATTATGGCCAAACCAATGCTAGAACAACCCTTTCTGGATCTTATCTACAGATTGAAAGTGACCATTTCAATTCTTAAGTAATTTTAACCTTGATCAACAATCCGAAGTTTTGACAGCCATGAAGAGGACAGATTTTGAAAACATTGTGGGAAAAGGGAAAAGAAAATGCTGTTTACCAGCATTTACTCCTTTTCCAACAATGTTTTCGAACTTTTCAAAGACAAACCCTATAATTTGAGCAACAAGTAATCAGTCATCTGATAGTGCCTTGGATGTGGACATGTCTTATTATTACTATTATATTTTTTTTTAATCAGGGAAAGAGTTAACCCTTTACCACACAATCCAGAGTTTTAACAACCCCCCAAGGATAAGAACTTTTGAAAACATAATGGGAAAAGGAGAAAGTGCTGGTATCCAGCATTTTCTCCTTTTCCCACAATGTTTTCTACCTTTTCAAAGAAAATTTTCCAAGTTTGTATAGCTTTTTTTTTTTTTTTTTTTGTCATCTGCAGATGCTTTCAATTTGGACCAGTCTAAAAGTTGGTCCTGTGGTAAAGATTTAAGTGTTGAATACAATTTCAATAATTTCAGCTCCATTGACTGAGATAATGAATAATAAGAAGGAAGTCAAAGTACCATACTATATCATGTATCAAGGGTAGATTCAAATTATTTTTATGTTTCACTTTCCTTATCCAGTATTGTTATTCGAGGTGATAAAGATGACAATGCAGTTCTTTGTACGGAGAACCAAACTTATGAAATCAAACAGGGAGAAATATCCAATCAGATGTTGTTGTTGTCACACTTAAAACTCGGACCAGACATCTCAAACACTGGGGAACCCACAGTTTGTTATACACAGGTTAGACTTAAATGTTAGAGCGCTAAACAAATACTCTGTGAAATAGGGACTTAATGCATCTGCAAAAAGTATCAACTCATGTCAGCCTGCCCAATCACTGCAGGCTGACCTAGGTTGAAACTTTTTGCTAGTAGTCAATTTCATGGATCCATAATTATGTGATGACTTGCTTGTCTGACGATATTATTGCCTAATTATACAAGATACTGACATTTTGATTTGTCCATATTGAAATCATTTGGAGACAAGAAATTAAAACATGTCATGATGTGTCTTAAATCATGCAATTTGCCTTTGAAATATCAGAAAATGCTATGAGAGAAATTATAACAGTGGAAATACTTTGTTGTTTTCATTTGATCCCTTTCCAGCCATGTTTTCAAAAACCATCTTTCTCAGGTCTGTCAAAAAATAATATGAGCTATGCTCTGGCAATAGGGGGGTAATTGCATATCCGTGATGCATTATACGAAGCAAGACATCACATAATTATGGATTCCTAACCTCCATTTCGTCTAACAACAGGCTGAATCCTGAGCTAGCACAGTCCTTGGACATGCAGAAACATGACCAATTGCAAAAAGTATTGATCAAGGTCAGCTTTGCTGACTGCGCAGGCTAACTTGACTCCATATTTCATGCAGATGCATTAGAACCCCTTTTCACAGAGCATGGGTCATATACATGTACACGTAATTTGTTAAAGGAGTTTCTAGTTACGAATATACAATAAGCTGGCAAAATATTCACACACGCACATGGAAATTTAATATGCATTGTTAATTTAATTCAATTGTGTTCGTCTTACTAGGTAGGGTCAATGGTGAATCAGTTTTATGAGTGCAGGCCATGTAAACCGAAGCTTCAAAAACTGAAGACACTGTTAGAAGAGAATCCTTTCAGTGGAGTGGCTTGCGAAGAAGATGAAGACCATCAGGGCAAAAAGGTGAAAACATTTTTCATGACTTTTTCCCTATGTCTTTAGTTTCATTTAAATTGTATGTCATTTTTTGCGTTTACAAGTACATTAACCCTTTATCACACGATCCCGACTTTTGAAAACATTGTGAGAAAAGGAGAAAATGCTGGTAACCAGCATTTCCTCCTTTTCCCACAATATTCTCTACTCTATTAAAGACAAATCATAATCTTAGCAGCATTTGATTTGTCATTTGCGATTGCTTCAGATTTGGTTCAGGCCAATTTTTTTTCCTTTGTTAAAGAGTGGAAATTGTCTTCAAAATTGATGAACAACATGATTGTACATCTTTCATGGCCTGATAGGAGAGTTTTTTGTTTTTGAAACATTATGATAAAGTTTAAGGTCTTTTGATAGCAACTGCACTTTTCTCTGTGAGGTTTCCATAACTATGACGGCTATAAGGATAGATAAAAACAATTTCTTTTTCTCCAATGTACCCTAGTAAATGACTTTGAAAATATCCTACTGAAATAAAGATATACTACATCTGTTGAGGTTTAATACTTGAGTCCATAAGGAGACAGAGAAATTGCTTGTTACAAGCCATTTCTCCTATTGCTAAAGTGTTTTTAAGCCAAGCAATTGTGTGTTTTGACAGCCTTGCAGAGGAGGAAACCATTAAACCTTTTGAGAACATTGTTGGTAAAGGAGAACATGCTGGTTCCCTTTCAATGTAAATCCCTGCCACTTGAGCCACATTCGAGTTGTGGTCTAGATGCTTCAAATATGGAAGCGTCTAAAACTTTTACCTCGGAGAATGAGTTAAAAGTCTACAGTAACTGCAAGGAAAAGAAATGTAAAGTGCAGCTGGAAAGGTGTTAACCCTTGAATTAGTTAACTCTTTACCTAAAGACAAAATTTTATGCCAGTCCAAATTGAAACCAGTTGTAGACAACAAAATAAATGTGACTGAAAAATTGAAATTTGTTTTTGAAAGGATAGAAAGCATTGTGGGAAAGGGAGAAAAATGCTGGTTACCAACATTTTCTCCCTTTGCCTCAATGTTTTCAAAAGGCTTCTTTCTCAGGGTCATTAAAAGTCAGGGGTTGTGTGGTAAAGAGTTAATTTTTCATTGGAGTGTTGTGGGCATGTGCTGGTTCGAATCCCTTCTCAGTCAACTTCACTCCAAGGATTAATGATAGTTGTTGCAATGAGGTTCATTTCTCTCTCTAGGCCAGTGATTGTTTTTTCGACAATGGCTATGTGGGAAAGCAGCCAGTAGCTTGGGAAGAAAACACTGCAAAATACTGATAAAAAGAAATTCCAGGAAAGCATGGATAGGTGCACTGGTGGCCACTATATATTTGAAAACAGCATAAAACACCATACTGTAAATCACCCTTGGGCAAAACCTTTCAGAGCCCTAGCCTTGCACTGATGAAACCCAGTACATGCATGTATATGTGAACTGTTGCCATGGTATGACTGAAATAATGTTGAAAGAGGTGTAAAACCATATTTAGTTCATCAATCAACTTGAAAAGCAGGTAATGATATGAAGATTGTCTTGTTTATTTCAGTACACATGGAATGACATTCTAGCTGTTGTACAAGGAAGTGAATCAGAAATCAAGTCAGCCCTTCAGAAGTTAGAAGCTATTGTCATTGAAGGTAAGAATCCACGTACCCTGATACATCTTGTTTATTAAAGTTTGTGGTAAAATTTTCATGAACAAATTTAGAAAAAAAATGAAAAAGAACTTAAGAGATTTTATTATCAGTAAAATGGTAGAAAAGTGTAAAGATTTGCAGTCAAAAATGCCTCTCACTGAAATGTTACTTCACTTAACCCTTTCCCAAACAAGCCCTGGTTTTCACCTGTCTGCAGTACAAGTCTTTTGAAAACACTTTGGGAAAAGGAGAAATTGCTCGTAACGAGCAATTTCTCCTTTTCCCACAGTGTTTTCTACCCTTTTGGAGAACTTTCCGCCATTTTCATCAAATTTAAAATTGTCGTCTGCAAACTCTTTCAGTTTGGAAGGGTCTAAAATTTGTCATTTGGGAAAGGGTTAACTGCCATCAAAGCATCTGTGATCATGGTTGCTGCTGTACTTGGAAAGTCAAGAGTCATTTGTGTTCAAACCAATAAAATTTACCACATGAAACAAGAAGGAGATAATCTTCTCCCCAAAATAACTTTGAAATAGCAACATTTGAGTTTTTACGATTTGGTTGAAGATTTCATTTAACCCTTTACCACACAATCATGACTTAACTGACCCTGAGATAGAAGTGTTTTGAAACATTGTGGGAAAAGGAGAAAATGCTGGTAACCAGCATTGTCTCCTTTTCCCACAATGTTTTCAATCCTTCCCAAAACAAATCTCAAACCTTCAGTCAAAGTTATTTTGTCTGCAAATACATGTAATTTGGACTAGTCTAAAATTTTGTCATTTGGTAAAAGGTTAACTTGTTTAGCAGGATAAGAGAAAAAAGAAGGGAAAGGCCAGAGATAAGTAATGTAATCAGTATTGCAGAATTTATAGGTTCATCCTGTTCTGACCGCACACATTTGAAATCTTACCAAATATAATCCATAATTCTGTCTGTTGACTTTCAGGTTATTGGAGAGTGTTAGACTTTGATTTCCTAGTACAGGTCATGACACATCTGATACAACTGTGTGAAGAAAATGATTGGTTACAGTCTGGGATTCCTATAGAGGAATGTTTGTCTGTGCTACAGGAGCTGTTTCCACGGTAACTACAGCCAATGTTGTTTTGACTTGGCGGGGGAGGGGGGGGTGTTACTTACCACCCTTGTCTCTATATTTCATGGTACCTTGATTTTTCTGTATACACTTTATTGTTTACAGTGGAACCTTGTCAAATGTCATTAAAATGTGGGTCTTGTGTGGCTCCCAAAATTTTGGAAGGGGAGGGCGCTGTGTTGACCATTTTCTGTATCTGTGCTGCATCTGAGAACTGGCATAAAAATCGATATGTTGCATGTAGAGAATGATAGTTTTCACACATTAAGTGATTATAATGTTTCACCTGTGGCTGTATATAAGTGGATGAGATTCAGACTACAAGAGCCTGTACCTGCCAGACACCAGGCAGGGACATCAGTGTCCTTGAGACACATTTCAAGTGTTGCTTGTCTCATAGTGGTAAAGGACTTGTAACCTGGAGGCCCTGGGTTTGAGCCTTACTGGAAGCAATAGGTTTTTCGTGGGAGCTTCCTTTGGTAAGATACTTCAGAGCCCCAGCCTGGTATTGGTGAAACCCAAGACATACATGCATAAGTTAGCTGTCGCCATGATATGACTGAAATAATGTTGAAAGTGGCACAAAACATCAATCAATTCCTTAGGAAGCACTCTAGATAAAACGAGGCAGTAAAGGTGTATTGTTCCGCCAAGACAACGCGCTTATTCATAAGGCTGTCATTGCCATGGCTGCCATTAACAATTGTGGCTTTGAACCGATTGTGTATCTGCTCTGTTTGCCGGATCTTGCTCCATCAGACTTCCTTCTATTTCCAAAATTGAAAAAGGCCGTGCCCTCTTTGGGTCAGATGATGATGTCATACGTGCAGTGGAGGACTTTCTGAATGGTCCGGAAATGGAATTCTTGAAAAGTGGCATTGTAGCCCTTAACCTTTACCACACAATCCCGACTTTTAACGACTCCTGGGAAGAAGCCTTTTGAAAACATTTTGGGAAAAGGAGAAAATGCTGGTAACCAGCATTTTCTCCTTTTCCCAAAATGTTTACTATCCTTTCAAAGACAAATCTGATTATTTATTCCTCGTTTAAATTGTTGTTTGCTCATGCTTTCAAAATGGACATCTAAAATTTTGCCGTGTAGTAAAGGGTTAACCCTTTACCACACAACAAAATTTTACACTTGTCCAAATTGAAAACAAATTAGATATGGCTCCTATGGTGAGATTTGTCTGGAAAAGGACAGAAAAACATTGTGGAAAAAGGAGAAAATGCTAGTTACCAGCATTTTCTCCTTTTCCTTCAATGTTTTCAGAAGGCTTCATACTCAAGGTTTGTTAAAAGTCGGGATTGTGTGGTAAAGGGTTAAACACCACTAGCAATAGTGTATAGATACTGAAAAGGTATCTGTCGAAAAATTATGCAATATGTCCGCCAAACGTCAAACCCTTACATATGAGGCTCACAAGTTATCAATCAGCCCTCATAAGTTACAGCTTTGAATCAATATGATGAAAGGCGCTCTGGCTAAAAGGAGTTTTACATCTCTGTGATGCCTTTTACCATGGAAATCATCATATAACTAGGGATTCGTAAAATCTGTTTTGTCTTACAAGTTAGCAACAAATTGAATCTAGAGATAGAATAGTCAGTCCTTTGACTTGCAGGAACTTAACAGCAAAAGGTTTTGACCCTGGTCAACCTTTGCAGGCTGGGCAGGCTGATCTGGATCAATACTTTTTGCAGACGCATTGAAACCCCCTTTTCACAGAGCATGGTTCATATACAAATTATCACTCGTTATAGTACTTTGAATTTTTTTTTTTTTTTTTTTTTTTTTTTTTTTTATTCTTTATACCCCCGCAAAACGAATGTTTTCGGGGGTATACTGGAATCACCCTGTCTGTCTGTCCGTCCGTGTGTCCATCTGTGTACAAAATACTACTAATTTTGTGTCGCAAACTCCTCCTCCAGTTTTCTTTCAATTGTATTGAAACTTTGCACATACATGCATCATGTATTGAAGGTTTGCAAGACGCAATTTTCAAGTGTCAACTCCTCCTGCTTCATGAATTATCTCCCCTTGAACTTGACACTTTTTTTTCTCTTAACATCAATACTAGTTTCTGTCAAAGCCCTGGCGGGGGTATTAAGTCACATTTAGTGACAGCTCTAGTTATTTCTGTGATTTCAGTAATGTGATAGAACATGTGATCAAATGTTTCTCCAGTAAAGTAGAGCCAAAATGTGATGGAGATGATGATGAGGACAAAATGCAAATAGGTTTACACAAGTTTTGATTTTCTTGTATTTTGATTAACTGCTTTTGAAATCATCAGCCATCTTGAGTGACACATGTCTTAATTCTCTGCTAATTGATTGACTGTTTACCAACAACGTTGTGTTTTAACCCTGAGAGAGAAGCCTTTTGAAAACTGTGTGGGAAAAAGAGAAAATGTTGGTAACCATTATTTTTTTCCTTTTCCCACAATGTTTTCTACAGTTTCAAAGATGGAAACCATCGTATGGACTACTTTAAAATTGTTGTCTGCATATTCTTTCATTTTGGGCTTGTCTAAAGTTTTGTGGTGTGATAAATAATTTTGTGGTGTGGTGTGGTAGTTAAGCAGGAAAGTAGTTAGTTGTGTGGCTACTTCGATAGAAACGGTACACCTTTTCACTGGGCTGCTAAAATAACTGACATACCTTGGGGAAAGGTGAGAAATATGCAACACATAGGTCGCTAGTTTATGGCATGCTTTAGCCCTTTACCCCTCTACCACACAGTCCCCACTTTTAACGACCCTGAAGAAAGAAGCCTTTTGAAAACATTGTGGGAAAAGGAGAAAATGCTGGTAACCAGCATTTTCTCCTTTTCCCACAATGTTTTCTATACTTCCCAAAACAAATTTTTAATTTTCGAGTCACATTTATTTTGTCGTCTGCCAATGCTTTCAATTTGGACCAGTCAAAAATTTTGTCGTTTGTTAAAGAGTTAATTTGGTTATTAAGATTTGACTGATAAACTAGTGTCTGAGATGCCCTCCTGGGTAGTTTTATAGGTAGTGTTTCTGGTTTGTTACCTGGTTGGTTGCGAGTTCGACACCTGGTTGAGGCAAACTTGCTTTCTGGAGATTTTTCACATCTCACCTCTGAGGCATGTGAGAAAAGAAGTCAGTGACATGGAAAAAAAAACATTGTATCAGTACTGGTGTGAAAAATTCAGGAGCCACAAGTCTAGGTGCACTGACCGCCATGATATGACCTAAGCTGTTAAAAATGGCCTTAAACTCCAATACAATCAATCAATAATCAATCTGTGTCTGAGATAGTCTACCCATTTACAGGAAATTTGAATAGTTTTATTTTATATCACCTTTCTGTAATATTTTGCAGATATTGACTATTACATGTTAAATGAAGAAAAAGTATGCAGATTCTTTGCAGAACAAATATTGAAGCATGCCAGTAAGGTAAGACAACAGATGAGCTGTGCAGGTTGATAGGTAATACCTCTGAGGGTTCTACCTTTATTTCTTTCATATTTAAAACCTATACAAGTCATATATATGTACGAGGGTCCTCCAATAATGAGTGAGACTGTTGTCATATCTCAAATATTGTCTGACAGATTTTAATGAAACTTTGCACATATATTGCCTAACATATTAGCAACACAAAAATTATGTCAAATGACGTTACGTTATGACGTCACAATTATGACGTCACTTCCTGTGACACAAACAACTGCAACATGGCCAGCTTCACAGCAGAAGAACAACGTGCATATATAAAAATTGAGTATTATAAGGGTAGCACTGGAACAGAGATTTTTCAAACCTTACAAGAAGTTTGTGGAGACCAAGCTATTTCTCGTGCAGCAGTGTTCCGGTGGATTGCACAGTTTAAGGAAGGAAGGACTAGTGTGCAGAAGCAACCCAGCCCAGGTCGGCCAACAGAAGCAACAAGCGAAGAAAATATCCAAAAGGTGAAGGCTGTAATGGAGACTGATCAAAGATACACATGCGAAGAAGTAGCCAATGAAATTGGGATAAGTCATGGGTCAGTACATACAATTTTGACAAATAAGTTAAACATGCGACGTGTTGCTGCAAGGTGGGTACCCCATGCACTGAGCTCGGAGCAGAAACAGGTAAGAGTGGATGTTGCCATTCAATTACTGGAAAGATACAAAAATGAGGGTGATATGTTTCTTAACAGGATAGTGGCAATAGATGAGACTTGGAGACAAAGTTATGAACCAGAACTAAAAAGACAATCTTCAGAATGGCACATGCCAGGGTCCCCACAACCCATTAAATTCAGGCGAAAACAAGGAAATTTGAAGATGATGATGATTTTTGCCTATGATAATCACGGCATATTAGCTGCAAATCGGGTCGCAATTGGGAAAACAGTTAATCAAGAGTATTATCGTACATTTCTGATGTCTGTCTTGAGACCTGCCATTCGCAAGAAGCGACCGGAGCTGCTTGAACTTACACCATTAATTCTGCATGACAACGCCGCCTGCCACAAGGCAGGTAGGGTGACGTCACTTTTGAGGCTCTATAACTGGGACATTTTACCGCACCCTCCATATTCTCCAGACATGAGTCCTCCAGACTTTGATCTTTTTCCTAAGGTGAAACAACCATTGTGAGGTGTGCGTTTTGAGGATTTAGATGCCCTGGAAGTAGAGGTGGCCAGTCAAATTTGACGCATTAACTCTGGTTGCCTAGCAACGGGAATTAGAAGACTTCCTCATCGATGGAATTCTGTCATTGAAAAGGGAGGAGCCTATATTGAAGGAATGCAGGAACATTGGATGTGTATTAGTTCAGGTATTTCTTCAATAACTACAGTCTCGCTAATTATTGGATGACCCTCGTACATGTATAGTGCTGGAGAGAGCTTGGATGTAAGTTCCATTTTAGCCCATAGCCTCTCAAAAAAGAAGTACAGAGAGCAATTTTCAAGTGAGGCCAATCATAATTTTTTGAGCAGGGTTCTTGGAAAAGGGCATTTGATGTATCTTCCTAATGCATTGTACAAAGCTTGTCATAGCATAATTCTTTATCACACAATCCTTTAAAAACCTGATAAAGACATGGAAACATTGTGTGTAAAGGAGAAATGCTGGTAGAGAAATGCTGGTACCAGCATTTTCTCCTTTTCCTACAATGTTTTATACCCAACTTCCACTGTTTGAGCTACATTTAATTTTTGTCATCTACAAATGCATTGGCTTTGGACATGTCTGAAATTTTGATGTGAAGTAAAGGGATGATATGGATCCATGTTGTCTGAAATGGCTGAATCAGGTGAGGTGAGACAGTCCTTTCACATGCAGTAACAAATAGTTTGACCCAGGTCAGCCTGCACAGACTGTGCAGGCTAACATGGGTCAATTTTTCTGCAGATGCATTATACACCTTGTTCTTTAAACCAGCATTTTCTCCTTTTCCAACAATATTTTCAAAATCCTTTTTTGTCATGAGTTGTTAAAACTTGGGATTGTGTGGTAAAGGGTTATCCAAATGACAAAATTTTACACTTGTCCAAGTATTTGCACATGACAAATATAGCTAGCCTAGTGTAAGATGTCCATGAGAGTGTAGAAAATGTTGTGAGCAGTTGATAAAATGCTGGTTACCAGCATTTTCTCCATCTCCCACAATGTAGCTTTCTTTCTTTGGGTCATTAAGACTCATGATTATGTGGTAAAGAGTTAATTGTGATTTGTATTGAAATCACAAAAAATGTTATTACACACTGATGTTTCAGTTCAATCTAAACCAGTTTCTGTCAACATGGGAAAAGAGTGTACCAGAGGGAATGAAAACCAGCTTATATCAACTTGAGGTGGGTTCCAGTTATTTTTATGGGAAACCAGAGCTCCAGACTGAGGGGGCAGATTTTGATTTCAAAATTGAAAATATTAATTATTTGCCGCTGAACTCTTTATTATGATACTCATTCGAATCATATCGAGACGATTCTAATGAGTACCCATAACATAGGGTTTGGAAGAGAAATAATGGATTTAGAATACAATCACTCCCTCTTATTTGGAGCTCTGGGAAACCATCATCAGTTCTCTCTAATACATCACACTGACATTATGTGACAATGTTGGTCCATGCAAAAAGGCTGTATTTCTTACACATCACCCTAGCATTATATGACAGTCTTTATCCGTACAGAAAGGGAGGGCAATTGTGGTTTGGCTCTGTCCAGCCATCCTTCCATCTATGTATCATCCTTCTAATTTATTTTTCCATTTAAAATTGTACACCTTTCCACCGAGAACATGAATTATAAGCTATGCTCGGAAAAGGGGGTTAAATGCGTCTGCAAAAAGTATCAACCAATGTCTGCAGTTCACGCAGGCTGAAATAGGTGAAAACTTTCTTGCAGGAGTAAATTTTCTGCATGTTGAAGGACCATTGTCCTCATGATTTCTGTCAAGGGTCTTGTCAGAGAGCAGACTGTTGTGCTTAAAAATTTCCAAGATAGGACATTGAAATAAGTGAGACAAATTCACTTAGTTGAAATCCATACATAGATATGAATTGGACTAAGTCTAGGACATTTTTTTCTTATTCGTGAAGACACTGTCTCATAAGGCGTTTAGAAAAAGGATTTGTAACTCATTTCAGAAGTTGGCTATTATTCACAGTCAAGTGTGTGTTTTCAGAAAAGTTGAACTTTTTTCTTTGTGATCAATCACATTCAAGAACCAAGCCAAGGGAAAGGTCTTCTCTTGAATTTGGCAATTCTGGGTCAAATTTCAGTTCAGGTCATTCCACCATGCTGAAACATGGATGGATTTAAATATTGACAGCGTAAGAACGCTCTTTTTATGTTTCACATCTAGCTTGCTATGTATTCTGGCCGTGTTGAGGAAAACCAGGCCATTAGTTTTAGTAACCTCTTTCACTTCAGGGTATGGCACTGGTAGACAGGGAGAGCACTCCAGAAACTATATCCTATCTACCATTAGATGTTTTACCAGAAGACATTACAGAAAGGTAAACAATTGATCACTATTTGTATTATTCTCTTAAAGACACTTCTTTACTCTTTTTTTTTTTTTTCAGCCAGTTGGTTACCCAATTCATCTTTATTTTATCAAACTATAGTCATTCTTGTATCTTCGTGCTAAATGTTGCCCCTGACAGTTGCAACGTTGGATAGATTATGACCGCTGGAAAATGCATTTCATTTTCTGGAGGCCATCAAGGAAAATACTGTTGTGAGGTTTTCAGTTTAAAATAGAAGATATCTGATATATCTTGTCATCCTTTGCATCAGATATATCAGTTGATTTATCGTCTGCAAATGCATTCAATTTGGACAAGTCTGAAATTTCGACATTTGGTAAAGAGTTAATAATGCCCCATGTAACTGGAGTTGCATTTTTGAATTGTGCATGAAAACAATCAACTACAGATCAAATGGAAAAAGAGCCTTTAGGCCTGCATGCCTGTACATGTAGAAGATTTTCATGTATAAATGAATGTGAGTAAGTCCAAAGGGTTGATTGTTAAAAGAGCCATGTCCTTGAAAGTATCGATCCTTCTGTTAGCCTGCCGAGGTATTGCACTATTTTATTGACAAAAACTTAAAAATTGTGAGGGTGATGTGATGTGGAACTAACCCATGTCAAGCCTCACTGTCTATATAAGGTTACTCCTGTTGCTGTGCTATGGATTCCATCTGAACACAGATGTTGCCTGATAGAGAGCAAGTATATTTACATGAGGTTGTCAGATAGGTAACTAGATAGTAAAATCTTCATTATCGTTGATGAAAAAAATATGGTAAGTTCTCTGTAAATATGCCCTACTATCCCTACTTTTTCTTCCTTATAATCCCTACTTTTTCAAAAAGTTTATCCCTACTTTTTTGCAGAAGGGCACTTGAAAGCCAGTTTGTATAGTAACAGTATTTAACACTGTTTCAACATTATTTCATTTATATTGCAGCAGCCTGTGCACCTATCCATGCTTTCCTGCTGTTTATGTTACCAGTACTTCACACAATTTTCTTCTTAAAGCGACTTGCTGCTTTCCCACATGACTATCATCAACACAAGAATCCTAGGTCAGAGATGCGTGAATTCTGTCGCAGTGACCCGCATTTGTTCTCCTTTGTAGTGTTGTATTGCATTCGATTGGATACAGTCACGATTCTGTGTGTGCATTTCAGATTTAATTTCCTGTTTAAAACAAAAGAAAAATGGACATTTGATGAAATTTCTCCCTATATCAAGTAAGTTTGAGGATTTCATAGAAGTTTTAAGTTTGATAAAGATATGAACCATGCTCTGTGAAAAGGGGGCTTAATGAATCGGACTGCGTAGGCTGACCTTGGCCGAAAGTTTTTGCTATTTGTCAATTTCTGTTTGTCCAAGGACCATTCTACCTCATCATTAAGTTTGTCATTAAAAAAAGTGGCTATTATGGATCCATAAATATGTGATGGTTTGATTGGTGCAATGCATCACGGAGATACGTTAAGCCCCCTTTTGCCAGAGCATGGTACATACAGATTTTTTGTACAAACTTGTTTTTAATTCCTTTTGTTGTGCTTTAACCCTTGACCACACAGTCCAGAGTTTTAACAACTTAGATGACGAAGGCTTTTGAAACATTGTGGGAAAAGGAGAATACGATGGGTACCAGCATTTTCTACTTTTCCAACAATTCTTCCTTCCATTTTACAAGCTAGTACCATTCATTACTTTAACAACATTTTTATTTTGGCCTCTGCACAAACCTTTTCTATTTGGACAGGTCTACAACTTTGCCCTGTTGTGAAGAGTTAATCCTTTACTACACAATCCCGACTTTTAACAACCCTGAGGTAGAAGCCTTTTGAAAACATTGTGGGAAAAGGAGAAAATGCTGGTAACCAGCTTTTTCTCCTTCTCCAACAATGTTTTCTACTCATCCCAACACAATCCCAACTTTTAACAACCCTGAGGTAGAAGCCTTTTGAAAACATTGTGGGAAAAGGAGAAAATGCTGGTAACCAGCATTTTCTCCTTCTCCCACAATGTTTTCTACTCATCCCAAAACAAATTTCAATTGCTCAATCACTTTTATTTTGTTATCTGCCAATGCTTTCAATTTGAACTGGTCTTAAATTTTCATTGTGTGGTAAAGAGTTAATGATCAATCTTTTCAGTGACATGTTTCAGATATCAAGTATACTTAAGTTGACTCTACAATTTCGTATTAAGGAGGAAAAGGTTTGTTTGGTCTTTGAATTAGTGTTGCTACAATTTTTTTCTGTAGATGAATTTAAAAAATGTTTGAGTAAATTATGGATAAACAAAATAAGAACAGATTTAATATACGAGTATTTCTGAAATCACTGTTGTAAAAGCAAACATTGCTTTTGCTTTGAGTCATGCTCTGGGAAGAGGGGGCTTAATGCATCTCCGAAGAGCATGATACTAAACAAGTCATCGCATAATTATTGATTGGTAAAATCAATTTTGTAAATCAACCGACTGATTCATGAGTTACACTGGTTCATTGACACGAAATTGACAATAGCAAAGATTTTTGACCCCTAACAGCCTGTGTGGACTGTGCAGGCTGACCTGGGTCGATACTTTTTGCAGATACATTAACCCTTTACTACACAATGCTGCCCTTTGATGCCCCTGGGAAAGAAGGCTTTTAAAAACATTGTGGAAAAAGGAGAAAATGCTGGTTACCAGCATTTTCTCCTCTTTCCACAATGTTTTCTACCCTATCAAAGAAAAGTTTCACCATTTGAGCCAAATTGAAATTGTCATCTGCAAATGCTTTCAGTTTGGACAAGGCTAAAATTTTGTCGTCTGGTGAAGGGTTAAGCCCCCTTTTCAGAGAGCATGGCTCATATTACTTTTTTTGCCAGTTTATAAAGGTGTCCTGCTGTAATACAAGAAAGTTCTTGGCAAAGACATGTCCTGTCTTCAGCCTTTATCACACCATCCTGAGTTTAAACTAACCCTGGGAATAAGTCTTTAGAAAACATTGTGGGAATAGCATTTTCTCCTATTCCTACAATGTTTCCTACCCTATCAAAGACATATGATATTCCATCATTGGAGCCACATTTAAATTGTCATATGCAAATGCTTTCAATTTGGACTGGTCTACATTTTTGTGGTAAAGGTCCAGAAATACCAGCTATGCATAGATATATCCACTTGCCACAGTGGATTAACTTCTTACCGTTCAATCCTTAGTGTAACAACCTAGAGAAAGCAGACTGTTGAAAACATTGTGGGATAAGGAGAAAATGCTGGTTATCAGCATTATCTCATTTTCCAACAATGTTTTCTACACTTTCCCTGACAAATCCCATCGGTATAGCCTTATTTATCACACAGGAAAGCTAACCATGGTTTATCTTTTTCAGGGATTTACAAACAGAGAAAATGGATGTCACAGCTATGCTCACAAAATTTGCACGCTCATCTACAAGTAATGGAACCAAAGTTTTTAATTCTAGGAAGCCTGTGTACTGAGGTCAAAGACTGTGGAAAGATTTGAGTGGTGTCCTGCTAAAATTCAACAACACTGTGAAACAAATATAAATTGACCATGCTCTGTGAAAAGGGGCTTAATGCATCTGCGAAAAGTATCGACCCAGGTCAGCCTGCACAGGCTGATCTGGGCTGAAACTTGGCTGTTGGTCAATTTTTTGTTGGTTGTTAAAAAACGGTGGAGTGATGGCTTGATTAATATAATGCATCATGGAGATGCATTGAGTCCCCTTTTGCCAGAGCATTGCTCAAATGAATGACATCTGTTCTGGGTGCTAATGAAGAACGAACATGTTGGCAGTGCCAACCTGGGTTAGTGGTAAGGTGTAGGATTAATGAGCCAGGAGTCTTGAGTTTGAACCATGATTTAGGAAAAATTCTCTCTTGGGATTGTTTACAGCCATCACAACAGGATTCACTCAATTTTAAGAGCTGAAAGTTGTCACAACATTGTATGTATTCATAAACAGTCAGAGGCGAAGGAGAGATTTATGGGTGCCATTGGAAATCACAAATGCATGGAGATGCTCTTGCCACCCCCATGTTGCAGAAATACTGTGGAAAAAGGGCATTAAGTTTTAACAACCTTGATGAAGTTTTTGAAAACCTTGCGGGAGAAGGATAAAATGTTGGTAACCAGTATTTCCCCTTTTCCCACATGTTTTCTACCTCTTCAAAGTAAGAGGTCATCATTTGAGCTGGATCGAATATGCTGTCTGCAAATGCTTTTAACTCTTTCGGCGCCAAATAAATCAACTTGACCTCTTTGCACTGCTGTTAATACAACCTATTGAGACTCAGAAATTTTTTATCATATAGGCTTGGTTAAACAAGCGGATGGTATAGATCAAAGATCAGACTGCACATTCTGTGCAGTCTGATCTTGATCTATGCCATCCGCAAAAGCCCCTGTTTTCACCTATGGCGCTGAAAGGGTTAAATTGGTCAAGTCTAAGATTTAAACATCAAACAGTACAACTGTTTCTAATGTAGTTAATATTTAAAAGTTTGGTGCCGTTATGTTGTAAACTTTTAGTTTATGTAAATTGTAAAAATAAAGTAACACTGGTGAACAAACTATTATTCCTTTGCCTCTTATCAAACAGTGGTACTCAACTTTGTATGCACGATTATTTTACGATAGAGAGATCCATTTAACTCTTTAGCCACACATTCCCGGGTTTTAATGACCTTTATGAGAAGGACATTAGCTGAGGGATTGCTGCCTGGCTCAGTGGTAAAGTATAGGACTTGTAACCTGGAGGCCACGGGTTCTAGCCTCACTGGAGGCACTGGTTTTTCGTGGGAGTGTCCTTGAGCAAGTCACTTCAAGGCCCCAGCCTAGTGTTGGTGTGAAGCCCAGGAGATACATATAGATGTGCTGCCCAGCAGGACTAGCAATCAGAGGTTGTGATTTAATAACTCTACCAAACGACAAAATTTTAGACATTTCAAAATCGAAATCATTTGCAGACAACAGAAATAAGGTACTCTAAAAGTGAAATTTATTTTTGGAATGGTAGAAAACATTGAGGGAAAAGGAAAAAATGCTGGTAACAAGCATTTTCCCCTTTTACCACAATGTTTTAAATAACCTTTTTCGTCAGGGTTGTTAAAATTTAAGATTGTCTGGTAAAGGGTTACAATCCCGGCTCGACCAAAATTGTTACTGAACAGTGACTTGTGATCGCTTTGGTGACAAGGTTCATTTCTCTTTTTGTGTAATCATAAAAAAATCAAAACGACCTGGAAATTGCACTTTTTTGGTCATTTCTATTTTGTAAACATAACTACATGTATTTCAGAGTGGTCTTCGAATTTAAATAATTGAGTTTTTTTTTTTAACCATTTCAAAACAGCCATGGAATTGCAGTGGTTGGTTATGTGTTTCAGGTTTGTTACCCATACAAGCACTAACCGTAACGCACGTTGTTTAAAAACCACGGAAAGATGTGCATCACACCGCATCGTTTTAAAAGCTAGCTCAACAGTGTAGTTGGTTTTAAGTACGAATATCGAACTGCTGTCAGTGATACTACTGTCCTCCCTGAGAAGATAATAGACACGGGAAATTGATTGATTGATTGTATGGTGTTTAACGCCGTTTTCAACATTATTTCAGTTATATCGCGGCGGCCAGTGCACCTACCCATGCTTTCCTGGAGATTCTTTTACCAGTACTCTGCACAATATTCTTTCCAGGCCACTGGCTGCTTTCCCACATAACCATCGTCGAAACAATGGTCAGTGGTGAGAGAGGAATGAATCCTGTCGCAATGACTATCATCAATCCTCGGAAAGAAATTAGCCAAGCCGGGGATCGAACCAGCGACCTCCTGTTCTCACGTCCTGTACGCTACCGACTGAGCTACGGGGGCTTGGAGAGACACGGGAAAGATGCGAGGCTAAAGCAACTTCCGTCCCACAGTTTTCAAAATCGCATCTCTGCTGTCAACTGTAATGTGTATCAGCTTGTTCACCCATTGAAGCGCTAAACACGTAGCACGTTGTTTAACCTTTTACCAGACGACAAAATTGTAGCCTTGTCCAAACTGAAAGCATTTGCAGACGACAATTTCAATGTGGCTCAAATGGCGCGATTTTTCTTTGATAGGGTAGAAAACATTGTGGGAAAAGGAGAAAATGCTGATTACCAGCATTTTCTCCTTTTCCCACAATGTTTTCAAAAGGCTTCTTTCCCAGGGCCGGTAAAAGACGGCATTGTGCCGTTTAGGGTTTACAAGCACGAAGAGGCATGCACCAAACCGCATCGTTGTATTTATAAGACAACTCGACAGCAAGATTGGTTTAACCCTTTCCCAAACAAGCCCTGGTTTTCACGTGTCTGCAGTAGAAGTCTTGAAAACACTGTGGGAAAAGGAGAAATTGCTCGTTACGAGCAATTTCTCCTTTTCCCACAGTGTTTTTTACCCTTTTTGATAACTTTCTGCCATGTTCATCAAATTGAAAATAGTCGTCTGCAAACTCTTTCAATTTGGACCAGTCCAAAATTTGTTGTTTGGGAAAGGGTTAAGGTGATATACATCAAACCGCTTTTCGTGACACAACATTTTGGGTCGTTATTGTACAGATAGAACCATCAAACTGTTTTTCTAGCGAGGCTATAATCTTTGGGGAACAAATATTTCGCCAGTTACAAAGAGCTTGTTATTAAGTAATGCAGTTTTATTGGTTTTTGATATTTCTACTGAAATTGTTTTTTATTGTACAGTGTAGATTCAAGTGAGAGACTTACAGTCTGATTCTGGATATATACTGTCGATAAAAAGCAATTTAAATCGCCTTTTTGCCTGGAAAAGGATACTCCCAAGCTGTCGGCTGCCTTGTGAACTAAACAAATCGAAACGTTTTACTGATTGGCTTTAAATAAATCCTTTGATTAAAGAAAGAATGAGAGAGGCAGGCGACGTGTATCGATCCAAAAATAGATAAATAGCGTAGTATCGTGTTGGAATTTGTAGAACGTGCATCCACCAAGTATTGTTTATAATACATGAGAATTGACAGATCTTGGATAACGTTTCCCGTAATGTCATTACGTTCCATTATAACAGCTTTAATCCTGTCGGCGCCGGGTGCAAAATCAAGGGCACTTTGCGGACGGTATAGATCAAGATCAGACTGCGCAGAACGTGCAGTCTGATCTTTGATCTATACCGTCCGCCTGTAAAGGTCGAACCTATAAGATAAATATTATTTCTGAGTTTGAGTGAATTGTATTTTCAGCCATAAAAATGGAAGTTTTTATGCTAGTATTCGGTGTTGGACGAGTTAGGCCATGATAGGCCTGTCATGTGGTTGTATGTGCAGTGCGCGGTATCGTGATAGTGTGCAGTATAATGTTGTGGCAGCATGACAGTATATAGTATGTTTGCGTGCACGACATGTTTCGTTAAACCAGGTAAGACGTGATGTAATGTGGTTTGTGTACAGTATTGCGGGGTTTATATTTGTTGTATTAGTTGTTGACGGTCGGTTTTAACTCTTTCGGCGCCAAATAAATAAACTCGACTTCTTTCGATGGCTGTAAATGCAATCCACAGAGACCCAGAAAGATTTTTATCGGCTTGATTAATTAAGCGGACGGTACAGATCAAAGATCAGACTGCACGTTCTGTGCAGTCTGATCTTGATCTGTGCCGTCCGCAAAAGTCCCTGTTTTCGCCTATGGCGCTGAAAGGGTTAACTATACAGTTTGGTGTATCACTATTATCACGGCAATTTATTTTTGTGTTTCTGACTCACCAATACCAGAACAGGGGGTCGCTTGTTCGAATCCAAAGCTCGGCCATTTTCTTGCCAAGTATACTACTGATGATAGTCCTTGGGACAGGATTTATTCCTCCCTCACCGCTAATCATTGTTTCGACGATGGTTAAGTGAGAAAGCAGCCAGTGGCTTGGGAAGAATATTGTGCGTAATGCTGTTAAAGAAACTCCAGGAAAGTATGGATAGGTGCACTGAGCGCCACGGATAACTGAAATAGTGTCGGAAATGGCGTTAACCCTTTCCCAAACGACAAATTTTAGACCCTTCCAAACTGAAAGACTTTGCAGACGACAATTTTAAATTTGATGAAAATGGCAGAAAGTTCTCAAAAAGGGTAGAAAACACTGTGGGAAAAGGAGAAATTGCTCGTAACGAGCAATTTCTCCTTTTCCCACATTGTTTTCAAAAGATTTGTACTGCAGACACGTGAAAACCAGGGCTTGTTTGGGAAAGAGTTAAACGCCATACAAACAATCTTTTGATATTGATGAAAGATGGGTATACCGTTTCTATTGAACTGTGAAACGTTTCAGGAATGAGGGCCATTCTTGAGTTATTTCCCTTAATTCCTCTCCAGTACTACATTGGTTCTGAAAAAGGGATTACTTGGGTTTTATCCTTGATTTTCTTGCACTACACACATATGTTTTAGAGATAATATCTCGGCTAATTCTGGTTAGATTGTTTCACAAATCGATATATACGCTTTTCTCTGATGATTGAAAACATGATCTGCTTTAAAATTATATGGGGATCTTACATATAATTATAAATCAAATTATATCTATCGCAACATCCCCAAGGGGAATCAAGGATAAAAACAAAGGAATACAGGTAAAAGGACCAATCTGTGATTTGGTTACCTTTAGTCTTTATCTGGCAAGGGAGATAAACTGGCTTACAGGAATTGCCTGCATTGGTTATAAGGGCCCGGTTTCACAAAGAAACTTAAGTCTGTTATTTTACTCAAATCTTCAAACAGACTTAGTTTCTGACTTAAGTGGAGTCTGTTATTCCAGACGTATTTCACTGACATTAATAGACTTATGTAACATTCTCAAGTTCCGTGTGGACACAACGTTTCCGACTCAACACTGCAAAATAATGGACTTTAGTCTGTTAATTAGACTCAAGTCCATTTATTTTGCTTAGTTGAGTCTGAAAAGTAGTGTCAACTTAGGATTTGAGAAGGTTACCACAGTCTGTCAATGTTACATAAATGCGTCTCAAAAAATAAACTCAACTTGAGTCAGAACCTGGGACCAGTTTTTACGAAAAAACTTAAATCTCTTATTTTACTCAAATCTACTAAGAGTCCCAGGTCCTGACTTACGTTGAGTTTGTTATTTATTTGAGACACATTTCAGCAATATTAACAGACTGTAGTAACGATCTCAAATCCCGAGTTGCCACTAAGTTTTAGACTCGACAAAATAAGTGGACTTAAGTCAATTAACACACTTAAGTCTGTTATTTTGCATAGGTGAATCCGTTACGTTGTGTCAACACAGGACTTGAGAATGTTACATAAGTCTGTTGATATGGTGAAATGCGTCTTGAATAACAAATTTAACTATAAAGTCGGAAAATAAATTAACAGATTTGAGTAAAATAACAATCAAGTTTTTTCGTTAAACCGGAGCCTTGGAATATTAGAAGAGTTGAGTACATAAGAGAGTTAAGTTTTTTTTGTGAAACCGGGCCTTGGAGCCCAGGATAGGAAAGGATTAGACATTAATTGATATTTCATTCTATAGTACTACATTTCATTATCTCAGGTTGTTAAGGGGAAAGGAGTTGAGGGACTGGATGGGACTGGAGGGATGCTATATGTGTGTAATGATTCTATAAGTCTACGTAGGAGTTTGATATCTATATTTTAGCATGGCTAGCCTAATATTCAACAAAGCCAAATTTTTAACATTTTTATGCAAAAACAAATTCTGCCATGCAGACATTCCACCATTATCTCTCAGTATGCTGACGCGGATGTACAGAATGCGCCCTCTCATTAAGATTAACTCTAAATACCAAAACGACAAAAATTCGGACTAATGCAAATCCAAAGCATTTACCAAGGAGGTATCGCACATAACGCACAATACGCAAGTGCGTAGCCTATTGTAAACTTTTTGAAAGGGGGGGTCACATGCTCTCGGCGTTTTGTCACGTTAGAGAATAGTATAATTCACATTGATAATCTCGTTTTTTAACGACATTGGGAACTTTTTACGCGATCTTTGGAAACACTGTTGGAAAAGGAGAAAATGCTGATGACCAGCATTTTCTCCTTTTCCCACAGCGTTTTCTCTCCTTTCAAAGACAAATATCATTGTTTGAGCTACGTCTAATATGTCCTCTGCAGATGCTGTCAATACGGACATGTCTATAATTGTGTTACCCTTTACCAGACAACAAAATTTTAGCCTCGTCTAAATTGAAAGCACTAATTTTGCAGATGACAAAATCAGTGTAACTCAAAAATTGATTTTTGCCTTTCACAGGGTAGAAAACATTGTGGGAAAAGGAGAAAATGCTCGTATCTATCTATCTATCTATGAAAAACCTCACGCGGAAAGACACAAGTGGTTATTTATTTATTTATTTTATTTTATTTTATTTTATTTATTTATTTATTTATTTATCAAAATCTGACCTCTGCAGGGGTGTAAGAGGTCATGTTTGTATGGGAGTAGGTTAAACCTATATCAGAACTGCCAGACACGGGGAGGTTCCAAACGACATAGCCTGCACATATGGCATGTTCTTTATAGCTTTCAATAACAATAAATGTTATCAGGGAAAACTGGGAAAGCATGGCAAGGGATCGATACCGTTTATCCATGCGCCAAACAATCACGTGACTGTACGAAAATGAGGTAGAAGGCTTTTGAAAACATCGTGGAAAAAGGAGAAAATGCTGGTAACCAGCATTTTCTCCTTTTTCCAAGATGTTTTCCAATAATTTCGAAAACAATTTCCATCATTTAAGGCCTTTTTAATTTGTCGTCTGCAAATGCTTTAAGTATGGAACAGTCTAGAATTTTGTCGTCTGGTAAAGGGTTCAGTTCGGACTGTCGTCTGCATTTTCCGATTCTACTCTGGAAGGACAAATACCGTGGTAAATTTTAAGTGACAAATGCATTCTGTCGGGTCCAGAGTCGGAATAACTAGTTGTTCTTGACACTGCTCGGGTTTTCGTGCATTTCTTGTGTGACCACTTGTGACGTTTTGGCAATTAATAGGCCTACATTTGTAGGGGAATGTCTCGTTTTTCTTGCGTCGTTATCTTTGCGTATCTAAAACTAGGTAACCTACAAGTTATTGAGTGATTTTCTGAGTGTGTGCATGATTTTTTGGGTAATGAAGTTTTGGAACTATAGGACACGAGGCGAGTGTGGGAGTGGAGTGGTGATTATTTTATGATGTTGCAACAACTTACGTGCATATACGTTTCTCTGGCAGCGGTTACGTGTGTTTCGTGACTTACTCGTATTAGTAAGTATGCACGAGCAACGTTTCAATGTCTTTTCGTCCATGTTTTATGACGTTTTCAATCGTTTTCAATCGTTTGTGTGAGGGATATGGTATTAAATTCTTGATTGATTGTATGGTGTTTTATTCGTCTGCGAAAAGTATCTACTCAGGGCAGCCTGCGCAGTCTGCGCAGGCTGCCCTGGATCGATAGTTTTCGCTATTGGTCAATTTTCTCGATGTCCTGGGGCCAGTGCACCTCATGATTAAGTCGGTTGTTTAACCCTGATTGTATGGTGTTTTACGCCGTTTTCAACATTATTTCAGTTATATCGCGGCGGCCAGTGCGCCTATCCTTGCATTCCTGGAGTTTCTTTTACCGGTACTCCGCACAATATTCTTTCCAAGCCACTGGCTGCTTTCCCACATAATCATCGTCGAAACAATGGTCAGCGGTGAGAGAGGAATGAATCCTGTCGCAATGACTATCATCAATCCTCTGAAAGAAATTGGCCAAACCGGGAATCGAACCAGCGACCTCCTGTTCTCAAGTCCTGCACGCTACTGATGAAATTCATGTTTATCTGTGTGGAAACGTGTT
Source organism: Tridacna gigas (assembly GCA_945859785.2). Taxonomy (NCBI): domain Eukaryota; kingdom Metazoa; phylum Mollusca; class Bivalvia; order Cardiida; family Cardiidae; genus Tridacna; species Tridacna gigas. The sequence goes on along the minus strand of OX244032.2, from coordinate 946,393 downwards.
GGTGTTACGCGAGTGTAAACGTGTCTGCGCGATTTAATTTTTGTGCACTATTGTTTGTGACGTTCAAACTAGATGCACCCCCTTTCCGAATGGCGGAGCCAAGCCCCAGTAGCTCAGTCGGTAGCGTACAGGACTTGAGAACAGGAGGTCGCTGGTTCGATCCCCGGCTTGGCCAACTTCTTTCCGAGGATTGGTTATAGTCATTGCTGCAGGATTCATTCCTCTCTCACCGCTGACCATTGTTTCGAAGATGGTTATGTGGGAAAAGCAGCCAGTGGCTTGGAAAGAATATTGTGCGGAGTACTGGTAAAAGAAACTCCAGGAAAGCATGGATAGGTGCACTGGCCGCCGCGATATAACTGAAATAATGTTGAAAACGGCGTTAAAAACCATACAATCAATCAATCAATCAACCGAATGACGGAGGGTTTTTGTTTTGATGTCCTTCAGTTCATCCTCTCCTACGGTCGGAGGATACTAGGTCAATGCAGTATGATGCAGTAGAATTAAGTGCAAGCGTCTCTTTATTTTTTGTGACGCTTTCAGTGTGGGTTTGTGGGCTTTTACCTATTGCCAGGAACTCTATATATGAGCCATGCGTCTGCGAAAAGTATCGACCCAGGGCAGCCTGCGCAGGCTGACCTGGGTCGACACTTTTCGCTATTGGTCAATTTTCTCGATGTCCTGGGATCAGTCCACCTCATGATTAACCCTTTCCCAAACAAGCCCTGGTTTTCACGCGTCTGCAGTACAGGTCTTTTGAAAATGCTGTGGGAAAAGGAGAAATTGCTCGTAATGAGCAATTTCTCCTTTTCCCACAGTGTTTTCTACCCTGTTTGAGAACTTTCTGCCATTTTCATCGAATTTAAAATTGTCGTCTGCAAACTCTGTCAATTTGGACCTGTCCAAAATTTGTCGTTTGGGAAAGGGTTGAAAAAGTGGCTATTGAGGAGCTATGATTATGTCATGACTTCTTTGCACAGGCGTTCGTTTTGTGACGGACTTTGCTACATACATTATAATGTAACATATGATATATGAGTCTTATATATTACATTACGTAGATGGCGAAGTTCGTCACAAACGAACGCCTGTGCTTCCTTGGTACAATGTATTACGGAGGCGCAGTAAGCCCCTTTTTGCCAGAGCATGGTTCATATACATAGGATATAGCCTAAGTGTGTGTATACAGAAATCACTACCCCTCTTTTTTTGGAGGGGGAGGGGTTTACATCATGTGAATATTTCTTTGTGGACGTCTCGTGGTGTTTCATGGATTTTTTTTTTCTGATTTAACTCTATACTAAACAATTCCGTATTTAGCCCCAAAAGCTGTCGCCTGCAAATACCGTCAACAAAGCCGTGTTTGAAAATTTCACGGTATTCCGCTGGTACAGAAATAAACAGCATTGTGCTCCCACACCTTTACCACCGAACCAAACAGGAAATCACTTGAAAATACAATGAAAACATTTTTTTTTTCTATGTGAGAAATTCGAGGGGTGCATGCGAAACTATTCAATCTGCATTTAGGAAAATTATATATGTAAAGTAAAAAACCTCATTTCTGTGAAAAGCATTGCTAGATCATCTTGTTTAGATATGTTGTGTTGAATTCATTCACATAATTCAACACAAAATGTTTAAACAAGATGATCTAACAATGCTTTCACAGAAATCAGAAGTTTTTTTTTTTCCCTCACCTGTAAAATTTTCCGAAACGCAGATGGAATACTTTCGCATTCACCCCTTGAATTGCACTTTACGAATAATATAATTTTTTCGTGCGGGTTCCTCAGCTGCAAGACGCAAAAATATCGTCTTATGTATGGATATATCGCCATTTCTCTCAAATCTACCTCGAGAGACTTCGAAATTGTCTGTAGATGTGATTAGAAATGCGTCTTTACCCTTTCAGTGCCATAGACGAAAACAAGGGCTTTTGTGGACGGCAAAGATCAAGATCAGACTGCACAGAATGCACAGTCTGATCTTGGATCTATACCGTCCGTTTGTTTCGTCGAGCCCATGAGATTAAAATATCTCTGATTTTCAGTGGATTGTGTTTTAGCCGTCGAAAGAGGTCTAGTCTTTTTAGTGCTGACTGTGTCAACCATTTACCAAAGAAGAACGACCTTGAGAAAGGATAGCTTTTGAAAACACCGTGGGAAAAGGAGAAAATGCTGGTAACCAGCATTTTCTCCTTTTCCCACAATGTTTTCTACTTTTTATTGAAGACATATCTCTTCATTGGAACCACATTTAATTTGTCGTCTGCAAATGCTTTCAAATTGGGCAATGCCTAAAACTTTGTCGTCTGGTAGGCTAAAGCGTTAACGTAAAGTAGTCCTGGGAACACGTTTTGTTCAGAGAACATTAGTACTGTCTAGGACACCAAAGCTGAGATAATTCTATCGTTGAGGTCGAAGCGGGAACTTTTCAATTTACTTTATACATTCATCCTTAAACCAATTATGAAATGGGCTGGTTTCTTATGGAGATTCGTTTTAATCATGAAGGCTTGTTTTTACCCCTTGAATCTGATTTTGTAAGCTTTATCTAAAACGTCAACTTCCGTAAACGTGAATGTTTGCTTACTGGGTGCTTAAGGCCTTTTTCCAGTTATATAACGGCGACCACTACACCCATCCGTCTTTATTGGTGTTTCTTGTACCAGTACCTCGCACAGCATTCTTTCCAAGTCATTGCTACTTCTACGTATATATATATCATCCAAACGTTGATAAGCGCTGAGAGATGAATGCCGAAATGAATACCATCAACTCACGGAAAGAATTTGACCGAGCTGAATATCGAACCAGGGACTCATGGGTTTCAAGCCCTGTACAGGTTTGACCACAAATGGGATGCTGGTATTGACCAGTTTTTCCTTCTTGACACAATGCACATGTACCCAGGTTTTTTTTTCCCCCATGGATGAGTTTAGTTACAAATTTGATTTAGGGGGTAATGGATGACTGTAGCACAGGGAATATCTTTTGTTACGTTCATACTTTGTTGCGTCAATTACAACGTTACAAGGGAAAATACCGAGAAATTCCGAATTGTATCATTGAGGCCTACGCGTACGGTGGCACTGAGGTGACATGTGCATTTTTTTTTTGTATTTATCTCGTTCCCACGAGATAATAATTCGTTTTCTCGACTTTTTTTTTTTTTATAAAAAAATCATGCAAAAAACAAAATTCGTTTTCTCGAATTTTTTTTTTTTTTTTTTTTTATTATAAAAAAATATGCAAAAAACAAAATTCGTTTTCTTGAGTTTTTTTTTTTTTTATAAAAAATTATGCAAAAAACAAAAATTAGTAGGAGGAATCTGATTGGATAATTATGTCGTGAGCACGACTTATTATCTCGTGCGAACGACATAATGGATGACTTTGATTGGCTGATTATCTCGTTCGAACGAGATAGTATTTCGTTTTTTGCATAATAGAAAACGAGAAAAAGAAAGTTGGGTTTTTTTTTTTGCAAAATTGTTTATAAAAAAAAAAAAAAATCCCTAAAAAACGAATTTTGTTTTTTGCATAATTTTTTATTGGGGAAAAAAAAAAAAACCTCGAGAAAAACGAATTTTGTTTTTTGCATAATTTTTTATTAAAAAAAACAAAAAAAAAAACTCGAGAAAACAAATTATTATCTCGTGGGAACGAGATAAATACAAAAAAATGCGCATGTCACCTCAGTGCCACCGTATACGCGGGACTTCTCGTTGCAACCAATTCGCTCAGTCTCGACTATTTCACAACCATATAAATTTATCTATAACACTATTTCAAGAACCACATAGGCTATACAGTTTGGCTTTCAAGATGAAAAAGCATTTCGGTCGTAATTTAAGATAAAATAGTGGACAGTGTAGATCAAAGATCAGACTGCACGTTCTGTGCAGTCTGATCTTGATCTACACAGTCCATAAAGGTTCTTGTACCGTCTGCGGTATGAAAAAGAGTTAAAGCAGTTCAGAAAGAGACTGGTTTCTTTGGGAGATTTTCCTTTGGGGTATGGAGGCTAATATTCTCCCACGAATTTAATTTTGTAAGCTTTATCAAAAAGGTCAGCCACAGACCCGACTACCATGAATCTTTATCTATCGTTTCCCTTTTCAGAATTTAACCCAGACTCATTTCCTCTTGCGGAACTTTTTATTTAGCCTGGCAGTTTTCAAAGAAAACAATGAGGTATTGTTAGTTTGGTATCGTAGCCAGTGCACCTATCTATACTTTCCTGGCGTTTGTTTTACCATAAAATATTTTTCCCACGGTCCTGGCTGCTTTTCTATATGTCTGTCGTCGAAACAATGATAGTAGGTGAGAGAGGAATGAATATTCTCACAATGACTATCAAAAACCCTCGGAGAAAAATTGGCCGAGCTGTGGAATCGAACCAGCAACCCCTTGGTTTCAAGCCGAGCCGCACAGGCTGACCGCGGTCGAAACATTTTGCTTCTGGTTAATTTTCTGCATATCCAAGGACCATTCCACGTCAGGATTCAGTCGGTTATTAGACAAAATTGATTTTATGGATCCGTAATTAACCCTTAGGCTGCTTATCGCGACTCACTGACCTTTTGCGGACAGCGTAGATCAAGATCAGACTGCACAAAACGTGCAGTCTGATCTTAGATCTACACTGTCCGATAAGGAGATATCTTTCCTCCAAAAATCCCTTTGAAACAGGAAAATTTTGGGCTTATACTATCGGCTTGAAAGTTTCATTTCTCTTATTCAGCAGGATAAGGGTTAAATGATAACTTGCTTGATATAACGCATCACGGAAATGTATCAACCCAACTTTTGCCAGGGCATGGCGCAAAATTTTCTAAAAGCAACTGTTGCCGAGTTTTGGCCACCCGTATGTAGTAATAACCTTAACGATCAAGTTACAGTTTGCTGTTTTCCGTAATGTACATGTACCATTTTATTGATGATTTCAGTTTCGTCTCCAGCAGACTTCTTAGTGGAGATGACGAGTTATTGTTCCCAATATCTTTTGTCAAGCTCGCATTTATATCGTTCGTTACAATTTTATATAGATCTACCGTCACGAAATGCCTAGACGATTCTTTCTTTTTAGGACTAACGACGCGGGAACTTCTGAATGTAGCATATTCGGTCAACCAAAAACTAATTATTGAATGGACTAGTCTATGTGGTAGATTTTCTTTTCAAAATGAAAGCTTGTCATTTTTGCCATGAACCTGTTACGTTTATCAAGAACGTCGGCTAATGAATTACTCTCCAATTAAAATATTAAACCGAGGTCATAACCTCCGACAGACGACTTTATTTTTGCGATTTGCAGCTAAGCATTGACAGCAATGTGGCAAAAGATGATATTGATCGCCACGAGAAATTGAAATGTTTTCACAATAACTTTTCTTCATGCTGACCATCTGCATGAGCCATGCTGTGGCGAAAGGTTTAGTGCCGCTCTGTGATGCATTATACCTTATAATTCATCAGCTAATTACAGTGCATTTTGTCTAACAACCAGCTGAATCCGTAGACAGGTACTTTGACATGCAGAAAATTAATCAAAATTAAGCAAAAAGTTTCGACCCAGGTCAGCCAGCGTGGAATGTGCAGGTTGACCTGTTTCGATACGTTTTGTAGATGTATTAAACCCCCATTTGACAGAGTATTGATCATATGGCGTGCAACACACGAACAGGGGCCTTCGGACATATGCGTAAAAGTGTGTCGTCCCAGATCAGCCTGTGCAGTCTGTGACTAATCCGAGACGAGACTTCCCGTTTTTGTGCGATTTTCTGTTTCACAAAAGTCTACTGTGTGAAAAAATCTTATGTAGTCGTAAAGTGCTGTCCCGGATTAGCCTGCGCGGACTGCGCAGGCTAATCCGGGACAACACTTTACGCAATTGTCCGAAGGGCCCTTTTCATGTGTTGCACGCCATATTCAATTAGCATTTTTTTTCAAGGTCGGTTGCTTAAAATCAGTTTTAGAAAGTGGTGCAGCTCCATTGGGAACTGTGGATTCCTATTAACCCTTATCCCTCTGAATAACTTAAATGTAATTTTCAAGCCGATGGTAAAAACCAATATGTTGCTTTTTCAACATGATGGAGGTTGGGAAAATATCTCCTTATCGGACAGTGTAGATCCAAGATCAGACTGCACGTTCTGTGCAGTCTGATCTTGATCTACACTGTCCGCAGAAGGTGCGTGGGTCGCGATTAGCAGCCTAAGGATTAAGTTTATGGAGATAAGAAACATTAACACAAGGCACAATCTATGTATCACCAACTAACAACCATTGTCCATTGCAAGAGGAGTTGCCGTGACGAGGATCGGACTGCACCGTTCTTGGCTTGCTTTCTTTGATAGCCAGCTGTTTTTTTTTAAATTTCACTTAACCAATTTTAATCCTCTACCAAACAATCCCGTGCCTAAACGACTCTAATGTAGAAGACTTTTTAAAAATATCGTGGGAAATGGAGAAAATGCTGGTAACTAGTCGAGGGTGATATACTCTTGATAGCTTCTTTCTGGCATACATTGTCCCGCTTGGCGAAGCTGTTCTTAATTTATTTTTAACGTGTCTTGATGCCATTATGGAGGCATGAGGATGGTAGACCCTATCTTGTTAAGGTTTTCTCCGCCAATGAAATAAATTGGAGTTTTTCTCGAAGTCTTAGAGTAAAATTCCTATGTTTTTGAAGATGGTTTCGGTCATAGCTTATCATCTAGAAGACGACTGCATAGATTCAAGATCGGACTGCACGTTCTGAGCAGTCTGATCTTAATCTATGCTGTCCGCAAAAAGTATCCAAATTGACATTGGAAGAGAAAAAGAGTTAAACGCCTTCTGTAACCATTCCGGAGAGAGTGGCGAAAATTAGTTTAATGTGATCTCGGCGGAATTCTATGACCGCTTTGAAGTTACTTTCATCGTTTAAGAACCATGCAAGGGGCCATTTAAGCTGCTTTGCGTTCAGCGTAGTCCGATCTTTGTTCTACGCTGTCGAAAATGTTGTGTGAAGTGCTGAGCTTATTTAAATGATTTAAATACATGTATATTCAATTTCGACATTTTACTGACGCTTTGGAAAGTTAGAATATATACCTAGTTGCTCGCGAGGGCTAACCTAGCTCGCGAGCGCTAACCTAGCTCGCGAGGGCTAACCCAGCTCGCGAGGGCTAACCTAGCTCGCGAGGGCTTTGGTATGATGTAAAACTATTTGAGCCATGCACAGTGAAAAGGGGGCTTAATGCATCTGCGAAAAGTATCGACCCAGGTCAGCCTGCGCAGTCCGCGCAGGCTGACCTGGGCCGAAACTTTTCGCTATTGGTCAATTTTGCTCTATGTTCAAGGACCAGTCTACTTCATGATTCAGTCGGTTGTTAGATAAAATGGATTTTATGGATCTCTAATTATGTCATGTCTTGCATGGTATCATGCATCACGGAGATGCATTAACCCTTTCCCATACGACAAATTTCGGACTGGTCCAAATTGAAAGGGTTTGCAGACGACAATTTTAAATTTGATGAAAATGGCAGGAAGTTCTCAAAAAGGGTAGAAAACACTGTGGGAAAAGGAGAAATTGCTCGTTACGAGCAATTTCTCCTTTTCCCACAGTGTTTTCAAAAGACTTGTACTGCAGACACATGAAAACCAGGGCTTGTTTGGGAAAGGGTTAAGCCCTCTTTTCACAGAGCATAGCAGATTTATTTCATGGTATGGTTTAAGTATTTATTTTACATTGATTGTAAAGAGGGCATGGTATAGTTTAAACCTATTTATTTTACATCGATTGTAAAACAAGTTCTCAGAACTCAATGGTTGCTTCCTGGAGACTTTGACCAGTACTCGCGCAATAGTATGGATGGTTCCAAAGATTGATATCGCTCGTCATGGGATTCGAGCCCTAAATCTTTAGTGTGACAGACCGACGGACTTCCCTACCCTACTATCGCCCACTGTAACTTTGGTATGGCAGAAGGGTCTACCGTTTAAACTAATTATGGCTGGAATCTACAGGATATGAATATTTCATGTATTTGATTTTTTACAGTTGTTTTTTATGAGCGAAGTACTGGCGACTAGAAAATCATTATTGTTCATGTGATACGTGTTCACCCTTAGGCTGCCAAGCGTGACTCACTGACCATTTGGAGACAGTGTAGATCAAGATCAGACTGTATATAAAAGTGCCGAGCTTGCAAACGAGTGAGAGGGGAATAGGGAAATGATCCATCAATGCTAAGCTGTTGACCGAGGTTTCGAAAAAAAAAAAACAATTAAAACTTCATAAAATACCAGTTGTCAAATGTTCATATAATATCAGAGCTTTGAAACGAAATAGTTTTTGTATTTTCACCCATTATTATGAACATGTATATTTACAGTTTATTCTATTTTACAGGTGACCAGCAATGTTTTATTAAAAGATCACAGATAGCGGAAACTGTTGTCTTTAGCTTACGGACCACGACCAATCCATGACTATCTTGTGACAAATTGTGTGAATTTTATTTTAATATTTCATTTTACATGGAACCGATCGATATAGTGCTGTTGGCGAAATAAGAAATAGAAAATAAAAGAAACGAGTGTCTTTATGCAAAAACTAAAAATGATTACAGAGCTGATGCGAATAAGGTCTTGGTGTACTTAGTGCTGTGCTTGACAATGTGACGAACACCAATGAAAGGATGGGTCAAGCCAATGAAAATGAATGCTGCGAGCAGCTTTAAACGTTAAATATATGTATTGATACTACTTCGGAATCTGGGAAGAGACGTTATTTCAATGTGCACAAATCTTAGACAATACCAGCAACCTATGTTTTAAAGGACTGTGGTTACCAAACCCCCGGTTAAGGATGTAAAAAGTAAATTTGGCCCCATTATTCTTAAACGATTACGAAATAAACGTTTATTTGGGAAAATAAGAGTCGGGGTTGTTCAACACAAATCTAGAAAAGAGTTCCGTTCGAAATTTTTTAAAATTAAAATCACTTTAAAAACAATAAAAAAGGATTTAACAATGCACAACGGTAAACTGAGACCGGAAATTTCGGTTGAAAGTGAGAAAATACCTTTGGACGAGGAGAAGGCTCCTATAGACTTGATTAATCTGCACACAATCCCGGATCAGATCCTCGACACCCAGCTATGTGATGAAGAAGAGCGGATTATTCTGAATGTAGGAGGTGTGAGGCACGAAACCCATCTTAGTACGCTAAGCAACATACCGGATACTCGCCTATCCAAACTGGCAGAGCAACTTGTACTCTCGCCGGAAGCACAAAAGGAAGCCTACTTCTTTGACAGACATCCGGCGGTTTTCAACGCCATCATCGACTTTTATAGAACCGGTAATTTAGATTACTACGCTTTTGCCTTTTTCTGTCATCTCTTTCGGCGGCAAATAATGTATTGGAAATCTTTCGATGGTTGAAAAAAAAAACAATCACTGAAACTCGTGATGATTTTTTGATATATAGCCTTGAATTAAAACGAGCTGACGGTAAATATCTAAGATCAGTGCTTTGTGAAGTCTGATCTTTATCTCTACAATAGCCCCTGTTTTCGTCTACGGTGCTGAAAGGGTTAATCACCTATTGAAAAATAGGTCTGCTACCTCACTACCTCCTACAAATGACTTGATTTCGTAACGAACGACTTTTGAAATAAAGTAGGAAAAATTGAAATTGCTTTTTATATGATAGCTTAACTCATAGTATTCATACTTTTTCAAATGTGTTTGAGGCACAATGGTCGAGAGAGAACGCCACCTTGCATTCCATAGGTACTGTTTTTGCGTCCTGTTGTATTGGCAGAGATCTTCGGGACTAACATGCATTTACTAGTTTATATGTACTCCAGACAAAAAGTCAAGCAACAATATTTTATTTCTTTTTTTTTTTGGCCCTGTGAAATATTTGATCAGTTACTTTTAAATGCAAAGAAAAACACGTTAACCCTTTCCCAAACAAGCCTGGTTTTCATGTGTCTGCAGTACAAGTCTTTTGAAAACATTGTGGGAAAAGTTATCTGGTCAAATATTTCACATGACAAAAAAAAAAGAGAAATGATTTTTTTGACTTTTGGTGAGGGGTATATATATGGCCATAGTAGCCTAAAGGTTAGGTTTCTTGGAAGTAGTTTTGAGACTTTATTGTCGTAACTTTACGACAATGTTAAACCATCTAAAATGAACTTTTGATTCAGTCAATTCAGTTTTCCTGTTGTGGATAAAGTGTGACTCTAAAGTTCCTAACTCTCGTAATCAGGTAATAATTAAACCGCAGCAGTTTGAAAGATGAATTTTGTAACCATGTGACATGATATAGAGAGGCCGTTGGCTACAATTGTTTTAGAGGCCTGTAGAAATTTGGGTCGTTATCATACTCTGTTTCCATCATCAGCGACCGAGATTTGACTGAAAGCGACATAAAAAAGCCACAGAAACACTCCTTCTTGCAAATTTATTTTATACCTTTCTCTTTAGGTGAGCTTCATGTCCCGCTGGAAGTTTGTGGTGCAGTGGTGAAAAGAGAGTTAGACTACTGGCAGATTAATGAGAATCATATAAAGTCATGTTGTTGGCGCACATATCGTTCTCATATAGAAAACAAGAGGATTCTAGACTCGTTCAACAGAAGCATTCTGAAAGAACACGTGAAAGTGGACCTAGATAAACTGGAGGGTTGGAGAAGGTTTCAAATGAAAATATGGTTGATTCTGGAGCACCCACGTACATCAAGAACAGCTATGGTAGGATTTTTATTTTGATAATTTATAAATGAGCCATGCTCTGTGAAAAGGAGGCTTAATGCATCCGCGAAAAGTATCGACCAGGTCAGCCTGCGCAGTCCGCGCAGGCTGACCTGGACCGAAACTGTTCACTATTGGTCAATTTTCTACATGTCAAAGGACCATTTAACCTCATGATTCAGTTGTTTGTTAGGAAAAGTGGGTATTATGGATCCATAATTATTTGATGTTTTGCTTGTTATCATTAATCACGGAGATGCATTAAGCCCCTTTTTGCCAGAGCATGGCTCAAATATATATTTTTCTTTGCAGCTATTAGACATTGTATGTCTATACTCAGTACAAAGATGCAATTTTGGGTGGTTAAATAACGGGATGCTTGTATTGCAGTAGCTCCATGTCTCTTATCATTCTAAAAAATGTAAAGAACTCCCATTAACCTCTTGTTTTTAGAGGAATAATTTGTTGAAAATTTGTTCTCTCTTTCATTTATTTAACCGAAGTAGGAATTAGAGTAAGTCAATTCCACAGAGGCATGATTTTCAAAGATTCTGCAGTAGACGTCAAATTCAGACAAAAGGACATTCCGGTATTGCTTACCAGGATGAAATTTTTCAATCATTGCTTTTAATGTGGTTCAGGTACTTCCGTTTTCCTTATGTTTTGCAGGTATGTTAGGTTTTGAGTTAAGTGTTCTTAACCCTTTCCCAAACGACAAATTTTGGACTGGTCCAAATTGAAAGAGTTTGCAGACGACAATTTTAAATTTGATGAAAATGGCAGAAAGGTCTCAAAAAGGGTAGAAAACACTGTGGGAAAAGGAGAAATTGCTCGTTACGAGCAATTTCTCCTTTTCCCACGGTGTTTTCAAAAGACTTGTACTGCAGACACGTGAAAACCAGGGCTTGTTTGGGAAAGGGTTAAGTTGTTCTGTAGAGTAACAGGTTAACATCAGGGCCCGTATTCACCAACCATTCTTAAGAACATTCTCGGTCTTATTCTCGAGAATTTGCTAAATTTGATAGTCTTATTCTCGAGAATTTTCTAAATTTGAAAATAACGCAACTTCTGATTGGCTAAACCATTTAACCAATCATGGCTAAACCATTTGGTTTAGCCAATCAGAAGTTGTGTTACTTTCAATTTTGGAAAATCTTGGATAATAAGACTAAGGGTGTTCTTAGGAGTGGTTAGTGAATATGGACCCAGGGTTTATGAAAAAAATTACTTATTTAAGAGTGGCTCACTATAGTCTAGCTTTTTTGCCACTAAAATAATCACCTGTCTTACCAGAATATTGCCTTCCAGTGTTGGCCAGACTTTAGTGGGTGCTCTGGGTTGCATTGTTTGGATAATTAATTGATTAAGTCTTTACCAAATGACAAAATTTCAGACTAGTCTAAATTGAAAGCATTTGCAGATGACAAATTAAATGTGACTGAAAAATTGTGATTTCTTTTGGGAAGGGTAGAAAACATTGTGAGAAAAGGAGAAAATGCTGGTTACCGGCATTTCCTCCTTTTCCCACAATCTTTTTAAAAGGCTTCTTTCTCAGGGTCGTTAAAAGTTGGGATGGTGTGGTAAAGAGTTAACCATACATTCCTGCATTTAACTCTTTACCAGATGACAAAATTTTAGCCTGGTCCAAATTGAAAGCATTTGCAGACGACAATTTCAGTGGTGGCTCAAATGGTGCCGTTTTTCTTTGATTGGGTAGAAAATATTTTTAGAAAAGGAGAAAATGCTGGTTACCAGCATTTTCTCCTTTTCCCACAATGTTTTCAAAAGGCCTCTTTCCCAGGTTTGTTAAAAGGGGGCATTGTGCAGTAAAGGGTTAAATGATCCTGGCTGGGGCAAGGAGCTTTCAAAAACTTTTGGGAACGGAAGAAGATACTGGTATCCAGTAAGCAGTATTTTCACCATTGCCAAAATAAAGTCAGTTCTACCTTGGACAAACTCAATCAAAATAATTTTGACCATGTTAATTTGTTTTGTACAAATGCTTTCAATTTTGGCAAGTCTGAAGTTTTGACATCTGGTAAAAACTGAAGGCATAGTTTTAAAGTAAACTGGTCCCCATTGTAAATATACATATTACAACTGGCATAGGCTATTGTGTCGATGCTTTTCATTGGGCTACATGAATATCATTGAATATTCAATCGGAGCATCTTACACATTTCCAGTTTGGCAGCATGGGTAACATGGCAATTTTTAGCACATTCATAATGGAAACTAAATTAATATTATCAGAAATTAACATTAAAAGGTGATACCATATATACAATAATTATATTCACTTATTTGTGAGGTCAAAATTATTGGAAATTCTCCTGTATATAAAGCAATATAGTGACCTCCCCTGAATCTTTCAATATCGCTGTTCTAAAATAGAAGGGCAGTATTCTGCCTGTTGTCAGTAGCCTGTAGTTCTCAGTAGCCTGTACCGATCCCTAATCACTTGCTGTATCAGGGGAGGTAACTAATCTAAGTTTCTAAGCTACACTATTAATCTCTTCCTCACAAGCTCCTGTGTTTAGCACTTTCTGGCATTTTAATTTCATTGCATTCAGTAATGCTGAAAAAATCATTAAAATCATTTATCACTGAACTAAAGAATGAATTTAGCTGGCAAATCATCAGTATAGAATAAAGACATGAATAAGAAACAATTTTGTTCAATGGTTTTTCCTTAACCCTTTACCAGACGACAAAATTATAGCCTTGTCCAAATTCAAATTCAAAGCATTTGCAGACGACAATTTCAGTGTGGTTCAAATGGTACAACTTTCCTTTGATAGCATAGAAAACATTGTGGGAAAAGGAGAAAATGCTGGTTACCACCATTTTCTCCTTTTCCCACAATGTTTTCAAAAGGCTTCTTTCCCAGGGGCGTCAAAAGTAAAGGGTTAATGGGCCATGGAACCCCTTGAGGTACTTTCAGATTTTGCACCAGAGTTTCGCAAAGACTTGTTGGAAAGTCACATGATCAATAACACACACTGATTACCAGGGTCTGTACACATATCAGTATAGTAATGTCATATCTGATGTAATGAAAATAGATGAAGTTTAAAAATAAAAATAGACAGATTGCAAAACAACGATCCTTTTATTCAAATGACTCGAATTGCACCTTTTTACAGCATGTAACCACATAGTTATTACGAACGCAAAGAAATATATATGAGCCATGCTCTGTGAAAAGGGGGCTTAATGCATCTGTGAAAAGTATCCACCCAGGTCAGCCTGCACAGTCTGCGCAGGCTGACCTGGGCTGAAGCTTTTCGCTATTTGTCAATGTTCTATATGTCAAAGGACCATTCTATCACATTCTTCAGTTGGTTGACAGACAAAATGGCCTTTATGGATCCATGATCACTTGATAACTTGCTTGGTATCATGGATCACGGAGATCCACTAACCCTTTCCCACACAAGCCCTGGTTTTCATGTGTCTGCAGTACAAGTCTTTTGAAAACACTGTGGGAAAAGGAGAAATTGCTCATAATGAGCAATTTCTCCTTTTCCCACAGTGTTTTCTACCCTTTTGGAGAACATTCCGCCATTTTCATCAAATTTAAAATTGTTGTCTGCAAACTCTTTCAATTTGGAAGGGTCTAAAATTTGTTGTTTGAGAAAGGGTTAAGCCCCCTTTTGAGCTCAAATTATCTAGGTGTATTTACTTGTTTTACATGAAATTCCGATTTACAGAATAAAAACTAAATAAGCCTCTTTGAGAAACTGAAAAATGGGCAAATTAATACAAATGACCCTACTGACCATTTCATCCATCAGTTTTTTATGTCACAGGAAGAGCTGGATGAAAACACTTCAACAAAAAATCTTATGCATTTATGATCCAGCTGAAGATTTTTGAAAACATTGCTTTTCCACAGAATCTGTGACATTTCGTTGAAAACAACGTTTTTCGAAGACAATCCTTAGCCCAGATCCTTACCTTAACCCAGACGAATTGTGACTCAAATCTTCCTCCCAGACAGAGCTTTCATGAAATAAATCTAGGAATTTAGCAAGATGAAATGTCTTGCACCTTTTTCCACAACATGTTAGGCTCTTTCAAAGACAGAATCCAGAATTTGAGCCAACTTCTTCTTCTGCAAATGCTTTCTACAGGGTCAAGGCCAAATTTTTGTTGTCCAGCAAAAAACTAGAGTTATTTGGATGGATTTTGTCCTTGAGAAATTGATTGACAACTGGCTAAACTTATTTTCACACTTTATCAAATGACAAAACTTTTGGACTTGACCAAATCAAAAGCATTTGCAGACAAGAAAATAAATGCAGCTCATTTGCGTAAGTTAAAAAAAAGGCCTAGCTATGCTCCTGACTGTCCTTTGCATCCTACTGCAATCTGTATATGACAGGCTACAGGCTAATTGAAGTATGTCAGCATGTGTCCTCTGCAAATGCTAAAATTATATGGATAAATCTAAAACTGCTGTCGGCATAAGAGTTAGAATTTTCTATATGGATGTCATCCTCTGGAGAATAGTAGTCTGACAGAAACCCTGAAACCAAAATAAGCATGCAGGATTTTGTCTTCTGCAAAATTGATGCTTTCAATATGGACCAGTCTAAAATATTTGAGTCATGCCCTGTGAAAAGGAGGCTAAATGCATCTGCGAAAAGTCTGCAGTCCACACAGGCTGACCTGGGCCGAAACTTTTCACTATTAATCAATTTTCTGTATGTCAAAGGACCAGTCTAGTGGTATGAGGTATTGGCACCTGACAGAAAGTGCAGCCTGAAATAAGCACGCTTATATTTGCAATTTGCAAAATTAATGCTTTTAACTCTTTACCAGATGACAAAATTTTAGCCATGTCCAAATTGAAAGCATTTGCAGATGACAGTTTCAATATGGCTTGAATGGTGCAATTTTTCTTTGATAGGGTAGAAAATATTGTGGGAAAAGGAGAAAATGCTGGTAACCAGCATTTTCTCCTTTTCCCATAATGTTTTCAAAAGGCTTCTTTCTGAGGGTCGTTAAAAGACAGATTGATTGATTGTATGGTGTTTAATGCCTTTTTCAACATTATTTCAGTTATATCACGGCGGCCAGTGCACCTATCCATGCTTTCCTGGAGTTTCATTCACCAGTGCTCTGCACAATATTCTTTCCAAGCCACAGGCTGCTTTCCCATATAACCATTGTCGAAACAATGGTCAGCGGTGAGAGAGGAATGAATCCTGTCGCAATGACTATCATCAATGCTCGGAAAGAAATTGGCCAAGCCGGCGATCGAACCAGCGACCTCCTGTTCTCAAATCCTGTACGACTGAGCTACCGGGGCTTGGCATTGAAAGACAGCATTGTGCAGTAAAGGGTTAACATGAACAAGTCTTAAATCTTTGTCCTCTGGTAAAGAGCGGTGCATGATGTTTCGTCAAAAGGGGGTTTTGTTGAAATCCGTATGTGTTTTAAAATGCCATTTGCTGAATTTCTAGATTTATTTCATACACCCATGCAGAGAATGGAATGAGAAGAACTTCTTAAAGAGCTCAAAGAAACAAGGAAATTAAAAAAAAAAAAGTGCAACAATACGCGATGGGTGAATAATTATACCAACCCAACAAGGAAATGCCCAAAACGGCAGAATTAAAGTGTAGAAAGTGTCTGGGAGGAAGGTTTGAGCCACAATTTGCCTGGATTAGGGTAAGGGTCAGGGTGAGGGATTGTTTTCGATGAACTTAGTTTTCGATAAAATGTCGCGGATCCGGTAAAGAGTTCAGTTGTCAGGATTTGTCCAATATTGTTCTCTGGAGTACCGTAACCTGACAGAGACTAAAGGTTAAAAATGAGCTTGCATTAATTTGTCTTCTGCAAATGCTTTCAGTTCCAGCAAGTCTAAAACTATCAGCTCTCCTACTAAAGAGCTAAATTATCAGTATATAGTCATTCTCCACTAGAGAATTGAAATCTGACAGAAACTACAGCCTGAAATAAGCACAAATCTGTCTCAAAATGTTTTCACTTTGGACAGGTCTAAAACTTTGCCATCTCACTGTTAATTCTTTACCAAATGACAACATTTTGGACATTTCCAAATTGAAAGCATTTGCAGACGACAAAATAAATGTGACTCAAAAAATGAAATTTGTTTTGGGAAAGGAAGAAAACATGGTGGGAAAAGGAGAAAATGCAGGTCACCGGCATTTTCTCCCTTTCGCACAATGTTTTCAAAAGGCTTCTTCCGTAGGGTTGATAAAAGTTGGTATTGTGTGGTAAAGGGTTGAAGACTTAAATCTTTACCAGATGTCAAAATTTTTACCCTTGTCCTGCTAAATAAAAGAAATGGAACTTTCAAGCCAATAGTAAAAACCCAATTTTTTCCATTTCAAAGACATTTTTGAAGGAAGGATGCCTCCATATCGGACAGTGTAGATCCAAGATCAGACTGCACTTTCTGTGCAGTCCAATCTTGATCTACGCTTTCCGCAAAAGGTCAGTGAGACACGCGTAGCAGCCTAAGGGTTAGACTAGTCCAAATAGAAAGCATTTGGAAACAACAAATTAAATATTGCACAAATCATGAAATTTGTCTTTGAAAGGATAGAAAACATTTTGGGAAAAGGAGAAAATGCTGGTTACCATCATTTTATCCTTTTTCCACATTGTTTTCAAAAGATCTCTTTCCTTGAGGTCGTTAAAACTTGGAATCATGTAGTAAAGGGTTACACTTGTCAGGATAGATATTTTCCTCTTGGGTATTGTAATCTGACAGAAACGACTGGCTAAAATAAGCACACAGGAATCTGCTGAGCCCACTGATATCATGATATATTTCCCAGGAGAAATTTAGTTT
Organism: Tridacna gigas; assembly: GCA_945859785.2. Taxonomy (NCBI): domain Eukaryota; kingdom Metazoa; phylum Mollusca; class Bivalvia; order Cardiida; family Cardiidae; genus Tridacna; species Tridacna gigas. The sequence goes on along the minus strand of OX244032.2, from coordinate 928,799 downwards.
GTCAACTGAATTGAAAACACTATGTTCAAGCAATTTATTATGGTAGCCCTTTACCAAATGGTATCTTCTTTCTATGAACCTGGAAAGGTTTTTGGATGGATTTATAGATTATTTTACTCATCTATGTTTCTATTTTCTGTATTTTCTTTTAACCCTTTCCCAAACGACAAATTTTAGACTGGTCCAAATTGAAAGAGTTTGCAGACGACAATTTTAAATTTGATGAAAATGGCAGAAAGTTATCAAAAAGGGTAGAAAACACTGTGGGAAAAGGAGAAATTTCTCATTACGAGCAATTTCTCCTTTTCCCACAGTGTTTTCAAAAGACTTGTACTGCAGACACATGAAAACCAGGGCTTGTTTGGGAAAGGGTTAAATGGGTAAAACAAAAGATTTTCTTTTCGTTAAGTTTTGTGAGAATTAATTCTTATATAAGTCTACATAATTGGATTTTGTTTAGTTCAGCTCAAGAGGTAGATGTTACAAAGATGCATCAATTCAAAGGATCTGTTGCAATAAGAAAAGGAGAAAGTACTGGTAACCCATATGACTCCAAAACAATGGGGCGTCTCCTTGGGTAATGAGCAACACTAAGTCTTGTATAAAGTTTGAGGGTCCCATGTCAAAAAGCTTTTGAGTTAGAGCACGGAAACAAAAACAAGACGGATGGATTGACAAACGGACAGACAGACAGACATCGTGAAACCAGTATACCCTCTCTACTTTGTAGGTAGGAGGCACAGGCATTCGTTTTGTGACGAACTTTACCATCTGTATAATGTAATATATAAGACGTCTTATATATTACATTACATAGATGGTGATGTTTGTCACAAAACAAACGCCTGTTGTAGGAGGGTATAATAAGTTGTCTGGAAAGGTAGATTTTTGAATCCAGGCCATTTCTAGAAGTAATTTTGACAAATCTGCAGGACTGTCCATGATGGCCTAGAATACAGGGGGATAGATGTTCACCCTTAACTCTTTACCACACGACAAAATTTTAGACTAATCCAATCTCAAAGCATTCGCAGACGCCAAATTCAGCTTTGGAACAAATGGGCTTAAGCTCCCTGATAGAGTAGAAAACATTGTGGGAAATGGAGAAAATGCTGGTTATCAGCATTTTCTCCTTTTCCCAAAATGTTTTCAAAAGCCTTCTTTCCCAGGGTCATGAAAACCCAGGATTGTTTGGTAAAGGGTTGAAGCCTCTTCCACAACTATATCTGTTTATGCTGCCATTGTAGATCAAGATCGGAATGCACAAAATGTGCAGTCTGATCTTTGATCTACATTGTCCACTTTCCTGAGACATTCTGGACAAGAACAATCCTTATGAAAAAATGTTAGACTCGTCCAAATTGAAAGCATTTGCAGATGACAATATCATTGTGGCTCAAATAATATGACATTTTTTTGATATAGTAGAAAACATTGTGGGAAAAGGAGAAAATGCTGGTTACTTTGATATAGTAGAAAAAATTGTGGGAAAAGGAGAAAATGCTGGTTACCAGCATTTTCTCCTTTTCCCACAATGTTTTTGAAAGGCTTCATCCTCAGGTTCGTTAAAACTCGGAATTTTGTGATAAAGGGTTAAATTGCAATCTCTGGTCTTATTTCTTGACTGAAGATGTTGGTCAGGTTTATTCAGCACTCTAAGTGTTAAGTTCTTGACACATCTTTTTCACCCCTTCAGGTACATTCTGCTTAACCCTTTACCAAACGCCAAAATTTTAGCCTTGTCCAAATTGAAAGCATTTGCAGACGACAATTTCAATGTGGTTCAAATGGTGCAATTTTTCTTTGATAAGGTAGAAAACATTGTGGGAAAAGGGGAAAATGCAGGTTACCAGCATTTTCTCCTTTTCCCGCAATGTTTTCAAAAGGCTTCTTTTCCAGGGTCATTAAAAGGCAGCATTGTGTGGTAAAGCGTTAAAGGTTGCTGAGGGATTGATATTTGGTCTTCCAGTGCCAGATAAAATCTGATCTCCGGAAATTAATTACTGACACTTGAGTGTTATTGCCTATGTGCTTGCCATTTTGTTACCAGATCCAAATTAAAAATACATCACAGTAATTTGTTTTTCCTTTGTCAGAATGATTTGTTGTGGTTTTAGGTATTGGTCTGAAGATACCACTTTTTAGCTCACCTGAGTATATTTAACTCTTTACCAAATGACAAAATTTTAAAGAAGTCCAAATTGAAAGCATTTGCAAGCGACAATTTCAGTGTGGCTCAAATGGCGCAATTTTTCTTTGATAGAGTAGAAAACATTGTGGGAAAAGGAGAAAATGCTGGTTACCAGCATTTTCTTCTTTTCCCACCATGTTTTCAAAAGGCTTCTTTCTCAGGGTAGTTAAAACTTCTGATGGTGTGGTAAAGGGTTAAACTATACTCTGTTTTTTAGTAGCGGCATCTGCAGACTTTTAACCCACTTTTTGGTATAGTAGAGCGTGTGTTTAATGAGCTGTCGCTCACCGATTTCTATATTATATTGAATGGTGATTTAAATGCTCGGACTGGTAATTATGACGATACTTTTGGTAACAGCAATACTATGCCTCATTTGAAAGAGTTTGAAGATTTCCTTGTGTCGGATTTTGATAAGAGTTAGAGTTAATTCCGATGGCAAAGTTAATAAGTTTGGGCGCCAATTAATTAATTTCTGTAAATCTTACGGGTGCATAATTACAAATGGGAGATTTGGAAAAGATGTCAATATAGGAGATTATACATTTATAAATCAAAATGGATGTAGTACAATTGACTATTTTGTCGTTTCTGAAAATATTGCCAAATGCATAACTGATTTTGAAATAATCTCATCTCCTGATAGTACTTATATGCCCGTTTTCATTGAATTTTGTATGATTATTTTATCAGAACCTCCGGGCAAGGTACTAAAGAATAATGAGGATGTTACAAGTTATAATATTGATATTTCCAATAGTACGTCATACTTACAGAGTATATCGGATGCAATAGATACAAATTCGTTTGACGAATTTGAAAAGAGTGTTAGGAATCCTAACACTGATGTAGACAGAGTATTGCTAGAATTTGAACATGCGTTGATAAAAAGTTCATCTGAATATAAGAAAAGTGCGAAGCGAAAACATGTAAATAATTCGGAATGGTTAGACGGCGAATGCCTAAAGCACAAAAAGAAAGCAAAAAAAAGTTTAAAGGAATTTCGGACCAGCCGAACAGTAGAAAATCTTAACAAGTATATACTTAATAAAAAGAGCTATAAATCGTTATGTAAAGATAAAAAACGATTCTATGAAATAAACTGCATTAGTGCTATAGAAAATTCGATTCACAATAGTAGGAATTTTTGGAAGGAAATACGCAGATTTACTAACAAATCAAAAGTCTCAAATAATATTCAATTGGAAGAGTGGTATCATTATTTCCGTTCTCTGTTTACCGCAGGCAACCTTATAGAGCGAAATAACAAAACTGAAGAACATATTGAGAACAATTCTCTTCTAAATGACATAGAAACTGTTATATTTAATATGCCAATAGAAGATGATGAGATTGTATCAGCTGTTAAGGGATTGAATGTTAGGAAAGCCTTTGCCGGTGATATAAAACCACAACAAGTAAAATTTGGATTGCCCGCGCTTCTTCCGTATCTACGAATGTTATTTAATCGAATATACTTCTCTGGTACATTTCCTGTTAATTGGTCCAGAATTTTATTAATACCTCTCTATAAGAAAGGCAATGTAAATGACCCAAGCAATTACAGAGGCATTGCTTTGATGGAAATATTAAGTAAAATGTATATTACTGTTCTCACGAAACGTCTAACATTCTATGTGGAAGCATATGAAAAGCTAGCAGAGTCGCAGGCCGGTTTTCGTAATGGTTATAGTACAGTAGATAATGCATTTGCTCTTTATTCTATTGTTACCAAGTATTTTAATCTAAAACGAAAAGCTATTTATGTAGCATTTATAGACTTTGAAAAGGCCTTCGACTCTGTTGACCGACCTATATTATATGATATTTTACACAAAAATGGAGTTACAGGTACCCTCTTTACTGCTATTCAGGCGATTTATAACAATGTTAAGGCTTGTGTCAAATCTGCTGAAGGAATTAGTGACGTATTTCTATGTCCAATCGGTTTAAGACAAGGCTGTTCGTTAAGCCCAATTTTATTCTCGCTTTTTATCAATGAATTGTATAATAAATTAAAGACAAGTGACGTCAGAGGAATTCAACTTTTTCCAGACTTAACTGAAATCTTCCTCTTAATGTTTGCTGATGACATTGGCCTAATATCTGATACAGTCACAGGTCTACAAAAGCAGCTAAATATTTTGCATGAATATTGTAGAGAATTCAAGCTCAAAGTAAACATTAATAAAACTAAAATTATGGTCTTTAAAAGGGGTGGTGGGTTATCAAAAAAGGAACATTGGTCGTATGGAGGTAATTTACTTGAGGTAGTGAAAGGTTTTACGTATGTAGAAATGTATTTCACCAACAGACTGTCTTTATTCCAAATGGCTGAAAGCTCTACGCTTAAGGCCAAAAAGGTGCTGAATTATCTGTTCAGTTCATTTAGTAAACTATCATTTTTGCCTGCTAAAACTTTTTTTAAGGTATTTGATGCTAAAATTTATCCAGTCATGCTATATGGGGCTGAATTATGGGGACTCCAATATATGCATTGCGTAGAACAATTGCAAATTTATGCTTGTAAACGTTTATTAAGTGTTAAGACAAACTCTTGTAATCTTTCTATACTTGGTGATACTGGCAGATTCCCTGTACAAATTATATCTTCAAAAAGATGCATTAAATATTGGCTACATATTCTTAAAATGCCAAGGACTAGATATGTAAAATTGTGTTATGAAATGTTGTTGCGTTTAAACAATCTAGGTTATTCAAATTGGGTTACTGCAGTTAGATTAAATTTATCTAGTAATGGGTATGGTTATGTTTGGGAAAATCAACATGTTGCAAACGAAAAACTTTTTCTATACTATTACATTCAACGCCTTAAGGACCAATACATTCAAAAATGGAGGGCAGGTTGTATTGATAATGTTAAATTATCAAATTATCATGGCTATAAAGAATCTTTTTGTTGTGAACCGTACATAGAATTAATCAATATAGATAAATTTAGGTCTTGCTTAGCGAATTTTAGGAGCGGATCTCATTCCTTAATGTCTGAAAAGGGTAGATATTATGGTGTTCCCAGAGAATTCAGATTTTGTGTTTATTGTGATGGTATCGTTGAGGATGAAATACATTTTCTATTAGTCTGTCCGTTATACTCAAATCTTCGTGAAATGTACATTGATGTTAGGTTTACTAGTAGTGCTAATACATGGTCTTTCCTCAGAATTATGTCATGTAGAAATGAGATAGTTATTAGAAATTTAGCAATGTTTCTGTATTATGCATTTAAAAGAAGGTCTGAATACATCAGAAGCCATGAATTTTAAGTTTTTCAAGAGCTGGAATACGTGAAATATTTCTATTTAACTTAATTATTTATTTGCTAGTGCTGGTCCTCTTGTCAAATCAAATTGTAAAGTATTTTTCATATGGATGTTGTCTGAACACTTCCCACATTACTGGATTGAGATTTAATTCTTTACCAAACGTCAAAATTATATACTGGTCCAAATTGAAAGCATTTGCAGACGAAAGCATAAATGCCACTGAAAATCTGAAATTTGGTTTGGGACGGATAGAAGACACGGTGGGAAAAGGAGAAAATGCTGGTTACCAGCGTTTTCTCCTTTTTTCTACAATGTTTTCTAAATGCTTCTTTCTCAGGGTCGTCAAAAGTAGGGATTGTGTGGTAATGGGTTGACCAGTTCTTTACTTTATTTGCAAGTAATTCGCATGTACTATTTCTCTCTGCATATGTACTGTGTTGATATTTGTAATTGCTATTATCATTTGTATATGGGCCGGTGGCCTAAAATTACAATAAACTATTGAATTGAATTGAATCACTCTCGAATGGATAAGTAGTACTTTGCAAAAATTAGACAACATTTTCTCCTTTTCCCATGATGTTTTCTAATCTTTCAGAGACATATCCAATCATTTGAGGCATTGTCACTTACATTGTTATCTGCAGTTGCTTCCAAATTGGACCAGTCCAAAGTTTTGTTGTTTAGCAAAGCGTTAAAGTTATTTTCAACATTATTTGAGTCATACCAAGGCAGTCAGATTACCACCCTTGTTAACCCAGGTGTGAAGTATTACCATTCATCACCCCTGGGACATTCAATTGTGAAACTGTCTTTTCTATGAATATTCACAAGATTGCGAATTATACCCAACAGCCAATCAAATTGTCGATAACATAACGATACTTCCCTTGTAGAGGAGGATAATCACGTTTCTTCCGTTACTATAAATAAACTGGGTAAAACCCACATCATTATCAGCGAATATGGCTGCTACCGGTGGGCCTTCCTTCTGGGCATTTGCCTTACGACCAAACCAAAGCTGCTAGGGCTTTAAGCTGGAACTCTTTCCAGGTGACGCCGAATATTTTTTGTAAACTTTTGTCAATAATGTTCACGGCCTCAGCCATATTGAAAGTATTGCCATGCTTGATTTGAAACAAGCAATTTGACTGGTTGCAGACAAGGTAAAAATAGAAAAGATGGCATATGGTTGATAAGAATAGATTGAATTTTCTCACTGAAAAACTGAGACTACCAATCAAAAAGCCTCATGAAAAATTCATGAGAACGAGAAAACATGCACGAGATAACCCAGGGGTGATGAATGTATAGTTTACGGAATACATCGGGACTGGGTCAATGAGGATGTCAGATTACCTATCTCTGCTTTTCTAGAGCTTCTGGTACCAGTGATGTACATATTATAACATTCTTTCCAAGCCACTTGCTGCTTTCCCACTTATAGTTCAACCATAAGATCAGAATGTATTGTGTCACAATTACTATCACCAACACTCAGAAAGAATTTGGTAGAGCATAGCTAGACCGAAAACAGTGAACCCCTTGGTTTTAAGCCTTCGATGTTTGTTTGTTTGTATTGGAGTTTTAATGCTATTTTAACAGCTCATGAAGGTCATATCCTGGCGGTCAGTGATGCGCCCATGTGCTTTCTGGCTTTCTCACACAAGTACTTTCTCTACAAAGCCTGTGCACAGACTACTTTTCTCACATGCATCAGAGGTGAGAGGCGAAAACTCGCCGTAAAGAAAGTTTGCCTTAACTGGGTATCAAACTTGCAACCACCAGGTCACAAATCGGATACGCTAACCACTGAGCTACCCGGGTGGGCACCTTGGATATTACTGACAAAGCTACATGTCTCAGGTGATTCAAGTTTTCTGCAAGAATTTTTTGTAGAGTTAATAAACATTCTGGTTTAAAGACAGTTATTACAGTTAATGGTATTCACTACATATAAATTACAAGACAATTCAATACATGATTCATCATAAAGATTCTCATTATTCACAGACTTCTTGTCTCTGAGAAATTGTCCAAGTTTTTCGTAGCCTTGTTTCCTCATGAAACAAAGTTGTAGAAGACAGATTTGATAATAGCCTAAACTCTTTAACCCTTTACCACACAATCCCGAGTTTTAACGACCCTGAGAAAGAGGCCTTTTGAAAGGTAACCAGCGTTAAAAAACAGTATTGTTTGGTAAAGGGCTCAAAAAAAAAAAAAAGATGAAAACATTAAATTAGACTGTTCAATTTAGATTTCGGAATAGCTGTCTGCAAGTGGTATTGCCAATGAAGACAATTTCTTAAATGTTCAATCTCTCATTTTAAAAGATGCAAACACAGATCAAGACATGTCAGTTTTGATTGAAGTTTTCTGGGTGTGGAATGCCAATCATATTCAATTTCTCCATTTGTGTCAATGTTTTAAAAAGCAGAATTGTGTCAAGTATGTTAACCGTTAAAGAGCCTTTCGCATCTGTAGTTGCATTTACGGCCAGTGTAGATCAAGATCAGGTTGCACAAAATGTGCAGCCTGATCTTTGATCTACACTGTCCACTTTGCTGAATCACTGTAGTCAAAAGCAACCATGAAACTGAAATTATATGGGTCATATTTCTAGGATGAAAATGTCTGGCAGGTTTATTCGGCGCTCTAAGGGTTAACCCTTTCCCAAACAAGCCCTGGTTTTCACGTGTGTCTGCAGTACAAGTCTTTTGAAAACAATGTGGGAAAAGGAGAAATTGCTCATAACGAGCAATTTCTCCTTTTCCCACAGTGTTTTCTACCCATTTTGAGACCTTTCTGCCATTTTCATCAAATTTAATATTGTTGTCTGCAAACTCTTTCAATTTGGACCAGTCCAAAATTTGTCTTTTGGGAAAGGGTTAAATGAAAAATAACTCACCGCTTACTGTACTAAGATTATACATCAGCTGTCTCCAAAAATATCTCTGTAACAGATAAAAAATCAAGATCAAGCTTTTTTACATAGATACAGGACTGTACAGACAATATTTTAAAAGGAAGAACTGCTCGTTTTAAGACTCGTCTTGTTTTGCCACAATGTTTTCAAAAGTGATCTACAGCAAAACTCTAAATGTCATAGATCTGCAAGCTGTGACGATAAAAAGTTCAGAAATTAATTAGTATCTGATGGGGTTATATAGATTTCCCTTGTGAGTTTTTTTTTTACTGACTGAAATTATCTATTTTCATTTAGATCTGTATGGTGAATATTTTTTCGGCATAGCTGAAATGCACTGGCTTTTGACCTAATTCTTGTTACTGATAAAGAATAAATAGATGGTAATTTGTGATTGGTACAAAATATGAACATGTTTATTTTGCTGGCCCCTGCTGACATATTTGTTCACACATTTATGAAACCACTATTTACAAGCATTGCTACTGCTAATCAATACATATAGGCCTTGATTCATACCATAGCAAATTAATGTAATAGAGAATGGTCCATTTTTGTTCTGTTTGGAAACTTCATAAGCGTTTCCCAATAACCCAATTAGTACTCCTTTTCAACAAAATGAAAACGGTGAGGAAAAAGAGGCAATTTCTCGCAAAATTAATTTTCATTATTTAACTCATATTGAGCCACAAAAGAGTTTCAGTATTCTTATTCCAACATCTCTTATGCCATCTATCTTTTTAAACTATATTTCTTGTATCCTGTGAAGACCAAATTCTGTAAACACTGCCATCTAACTCTGTACCACATGAAAAAAAGTTTTGGGCTCATCCAAATTGAAAGCATTGGCACAGATGACAAAGTATTTGTCAATGATGACATTTGCCCTTGAAAGGGTGTAAAACAATGTGGAAAAAGGAGAAATGCTGGTTACCAGCATTTTCTGCTTTTCCCACACTATTTTCAAATTTTTGAAAAGAAGAATTGTTCCTGTGCAACATTTTATACAAATGTCACATTGATTTCCTTCTTTTCTATCAGAGTTGTTAAAATTCTGGTTTCTTTGGTAAGGTTTAACCCTTTACCAAACAATCCCTGGTTTTCACGACCCTGGGAAAGAAGGCTTTTGAAAACATTGTGGGAAAAGGAGAAAATGCTGGTAACCAGCATTTTCTCCTTTTCCCACAATGTTTTTCTACCCTGTCCAAAACAAATTCCATATTTGTAATCACATTCAATATGTCGTCTGCAAACACTCACAATTTGGACAAGTCTAAAATTTTAATTGTCATTTGGAAAAGGGTAGAAATGCATATTGCTGCACACAAATTATCCCCAATTGTACTATCCTAGTCAGCATGTTACCAATCTTTTCTAAATGTATGTGCATCTGTTTTAGCCTTTTACCACAGAACCCAGAGTTTTAATGACCCTGAGAGTGAAGGCCTTGGAAAATATTGTGAGAAAAGAAGAAAATGATGGTAAGCAGCATTTCCTCCTTTTCTCACAATGATTTCTATCCATTCCAAAACAAATTTCAAGTTCTGAGTCACATTCATTTTGTTGTCTGCAAATGTTTTCAATTCGGACCTGTCTAAAATTTTGTCATTTGGTAAATGAGACTTATCCTGTTAGAGGTTCTATCACAACAGGAGTATGGCGTGTCAAACATTGCAATATTCGACATCATTTTTTCTTTCTAAAAGAAAAGATATTCATTCAAAAGAAAATATGTAAAATTATTGTTGCAAAAAATATTTTCATTCAATTGACAATTTTTTTATTCATAGGATAATTTTTTTTTTTATTATCAAATGCATTGTTTATTCACTCACATATTTTTTTCATGAATATATTTTCAGTTTAGAACAAACACATTTCCTTCATGAATATTTCTTTTTAGAATGAAAAAAAAAAAATGATATGACGTACAGCACCTTTCACAACTATAGCTACTTTTTGCAGCCAGTGCAGATCAAGATCAGACTCATTTTCCAACTTAAGTTTGTGACTTGATATGCATTTTGTTAACATTAACACACTTAACCCTTTACCACACAATCCCAAGCTTTAACAACGTTGAGAGAGAAGCCTTTTGAAAACATTGTGAGAAAAGGAGAAAATGCTGGTAACCATCATTTTCTCCTTTTCCCACAATGTTTTCTACCCTATCAAAGACAAAAATCATCTGTTTAGCCACACCTAATATGTTGTCTGCAAATGCTTTCAATTTGGTCAAGACCAGAATCTTGTTGTTTGGTGAAGGGTTTACTCTTTTGCTGCCAACTAAATGGATATGACTTTTCTCGAGGTCTTTAAGGTATCTTTTCTTTACAAGTGAATCTGTTTTTTGGTTAAAGATTAGCATCAGATAGAAGACAGTGCAAATTGAAGATCAGACTACACATTTTGTGCAGTCTGATCTTGATCTACACAGTCCGCAAAAGCTATCCAATGTGACATTAGCAGTGAAAGACTTAACTCTTTACCACACAATCCTGAGTTTTAATGACCCTGAGGAAGAGGCCTTTTGAAAACATTGTTGGAAAAGGAGAAAATGCTGGTAACCAGCATTTTCTCCTTTTCCAACAATGTTTTCTACCCTATCAAAGACAAAAATCATCATTTGAAATACATTTATTTTGTCATCTGCAAATGCTTTCAATTTGGTCAAGTCCAAAGTTTTGTCGTTTGGTTAAGGGTTGAGCAATGTTCTCAAACCCTGAATTGACTCAAAGTTGCAGACTCAACTCTGTAAAATAATGGACATGAGTCTATTAACCCTTTAGCAGACGACAAAATTTAAGCCTTGTTCAAATTGAAAGCATTTGCAGACGACAATTTCAAAGGGGCTCAAATGGTGCAATTTTTCTTTGATAGGGTAGAAAACATTGTGGGAAAAGGAGAAAATGCTGGTTTTCAGCATTTTCTCCTTTTCCCACAATGTTTTCAAAAGGCTTCTTTCCCAGGGTCTTTGAAAGGCGGCATTGTGCGGTAAAGGGTTAACTAACTTAAGTCCATTTATTTTGGTGAGTTGAGTCAGAAACCTTGTGTCACCCATGGATTTGAGAACTTCACTGAAGTCTGTTAATTTCAGTGAAACACGTCTAAATAACAAACTCGGACAACTAAAATCAGAAACCAAGTCCGACAGCAGATTTGAGCAAAATAAGAGACTTAATTTTTTCTTGAAACAGGGCCCTGATACTGAGTGGCAAGACAGAATCTTTATCTTGAATTTAACAGGGTATCTAAAGATTATGGTTTGCACCTCAAATAAAACATTCTGCATCATAAATAATGGTTTTAGCTACAGAAGTTTGTCACTGATGTTTGCAAACCTTACTTTATCCCCCTTTCTGATTGGTTTTCCAAATAGCTTCGAGACGGACCAGACAGCTAGTTAGAAAACATTAGCACCCATAATGAGACCAGTATTGAGAGTTATGAGAAAGAGCTATAATGGATGGGAAAACTAATAAAGAACTATTATTCCTGGAATTTGTATGTTATGGTATTTATGAGTAAATTTTACCAAGATTTATACTCCTTTTTAACCCTTAAAGTGCCTTTTACGACTATAGTTGCCTATGTGGGCAGTGTAGATCAAGATCAGGCTGCACAAAACGTGCAGCCTGATCTTTGATCAACACTGTCCACTTTGCTGAATCACTGTAGACAAAAGCAAACATGAAATTGCAGTTATATGGTTCGTATTTCTAGACTGAAAATATCTGCTTGGTTTATTCAGCGCTCTAAGGGTTAAACCTTACAGTGCTGATTTGATGAAATGCACCTTTCCAATTGGGAAAAAAAATCCAAAATATTGCTACTTCAAGGTAGTTTTGGCCAGAACAAGTAACGAAGTATCGGACAGTGTAGATCCAAGATCAAACTGCACATTCTGTGCAGTCTGATCTTGATCTACACTGTCCGCAATAACAACTTAAATCGGTTCCAGCACTTTATGGGTTAAGGTATGCAGAGTTTCTTCAGTGCCTGCTTTAGAGGTTTCAGCTCTATACTAACCAACAAAATGTTAGACTTGTCCCCACTGAAAACATTAATTTTGCAGACGTCAGTTTGGTTTGACTTAGATAATGATATTGATCTGCAGAAGGAAAAAAAAAAATTGTGGGAAAAGGAGAAAATGCTGATTACCAGCATTCTGCTTTTCCCACAATGTTTTCCAAGGCCTTAATTTTGAAGGTCATTAAAATATGGGAGGTTTGGTAAAGTGTTAACTATCTATCAAGTGACAAAAGTTTAGACTTGTCAAAATTGAAAGCATTTTGAGATGTCAAGATGTAAGTCTCAAGTAATGGTATTTCTGTTTGAAAGGGTTGAAAACATGGTTAGAAAAGGGAAAAAGTTCTTCTTACCAGCATTTTCTCCTTTTCTCTGTGCTTAAAAGGCTTTTTTAAGGGTCGCTAAAACATAGGATCGTTTGGTAAAGTGTGAAGTTGAAATTGGATTAAAATTACAGTATTTGTGTCCTTAACCCTCTACCAAACGACAAAATTTTAGCCTAGTCCAAATTCAAAGCATTTGCAGACAACAATTTCAGTGTGGCTCAATTGGTGCAATGTTCTCTTCATGGGGTAGAAAACATTGTTGGAAAAGGAGAAAATGCTGGTTACCAGCATTTTCTCCTTTTTCCACAATGTTTTCTGAAGGCTTCTTTCCCAGAGGCGTAAAAAGGCGGCATTGTGCGGTAACGGGTTAATTTCCCACTTCACTTTTTCCTGGACTCCGAAATTTGAGACTTGTCCATTAAATTAAAGAATTTGTGTCCTGGACCCTATGTGAAACGACAAAATTTTAGCCTTTCCAAATTGAAACCACTTGCAGACAACAATTTCAGTGTGGCTCAAATGGTACAATTTTCTCTTGATAGGGTAGAAAACATTGTGGGACATTGTGGGAAAATGCTGGTTACCAGCATTTTCTCCTTTTCCCACAATGTTTTCAAAGGACTTCTTTCCCAGGGTCATTAAAAGGCAGCATTGTGGGCAAAGGATTAATTTCCAATTTTACTCTTTTCTAGACAACAAAACTTGAGGCTTGTCCAGATTGAATTAAATTTTGAAGACTACAAATCAACCTGTGGCTAAAATGAAAAGATTTGTTCTGAAATGGTAGAGCCAAGCCCCCGTAGCTCAGTCAGTAGTGTACAGGACTTGAGAACAGGAGGTCGCTGGTTTGATCCCCATCTTGGCCAATTTCTTTCCGAGGACTGATGGCAGTCATCGCGACAGGATTCATTCCCCTCTCACCGCTGACTGTTGTTTCGACGATGGTTATGTGGAAAGGCAGCCAGTGGCTTGGAAAGAATATTGTGCAGAGTACCAGTAAAAGGAACTCCAGGAAAGCATGGATAGGTGCACTGGCCGCCGTGATATAACTGAAATGATGTTAAAAACAGCGTTAAACACCATACAATCAATCAATCTGAAATGGTAGAAACCAATCTAGAAAACGAGAAAAAAAGTTCGTCATCAGCATTTTCTCTTTTCCAACAATATATATTCCAATACTGCTAAATAAGTTAAATGACACTAAATGCAAGGCAATAGTAAAAACACGAATATAAATGCGATTACAAACTTACATTTCTGGAGAAAAATATCTCCTTATCGGAGTGGGTAGATCGAAGATCAAACTGCACATTCTGATCTTGATCTACACCGTCCTCAAAAGGTCAATGAGGCACACTTAGCAGCCTAAAGATTAAAAAGCCTCTATTGTTCAGGGTTGTTAAAACATGTGATTGCTTGGTAAATGGTTAAAAATGTTTGTACGTTTTTTCTAAACATTTTACCCACAGAACAAAGACTTAACCCTTTACCATATGACAAAATTTTATACCCGTCCAAACTGAAAGCATTTAAAGGCGACAATTTCAATGGTGCAGTTTTTCTTTGATAGGTAAGAAAACATTGTGGAAAAAGGAGAAAATGCTGGTAACCAGCATTTTCTCCTTTATCAAAAATGTTTTCCAAAGGCATCTTTCCAAGGGCCTTAAAAAGTCAGCATTGTGTGGTAAAGGGTTAATGAAATTAACCTATATGTATATGTAAAAACATCAACAATATAATTATTTCAAGGTAGTTTTGGCCAGAAAATGTAACAAAATAGTGGACAGCAAAAACTGTGTTGTAGGTCCTCTCTCTTGATGGTGAATGTCTGTTCATGCATTAAATTTACTTGTCTTAACCCTTTACTGCACAATGACGCCTTTTGATGCCCCTGAGAAAGAAGCCTGTAGAAAACATTGCATTTTCTCCTTTTCCCACAATGTTTTCTACCTGATCAAAGAAAAATCGCACCATCTGAAATTGTCGTCTGCAAATGCTTTCAATTTGGACAAGGCTATAATTTTGTTGTCTGGTAAAGGGTTAAATTGTCTTGTACCATTGTTTCGATTGAAAAGATTCCTCTTGAGAAATGCTGTAAGCACTATTAATAAATCATACTACATGTAATTGCTGAATGAGGCTGGTTCTGTTGTTTTAGACAATCAGAAAAGCCTACATACTAGCTAACCCGCTTTTTAAAGATCCTGAGAAAGAATCCTTTTGAAAACATTGTGGGAAATGGAGAACATGCTGGTTTCCAGCATTTTCTCCTTTTTCCACAATATTTTATACCCTATCAAAGACAAATTCTATTATTTGAGCCAAATTTAAATTTTCATCTGCAAATGCTTTCAGTTTGGAAAAGTCTACATTTTTGTACATAGTTAAAACAAGAAATATCTTTAAAAAAGGTAGACAGCATAAAAGGTAGCTGGAACGGATCTGCAACATTTTATCGAAAACCACAGTCATCGAAAACAGTCCATAGCCCTGACCCTCACCCAGACGATTGTGGCTCAAATCTTTAAAAAAATATACATGGATTTCGACAAAATACCCAATCGACGAAATGTCATGCACCAACTGGAATATGAATATTGCAACTTGTTTGTGGTTCAATATGAAAAGAAATAATGAGCAGTTAATTACCTTGCTAAAAATTGCCTCCTTTTCATCGTTGTTTTTCATTTTGTTGGGAATTGAAATTTTCAATTAGATGTAGATCTATATTTCAAGATTTTAAATCAGGACTGCATCAGGACTTGTCCATCTATCCAAGCACTGTAACTCTCAATGCATGTGACAGCTCTCTCTTAATTTGCAATGTTGCATTCATTTGGCTGATTCCGAAATATAACAAAATTTGTTGAATTACAGTCATGTAGACATAGTAATACCGGAAGGCTATATTGGGTAACACTTAGAAAAATATCAAATAATCAAATAGTACAAGAAAAGGATCATCCCCTATCATATAACTTTGCTATGGTGTGAATAAAGGCCCTTGGGTATTGAATAGTTGTGGCAACACTTGTATATATCGGTGTCATACATGTGTGAGCAAGTAGGCTAGCAGGGACCTGCTGAATCAACATGTGCACATTTTTTACCAGCTGCATATTACCCATCCTCGTTAACCCAGTTCCGATGTATTCTGTAAACTACATCCATAGCCCCTGGGTTATCTTGCGTATGTTTTCTCGTTTTCATGAATTATTCATGAGGCATTTTGATTGGTAATCTCAGTTTTTCAGTGAGAAAAGTTAATCTATTTTTATCAACAACATGCCATCAGTTCTATTTTTACCTCGTCTACAACCAGTCAAATCGATGAACATTCGGCATACCTCGGGTGATCCGGTGATCAAATCCCTCGGCTGTATCACGTAGCTTGATATGCACCTACACGGTACATTTCGCACATCTCCGGAAGCACACCGCTTTACCGTTACTGAAATTGTAAGGCTCCTCTTTAGAAAGAACTCATGAGTAAATTTTCTATCGTTATCTTTCTAAGAGTATTTGAGTCGGCAAACAGTTTGTACATTCAAGTTTTAGCGTGGTTTATCAATTCCGTTGGGAGCTTTCATCGACAGATCGATAGAAGTGAATAACTTCACAATGGTTGTTCATGTCGTTACTAAGCGATCTACAGGGGCGCCGCCATGTTTAAGATCATGTGATTGGTAGTTCAAAATGGAAGCCTCCCAAATACAGACGAGGTTAGATGTAGGTACGGAATCGGCCGAGTTGTGACGAGTGATCGATGAATGTAGTTTACGGAGTACATCGGAACTTGGTCAATGAGGATGACGTCACCCCTGCTACATACCCCGAAGGACTGCAGCAGCATGCTGTATTTCTGAAAATTTGTCTTTATATACAAGGATTTATAATGTCTGCCCTGGATTGTCATAAGGCAAACGCCACAGAAGGAAGGCCCACTGGTGGCCGCCATATTCGTTGATAATGATGTTGGTTTTACCCGGTTTATTGGTATTAATGGAAGAAATGTGATTATTCTCCACTGCAAGAGAGTATCGTTATGTTATCGACAAATTTGATTGGCTACCGGGTGTAATTCGCAATCTTATGAATAATCATTGAAACGACGGTTTCGCAATTAAATGTCGCAGGGGTGATGAATGGTAATACTTCACACCTGGGTTAACGAGGTTGCATATTACCATGTATTCATTCCATCTTAAAACTCAGTCAAAAGCCAGGACATTCAGCTACGTCAAACAATCGGGACTGTACAATTTTGTTTAGAACTAGATAGATGTAACACAGATTTGTTCCAGGGGAACTTCACATTATTTTATTTTCACAAACATTGTGCAGCTCTTTTCCCACAATTTTTATTTTCACAAAATTGTTTTAGACTGGCAATCTCAAGTTTATGGTTGCATTTTAATGAGTTTTGAAAATTCCTTTGAGAATGGTAATAAAAAGTATTGATTGTGTGTTGAATGCTTAGTACACTGCTCCCTTAACAGGGGGAACATTTCTTTTTTCTTTGTGATAGCAAAAGAGATTTTGTTCTCTAGAGTGTTTTTTATGTATGAACAGCAATATTTTGTTATGGTAATTTAATATTGCTATAATGATATAATATTTTGTTTATTTTATAGAACTCATACCAGGGATTCATTTCACTTTGTCTAAAGACAATTTTTATTCTCATCATTTCAGATTTTAATCATTTGGGATTGTCTCACAAGGATAATCAGTGATATCAATGTTTGTGGTGCTAAGTTGCCACATTCAAATTCTTTTCCAAACAACAAAATTTGAGACCCTTCCGATTTGAGAGCATCAGGGGACCTTTTGTCTGAACTGCGTACGCATGAAACTTAAAAATTTGTGTATGCTATTTAGGTTGAAATAAGCAAGCATCAAGTCTGAAAGCAAGTTTAACTCTTTCACTACTAATGATGACTTGACTACCTTTTGCAGACAGCGTAGATCAAGATCAGACTGCACAGAACGTGCAGTCTGATCTTGATCTATGCTGTCCACTACTCTATTTTTAAACTATGATGAATGTCGTTTTAAATGGCAGTGGAAATATATTTGTAGAGCTCGGAAAAGACATGTAATTTCGGGAGTTAGTAGTGAAAGAGTTAACCCTTTCCCAAACAAGCCCTGGTTTTCACGTGTCTGCAGTACAAGACTTTTGAAAACACTGTGGGAAAAGGAGAAATTGCTCGTAATGAGCAATTTCTCCTTTTCCCACAGTGTTTTCTACCCTTTTTGAGACCTTTCTGCCACTTTCATCAAATTTAAAATTGTCGTCTGCAAACTGTTTCAATTTGGACCAGTTCCAAAATTTGTCATTTGGGAAAGGGTTAAATGGCAGTGGAAATATATTTTTAGAGCTCGGAAAAGACATGTAATTTCTGGAGTTAGTAGTGAAAGAGTTAAATGAACTGTATATGAATTGAGTAAATATTTGCCTAACTTTGTGCCAGCTCATACTTTTGGGTAAAGCAGGTATCATATTTGTGCATATTCAGTCCCCAAATACATGGGCGTATTTCTGCACAGTTTAGTGAAAGGTAACCCAGTTCTGCAGACAACAATTTTCAAAGTGAGACAAATGATATTATTTTTCTTGACAGTGTTGAAAACATTGTGGGAAAAGGAGAAAATGCTGGTTACCAACATTCCAATGTTTTTACAAGGCCTCTTCCTCAGGGTTGTGAAAAACCGGGATTGTTTGGTTGAAGTGGTTTTGTAAATTACTTTATTCAGAGAACAAAATTTTAGACTTATCCAATCCGAAAGCATTTGCAGACAGCAAATTGATCATAGCTCAAATGATGGTGTTTGTCATTGAAGGTGAAGAAAGCTTTGCAAAGAAAAGAGAAAATATTGGTAACCAGCTTTTTTACCTTTTCCCATAATATTTTCTACCCTGTCAAAGAGAGAAATCATCATTTTAGCCACATCTAATTTGTCGTCTGCAAGTGCTTTCAATTTGGCCCAGTAAAGAGTTAGATAAGGGAATATTGAATTCAGAAGACAATTTTAATGTGGCTCAAATGGTACAATTTTTCTTTGATTGGGTAGAAAACATTGTGGGAAAAGGAGAAAATGCTGGTTTACAGCATTTTCTCCTTTTCCTACAATTTTTTCAAACGGCTTCTTTCACAGGGTCATTGAAAGCTGACATTGTGCGGTAAAGGGTTAAACCGTTGTGCAGCTACAGGTGGCTCTATTCACCAACCATTCTAAAGAGCTTTTTAACCCTTAAGCTGCTGATCGCGACTCGCTGACCTTTTGCAGACAGTGTAGATGTAGATCAAAGATCAGACTGCACATTGTGTGCAGTCTGATCTTTGATCTACACTGTCCAATACGGTATTTTCTTTCCGGTGAAATCAACTTTGAAACCGCAATATTTAGGCTTTCAGTATTGTGTAAAAATTTGCGTTTCATTTCTTCAGCAGCTTAAGTGTTAATTCTAAATCTCAAGAATTTTTATTTTCTAAACAAGAAATTAACACAAGTACTGATTCAGTCTTTACAATACCAAAAAAATTGCTGCACCAGTAAGATATATGTAGAATAGAAACCCTAGGAACAAATTGTGCCCTAAACCTAATTGGGCCTGACAAGGTGCTTTATCTTTGTTATTTAGTGATGCTAAATTGGTTTGTGGGTTGATGGATTGCTATGTTAGTGTGAGGTTGTGAGCTTTGTGGCATAATTGATTGATCCAAATAGTAAATAGTATTTTTTTTTTAAATGAACAAGAAAATTAGTAGAAATGTGAATGGTGAATTTCACTCATTTAAGTTTTTTTCTTGGCAAACGGATGCTTTGAAAAACATTTTCTTGAAAATTTCTGTCTCGTAACTTTTACCAAATGACAAGATTTTAGACCAGTCAAAATTGAAAGCATTTGCAGACGACAAATGTGGCTAAAATGATTGCATTTGTTTCTGAAAGGTTAGAAAACATTGTGGGAAAAGGAGAAAATGCTGGTTACCAGCATTTTCTCCTTTGCCCACAATGTTTTCAAAAGGCTTCTTTCTCAGGGTATTTGAAAGTCTGGATTGTTTTGTAAAGGGTTAATTGGTCACAGCAAAAGGAGACAACACAAATGTACATTATAAAGATACATCTATTCTCGTTTTTTAACCCATTTCATCTTTATTTTATGAAACTATAATCATTTTTGCAGTTTCATGTCAAATGTTGGCCCTGACAGCTGCAAGGTTGCACATATTGACGGATTTGAAAATGCATTTCTTTTTTTGGCAGCCTTCAAGGAACTCACTGTTGTCATCAATGAGGAAAAATCCCTTGAGTTTCTCTATCCCTTACGCCATTATATATATTAGTAATTTATCTGTATTTACACAGCTGACCAAATTCTTAGCCATTCTACACACTTTCAAATTTACCGTTTTTTTTTCCTATGTAACTGTAAGGATGTATCTTTACGTCTTGTGTTTGCCGGTGTTTACTTTCTGGTATACATTAAGATCATGTGTAAGCTTTCAGCTTCTGTTGGTTGTTTTCATGTTGATTCTCTTCTTAACCCTTTCCCAAACAAGCCCTGGTTTTCACATGTCTGCAGTACAAGTCTTTTGAAAAGACTGTCGGAAAAGGAGAAATTGCTCGTAACGAGCAATTTCTCCTTTTCCCACAGTGTTTTCTACCCTTTTTGATAACTTTCTGCCATTTTTATCAAATTTAAAATTGTTGTCTGCAAACTCTTTGAATTTGGACCAGTCCAAAATTTGTTGTTTGGGAAAGGGTTAAATCAAAAACTTGCACAGCCATAGTGTATCACTTTTGAATACATTGTGGCAAGAAGAACGAATGCTAGTGAGAAGCGTTTTCTTCCTGCCACAATGTTTTCCACACACCAAATTTTAGTTCTAACCACCAGACGATCTATTTTGTCTGGGTGTCTGTAGAAGAAAAACAATGTGTCAGGATTTAATGACTTAACTTTTTACAAAATGAGCCCATTATCTGAATGACCGTGCAGAAGAAGACTTGAGAACATTGTGGGAAGAGGAGAAAATGCTGGTTACCAGCTTTGTCTCCTTTTTTCCCACAATGTTTTCTATTCCTTCAAAGACAAATTCTGTCATTTGAATCATTTGAACCACATTTAATTTGCAAATGCTTTCAGCAGTTTAAAATGTTATTGTTAGGTAGAGAGCTAGGGAGATATGAATGAGGAATCAAGATGGATGTTTCCCAGACAGCTGATAAGAAAACTTATCATTGTTAATGGAACATTTAATAATCGAGATCCCTCTTTTGTTTATTATTTCAGATGGAGTCTAACCAAATAATATATAATTGTTACAATACTGTCAATATTTTTTGTAGAAATTGAGGAAGAGGAGAATAATATGAAAAAAAATTTATTGCATTAATATTCAGAGAAAGAATAGCAATATTAAAGTCATAAAAATTGTACTTGACTCTTTCCCACACAATCCCGACTTTTAACGACCCTAAAGAAGAAGACTTTTGAAAACATTCTGGGAAAAGGAGAAAATGCTGGTAACCACAATGTTTTCTACCCTTCTTAAAACAAATTTCAAATTTTGAGTCACATCTGATTTGTCATCTGCAAATGCTTTTAATATGGACCAGCTGAAAATTTTGGTTAAAAGTTAATACTTGTTTGGCACTGTAACGATGGTTAGAGGACATTATTGGATTGCTGATTAAAGTTTAACTCTTTACCAAACGACAGAATTTTAAAATGGACCAAATTGAAAGCATTTGCAGAAGACAAATAAATGTAGCTCAAATGATAATTTCTGTCTTCGATGGGGTGGAACACATTGTGGGGAAAGGAGAAAATGCTGGTTACCAGCATTTTCTCCTTTTCCCACAATGTTTTTCAAAAGGCTTCTTCCTCAGGGTCGTTAACAGTTGGGATTGTGTGGTAAAGGGTTAACTTCTGAAGCAACTGTCATTACACCACAGTAACCATGCCCTAGATGTGATGAGACTCTAAAAGCTTAACCCTTTCCCGTACAATGCCACCTTTTAATGACCCTGGGAAAGAAGCCTTTTGAAAATATTGTGGGAAAAGGAGAAAATGCTGGTAACCAGCATTTTCTCCTTTTTCTGCAATGTTCTCCACCCTATCAATAAAGAAAAAAACTGCACCATTTGAGCCATATTGAAATTGTCATCTGCAAATGCTTTCAATTTAAACAAGCCTAAAATTTTGTCGTTTGGTAAAGGGTTAACCATTTCCACATAACAAAATTTCAGACTTGCCAAAAATAAGAGCACTTGCTGAAAACAAATGTGACTCAAAACATGAAATTTGTGTCTCGTTAGGTAGAAAACATTGTTGGTAAAGGAGAAAGTGCTGATTGCGAGCATATGTCCTTTCCCCACAATATTTTCAAAAGCTTTCTTCCTTAGGGTTTTTAAAGGTTGGGATTGCATGGTAAAGGATTAATTAGAAACAAATTAGCAGACAAATACCCCCAACTGGCACCTTGTCACTGAAGCAGCACAATCAGCGAACAGAAATGATTTTCAAGACAATGTTCACCTATGACCTTGACCTTTGACCCATGTAACCGCAAAACAATAGGGCTTCATGACCAACACTTGTATAAAGGTACATGGTCCTAGGTCAAATAGCAAGTTAGTTACAGCATGGAAACACTTTTCAAACAAAGTTCACTGGTGACCTTGACCTTTGACCCATGTGACCCAAAAACAAAAGAGCGTTTCCTTTGGTCATGAGCAACACTTGTGTAAGGTTTCAGTGTCCTAGGTCAAACGGCTTTTGAGTTATAGCATGGAAACAATTTTCAAACAAAGTTCACCTGTGACCTTGACCTTTGACTCATGTGACCAATAAAGCAATAGGGCACCTCCTTCGGTCATGAGCAACTTTTGTATAAAGTTTCAGGGTTCTTGGTCAAATTTCTTTTGAGTTAGAGTATGGAAACGAGAACATGGACAGATTAACAGACGGATGGATGGACAGACAGACAGACACGGTGAAATCAGTATACCCCCATCTACTTCAAAGGTGGGGGGTTCATAAATGCAGTATGGACGACATAGATGTCTCTTTGTTGGTGGTCTATTTAAGCATTTACAACCATTTTTTTTCTTTATTCCTATGGCATTATTTGCATTCCATTTTGAATTGCAAAATGTGACCATGATGACTGCAGGGCAATAACATGACATTCTGAGCTAATGATGCCATTCTGGGTGTTTACGTTATGCATACAAGTTGGTACCGCCAATCTGCATCCTTCTGTATTCTTGGTGTCCATGCTACGCCTTCCTGTGTTCCCACCACAACAGTATGGTGTCGGTAATGATTAAACTGCATCCTGGGTTGCCAAAAGAACATACTAAGGATGCAGGTCCGGTGATTTTAACTCTTAGGCTGCTAAGCCTGACTCCCTTACCTTTTTCGGACAGTTTACATTAAGATCAGACTTCACAAAATGTGCAGTCTGATCTTGAATCTACACTGTCCGATAGGGAGACATTTTTCTCAAAACGTAAGTTTGAAATTGCATTATTTGGGTTTTTACTATTTGAACATATCAGTTTGAAAGTTTCCTTTTACTTATTTAGCAGGATAACAGTTAAAGGAATATTATGGACTTAGTACTCCTGACTCGGAAAAATTGCTTTTCAGTTGTGCTCCTCAAGTTTCTTTACCACTACAATGTTGAGCAATGCATATATATATACCATGCACGTTATCACATAATTATGCATCCATTTCGCTCTAACAAATGACTGAAGCCTGAGATAGAATGGTCCTTAGACGTGCAGAAAATTAACCAAAAGCAAAAAGTTTTGGCCCAGGTCAGCATGTGTGGACTGCGCAGGCTGACCTAGTTCTATACTTTTTGCAGATGCATTAAGCTCCCTTTTCATAGAGCATGGCTCATATATAGCACTCTCAAAGCCACATCTCTGCGTTATTTCTCTCAATGTCACAGTCGTTGTCAGGGAAATGTCATTCTTGCAGACGTAGCTCTTCGTCATGCAGAGAGGGTGACATTTAAAGAATTTTGCAATTGCATTTGACATTATTATTGATTTTTCCATTGACATTTTAACCCTTTACCAGACGACAAAATTTTAGCCATGTCCAAATTGAAAGCATTTGCAGACAGCAATTTCAGTGTGGTTCAAATGGGGCAATGTTTTTTTTTATAGAGCAGAAAACATTGTGGGAAAAGGAGAAAATGCTGGTAACCAGCATTTTCTCCTTTTCCCACTATATTTTCAAAAGGCTTCTTTCCCAGGGCATTGTGTGGTAAAGGGTTAAATAGAACTACCTAAAGGCCCAATAGCAGCTAAAAGTAAACCATTCATATGATAAAATGCACTTTAATGTGTACTATTAAAAAAGTATGGAAGTTATTCTACCTCGTTGACCCAGTTCCGATGTATTCTGTGAACTACATTCATCGCCCCTGGGTTATCTCGTGTATGTTTTCTCGTTATCATGAATTATTCATGAGGCATTTTGATTGGTAATCTCAGTTTTTCAGTGAGAATATTTTACTCTATTTTTACCACGTCTGCAACCAATCAAATTGGTTCTTTCATTTCAAGCTTGGCGATACTTTAAATATGGCTGAGGCCATGAACATCATTGACAAAAGTTTACCAAAAATATTTGGCGTCGCCCCAAAAGAGTTCCAGCTTAAAGCCCTAGCAGCTTTGCTTAGAGAACTGGATTGTCGTAAGGCAAATGCCACAGAAGGAAGGCCCACCAGCAGCTGCCATATTCGTTGATAATGATGTTGGTTTAGCTGGAAGAAATGTGATTATCCTCCACCACAAGAGAGTATCGTTATGTTATCGGTAATTCGATTAGCTATTGGGTGTAATTCGCAATCTTATGAATATTCATAGAAACGACGGTTTCACAATTGAATGTCCCAGGGGTGATGAATGGTAATACTTCATACCTAGAGTGCAAGTGGTATTCACTGGCAGAAAAATGAATTTTAAAACTAGGTAAAAATTTGCCAGGTTGCTCCATCTTTTGTTTGCTTTTTACCTGGTTTTAAAATTCATTTTTTTTCTGCCAGTGACTCTTGAGTCACTAATAATGTTATTAAGAATTGTTGGTGAATAAGAGAGCAGAAACAGACTATGGGACCTAGTTACTGTTTTGAATGCTAAATGGCATACACCAAATTAGGGGTTACAGAGCATTTTTACTAATTTTCCTTTTACCAGAAGACAAAATTTTAGACTGGTCCATATCTAAGGCATTGCAGACAAAAAATTGTGACTCAAATGGCGTAATTTGTAACAGAAAGGGTTGAAAACATTGTGAAAAAGGAAGAAAAGGATGGATAACAACAGTTACTTCTTTCCCCACAATATTTTCAAGAGCCCTCTTTCTCAGGGTCATTAAAGCACAGGCTTGTGTGGTAAAGAGTTAAGCAAGATAGAACTACTAACATAACATGTTTGGAAGTCAAGAGGCAAATTGTCTGCAAATCAAGATTTCTTTTTGTCTCAGCTATAAGAAATTTGTAGTTAACAATGTAGATGTAAAGTTGAACTGCTCATTCCTTGTAGTCTGATCTTGATCTGTGGTAAATTCCAAAAGCTATGCCAGTTGCCAAAGGTAAATAAAGGGATAACAATGATGCATAATGATTAACCCTTTACCCCACAATGCTGCCTTTTAACGAGCCTGTAAAAGAAGCCTTTTGAAAACATTGTGGGAAAAGTAGAAAATGCTGGAAACCAGCATTTTCTCCTTTTCCCACAATGTTTTCTACCCTGTCAAAGAAAAATTGCACTATTTGAGCCACATTGAACTTGTCGTCTGCAAGTGCTTTCAATTTGGACAAGGCTAAACTTTTGTTGTCTGGTAAAGGATTAAATATTTCTTCCCTGGTTATTTTGTTGAAAGCTGGGTACACCAGACAAATAAAACCATATATTTCTCTAGAACATATAATTTATTATCCTTAAGGGGGTCTGAATAAATGAAATAGGCATTCCTTACAGGTATATAGCTGCCTTAATTATGATAACCAGTGACCAGTTGAATCCACACAATTGTGACTCAAGAAAAATCTCCCAAGTCCAGGACTTTTTCTTGATCCACGCATCTTGAAATTATCAATCTTCAGTACAGAATACAGCACCTAGGATTATTCTCAGAACGCTATATTATAAGAGTACACAAGAACGCATACTTGTTAGCTCACCTGAGCACAACATGCCCAACGTGAGCTTTTGTGGTCGTCCGATGTCTGGCATCCGTCATGCATCATGCTTTGTCCATCATCAACATTTACCTTGTGGAAACTCCAGAGGCCACATTTTTCACTCAACTGACCTGAAACTTGGTCAGAATGTTTGTCTTGATGAAATCTCGGATGAGTTTGAAGTTTGGTCACCTGGGGTCATAAACTAGGTCACTAAGTCAAATTAAAGAAATACCTTGTGGACTCTCTAGAGGCCACATTTCTTGCTCAATTGACCTGAAAATTGGTTAGATCTTTGTCTTGATGAAATCTTGGATTAGTTTGAATTTGGGTCACATGGGATCATAAACTAGGTCCTTAGGTCAAATTAAAGAAATACCTTGTGGACACTCTAGAGGCCACATTTCTTACTCAATTGACCTGAAAATTGGTCAGAATTTTTGTTATGATGAAATCTAAGATGAGTTTGAATTTGGGTCACCTAGGGTCATAAACTAGGCACTAGGTCAAATTAAAGAAATACTTTTAGGCACTCTAGAGGCCACATTTCTTACTTAATTGACCTGAAAATTGGTCAGAATGTTTGTCTTGATAAAATGTGGGATGAGTTTGAATTTGGGTTACCTGAGGTCATAACTAGGTCTTTAGGTCAAATTAAAGAAATAACTTGTGGAAACTCTAAAGGCCACATTTCTTACTCAATTGACCTGAAAATTGGTCAGAATGTTTGTCTTGATGAAATCTGGGATCTGTTCAAATTTGGGTCACCTTGGGTCATAAAGTAGGTCACTAGGTCAAATTAAAGAAATACCTTGTGGGCATTCTGGAGGCCACATTTCTAACTCAATTGACCTGAAAATTGGTCAGAGTGTTTGTCTTGATGAAATCTCACATGAGTTTGAATTTGGATCACCTGGGGTCATAAACTAGGTCACTAGGTCAAATTAAAGAAATACCTTGTGGACACTCTAGAGGCCACATTTCTTGCTCAATTGACCTGAAAATTGGCCAGAATGTTTGTCTTCATGAAATCTAGATGACTTCGAATTTGGGTCACCTGGGGTCATAAACTAGTCACTAGGTCAAATTAAAGAAATACCTTGTGGACACTCTAGAAGCCACATTTCTTACTTAACTGACCTGAAAATTGGTCAGAATGTTTGTCTTAATCAAATCTGGGATCACTTCGAATTTGAATCACCTGGGGGTCATAAACTAGGTCACTAGGTCAAATTAAAGAAATACCTTGTGGGCATTTATGAGGCCACATTTTTTACTCAGTTTACCTGAAAATTGGTCAGAATGCTTGTCTTGATAAATTCTCAGATGAGTTTGAATTTGGGTCACCTGGGGTCATAAACTAGGTCACTAGGTCAAATTAAAGAAATAAGTTTAGGCACTCTAGAGGCCACATTTCTTACTCAATTGACCTGAAAATTGGTCAGAATGTTTGTCTTGATGAAATCTGGGATGAGTTTGAATTTGGGTCACCTGGAGTCATTAACTAGGTTACAAGGTCAAATTAAAGAAATACCTTGTGGGCACTCTAGAAGAATGTTTGCCTTGATTAAATCTTGAATGAGTTTGAAATCAGGTCACCTGGAGTTATAAACTAGGTCACTAGGTCGAATCAAAGAAATACCTTGTGGACACTCTAGAGGCCACATTACTTAATTGAAGTGAAAATTGGTCAGAATGTTTGTCTTGATGAAATCTTGGATGAGTTGGAATTTGGGTCACCTTGGTACATAAACTAGGTCACTAGGTCAAATTAAAGAAATATTTCGAGGGCAATCTAGAGGCCACATTTTTTACGCAATTGACCTTAAAATTGGTCAGAATGTTTGTCTTGATGAAATTTCTGATGAGTTTGAATTTGGGTCACCTAGGGTCATAAACTAGGTCTCACTAGATCAGCTTACAAAAATTCCTTGTGGGCACTCTAGAGGCTACAATTATTACTCAATTGACCTGAAAATTGATCAGCATGTTTGTCTTGATAAAATCTTGGATGAGTTCAAAATTGAGTCACATAGGGTCATAAACTAGGTCACTGGGTCAGATTTAAAGAAATATCTTGTGGGCACTCTAGCAGCCACAATTCTTGCTCAATTGACCTGAAAATTAGTTAGCATGTTTGTCTTTGTGATATCTCGGATTAGTTCAAAATTTGGTAACATAGGGTCAAAAAAGAGGTCACTCGGTCACATTGAAGAAATACCTTGTGGGCACTCTAGAGGCCACAATTCTACCTAAAATGACCTGAAAATTGGTTTATATGTTTTACTTGATGATATCTGGGATCAATCAGAAATTGGGTCTCATAGGATCATAAACTAGGTCACTAGGTCAAAGTCAAGAAATGTATTGTGGGCGTTCTAAAGGCCACAATTTTTGCTCAACTGACCTTAAAATTTGTCAGCATGTTTCACTTGATGATATCTTTAACAGGTTTGAAATTGGGTCACATAGAGTCATAATCTAGGTCACTAAGTCAAATTACAGAAATACCTTGTGGGCACTCTAGAGGCGGCAATTCTTGCCCAATTCACTTGAACCTTGGTTAACAAGTTTGTCTTGATATATTGGCTGAGTTTGAAATACGGTCACATGGGGTCATAAACTAGGTCACTAGGTCAAATTTAAGAAATACATTTTGGACACTCCAGAGGCCTCATTTTCAGATCAATTGACCTGGCCATTGGTCAGAATCATTGTCTTAATAATATCTCAGATGAGTTTTAAATTGGGTCATTATGACCCTGGGGTGAAATTTTGCCTATTGACTCAGGTGAGGATCCAGGGCCATCATGGCCCTCTTGTTTTAATGTATTTTCTCATGGGCATGCTATCCGGACCTCTTGTTATGACCCTGAAAAACAATTCTGGGGCATAAAGTTTTTGTTTAGTCAGTCTGCCTGCCTGTCTGTCAGTTTTTGTGCCTGGGCCATAACTTTTTTCCCTATTATTTAATTTCAAACTAACTTTGCACAAATGTTAACCACATTGAGATAAGGTGTCAAGCACAAGATTGAGGTCAGTAGGTTAAAGATTAAGGTCACAGCAAGGTTAAATGTGTTATGGGGGTAGTTTTCGTGTCTGGCCTGTAGGATTTTTAATTATGAATGAATTTCAGTATAACTTTGCAGAATTATTAACCACATAGAGCCAATGTGTCGTGCTCAAGAACTATGTCAGTAGGTCAAAGGTCAAATATGTTTAACAAAAGGAATTTTGGATGGTTATGTTTGTGTCTGGACCATAACTTTTTTTCCATATGATTTAAGATCAGAATAACCCTGCACAAATATGAACCAGATTGAGATGATGTGTAATGCGCAAGAGTCACGTCCGTAGTTCAAAAGTCAATGTCAAAGCAAGGTCAAATGTGTGTTGGAGGGTAGTATTTGTGTCTGTCCAGTAAGATTTTTAATACATGTAATGAATGAATTTCGTGAATGAGTCGTGCCCAAGAACCATGTCAGAAGGTTAAAGGTCAAGGACCACCAAGGTCAAATATGTTTTAACAAGAGAAATTTTGGATGGTTACGTTCGTTTCTGGACAATAACTTTTTTCGATATGATTTAAATTTCAGAATAACTTTGCACAAATGATAACCACATTGAGATGATGTGTCATGAGCAAGAGTTATGTCCGTAGGTTAAAAGTCAAGGTTATAGCAAGCTCATATGTGTTATCCCTTTCCCAAACCATAAAATTTAGACTGGTCCAAACTGAAAGAGTTTGCAGACGACAATTTTGAATTTGATGAAAATGACAGAAAGTTCTCTAAAAGGGTAGAAAACACTGTGGGAAAAGGAGAAATTGCTCATTACATGCAATTTCTCCTTTTCCCACAGTGTTTTCAAAAGACTTGTATTGCAGACACGTGAAAACCAGGGCTTCTTTGGGAAAGGGTTATGGGGGGGGTGGGGGTAGTATTTGTTAATGTCCGGTAGGATTTTTATTCATGAGTGAATTTCAGTATAACTTTTCACAATTATTAAGCTTATTGAGACAATGTGTCGTGCCCAAGAACCACGTCAGTAGGCGAAAAGTCAAGGTCCAGCAAGGTCAAATGTTTGAAAAGAGAAATTATGGATGGTTATGTTTGTGTCCGGATAATAACTTTTTTCCATCTGATATAATTTCAGAATAACTGTGCACAAATGTTAACCACATCAAGATGATGTGTCATGCCCAAGAGTCATGTCAGTAGGATAAAAGTTAAGGTCACAGCAAGGCCAAATGTGTTTTTGGGGAAAGTATTTGTGTCTGGTCTATTAATTTCAGTATACCTTTGCAGAATTGTTAACTACATAAATACAATGTGTCACACCCTAGAACCATGCCAGTAGGTCAAAGGTCAAGGTCATGGCAAGGTAAAATATGTTTAAAAAGAGAAATTTTGGAAGGTAACCTTTTTTATGAATGAATTTCAATACAACTGTGTAGAATTGTTAACCACACAAAGACAATGTGTGGCATGCAAAATTAATGTCCAAAGGTCAAGGTCATAGCAGTGTCAATCGGCAGTTTTTGTGTCCAGGCCGTAACTTTTTTCTGTATTAGTTAATTTCAGAATAACTTTGCACAAATGTTAATCACATCAAGGTGATGTGTCATGCACAGGAGTCATGTCTGTAGGTTGAGGGTCAAGGTCATGGCAAGCTCAAATGTGTTCTTTGGGGTAGTGTAACATTTCTAATTATGAATGAATTTTCATGTAAAAATTTGATAAGGAAAAATCATAAGGATCTGATCGTGAAATTTTTGTGGGAAAAAAATGCTTAATTAATTTTCCTCTGCCGGTTCAAAGCCATGAGCTTCAAAACTCTACAAACTGAGGAATCATGGCAACTGTTAAGCCTCTGTGTCCAAAATGTATAAAATTTATCCCTTGTTTTGCAATAAAGGTGGATCCTGTCATTTATGGAATAGGAAATTTTACACAAAAAATATAAAAAACTAGGCAACTCCTCATGTTTTCTACATGTATTTCAATTAATATTTCAGTTTGGTGCACAACATCTTGTTGAAAGGGTGTTTCGTCGAAATCCATGTATGTTTTAAAATACTGATTGCTAATTAAATTCCAAGATATATTTCATGAAAAGCTCTGTCTGAGAGGAACATTTGAGCAACAATTAGTCTGGATTATGGTAAGGGTCAGGGCAAGAGATTGTTTTTGATGAACCTGGTTTTCCACTGAAATGTCAGTGTCACAGATCCCACTTTCATTTAACCCTTTCCCAAGCAACAAATTTCAACTCCATCAAATCTAAGAGCATCTGCAGGTGACAAATCTCAAATTGCTACAAATGAACTAAAGTTCTTTGACAGGGTAGAAAACATTGTGGGAAAAGGAGAAAATGCTGGTTACCAGCATTTTCTCCTTTTCCTACAATGTTTTCAAAAGGCTTTGTTCCTCAGTGTTGTTAAAACTGGGGATTGTGTTATAAAAAGGTAAAGTGATCTTTGCATGCAAATGAAAATTACTAGTTTTTGTTAAGATTTTCTAAAAATCTGGTTGAATGTGACTAAAGAGCTATAATAATTATATATGGGTCCAGTTATGTGTATTATTTAACAAAATGTTGTATTGATTGTCCGTAAGTGTTTTATGTTGCCATAGTAATGAAAGATAAGAAAGCACTTTAATAATACAGGAATCAGGTATTGTGTCTTGTGCGCTTCATTAACTATTATCTTCTATAATAATCTTTTAATCCTTTACCGCACAATCTTGAGTTTAAAAGACCCTGAAGACAAAAGCTTTTGAAAAAAACATCAGGGCAAAAGTAGAAAATGCTTGTAACCCGCTTTTCTCTTTTTCCAACATTGTTTTCCACCCTACCAGAGAAAAATGTCATCATTTGGGACACACTGAATTTGTCGTCTGAAAATTCTTTTAATATCGAAAATTCTAAAATTTTGTTGTCTGCTAAATAGTTAAGCTTTGTCCTGCTGAGTTTAACTGAGAAAATGCTTGTAATCAGCAGAAACACCAACCACTTTTTACGTACTCGTTGCATTTGATGTCCAGGCTTATCTTGGTCTACAGACTTTGATAAATTGGCATGTTACATTTGACAAAACATTGTAGAAAAGGTAGCTTCTTGAGTCTGATGAAAGAAAATGTATTGAATAACAGAAATTACTTGTGAAATGCAGTTAACCTTTTGCACTGAAACAACACAGGGAAGAGGCATGTTGAAAACATTGTGCAAAAAGGAGAAAATACTGGTAAACAGCATTTACTCCTGTTCCCACAAGGTTTTCCAACCTTGCAAAGACAAACTTCAATCTCATCATTTGATTCACATTTAAATTGTTTCCAATTTGGATAAGTCCAAAATATTGTTGCTTGGTTAACTCTGTACCACACGACATATTTTTTTGACTTGTCCAAATTGAAAGAATTTGCAGACGACAAAATATGTGACTCAAAAATTGAAATTAGTTTTGGGAATGATAGAAAACATTGTGGGAAAAGGAGAAAATGCTGGTTACCAGCATTTTCTCCTTTACCTACAATGTTTTCAAAAGGCTTCTTTCTCAGGGTCGTTAAAAGTCGGGATTGTGTGGTAAAGGGTTAACCTATTACCACACAATCACAACCTTTTTCCATGATGTTTTCAAAAGTCTTCTCAATCAGGGTTGTTAAAAACTTGAGATCGTGTGGTAAAGAGTTAAGCTTACCAGTTTATTAGTATAATTATAGATTATGAAGGTTTACCTTTGTACCTTGAAATGTAATATGAAATCTGCTATCTTTTCAGGTGTATGGAGTTATCTCCCTGCTCTTTGTTGTGACGTCCATATCGGGATTTTGCCTGGAGACCCTGCCCCAGTTGAAGCCCCAAATATCCCATATCAGTCTAAATGACACCCTAAAAAATGCTACAGGAGGGGGTTGTGAAGATAATTCTAATTTCCCAAGGTATTTAACTCCAAATCGGTTTTTACAGGTTGTTGATATCATTTGTACAATATTTTTTACAATTGAACTTATTGTTCGTTTCTTGTTTTCTCCTAACA
Source organism: Tridacna gigas (assembly GCA_945859785.2). Taxonomy (NCBI): domain Eukaryota; kingdom Metazoa; phylum Mollusca; class Bivalvia; order Cardiida; family Cardiidae; genus Tridacna; species Tridacna gigas. Next base: position 895,778 of record OX244032.2, on the reverse strand, counting down.
AGTTTAAGTTTGTTAGATCTGCAATGAACATCATTGATCTGTTAGCCCTTGTGCCTCTGTACATGCAACTTATATTAGATATGGAAAGTTTTAAATTTTGTTTTGTGAATGAACGGCTTATGATAGAGATTATGTTTATATTGAGAATTATCAGAATGTTTCGTATATTTCATCTTGTGAAGCATTATCAAGCTCTCCAGATCCTTGTATATGCACTCAAGGCCAGTGTTCAAGAACTGTTAATGTTGGGTATATTTCTGTTAATTGGAATGCTTGTATTTGCTACAATGATTTATTATGCTGAGAGGCAGGATGCATTAACACCTGGAGAGAGTTTTCGGACAATCCCAATAGGATTTTGGTGGGCTTTGATTACCATGACAACAGTTGGGTATGGTGATGTTCACCCAGAAACACCTATAGGGTATGTTGTTGGAACTGCATGTGCTGTATCTGGTGTGCTGCTGCTGGCACTGACATTTCCAGTTATTTCAAACAACTTTACACTATTTTACACACATGTGAGGTCACGCACTGGGCGTGGTGATCCAAGCGGTCAGAATCCAACAGAAAGTAGTGAGATTTTGTTTGAATCAGAAGATGAGGAAACAAAACTCCTGTATGAAAATGCCAGACGTACATCAAATGGTTCTATAATACTAACCAACAGAAGTTTTATACTACCTAGAAACACGTCTGGAGTAACAGAATTGTGTGGAAATGGAAGTGTTAATGCAAATCTGCGTTGTGATGTCAAAAAGGATGCCAACTCTATGATGAACATTTTAGTGAAGACTGATGAATCAAGCTTGTTTACAAGAACAGATTCTATCAAAGCACATTCAGATGATGGAGTAACATATTCTGGTGAGGCAATGTTGTAAGTTACACTAAAATAGAAAAGAATGATCATGAGACATAATCCTTTAATCAGCTTTTTTTATATACATGATATTTTATATTATCATAACTATATTTGTTTTAACCCTTTACCAAATGACAAAACTTTGGAACATACCGAATTAAAAGCATTTTCAGACGACAAAATAAATGTGACTGAAAATTTAAAATCTATTTTGGAAAGGGTAGAAAACATTGTGGGAAGAGGAGAAAATGCTGGTTAACAGCATTTTCTTCTTTTCCCACAATGTTTTCAGTGTTATTATAGGGTCGTTAAAACTCGGGATTGCGTGGTAAAGGGTGAATTATCCATTTTTAACATGAATGTTTTCAATCTACTGCGGCAAATTAGCTCAAAGAGGTAATGACCGATGCTGACCTGCATGTGTGAGCTCTCTGCTGTGTGTATCATGTAATCAATTCCTCTCTATTTAATTTTGATAAAGTGTTATTTACATGCACAGTCTCTGTTTTATATCTCATCTGTTTGGTTAGGCTGTAATTTTTATGAAGCGTGGTTTTCATGCACACACACACTATGCTTTAGACTTCATCACCAGAACAAAGTTGTAATACGATGATAAATTACCAGTAAAAAGTGTAATACATCTGAGCCATGCTCTGGCAAAAGGCATCTTAATGCATCTCCATGATGCATTGAACCAATTAAGCCATCACATAATTATGGATCCATAATAGCTACTTCTTTAAACAACCGACAGAATAATGAGGTAGACTGGTCCTTGGACATACAGAAAATTGACAAATAGTGAAAGTTTCGACCCAACTCAGCCTGCGCAGACTGCACTGGCTGGCCAGAGTGGATACTTTTTGCGGATGCATTAAGTCCCCCTTTTCACAGAGCATTGATCTTTCGTGTACAAATACCAAGAAAACTGAAATCTGTTGCCACCATATCCTTAACTGTTTGAGAGCCAAATAAACCCAGACATTTTCTCATTTCAATTTTATGTTTGCATTTGTCTGTAAAGATATAGCAAAGCGGTCATTGTAGATCAAAGATCAGACTGTATGTTTTGTACAGTCTGATCTTGATCTACACTGGCCACAAAGGTAACTATAGTCTTGAAAGGAGCTTTAACCCTTTACCACACAATCCCAGGTTTTAACGACCTTACGGAAAAAGCCTTTTGAAAACATTGTGGGAAAACGAGAAAGCGCTGGTAACCAGCATTTTCTCCTTCTCCCACAATGTTTTCTACCCTTTCAACAACAAATTTCAATTTTTGAGTCTCATTTATTTTGTTCTCTGCAGATGCTTTCAATTTGGATAGTCTAAAATGTTGTTGTTTGGTATAGAGTTAAGGGTTAAATTCATCTTATTTCAAAGGCTTAACCCTTTACCACACAATCCCGAGTTTTAACAACTCTAAGGAGAAGGCCTTTTGAAAACATTGTGGGAAAAGGAGAAAATGCTGGTAACCAGCATTTTCTCCTTTTCCCACGTTTTCTACCCTTTCAAAGATTGAAATCATCAATTGGGTCACATTTGATTTGTCATCTGCAAATGTTTTCAGTTTGGATGGATCCAAAGTTTTGCCGTGTGGTAAAGAGTTAAAGTATCAGGGAAAAGGATAGATCCATATTGGTCGGAGTTTCGTATCAGGTAGTGGGATGCACTGATCTTACATCAGACTGATTGTTCTTCACAGTCCAATGGTGGTGTACTTGGTCTCCAAAATCACTTGCCTGCCCGGGTAGCTCAGTGGTTAGCGTATCTGATTTGTGACTTGGTGGTTGCGAGTTTGATACCCGGTTGAGGCAAACTTTCTTTCTGGCAATTTTTCGCCTCTCGCCTCTGAAGCACGTGAGAAAAGCAGTCAGTGGGTTTGGAAAGAAAGTTGTGTCATTACTGGTGTGAGAAAGCGGGTAAACACATGGGTATGTCACTGACTGCCATGATCTGACCTGAGCTGTTAAAATGGTGCTAACCCTTAAAGAGCCTTTCACAACTATAGTTGCATTTGCGGCCAGTCTAGATCAAGATCTTTGATCTACACTATCCGCTTTGCTGAATCACTGTAGACAAAAGCAACCATGAAATTGCAATTATTTGGGTCGTGTTTCTAGGAGGAAAATGCCTGACAGGTTTATCCGGTGCTCTAAGGGTTAACCTCCAATACAAACAAACAAACAAACCAAAATTACTTACATTGCCCTACATGGTGAAAGGCTTCAAAAGTATTAACCCTTTACCAAACGACAAAATTTTAGACTCGTCCAAATTGAAATTATTTGCAGACGACAAAATAAATGCGACTCAAAAATTGAAATTTGTTTTGGGAAGGTCAGAAAACATTGTGGGAAAAGGAGAAAATTCTCGTTACCAGCATTTTCTCCTTTTCCCACAATGTTTTCAAAAGGCTTTTTCTTCAGGGTCGTTAAAACCCATGACAACAAAATTCTTAGACTGGTCTAAATTCAGAGCATTTGCAGACGGCAATTCAAATGTGGCTCAAATAGTGGAATTTGTGTCTGAAAGAGTAGAAAACATTGTAGGAAAAGGAGAAAATGGTGGTTAGTAGCATATTCTCCCTTTACAACAGTGTTTTTAAAGGTTTGTGTGGTAAAGGGTACACTTAATTAGCTTTTGAAAAAATAGTGGGAAAAGGACAAAATGCTGGTTACCAGCATTTTCTCCTTTTCCCAAAATGTTTTCTAGCCTTCCAAAAACAAATTTCAATTTTTGAGTCACATTTATTTTGTTGTCTGCAAATGCTTTCAATTTGGATCAGTCTACAATTTTGCCATTTGGTAAAGGGTTAAGCAGATCTTTTTTGTTTTAATATTTCTCCTTTTTGTTTATTGTACTTGGCAATGTGAGGAGGCATGTCAGTTTTAGTCTGACTGCCAAAAACCTGTCTGAGCAGAGGATCTTTGAAATCATTGATACAATGGCAATGGATGGCTGGTGATCACCTTTGCTTCCTTCTGGACTCTGGAAAGGAAGGCTTTTGAAAACATTGTGAGAACAGGAGAAAATGCTGGTAAACGAGAACATTTGGTATCAACAATGTTTTTCACTGGCGCACTTCTGTTCTCATACCAGATAATTTGCTGTTTAAAATTCTGTTCTCTACCCCAGTCATCGTTTTCTCTTTGCAAGCTATAGCAAAGCACTAACACATGTTGGTATAGCGAATAAATGAGCCATACTCTGGCAAAAGGGGGCATAATGCATCTGCGAAAAGTGTCGACTCGGGTCAGCCTGTGCAGTCCGCACAGGCTGACCTGGGCCGAAACTTTTCGCTATTTGTCAATTTTCTTTATGTCCAAGGACCAGTCTACCACATGATTAAATCTGTTATTTAAAAACAAAAAAGTAGCTGTTTTGGATCCGAAAGTATGTGACAGCTTTCTTGGTATTATGGATCACGGAAATGCACCAAGCCCCCTATTGCTAGAGCATGACTCAAATGACTGGTTCCTTTATATTACAAAGGATTATTTTGTTGTTCATTCCAAAGGCTGATTGATTACCACAAGATTCAGACACAACACCTATGGTATGAAAATCTTACGTATAACCAAAACTCCGCACTTTGCCTTTCTACACCTATGGCTGCAATAAACAACAATAACAGAATTTATAAAAACTTGATTTATTTTTACATTTGATAAACATAATTATCTTTAAACCTCTTATAATACAGAACCCAAATGAAACATTTGTAACAGAGAATACATAAACCAGTTAACCCTTTACCAAACATTCCTGATTTCTGACTATCCTAAAGAAGGGGGACAACTGAAAACATTGCGGCAAAAAAAGAACAAGCTGGTAACCAGCATTTCCTCCTTCCCTCAAAATGTTTTCTTCTACGAAATCCATCTTTAGAGCCACATTCATTTTGTCGGATGCAAATGTTTTTGCAGATGCATTAAGCCCCCTTTTCAGAGAGCATGGCTCATGTATTAGCTTTGCAGAAAGTGTATATGAACATCAAACAGCACAGAATGTGGGGGTCTGATCTTGCACAGTTTCTCTCCTCTATTTTTGAGATATTCTGCTGAAACTAACAAACCAATGCCCTTGTCAGTGTGCCCTATTAGACCATAAATGTATCTTGCAGAGCCAAAGACCAAGATCAGTCTATGATCTTGGTCAGCACACACCGCTTTTCCACTAATGTTTTCACTAAAAAGAATCCCCATTAAATGCAGTCGAAAATAAATGAAAACAATTTTTGTAAAAACTACAAGAAGTCAATACTTCATTATAAAGTGAAAATCTTCTGAAAGCTACTTTGAGCTTACTTTCTTTCTTTCTTTAAATTCTATACATAATTCCTCCAACCACAGTATAAATGAACCATGCTCTTTGAAAAAGGGGCGTTTAATGCACCTCTGTCCTGCATTATACCGATCAAGTCATCAAATAATTATGGATCCATAAAATCCATTCTCTCTAACATCTGACTGCATCATAAGATAGAATTGTCCTCTGACATGCAGAAAATTGACCTATAGCAAATAGTTTTGACCCTGTCAACCTGCGTGGGCTGCACAGGCTGACATGGGTTGATAATTTTTGCAGATGTATAACCCTACTTTTCACACAGCATTGCTCATAATTATATTTCTTAATTCTTTTTCTTGTGAAAATTCTTTTTCCTTTTAAAATTATGTCTTTTTTTTCGACAAGAAATATAACAATTCTCTTTTGACATGAAAAAGACATTTACCTTTATATTGAACCGGGGGTTGCTGGTTCGATCACAAGGCTCGGCTAATTTCTTTCCAAGGACTGACTCAACTCGGCAAAATTAATGAACTTAAGTCTTTAACTGACTTAACTCTATTTGTTTTGCTTGGCTGGGTCTGAAAAGTAGTGTTAACACTGGGTTTGAGAACTTTACTATAGTCTGTTAATGTTACCTAAATGCACTTAAATAACAAACTCAACTTAAGTCAGAACCTGGCACCTTTAGTTGAGTTGAATAAATAACAGACTTAAATTTTTTTTGTGAAACCAGGCCCAGCTTTCTGTGGTAATGGTAAACTAAAGCTGAAATTTGAGTCCACTTTGAGTAATTTAACAAGTGTAACATGAAACTTATCTTTTTTAATAGATACTCTAACAGTCAGACTTAACAAAAAAAAAAAAAATAAATGATTCAACTGCAGACAAAATTTAAAGAATGAAACTGCATGCCAAATGTAAATACTCAATTTAACTCTTTACCAGATAACAAAATTTTAGACCCATTCAAATTGAAAGCATTTGCAGACGACAATTTCAGTCTGAAATGATACATTTTTTCTTTGATAGGATAGAAAACATTGTGGGAAAAGGAGAAATGCTGGTTACAAATTTCATGTTTTGAGTTCCATCTAATTTGACCTCTGCAAGTGCTCTCAGTCTGGACAAATTTTGTCGTTTGTTAACGGGTTAAAGATCCCTATGAAAAAGGCTGTCGCGAACAACATGGGAAAGGTAGAAAATGCCGGTAACCAACATTTTCTCTTTTTTCCAAACTATTTTCCACTCTTTCACAGACAAATGATATCATCTTACCAACATTTCAGTTGTCTTCTGCAAATGCTTTCAATACATTCAAGTCTTAAATTTTGTCTTCTGGAAAAGGGATGAGCCTTAACTCTTTACCACACAATCCCAAGTTTTAATGGCCCTGGAAAAATAGCCTTTTGAAAACACTGTTGGTGAAGGAGAAAATGCTGGTAACCAGCATTTTCTCCTTTTCCAACAATGTTTTCTATCCTCTAAAAAAAAAAAGTCAAATTTTGAGTCACATTTATTATGTCATCTGCAAATACTTTCAATATGGACAAGTCTGAAATTTAGTCCTTTGGAAAACAGTTAATTCACCTGTATTTTTTTACATTTTAAAAGTACATTTTCAAAGTTGCCTGCAGCAAATTTCGTCTCGGAGGTACTATTTACATACAAAGCAAATTGCAAAAAAATCCCTGATGTTTAAATTTTGTTGTTCATGCGACTTCATTAAAATAAAAAAAATCTTTACTGCTAGGTAAGTCTTTTCTATTCATACCTATCAATATGAGCCATGCTCTGTGAAAAGGGGGTTTAATGCATCTGCCAAAAAGTATCGATTCATGTTGGCCTTTGCAGTACGTGCAGGCTGACATGAGTCTAAACTATTTGCTAGTGGTCAATTTTCTGCATGTCCAAAGACATTCTACTTCATGACTCAGTCAGAAATTAACTCTTAAGCTGCTGAATAAATGAAACGCAAATTTTTACTCAATACTAAAAGTCCAAACATTGCGGTTTCAAAGTTGATTTCAACGGAAAGAAAATACCGTATCGGACAGTGTAGATCAAAGATCAGACTGCATGTTCTGCGCAGTCTGATCTTGATCTACACTGTCCGCAAAAGGTCAGTGGGTCGCAATTAGCAGCTTACGGGTTAAGCAAAATAGATTTTATGGATCCATAATGACTTGATGACTTGCTTGGAATAATGCACTACTTAGATGCATTAAACTCCCTTATGCCAAAGCATGGCTCATAATATGCAAGTTACTTCATCTCGACAAATGAAAATGACGATTTAGTCCTTTACCAAACACTTTCTGAGAAAGGAAGCTATTGAAAACATTGTGACAAAAGGAGAAAACCCTGTTTCTCCAATTCCATCGATGTTTTCTACCCTTTCAAAGATAAATCTCATCACATGAGCCAGATTGTCTGCATGCTTTCAATTTGGCCTGAGGTATTGCTGTCTGGTAGAGTTAAAAAAAAATTCACAGCTTGGTCAGTCTTTCTCTGCCATACCAATCAGTAGATGGTGATTTCATCTCATTACATTAAAGTGATGATTTAAGTACAAGAATACAGTTTTTAAGTACATAAAGATTTCTTATTATAGCACCAATACAAACAAAAAACAGTTACCCTTAACCTGCTAAATAAATGAAACTTTCAAACTGATATCATAAACTCAAGTTTTCCTGTTTCAAAGGTGTTTTTGGAGGAAAGATATCTCATCGGACAGAGTAGATCTAAGATCAGATGTGCAGTCTGATCTTGATCTACACTGTCTGCAAAAGGTCAGTGAGTCTCGCTTAGCAGCCTAAGGGTTAAAGTCCTGTATTTACTTGTGCCAAGGATTTTTTAAAATAATACATTCTAAGATCAGTCATCTGACTGGCCGACACAGAATGTTTTAGCCAATCAAATGGCTGGTCTTTCAATTTAGAGTTAGAATACATTTTCTTCTCTTAACCTATAGTTTTAAAAAAAAAAGCCTTCTACAGAAGGGTCAATTAAACATGGGATTGTTTGGTAATTAGTTGAAAAATAGTATGAACATGCTTACTTGAAAACAAGTGGGCCATTGGCCCTAAAGTGCTCACCTGAGTAAAGTCATCTTTGGTTGATAAAGCTAGAGAGATCCTGGTTTTAATGGTGTAAAACAAATGAGTGTAAGTGACCCACTTTTTGACCCGACATGACCCAATTTCCAACTCATCTAAGATATCATTGAGATAAACATTCTGACCTAATTTCATTAGTATGAGGCTGAAAATGTGGTCTCTAGAGTGCACACAAGGTTTCTGTAAGATTTGGCCATGTGACCCACTTTTTGACCCGACATGACATGACCTAATTTCACACTCGTCAGAGATATCATCAAAACAAAAATTCTGACCAAGTTTCATAAGTATAAGGCTGTAAATGTAGACTCTAGCACACAGGGTCTTTCTAACATTTGGTCCAGTGTCCTACTTTTTGACCCAACATGACCCAATCAAGACAAATATTCTGACCAAGTTTCATGTGTATCTGACTGAAAATGTGGCCTCTAGAGTGCACACAAGGTAAATACTGACGACCGCACAACAGATGCTGGACAGAGCACAATCGTGCTCAGGTGAGCTAACAAGTTTGAAAAATGATTTGAGATACAAGTGTAATATGAAAAATTGGAAGACCTTTCAATGTAAATCTGGATATCTTATTTAGATTTTAACTTGGCAATGACATCTCTTTGTATATACAACACATACTGAAAATATTGCTTAACCCTTTCCCAAACGACAAATTTTGGACTGGTCCAAATTGAAAGAGTTTGCAGACGACAATTTTAAATTTGATGAAATTGGCAGAAAGGTCTCGCAAAGGGTAGAAAACACTGTGGGAAACGGAGAAATTGCTCATTACGAGCAATTTCTCCTTTTCAAAAGACTTGTACTGCAGACAGGTGAAAACCAGGGCTTGTTTGGGAAGAGTTAACCAATACACCTCAAAAGCAAGCTCTGGGTTCTTTTCAATTTAACCCTTTTCCACACAAACCTGACTTTTTACGACCCCGAAAAAGAAGGCTTTTAAAAAAATTGTGGGAAAAGGAGAAAATGCTGGTAACCAGCATTTTCTCCTTTTCCCACCATGTTTTCTTCCCTATAAAAGACAAATTTCATCACTTGAGCCACCTTTAATTTGTGGTCTGCAAATGCTTTCAATTTGGACTAGTCTTGAAATTTGTCATTTGGAAAAGAGTTAAACCTTGTGGGGCTGGACCCAGATTTAATTCCCTTTCATTGTATATCTGTATATGTTACTTGGATTTTATCTTAGCAACAATATTTATTTGTATGTACAACACATGCATTTATTAAAAATATTGCTTACCCCATACATCCCAAAAAAAGGAAGCTTTGGTATCTCTGAAACTCAAACCTTATATGACTGGACTTGGACTTAATTCCCTAAGCAGACGGTGTTGATCAAGATCAGACTGTACAGAAAATACAGCCTGATCGTGGATCTAAATTCTCTGCTGCTTCTCCGCTAGATTTTCTGTCAAAAACAGCTTTACCACACAATCCCGACTTTTAACGACCCTGAGAAAGAAGCCTTTTGAAAACAATGTGGGAAAAGGAGAAAACGCTGGTTACCAGCATTTTCTCCTTTTTCCACAATGTTTTCTACCCTATCAAAGAAAAATTGCACATTGAAATCGTCCTCTGCAAATGCTTTCAATTTGGACTAATCTACAATTTTGTTGTCTGGTAAAGGGTTAACTCTTTACCAAACAACAAAATTTTAGACTAGTCCAAATTGAAAGTAGTTGCAGACGACAAAATATGTGCGACTGAAAAATTAAAAGTTGTTTTGGAAAGGGTAGAAAACATTGTGGGAAAAGGAGAAAATGCTGGTTACCAGCATTTTCTCCTTTACCCACAATGTTTTCAAAAGGCTTCTTTCTCAGGGTCGTTAAAAGTCAGGATTGTGTGGTAAAGAGTTAAAACAGTACTATCAGCATCTTTAGTCTCAGTACTCACAGACAATGTCAAATTCATATATTATTTAGTACGACAAAAGTTAAGACATCTGTACAATTTAGTATAGAAAGCAAACCAGGACACTTATGGTACAATTTAGCATAAAAATCCTACTTAAATAATTTCTGCAATGTCATACATTGGTAATTCACATCTGGAAAGACCACACATGTGTAACACTGAGAAATTGTACTTGAAATCGCAATGCCTTCCAAAGCTTTTAGTTGAAATGCTTGTTTGTACTGTGTTAACCCTTTATCACACAATCCCGAGTTTAAATGACCCTGGGGAAGAAAGCCTTTTGAAAACATTGTGGGAAAAGGAGAAAATGCTGCTAACAAGCATTTTCTCCTTTTCCCTCAATGTTTTCTACCCTTTTCAACAAAAATTTCTTTACATGTATTTTTGCCTCATTTAGTTTGTCATCTGCAAATGCTTCTAATTTGGACCAGTCTAAATTTTTTTCTTTTGGTAAAGAGTTAACACTGACATAAGAAAAAGGCAATCATTTCATGACAAGACACTTAACACATGAATTGGAAAAAATTACAATCTATCCACCAAAAAGGGCCCACATATTAGTACATACACTCAAATGTTCCCTTCAGTTGTATCATCTTATTCTATTCTGTTCATTAATGAAAAGGTCTACACTCAACTTTTTGCAGAATGACCAAAAAAAAAAAAAAAAAAAGATTTGTCCAAATTGAAAGCTTTTGCAGCTCACAAAAATAAACTTGACTCAAAAATTAATAATAAAGGTAGCAAACATTCTGGAAAAAGGAGAAAATACTGGTAATCAGTATGTTCTCCTTTTCTCACAATGTTTTCAAAAAACATCTTCTGTAGGGTTGTTGGAAGTTGGGATCATGTTGTAATAGGGTTAAATACCGACCTGCACATTTTCTCAGCACATAGCCCAAAAATTTCTAACCAGTCTACTTTCAAAACTAACTAACCTAACATTTAGCAAAATCTTAACTCTGTACCACATGACATTTTAGACTGGTCCGAATGGAAAACATTAAGACTACAAATGATATGTGGCTCAAATAATTGGACTTGGGTCTGTAAGATTAGAAAACATTTATGAGAATAGGAGAAAATACTGGTTACCAGCATTTTCTCCTTTTCTCACAATGTTTTCAAAATTCTTGTTTCCCAGGGTCATTAGGACTAGGGATTGTATGGTGATTGGTTAATGTATATAGAAAAGTCAGTGAATGTGGCACATAGCCCATTAGTTTCTAATCATCTTCTTTCAAAATTAACAAACATAACATTCAACAAAATCTTAATTTCCAATAGTAACCCGTTGATTGGTTTAAACATTCTGTCTCAGCCAATCACAAGGCCAATCTTGAAAATTTCATACTCAGTATGGCTGGTTAACCCTTTACCACACAATCCCAAGTTTCAAAAATCCTGAGGCAGAAAGCTTTAGAAAACATCATTGGAATAGGAAGAAATGCTGGTAACCAGTATTTTCTCCATTTCCAACAATGTTTTCTACCCTTACAAGAACAAAATTTATGTATTTGAACACACTTAATTTGTAGTATGCAATCGCTATCAATACAGTGTATAGATGTGGCTAAAATTTTGTCATCTGGTATAGAGTTAATAACAATCATAGTAAAAAGATTACCACACTTTGATAGTCTATATGAAGAAAATTGAGCACAAGGAACATATAGCATTTGAATTTGACTAGCCAAGAAACTTACTGTTCTAAACAACATAAAGCATAAATACACATGGATTTCTATTCCTCTCCCTTTCACTCTGTTCTTAACCCTTTACCACACAACGAAATTTCATACTTGTCCAAAGACAACAAATTTGTAGCTCAAAGGACAATTGTTGTCTTTAAAATGGGGAAAAACATTGTGGGAAAAGGAGAAAATGCTGGTTACCAGCATTTTCTCCTTTTCCCACAATGTTTTCATAAGGATAAAATACGGGATTGTGTGGAAATGGGTTAACATACCATTGTTTCACGGTATACATTTCAGTCTATTTTTATCATATTCACTCTTTAACTCTTTACCAGATGACAAAGCTTTTGCAGATGACAAATGCAGCTCTAATCATTGTAGCTGTCTTTGAAAGGGTAGAAAACATTGTTGAAAATGGAGAAAATACTGGTTACCAGCTTGTTCTTCTTTTCTCACAATGATTTCTACCTTTTCAAAGACCAATCCCATCGTTTGAGCCACATGTCATTCCCCATCTACATATGCTTTCAATATGGACGAGTCTAAAATTCTGTCATGGGGTAAAGAGTTAAACAAGATTTTGAATAAACACCTGTGCATCTATTCAGGTCTTCAAAATAAGTTGAAACATCAACTACGAACAGTCATGCCACTGACAGCCATGCCATCCTTTGTGTTTATTCATCTATGATTGGTTTCCAGAGTTCATTCTAGAAATCCAATCTATGGGGCAAAATGGCCCCTCATCATGAGCAAGAGATGGGGCCATTAGAGAAATTTATGGGGCCAAGGAAAAACTACCTTAATCAGTGGATTTTGATTTTATCCTTGAAACCAAAAGTAAATTTTTCTTCCATTAGTGCCCTAATGGCCTTTTTCCTGACGCATGTACATGGGAGAAATTGTGTAAGCTTCAGTTTTGCTCCCAGCAACATCTTGCTTATAAATAGAAGAATTTGGTTGTCAGTGTTATCTTGACATTATTTCTTTAGTTATATGGGCCCAAAAATGTAAAAAATATTGGCTGAGATGTTTGCTGTATGATGGAAGCAAGATGGAGTTTCATTAGATTTTCAAGTACAGTATGCCTTTTTTGAATGGATGATATGGGTGACACACCCACAGAAATAACCAATAAGAGCCCTCGTAACAATTCACAGGTCATATGTTGGTGCACTTCATTCTTCAATTATTGTGAACTTGAGAACAAATTCTCATTATCAAATTAACACCTTACAAAAAACGTGCACTGGATCGGCAAAAGGGTAAGATTTCAGAAAGCAGAAAAATACGCGCCCATGGCACAGGGGTGCATTTTAGAATGAACCCTGGGTTTCTTTGCAGCAGCTCTGATCAGCTTACATGATAATCAGAAGTGCTTTTTCTAAAAGGCATTCTGGTTTAGCCAGTACTAAGCATTTATCTATAATACTTCAATTATAAATGAGTCCAGATTTTGCTGTAGCACTTAAAGACTAAAAAGAACATTACGGACTGATTTCTGAGAACCCATCTTAACCCGTTCCCAAACAAGCCCTGGTTTTCACGTGTCTGCAGTACAAGTCTTTTGAAAACACTGTGGGAAAAGGAGAAATTGCTCGTAACGAGCAATTTCTCCTTTTCCCACAGTGTTTTCTACCCTTTTTGAGAACTTCCTGCCATTTTCATCAAATTTAAAATTGTCGTCTGCAAACTCTTTCAATTTGGACCAGTCCAAAATTTGTTGTTTGGGAAAGGGTTAAAAAGGATTACCATACCACTGGCATGTAGTGTTTTTTCTGGACACATGTGGGAAAAGGAGAAAATGCTGGTAACCAGCATTTTCTCCTTTTCCCACAATGTTCCTACCCCATCAAAGAAGAATTGTACCATTTGGGCCACATTGAAATTGTCATCTGTAAATGCTTTCAATTTGGACAAGGCTAAAATTTTGTCGTCTGGTAAAGGGTTAAAGAGAAATTCAACAGCAAGTTAAAAGGACAGATAAAATAAATCAGATAAAAATAAAAAATGAAATCAGAGTCGGTACTAGTGGATTTCCGAGATCTCGATTTCAGTGACAGAGTGATATGCTCACAAAAGATTATACATCCCTTTACCACACAATCCTTGGTTTAAATAGACCAAGAGTAGACAAGTTTTGAAAACATTGTGGGAAAAGGAGAAATTGCTGGTGAACAGCATTTTCTTCTTTGCCCACAATGTTTTCTATCGATTGAGCCATATTCACCTTATTGTCTTTAACTCTTTCCCACCGACAAAGTTTTAGACAAGTCCAAACTAAAAGCATTTGCAGATGACAAATTGAATGTGACCAAAAAAACTGAAATTTACTTCCCAAAGGGTACAAAACCTTGTGGTAAAAGAAGAAAATGCTGGTTACCAGCATTTTCTCCTTTCCCCACAATGTTTTAAAAAGGCTGTTTCTTCAGGGTTGTTCAAACTTGTGACTGTGTGGTAAAAAGATACTTTCACAAATGTCAGGTCTAATATTTTGTTGTGTGGTAAAGGGATAAATGCTATTTCTGACAGTATAGACACATGATCTCTCTCTTTCTCTCTCTGTCTGTCTGTCTGTCTGTCTCTCTCTCTCTCTCTCTGTCTCTCTCTCTCTCTTGTTTGTATCTCCTTTCTTTGCTTGTCACTGTTTTCACCATCCTGAGGAAGAAGGCTTTTGAAATCATGTTGCATAAAGACAAATAGTTGATTATCAGTAGTGTATTCTCTTCATACAATGTTTTCCAACCAACCAAAGATAAAAGCCAAAGATTTGATCAACGTGTAATTTGTTGTCTCCATAATTAATGCTTTCAACTGGACAGGTCTAGCATGTAATCATCCGGTAAAGGGTATCTCCTTATCAGACAGTGTAGATCCAAGATCAGACTGCACTTTCTGTGCAGTCTGATCTTGATCTACGCTGTCTGCAAAAGGTCAGTGAGTCGCGCCTAGCAGCTTAAAGGCTAAATACAGGGACTTTTATGTACAAAGCTTATACTAGTAATTGCATAGTACAATGGGCTGATTAGTACAAGTGACCCACTGACACACGTTTGACTACATTGACCTTTTAAATAACTAAAAAAGAGACAGAAAACATTTTGGGAAAAAAGGAGAAAATTTTCTACTTGTTCCATGTTTTTCAAAAGTCTTCTTCCTCTGGGTAATTGACACAGGGAATTGTTTGGATAAGGGTTTCTTAACTTGTGAGACATCCTTTAACAAAATACAAGTCAGCAATTATTGACATAAACAATAAGAGATTTGTGACAAGTACATAAAGATATAATACAGTGAGTTTATCCCTCAATTAAACCTAATACTCCATAGTAGTGTATTAAACTTGTGCCACCTGTTTCTGCGGAACAACATCAGTTTTTGGTTCGGCTGGCTTCTTAAACGTGACATAGGTATAGATGACACTACCCACAACACTGAAAAGAGATCAAAACCATCCCAGGGGTGTGGAAATACTATGCCCGACTCGTCCAACTAGGGATAATTCGGCTTCGGACAAGTGACTTTTTTCAGTCTAGTTGTCCAGGACAAGTAGAAAATAAGAGGAAAATTTTGAAACAATGATCTGTTGCATATCTCTCCAGTGAAATACAAATGTTCTCACTTTGTACAAAAAATGACATTTCAAATGATAAACAGCAGCTTGAGACGATCCCTGATGTCTGGGATAACTAGAGGCCCTTGAGGGCCTGAATTGCTCTACTGGCAGCGATTTCGCTTTTTCTCTAGCATACATTGTGAATTCATGATGCATAAATTTGTTGCAAAGACTTTCATTGTTCTTTGAAAAATGTTTTGGCATTTCAAGAGCATGGCATAAGGTCTTAGTCTTTGACAAATGAAAAAGCAATAAATTAGACTCCTGTAGTAAAGCTTACCTTATATTTAGACCAATGAAATTTGGCCAACTAAATATGTAGTCACCCCCCAAAAACATTCCAAAATATGTCACTAGAAGATTCTGCAAAAATCAAACAACATAATTATTATATGGCCCATTTAACCCTTTACAATATTACAAAATTCTAGACTGGTCCAATTTAAAAGCATTTGCAGAAATTTGCACAGGACAAATTAAATTTTGCTATAATGATTTCTGTCTATGATTGGGTAGAAAACACTGTGGGAAAAGAGGAAAATGCTGGTGAACAGCATTTTCACCTTTTCACGCAATGTTTTCTCTTTCATCGGGACGACACTTTATGCAAATGTCCGAAGGTCTCATTTCACATGTTGCTGGCCATATGTAAGATCACTGCTGAATTCAGATACAAAATTTCAGCAGTTTTGCCACAGAAGATCAAAATAAATAATTCTAAAAAAAGCCTAATCAAATAAATAATTCTAAAAAGAGTGGTTAGTGTATTGGTCTTTTAAACCTCAATAAACAGGGATATCTGCCGCACGGGTTCAAATCCCAGCTGGGGCAGTTTGTATTTCAGCTATGCATTTCTTAAGAACTTTCATTTTCGTAAGATGGGGGCTCGTGCAGGATTGGCAATTGAGCCATTTGTTGTCTATAAAATTGCCCGTCATTGGCCATTGAGCCATTTGTTGTCTAAATAATAGACTTACTGCCAAATAAGGCTTTCCATCATCAAAATGATAACTTCTCTTAAGAGGGGGTGTGTTACAGGAGATCAATCCTTCCATATAGCATAGCTTCTTGCTGTATTAAATAATACCTGATAACTAAGTCAGGGAGAATTCTCTTTAGCTCAGTGGTTAGTGTATTGGTATCTTAAACCTCAATAAATGGGGATGTTTGCTGCATGGGTTCAAATCCCAGCTGGGGCAGTTTGTATTTGAGCTATGCATTTGTTGTGAACTTTCATGTTCGTAAGAATATGTTCATGGTTACACAGCTCAACCCTTAACTCTTTACCAAATGGCAAAACTAAAGGCTTGTTCCAACTGAACACATTTGCCGATGACAAAATAAATGTGACTTATGATTTGAAATTGGCTTTTGAAAGGATAGAAAACGTTGTGGGAACAGGAGAAAATGCTGGCGACTTGCATTTTTCTTCTTTTCCCACTATGTTTTTAAAAGCCTTCTTTTTCAGGGTGATTAAAACTTAGGATTGTTTGGTAAAGGGTGAAAGCATCAAATAAGCCAAATGGACTCATCCTGTCTGGAACAACAGACCTAAATAACTGCCCTTTTTAGGCCCCTTTCAGCCACAATATCACAACATAGCAGACAGTGTAGATCCAAGATCAGAGTGCACACAATGTACAGTATGATCTTAATCTACACTGGCTTCAACAACAACTTCTGTTATAAGTATTTTAACCCTTAAAGGGCCGAATAAACCCTATAGACATTTTCAATCTAGAATAACACCAAGATAATTCCAATATTGTGGTCACTTTTTATGTCTAGTGTCTCAGCAAAGCGGACAGTGTAGATCAAAGATCAGGCTGCATGTTTTGTGCAGCCTGATTTTGATCTACACTGGCCGCAAAGGCAACTATTGTCGTAAAAGGCCCTGTAAGGGTTAAGAATTATCAACAATCGATAGGCTTACCTTTAAAACACCTATGATAGTAGTAGTAAGAGCTGAGTTGTAGTGCGTACAGATTACGATGGAATAATTCAGCACAAATCCTAACACACATGACAACAGAAAATATACTAAAAACACTGGGTCACTGGCCTCCTCAAACAACATGATCTGAAAAAGAAAGGACTTCAACTCTTAACTCTTTACCAAACAACAAAATTTTGGAAAGGACCAAATAAAAAGCATTTGCAGATGACAAATTAAATGCTCTTAAAAGGATTATTTCTCTTTCATAGGGTAGAAAACATTGTGGGAAGAGGAGAAAAATGCTGGCTACCAGTATTTTCTTCTTTTCCCATAAAGTTACTAATATTTCAGAAACAAAACCAATCATTTGAGCCACACCTGACTTTTTGTTTGCATATGCTTTCAATTTTAGACTAATATAACATTTTCTCATCTGGAAAAAGATTAGACACATCAATGGTGGCAGCTTTAAATTAACTCTTTACCACATGAGCAATTTTTTAGACTGGTCCAAATTTAAACCATTTGCAGACTACAAAATGAACGTGCCTGAAAAATTGACATTTGTTTTGGAAAGGGTAGAAAACATTGTGGGAAAAGGAGAAAATGCTGGTTACCAGCATTTTCTCCTTTTCCCACAATGTTTTCAAAAGGCTTCTTTCACAGGGTCGTTAAAAGTTGGGATTTTTTGTTAAAGAGTTAAATTCTACGCAAAACAGCCCTAAAAATTGTAATTTTTGCTTGCGTTTGGCCGACTGAAATATCCCTTTCAGTAGCACACTTGAAGTCAAAAACAATACAAATGTGCCATGCTCTGGCAAATGGGGGTTTAATCCATCTCCTTAACCCTTTACCACACAATCCTAAATTTTAACGACCCTGAGGACGAGACCTTTTGAAAACATTGTGGGAAAAGGAGAAAATGCTGGTAACCAGCATTTTCTCCTTTTCACACGATGTTTTCTACGCCACCCAAGACAAATTTCATTATAAGTCACATTTAAATTGTCGTGTGCAAATGCTCTCAATTTGGACCAGTCTAAATTTTTCTTGTCTGGTAAAGGGTTAATCATGATACAAGGCAAGTCATTACATAATTATGGATCCATAAAATCCATTTTGTCTAACAACCAAATGAATCATTAGGTACAGTGGTTGTTCGAAATGCGGAAAATTTACCAAAAGCAAAAAATTTCCACCAAGAGCAGCCTGCACAGAGTGCACAGGCTGACCTGGGTCGATATTTTTTGCAGATGCATTAAGCCCCCTTTTCAGAGTATGGCTCAAATTATGCTAAATCAACCAACCTCTTCCACCTGGTTTCCAGTGGTTAACATCAACAATGTGACAGGTAGCACCATAAACAGTGAATTGTAAAACAAAAACCCATATTTGCCCAGATCCTGAAAAAACAGAACATCCACTTTTTGACTTTACATTTTACAGTACAGATAAGCAGCATTTACTCTTTTCCGTACAATTTTTTTCTACCCAATCAAAGACAAATCCTATGTTTTGAGACATATTTAATAAGTTGTCTGCAAATGCTTTCAATTTGTCTAGTACAGTGTTCAATGACAGAAAGTATGTATTTCATCTATTTAAAATCTATCAGTTAACTCTTTACCAAACGACATTATTACAGACTTATCTAAATTGAAACCATCTGCAGACAATAATTCAAATGTGGTTCAAACACTGAAATTTGTCATTGAAAAGGTAGAAAACATTTTGGGAAAAGGAGAAAATGCTGGTAACCAGCATTTTCTCCTTTTCCCACAATGTTTTCAGTCCTTTCATGTGCACATATCACCACACGAGCCATATCTAATCTGTCATCTGCAAATGCTTTCATTCTGGACAAGTGTAAAATTTTGTTGTGTGGTAAAGGGGCTCTGCCGTAAAAAGATTAGATTTTAATACGGAAATCCTGATTCAGTGTTTGATGGTAGAACTAGTCACATAAAAGTGTCTTTGAACAAAGCATTGCAGTGCCCTAGCCAAGTACAGAAACAAGAGCACACCATATGGGTACCAACGCTCAGCTGCAGTTGTTTTAAGTGAAAGCTTTAAGTTGAAAGACGGGCATAACTGTGTCAAAAATATTTCAATGGTTACCTGCCCCTGTTGTATGGCTTCCCATTTTGATGGTTAAAAACTGGTCCAAGTTTAACCCCTTTACCATACAATCTGACTTTCAACAACCCAGAGGAAGAAGGCCTTTAAAAACATTAAGGAAAAGGAGAAAATGCTGGTAACCAGCATTTTCTCCTTTTCCCACAATGTTTTCTACCCTTTGGAAACACATTTTAATATTTTCAATAACATTCAATTTTGTCATCTGCAATTGTTTTTAATTTGGACCATATGTACATAATAACAGGGATATCATAAAATGTCAAAGTTTTTGTACGACGAGGCAACTAATGAGGACACAGACAACGATGCCAGGGCTATCAAAATACCTCGTTTTCTTCGAAAACAGAAAAGCTGAAAATGAGCTTTCATTACAATTTGACTGAAACTGATTGATTCTATAGTATTTTGCAATTTCTTCATTATTTCAGTTGTATCACTGTAATTAGTATTAATTGTTTTCATGAATATTGGTGAGTCCTGATTGGCTGAAATTTTTTTTTTCAGAGCTCCATGAAAAAAAAAAAAAAAATTAATGCAGTGCCAGAACTACTTTTGCTGTCAAACTAACGTAAACAAACAATGTATACAAGATTGCATAATGTTTTTCCTTCTAATTCTATACCCAGTCCAAAGTTCAAATGCTAGCTAAGTGTATTTTCTCTGATTATCAAATTTTGAACAAAAATATCCAACAAAATATTCATAAAGTCTAAAAGAGAACTTAAAACTCATTGTCAGTTTACTGGGTACGAACGAATTAAATCTAGATCAATCTAATTTTCACATTATCTTAAGCGTATTTTAAACTTCTAGTTATAGATACTAAATCTGCAATGTTCAGTGCTATGATGATGTCATAAGTTACACATTTTTACATTGTGAATGAGTGGTTTTCCAGCACTAAGAAATACCAATGAATTGGGCATTAGAAACTGCAATATGGCATTAACAAAAAAAAAAAAAAATGAAATTATTTCTATACTTGTGCTTATTGGTTGTCTGTGATATTAAATTATAAGGAATGAAAATAATTATTTTGTTTTCATGCAGTTATGAAGCAAAAAAACCTAGTCACGCTGTTGTATGACACCACTTCCTGGTTTCATACAGTGTGGTTCGGGCTTTTGTTTTAATGCCTCCATGAAAACAAAAAAAAAAAATTCTCTTCATTCCTTGAGTAACATCTCACTTATTCATCCAATTCCTGTGTTTTACCAGTACGAGACTAGGGCTCTGAAGTGTCTTGCCCAAGGACAGTCCCACAACTGAAATTGTGTAGAGACTCTGTACATACCTGTGCATCTAATTTCTGTTTTGTATAAACCATATTAGCTGCTGTACAAACATTGTTGACAAAAATCATTGTATATCCAATTAAATCAAATGCAAGGTCTGTCCTAAAATAGAAAGAATTTAAATATGAGCCATGCTTTGTGAAAAGGGGGCTTAATGCATCTGGGAAAAGTATTGACCCAGGTCAACCTGCGCAGTCCATGCAGGCTGACCTGGGCCAAAACTTTTCACTATTGGTCAAGGACTAGCATACCTCATGAATCATTCGGTCCTTTTACTAAATGGTTTTTATGGATCTTTAATAATGTCATGACTTGGGTTAGGATCACTGAGATGCATTAAGCCCCTTCTGGCCAAGCATGACTCATATAAATTGTGCCAAATAGATTTGCAAAACTCAACACATCCTGCAAACAATTTCAGTAGTTCAAAATAAAAAAAAAAAAAAAAAAAAGAAATAATAAGGCAAAAGGAGAAATTGCTTGTTACAAGCAATTTCTACTTTTGCCACAATATTTTCTGATGCATTCATGTATTAAACTTCATTCATATTCCTTATCCTTATTTGAAGAAACCAGCATTTTCTCCATTTTCCACAATATTTTCAATCCTGTCAAAGACAAACAGGCTTTGCCCTTGAATGCCAGTGTCTGATCTCGGCCACATGACTGCAGGATTTCCACAAAAATAATGATGAGCTCCGGTACTTTATGTCCTGATGCAGGACCGACATCAGAAACTCACTAGTTTGACAACATCCTTTCTTGTGAGAAAACATGCACATGTATACTAGTGTATTTGAATTTCTGATACTTAAGGTTTTCCGTGACACGTAATCAGGAGTGTCATAATATATTGTTACAGGAGATCACTCCTTCCTTTGTATAGCTTCTTCCTGTATAAAATTAATACCTGACAACTGCATTAAGGAGAATCCTCTTTAGCTCAGGAGTTAGCGTATTGGTCTTTTAAACCTCGATAAACGAGGATATTTGCCACACAGGTTTGAATCCCAGTTGGAGCGATTAATATTTGAGCTATGTATTGGTTGCGAACTTTCATGTTCGTAAGATGGGGGCTCGTCTGGGATTGGCCATTGAGCCATTTGTTGTCTGCCTGTTAATGGCCACTGAGCCATTTGTTGTCTAAATAACAGACTTACTACCTAATAGGGCTTTCCGTCATCAAAATGATGACTTCTCTTAAGAGGGGGTATGTTACAGGAGATCACTCCTTCCTTACAGCATAGCTTCTTGCTGTATAAAATCAATACCTGACAACTGCGTTAGGGAGAATTCTCTTTAGCTCAGGGGTTAGTGTATTGGTCTGCTAAACCTCGATAAACAAGGATATTTACCACATGGGTTCGAATCCCAGCTGGAGCAGTTTGTATTTAAACTATGCATTTGCTGCAAACTTTCATGTTCATAAGAATATTTTGATGCCAAAAGGCCCGTTAATTTAATGCATTTGCTAATAATAATGCAATGATCTTCTGAACTTTCTAAAACTGTTCTGTTGGTCTACACAGTAGAGCCTGCCACACAATTATTGTTACAAAATTATTCACTTTTAATAATGACTATGCATTGATAAAAATATGTCCCTCAATGAGCTTCATCACTGCTTTCATCAGTTAACCCTTTACCAAACAATCCCAGGTTTTAACGAAAAGAAGGCTTTTGAAAACATTGTGGGAAAAGGAGAAAATGCTGGTTACCAGCATTTTCTTTTTTTCCCATAATGTTTTCTACATTTCAAAAAAAGAATTTCAGTTTTGGAGCAACAATTAATTTGTTGTTTGCAAAGATTTTCAGTCTCAAATTATGATGTGTGGTAAAGAATTAAAGTGCCTTTCACAACTGTAGTTGCTTTTGGTGCCAGTATAGATCAAGATCAGACTGCACAAAACATCTGTTTTGCTGAAACACTAGAGACTTAAGCAATCATAATATTAGAATTATTTGGGTCTTATCTCTAAACTGAAAATGTCTATTGGGCTTATTGGCTCTCTAAGGGTTAACTCTTTACCAAACAACAACATTTTAGACTTGTCCAAATTGAAAGCTTTTGTAGACGACAAAATAAATGTGACTCAAAAATTGGAATTTTTTTTGGCAAGAGTAGAAAACATTGTGGGAAAAGGAGAAAATGCTGGTTACCAGCATTTTCTCCTTTTTCCACAATGTTTTCAAAAGGCTTCTTTCTCAGGGTCGTTAAAAGTCAGGATTGTGCGGTAAAGGGTTAACAAAGTAGAGAAGACAGTTATAATGAAAATACGTACGCCCCTGCGATAAATGCTCCTAATATCATCAAAAATACTGTGAACTGTACAAATTTACTTCTTCTAACTCTGAAAGAAGAAAATAAAAAAATTATATCACAGGAAACATCAACCTTTTACAACCTGCTTCTACTTGGACAAACAAAATGGAAAAATGGATAGACCTGCAGATGCACAAATGTATAAACTATAAGTACCCGGCAATGAAATCGACGGAGTCTAAAAATCATTTACAAACAAGTAAATCATAATCAAGTGAAGAAAAACGATGGAACCAGTAAGTGCACTCATATGTTCTTCTAATACGTACTGAAGTTTCAATTTATATTTCTGATAATCCATTTTATTAAATACCTATAAATGATCTGAGTAAAATACGGGTGATATCTTACTTCACAATATGACTCGACAGAAAATTTTTTCCGTATCAGCCTAGTACCGTGTGTAGAGCATAATCGTGTACACAGACTACTGCTGTGTAATAACGTTCGCAACTTTAAACCATAGCCTTATTTATGTTCAGCTAGCATGACAAAGCACAAAAACCCCATTTAAGTGCATTTATAGATACTTTGACTGGTATTTGTCATCTCCTTTTTTCAAAAATCTTTTTTATGTAGAACTTGATTTTGTCCGCTATCAATACCAATACATAAACATGTGTTGTTTCGAAAGGGTATTTCCAAATGCTGCTGTACAATACACTTGTGACCTTCAGCATCGTGATTAATGATCACAAGCTTGACTCGCCTCCTGCATTGACACAAAAAAAATTGTACTCTTCTTGACAATGACAGTGAATAACGACCACTGACTACCTTTTCAGTGTTTAAGAAATAATTTCTAAGCCATAGTTGATGTTTATTTTCTTGTAGCTGCTCGAGAACAGCAACGGCCATTTGTAAATGCATGTAGATCTATGCAGACTTACTGTTATCTATGTATATTTATCCGCCATTCACGAATATAGTACATAAATGTACAATAAAATGTAGTTCTCTGGTTGTTTGGTTATTCGTATTGATTTTGTGATGTTTCTTTACATTCATAGTGGTGAGGTATATAATAAAAGAAATATTACAACAGTCTCTATCTCTGCGTGGTCGGATCATGTCTCTTTGCGTGTGTAAAGAGATGTGCATCCGATTCAACCTTCGTCTCGTTCGATATGCATCTCTTTACACACACAACTTGACATGATCTGGCCACGCAGAAATGCAGACTGTTGTGATATTCCATATATATTACAATTCAATCTAATTTCTTGGGGACACCTGTATCGGGGTTATCTGACCTGGGCTGAGACTTTTCACTATTGGTCAGTTTTCTTATGTCCAGGGACCGGTCTACCTCATGATTAACTCAGTTGTTAAAAAAAGTGCCTATTATGGATCCATAATTATGAGATGACTTAACCCTTTACTGCACAATGGCACCTTTTGATGCCACTGGGAAAGAAGCCTTTTGAAAACATTGTGGGAAAAGGAGAAAATGCTGGTAACCAGCATTTTCTCCTTTTCCCACTATGTTTTCTACCCTATCAAGGAAAAGTTGCACCATTTGAGCCACAATGAAATTGTCGTCTGCAAATGCTTTCAATTTGGACAAGGCTGAAATTTTGTCATCTGGTAAAGAGTTAACAACTGGTCTTGAGTTTTAGTTAACTCTTTAGGAAACGACAAAATTTTAGACTAGTCCAAATTTAAAGCATTTGCAGACGACAAATTAAATGTGACTTACAAATTGAAATTTGTTATGGGACGGGTAGAAAACATTGTGGGAAAAGGAGAAAATGCTGGTTACTATCATTTTCTCCTTTTCCCACAATGTTTTCAAAAGGTTTCTTTTTTAGGGTCGTTAAAAGTCGGGACTGTGTGGTAAAGAGTTAAATGTCTTCATTAATGACAGAGATCTATCAAAAAAATGTCAAAAGTTTTTGAATGGAGACAGTAACAAAGACAAACACATGGCTATGACAGTAACTCAATGTTTTCTTCCAAATCAGCCCTGCCAATAAAGTACATAGTATACTATGCTCAAGACTAGTTTTGCTACATCATAGAGTTACTCACCCTCGTTAACCCAGGTGTGAAGTATTACCATTCATCACTCCTGGGACATTCAATTGCGAAATCATCATTTCTATGAATATTCATAAGATTGCGAATTACACCAAATAGCCAATTGAATTGTCGATAACATAATGATACTCTCCTGTAGTGGAGGATAATCAAATTTCTTCCATTACTATGAATAAACCAGGTAAAACCCACATCATTATCAACGAATATGGCGGTCGCCAGTGGGCCTTCCTTCTGTGGCATTTGCCTTACGACAATTCAGGGCAGACGTTACAAATCCTTGTATATACTAAGGCAAATATTCAGAAATACAGCATGCTGTTGCAGTCCTTAGGGGTATGTAGCGGGGGAAGGTCTGCTATATACATGTATGCGCGAATAAACTGAACAATGATGTTCATGGCCTCAGCCATATTTAAGGTATTGCCAAGCATGATTTGAAACAAGCGATTTGATTGGCTATAGATGAGGTAAAAATAGAAATGATGGCATACGGTTGATAAAAATAGATTAAATTTTCTCACTGAAAAACTGAGATTACCAATCAAAATGCCTCATGAATAATTCATGAGAACGAGAAAACATACGCAAGATAACCAAGGGGCCATGAATGTAGTTTACAGAATACATCGGAACTGGGTCAACGAGGATGAGAGTTACATTGTAATGTACAGATTGTAATAGATTTCACATTTTACTTGCGAAGTCCAGAGACAGTGCAAGAGCAAAAAAATGCTTGTTTGCTTCCATGTTACCTAGATTGGTTGTATGCTTACCCTAGCACCCAAAATTCTGCAATCATGGTAAATAGAATGGAAAATCTTCTCAAAACTGTAAACATGGGTAAACTGAAAAGAAAAAATGGTATTCGTGCACTTTCATTTACACTGTAACCTGGCTGGTTGAATGGTTCTAATTATATTCTAATTTTGCTAAACCCTTAAGTGCAAAAGCCTGATATCTAATTGTGATGCAGACAGTGTAGATACAAGATTGGACTACACAGACTATGCAGTCTGATCTTTCATCTATGCCGTCTTCGTCATTGTCAGATATTTTGACGAAAACAGGATTGAAATTGCAATATCTGCATTTTTTTGTACTGACTGTGTGGCCCATTTCATTTATTTATAGCACAACAAGGCTTAAGCCATTATCACACAATCCCGAGTTTTTACGACCCTAGAAAATATTGTGGAAAAAGGAGAAAATGTTGGTAACCAGCATTTCCTTCTTTTCTCACACTGTTTTCTAATCTTTTAGAAACAAGTCCAATCATTTAAGCAACATTTAATTTGTTGTTTGCAAATGCCTCAATTTCGACCAAGCTTAAATTTTGTTGTGTGGTAAAGAGTTAACACTTTAGCACACAACAAAAGTTTACACTTGTCCAAGTTGAAAGCATTTGTAGATGACAGATATGGCTCATATGGTGAGATTTGTCTGTAAAAGGACAGAAATATTGTGGGAAAAGGAGAAAATGCTGGTTAACAGCATTTTCTCCTTTTCCCACAATGTTTTCAAACGACCCCTTTCTCAGGGTCGTTAAAACTCAGGATGATGTATTAACTCTTTACCACACGACAAAATTTTAGACCAGTCCAAATTGAAAGCATTTGCAGATGACAAATTAAATGCAACTTAAGAATTCAGATTTGTTTTGGAAAGGGCAGAAAACATTGTGGGGAAAAGGAGAAAATGCTGGATACCAGCATTTTCTCCTTTTCCCACAATGTTTTCAAAAGCTTTCTTTCTCAGGGTCGTTAAAACTCATGTGGTAAAGAGTTAAAGGGTTAAGACCGGAAAAAAAAAAAGTGAAACAGTCTCAGGATATCAACCAATCAATTCAAAGGCTTACTTTGAATAAATCGGGCAAAACAAGGAAAAATGCTCATGAAAATCAATGCCTACTGTTGCATCAATGTTTTCTCGCATACACATGTTTAAAATTTTATTCAATGCTGATTATTCATAGTTTACAAGGATAACATTCAGTAGTCATCTCCAGAAACTTTCAATTTGGACAAGTTTAACCCTTAAGCAGCTAAGTGCAACTCACTGACCTTTTACGGAAAATGTAGATCAAGCTCAAGATCAGACTGCACAGAACGTGCTGTCTGATCTTTTATCTACACTGTCCAATACGGTGTTTTATTCCCAGTGAAATCCAATCTGAAATCACAATATTTGGTGTACCATTGTGTGGAAATTTTCGTTTCATGTATTTAGCAGTTTAACTCTTTACCACACAATCCCGAGTTTTAACGACCCTTTCATGATGGGCTTTTGAAAACATAGTAGGAAAAGGAGAAAATGCTGGCAACCAGCATTTTCTCCTTTTCCCACAATGATTTCTACTCTTCCCAAATTAAATTTCAATTTATAAGTCACGTTTATTTTGTCGACTTCAAATGCTTTCAATTTGAACTAGTCTAAAATTTTGTCATTTGGTAAAGATTTAAGAAACAACAAAATTTTACACCTGTCTAATTTGAAAGCATTTTCATACAACAAAATAGAATGGGACCCAAAAATAGGAAGTTATTTCGGGAAGGGTAAGAACACTGTGGGGAAAAGAGAAAATGCTGGTAACCCACATTTTCTCCTTTTCCCACAACATTTTGAAAAGCTTCTTTCTATGGGATGTTAAGTCAGAATTGTATGGAAAAGGGTTAAAAATTACTGGTTTTGAAAGCCCTACAGACCATCATCATCTAAAGCCCTGGGTTACAGAGTGACTACATGTAGGTTTCACAGCTGTATATCAGTCATACAACTGTGACAACTCGGTTATCCATCTGTTCTGGGTTTCGACATTGCTAGGCCAGGGCTCTTGCATTTCTTGCCCAAGGACACTCCAATGAAAAGCCTAGCACTTCAAGTTAGGATTGCAGAATACAAATCCTAAACCTTCAGCACTGAGCCCAGCCATACCCCTTGCCCTGAATCACAAGCCATCAATAAATGCCATGAGGAAAGCTCTGTGAAAAGGGAATTTAATGCATCTGCAAAAAGTACTGACCAGGTCAGCCTGCGCAGTCCACCCAAGCTGACCTGGGTTAAAACCTTTCGCTATTGGTCAATTTTCTGCATGTCAACGGACCATTTTACCTCATGATTCAGTCAGTTGTTCGACAAAATGGATTTTATGGGTTTATCATGCGATATCTTGCTTGGTTTGACGCACCACAGAGATGCATTTAAACCTTTTTTTTAAGAGCATTGCTCAAATTAATTGAGGAAGGGTTTTTAACTCACTTCAATCTCTTTGTCCCACCCAATCCACACAACAGGTTTCCAACATAAACCAGGGGCAAAGGCCATATCTGGAAAAGAAAATATACAGTCGAATGTCCATTGCTCGAACATCTACTCCTCCAAGTTCTCTATACATCGAAGTAAATTTAAAGTCCGGATTGAACTGCTCTATTTTTCTATATAAAGTACCATCCTCACGTCGAAGTCCATATCTCTAAGTTTCTCCATACGTCGAACCTAATTTCAGGTCTGAACTTCAATGATCCAGTTAATTTACACATCTTTACTTCGAACACAGTACAGAATTTTCACAGATTTCCCAAACAAGCCCTGGTTTTCACGTGTCTGCAGTACAAGTCTTTTGAAAACACTGTGGGAAAAGGAGAAATTGCTCGTAACGAGCAATTTCTCCTTTTCCCATAGTGTTTTCTACCCTTTTTGAGACCTTTCTGTCATTTTCATCAAATTTAAAATTGTCGTCTGCAAACTCTTTCAATTTGGACCAGTCCAAAATTTGTCGTTTGGGAAAGGGTTAATTGACTTTAATTATAAACTTAGGTATTATACATAATAAATAGAAATGCCGGATACAACAACGGTATGTTTTTCGCACATTTTTTATCATTGACTTTTGTCAGCTTCGGTGTTAATGTGCCAATCATCTTGACTTGCAGATAATTACCGGTAATTGGTTCGATTAGAAATGTTTGGACTGAGATTTCTTACCATACACTGTGATTTTGGCCGTGGCTATATAGAAAGACTGGGCATTTCACTGTCGACCGAAAACACAAATATCCTCGCTCCTAAGGACTTGTTTGGTGAAAGAAACCCGGTAAAGTCCAGGAGATAGCCAGCAACTTCGGCTGACGAAATGCTTTTTTAATTTCACAATTTTCAGTATCGTTCTTACAAACAGAATTAAAGAAAAACATGTTAATGAAAGAAAATAAACAGTATGCATCCTTTACTCTTTAATTTTCAAAAAAACGATTGGTTAACTATCAGAGGGAACAAAATGTACGGCCTGTGAACGAAGTATGCTTTGCTTACCTACTTCCGGTACCTGACAGTGTCACTCATCTGAAGAATCTTTGCACGTCGAACTTTCTATACCTCGAACTTTTTTCGGTAGTCCCCTGAACTTCGAGGTATGGATATTCGACTGTATTGACTTTTTAAACCATGGTTTAACTTTGTAAATCCTTCTGGTTCCTTCTGGTCACACGTAAGTGTTTTAAAGCCCATGAGAAGAAATGCCTTTGGAAATATTACGGGAAATGGAGAAAATGCTGGTAACTAGTATTTTCTACTCTTTTTAAAGACAAATCCATCAGCTTAAATTTGTCATGGGACAAGTTTAAAACTTTGTTATCTGGAAAAGCTTAAACAAATCTGTCCATCATTGTCTCTTCAACAGCACTTCACCTGAATAATGTCCCTGAGAAACGGTAACCAGCATTTTCCCCTTTTCCTACAATGTTTCCTATTGTTTCAAAGACATCCCCACCATTTGAGTGCTTTACCAAATGACAAAATCTTTGACTTGTCCAAGTTGAAAGAATTTGCAGACAATAGTTTAAAAGTGGCTCAAAAAATTATTTCAGTCTTTGATTGGGTAGAAAACATTGTGAGAAAATGTTTTCAAAAGGTTTCTTTCTCAGGGTCGTTAAAAGTAGGGATTGTGTGGTAAACTGTTCAATTTTGCAGACAACAAATTAAACCTGGCTCAAATACCCTTGCAGCTTGTAGCTGTACACTTTATCACTCGCCAAGATATAAAAACTTGTCAAAATTGAAAGCATTTGCAGACAACAATTTACATGAGGCTCAAATGATGCATTTTGTCTTTGATCAGGTAGAAAACACTAGAATAACTATCACTAAAGGTGATAAATACCCCCGCCCCTATATTTGATGTCACAGGGGCAATAACTCTGCAATGTCAATTTAGGGGCAATAACTCCGTAATCATTAGGCCAACACTCATGAAATTTGTGTTTTGCACATCTACTGCTCCTGGTGAATATCATGACAAATATCAAGTGAATAAGACTTAAACTGAAGGAATAGTTCTCTGGACAAGAAGTTTTGAGTAAATTCAGGGGTAATTAATTTGGCAAACATTTGAGAAAAATGCATCTTGAACCTCTACTGCTCCTGGTGAATATTTATGCAAAGTATCAATTTAATTGGACACAAAACTAAATGAGTGTAAAAAAGTGCAGACCATGATATGATAATATGTCTGAGACACAGCGGCTGGTCTGGATCCAAACTTGTTGCAAATGTCCAAAGGTGCCTTTTTGCATAATGTTGGCCAACTATACATATGACAGAAAAGACCTCCTTAAAGTGAATCAGACAGAAACTGTAGGAGGAGTTGTCCGGACAAGCATTTTTAAGTCAAATCAGGGGCAATAACTCAGTAATTCTTGATGGAATTTTTACAAAATGTGTGTCTTGCACATCTACAACTCCAAATGGACACTTCTGCCAAGTATAAAGCGAATCGGACTGAAATTGTAGGAGGAGTTGTCCGGACAAGCATTTTAAATGTGAATCAGGGGCAATAACTCATTAATTCTTCATAGAATTTTCACGAAAGTTGCGTCTTGCACATCTACAACTCCTAATGAACACTTCTGCCAAGTTTAAAGTGAATCAGACAGAAACTGTAGGAGGAGTTGTCCGGACAAGCATTTTTAAGTCAAATCAGGGGCAATAACTCAGTAATTCTTGATGGAATTTTTACAAAATGTGTGTCTTGCACATCTACAGCTCCTAATGAACACTTCTGCCAAGTTTAAAGTGAATCAGACAGAAACTGTAGGAGGAGTTGTCCGGACAAGCATTTTTAAGTCAAATCAGGGGCAATAACTCAGTAATTCTTGATGGAATTTTTACAAAATGTGTGTCTTGCACATCTACAGCTCCTAATGAACACTTCTGCCAAGTTTAACGTGAATCAGACAGAAACTGTAGGAGGAGTTGTCCGGACAAGCATTTTTAAGTCAAATCAGGGGCAATAACTCAGTAATTCTTGATGGAATTTTTACAAAATGTGTGTCTTGCACATCTACAGCTCCTAATGAACACTTCTGCCAAGTTTAAAGTAAATCATACAGAAACTGTAGGAGGAGTTGTCCGGACAAGCATTTTTAAGTCAAATCAGGGGCAATAACTCAGTAATTCTTGATGGAATTTTTACAGAATGTGTGTATTGCACATCTACAGCTCCTAATGAACACTTCTGCCAAGTTTAAAGTGAATCAGACAGAAACTGTAGGAGGAGTTGTCCGGACAAGCATTTTTAAGTCAAATCAGGGGCAATAACTCAGTAATTCTTGATGGAATTTTTACAAAATGTGTGTCTTGCACATCTACAGCTCCTAATGAACACTTCTGCCAAGTTTAAAGTGAATCAGACAGAAACTGTAGGAGAAGTTGTCCGGACAAGCATTTGTAAGTCAAATCAGGGGCAATAACTCAGTAATTCTTGATGGAATTTCTACAAAATGTGTGTCTTGCACATCTGCAGCTCCTAATGAACACTTCTGCCAAGTTTAAAGTGAATCAGACAGAAACTGTAGGAGGAGTTGTCCGGACAAGCATTTTTAAGTCAAATCAGGGGCAATAACTCAGTAATTCTTGATGGAATTTTTACAAAATGTGTGTCTTGCACATCTACAGCTCCTAATGAACACTTCTGCCAAGTTTAAAGTGAATCAGACAGAAACTGTAGGAGGAGTTGTCCGGACAAGCATTTTTAAGTCAAATCAGGGGCAATAACTCAGTAATTCTTGATGGAATTTTTACAAAATGTGTGTCTTGCACATCTACAGCTCCTAATGAACACTTCTGCCAAGTTTAACGTGAATCAGACAGAAACTGTAGGAGGAGTTGTCCGGACAAGATTTTGCAGACAGACCGACCGCCCGACCGACCGCCCGACCGACAGGCTGATTCCAGTATACCCCCCACAAACTTCGTTTGCGGGGCTATAATTATGGGAAAAGAAGAAAATGTAGGTTACCAACCTTTTCTCCTTTTCCCACAAGGTTTTCAAAAGGTTCCTGTCTCAGGGTCGTTTTAACTCGGGATTGTGTGGTAAAGGGTTAAATTACTGTTGGGTAACTTTGTAATCCGTAACTCTGCCTATTTTTAGGAAATCAAATGTGACATCATCCTGATTGTGTAAATAATTATGATACCCCATAATAAGTGTGTTACTGATCACAAGACAATCCTACAAACTACTGCCAAATTCTTGCCCAAAAATCTACATGAGCCATGCCATGGCAAAACAGGGCTTAATGCATCTCCCTAATGCATGTTACCAATCAAGCCATTACACAATTATGGGTCCATAATAGCCACTTTTTTAACAACTGACTTAATCATGAGGTACACTGGTTCTTGGAAATGCGACTAATAGCAAAGTTTCGGTCCAGGTCAGCCTGTGCGGATTGGGCAGGATTACCCGAGTCGATACTTTTCGGAGAAGCATTTAGCCTCCTTTTCACACAGCATGGCTCACACGTGCCTTAACCCTTTCCCAAACAACAAATTTTGGACTGGTCCAAATTGAAAGAGTTTGCAGACGACAATTTTAAATATGATGAAAATGGCAGAAAGGTCTAAAAGAGGGTAGAAAACTCTGTGGGAAAAGGAAAAATTGCTCGTTTACGAGCAATTTCTCCTTTTCCCACAGTGTTTTCAAAAGAGTTGTACTGCAGACACGTGAAAACCAGGGCTTGTTTGGGAAAGGGTCAAGAGGCTACTTTGCCTATTATGGAAATATCACTGAAAAATACATTTTTCTTACATTTGTCTTTCTACGTTATTGATGGTTTGCCAGCTATTGCCATACAATAATTCAGTGATGAAACAATTTTTGAGCTTGGTGTAATTGTAAAAATCCTAATAGCTTCTTTAACCTTTTTCTGACTTATAACGAACGCTGGGGAGAAGACTAACAAGCATTTTCTCCTTTTCCCACAATGTTTTCTGCCCTATCATAAGTCATCTTCTGAGCTACAATTTATTTATGGTTTGCAAAATTTTAATGCTTGCAATTGGTCCAGTCCAAAATGTCATTGTTTGCTCAAAATTTAACTTTTTCCCACACAAGCCCAAGTTTCAACAACTCTGAGAAATAAGGATTTTGAAAACTTTGTGGGAAAAGGAGAAGATGCTGGTAACCAGCATTTCATGTTTTGAGTTACATGTAATTTGTTGTCTGCAAATCCTTTCAATTTGGACAAGTTGAAATTTTTGTCATGTGGTAAAGTGTTAATATGGTAAGGATTTTTTTTTAATTCTCTAAGTTT
The DNA here is from genome assembly GCA_945859785.2 of Tridacna gigas. Taxonomy (NCBI): domain Eukaryota; kingdom Metazoa; phylum Mollusca; class Bivalvia; order Cardiida; family Cardiidae; genus Tridacna; species Tridacna gigas. The sequence continues at coordinate 861,929 of OX244032.2, read as the reverse complement.
TCGGACACTGACGGTGGCAATTATCTATGAGTTCGGACACAAAATAAAATAATTATTTTATTGTGTCTGAATACACAGATGAATTACGGTACTAAATCTTGTAACACTTACCCGCAAAAAAATATTGGGTTGAAAGTCTGGAAATTCTACCAAGTTTATTGTTTTCGCAGAAAATAAAACTACAATACCAGTCAGCATCTGAAATAAAGAAATCAAACAACACATTATAAGTTTTAACCCTTTTCTTAACCCAACAAAATTTTTCGGCCAAATTGGTAGCATTTGCAGATGAAAACATGGTTTAATGCCTACCATATTGTCTCTTTTTAATGCTTCCGGGGGAATTACATTTGCAAAAGAGGGTGGGGGTGAGCAATTAATCCTTTACCACACAATGACGGTTTTCAACGACCCTGAGGAAGAAACCTTTCGTAAAGATTGCGGGAAAAGGAGAAGATGCTGGTAACCAGCATTTTCTCCTTTTCCCACAATGTTTTCTAACCTCTCAAAGAAAAACTTCATCATTTGAGCCACATTAAAATTGTCGTCTGCAAATGCTTTCAATTTGGACTAGTTTAAAATTTTTTCTTCTGGTAAAGGGCTAACAGAGGTAAACTGATGTAGAATTTTCTGAGGATGACGATAACATTACTGTCCACGTTTTAGTCAGTGCCGACTGGGAAGTCATCCCCATTTTAGATATCAGCAGTATTTAATGCAGAATGTCGATTTAACCGTTCATCATGATTCATTTGGAATTTAAATAGCATTCACCATTAAAATGTGACACTGGTCTTCAATAATTTCAATTTCTTAAAGATTTTCCAAGTTTCCACGAACATTGTGTTACGTGAAGTCTAAAATCTTATTGGAAGTGTATGTATATGCAGATAGTCAGGTGTTAGTGACACTGATTTAATATGAAGTTATTAGAATTATGTAAGTGTATTTCAAGCTGATTTATTTCAACTTTATCAATAGATTGGCCATCTGGTAAACCCATTTTCAGATAGAAAAAAAAGCTGGGGAAGCATTAATTAGAGCATCTTCGCAAGCCAAGGATACTAAGGTAGTAACGTAACGAACAGAGTGGAGTTAGTATCCTTGGCTTGCGAAGATGTAATTAGAGGGGAGCGTCTATAGGGGACATTTGGCCAGCCATGACCTTACATCATCCAATAACTGCTGGAATCCCCCTTCCCCTGTGGCCTTAGTATGGCAAATAGATTCACATGCCGTAGCATTTACAGTTTTGTTGAACTCCGCACTATGACATATTTTAAAAATATCGCAAACCAACAGCCCATAGACACATCATGATATCATCACAAATATCCATACAGAGGATGTGCAATCATCATGTGGCTAACACGCAATTTTAGAGGGTCATTTTGGCTGAAAAAATCTTGAGGAAATCGTAGAGCCCCTACTCAACTAGTGTAAGGTTGCGGCGACCAAAATATAACACAAACAAGAGGGCCATCATATGGGCCTGTATTGCTTTACTTCCTTTTATCTCTGTACCACACAATCCCAACTTTTAACGACCCCAAGAAAAAAAGACTTTTGAAAACATTGTGGGAAAAGAAGAAAATGCTGGTACCTTTTTCTACAATGTTTTTTATCCTATCAAGGACTTAAATCACCATTACAGCAAGAATTAAATCCTTTTAATTTGGACTTGTCTACAATTTTGTCCTTTGGTAAAAGAGTTAAGTAGATGTATCATGACCTTAACTCTTTACCAAACGACAAATTTTTGGATTGGACCAAATTCAAAGCATTTGCAGATGACAAATGAAAGTTGCTACAATGATGATTTCTGGCTTTGATTGGGTAGAAAACATTGCCAGCATTTTCTCCTTTTCCCACAACGTTTTCAACAGTCCTCTCTTTCAGGGTCGTTAAAAGTCGGGATTGTGTGGTAAAGGATTAATTGGCACTGACAGAGATATAATCATAAAAAGTCTGTATGGCAACAAATTTTCATAAAATAAAAAGCCTACCCACCCCCTCAAAAAAAAAGAGTCATGTTTTTTTCAAATACAAAGATTATGTGACTGAGTGAATACAAGCAGGTCTCATCAAGTATCATTCATTGCCAAATATAAATGAACTCTAACAAAGGGTTCCCTGACAAGATTTTCCCTAAACTTACAAGCAGAAAACAATTTTTCAATAGCATGAAAGGTAAAGTTCTGGAACAAAAATGATGGATGGTAGAAACCTTACTTTAGACTAAATATTCAACTCAACTGGGCATAACTATTTTCATCAAAATAAATTACTTTCATTGAAAATTGAACATTTTTTCCCCCAAAAAAACCTGAATACCCAACACAAATAATGTAATAGTGCAGTTTGATAATCAAGGGAGGTAAATGGTAGTAAGGTATATATCTATTATAATAGGAGTTATTTACCCTGATCAGTATATAGAAGCTTCAGTCATACTGACCTCATGTGATAGAAGCAGATTTTTAAACTTTTTATAATTTAAGCCTTTGTAAAACATGTAGTTTTAATAGTCTTGCTGCAAGTCCTCCAGATGAAACTACATAAAAATTTGGTTAACCTGGACTTTAAGGTTAGGAACTAGATGGTTTGCTTTAAGTTTATAAGCTAATGTAAAACTTGTGACCCCCAGGGTGGGGCCAATTTTGAAATTTTGACCCCAGGGCAAAAAATGGGACAACCTTGGTAGAGGTCTACTGTATGAAACTGCATGCCACATTTGGTAGCCCGAGGCCATTCTAAGGGTATTTTGGATCAAAAAGATTTTTTAAGTTTTCACTATACTAGCCCATGTAAAACTTGTGACCCCTGGACTGGAGCTTATTTTTACCAAAGGGCTAACATTTGAATAATAGTAGTAGGGATCCACTAGATGAAGCTACATGCCAAATTTAGAAGCCCTTTGATTTATGGTAAGGAACTAGAAGATTTTTAAAGTTTTCACTACAAAAGCCCATATAAAATTTGTGACCCCTGCAGGGTGGGGCCAATTTTGACCACAGGCCTATAATATGAGGAATTTCGGTAAGGGTCTATTAGATGAAACTACATGCCAAATTTGGTGGCCCTAGACCTTACGATTTCAGACCTGCAGATTTTTAAAGATTTCAATATTTTTCAAGTTGTTGCTGTGACAACCAGGATTTTAATGAGAATCAAATTCTTTGAAAAAATTCTGAAGAAGGTCTTGGCAGGATAATTTCTGTGAAGTTTCATCACAATTGGATGGGTAGTTTCAGAGAAGAACATGTTTAAAATAAATCTTACAAACATGACAGTTCGTAAAAAATGCATAGCTCAAATACAAACCGCCCGGCTCAGACACAACCCATCTTAAGAGAAGTCATCATTTTGAAGTCTATTATTTAGACAACAAATGGCTCAATGGCGAATAACAAGCAAATTTATAGACAACAAATGGCTCAGTGGCCAATCCCCGACAAACCCTCATCTTACAAACATGAAAGTTCACAACAAATGCATAGCTCAAATACAAATTAACTGCCCCGGCTGGGATTCAAACCCGTGCGGCAAATATCTTTGTTTGTCGAGGATTAAAAGACCAATACACTAACCACTGAGCTAAAGGGAAATCTCCCTAATGCAGTTGTCAGGTATTGATTTTATATGGGAAGAAGCTATGCTGTAAGGAAGGAGTGATTTCCTGTAACATAAAAGTTAATGCACACACAGATGCACAAAGGACACCGGGCCAAGACATACACTCCCTGGCCTTCAGCCAGTGGAGCTAAAAAATTACATAATGCTTGTGACAGTGTGCAATGTAAACCAATGTGCCATTAACAATCTTCGATAAAGGAAAATTGAACAGAAAATCACGAACAAATTCATTGTACAGCACCAGTGGCAAACGTAGCCCTCGCATTTCAAGTAGAACTTGTCTGAAAGGGTAGAAAACTTTGTGCGGAAAAGGAGAAAAAGCTGGTTACCAGCATTTTTACAATAGCCGTATTTGACTGGTAACTTTTCGTGAAGCACGAAATTTGAATATTAGGCTTTGTGCATTGACAAAAACATGCTTCACGAAAGTTGACCAGTCGAACAGCATCGTGCATCACGAAACTGTCAACATTTCCAGTAGACCCGGTGCATGTAAAAACTGGAATGGACCAGAATGGACAGGAACAGGCTGGAATGCACCAGAATGGACTTGAGAATACGATGTAAACTCTTGTAGCGATCCTTTATGTATTTAATATTGAAATACAGAACAGCCTGAGCGGAAAGAGGGACTTGCCCGAGCTTAGGCTACAGGGAATGGACCTTTATCTTGAAGCAAAAACATTTTAATATCCGACTTTGGAAAGATCAGATAAGACACTAACCTTACCGAGAAAAATCAAAATTGAAGTAAAGAGAAACCAGAACAGACCTGAACAGATCATGGTAACTAAACCTGAAAACAAAAAGAAAACAAGAGGGCCATGATGGCCCTGTATAGCTCCACTGGCTTATAAATATAAACCACGAAGAGAAGTCTTCACTATATAAGCCCTTATAAAACTTTGACCCCAGGGCTACAGTCGGACTAAATGGGGAATATGTGTATTAGAAGAATAACATGCCAAATTTGGGAGTTCTTGGCCTTATGGCTAGTAACAAGACGGTTTCTGAACTTTTCACTCCATAAACCCATGTAAAACTTGTGACCCCTGGTGCAGGGCCAAACTTGATCCTAGGGCTGTAACTTCGGCCCTCTTTGTAGTTGTCCACTAGATAATGCTATAATTATGCAAAATTTGGTAGCCTAAGCCTTATGGCTATGTACACCAAGATTTAAAAGTTTTCCCTATGTAAGCCTATGTAAATCTTGTGGACCCCCCCCCCCCATGTACACCAAGATTTAAAAGTTTTCTCTATATAAGTCTATGTAAAACTTGTGACCCCTGGGGCAGAGCCAATTTTGACCCCAGGGCTATAATTTCAAGAAACATGATAGAGGTCTACTACATAAAGCTACATGCCAAATTTGGTAGCCCTATGCCTTATGGTTTCAGACAAGAAGATTTTTAAAGATTTTCCAATATTTTTCAGTTTTGTTGCCATGGCAACCAGAGTTTTTGAAGGAATCAAATTCTTTCAAGAAATTCTGAAGAGGACCATGGCAGGATCATTTCTGTGAAGTTTCATGAAAATTGGATGGGTAGTTTCAGAGAAGAAGATGTTTGAAATAAAAGTTAACGCAAGGACGGAAGGACTGACGGACGGACGGACGCACGCACGCACGGACGCACGACGGACACCGGGCCATGACATAAGCCCGCTGGCCTTCGGCCAGTGGAGCTAACCAGGACCAGACCTGAACCTTATCAGAAACATCAACTATCGGACGTAGAAATCATCAGAATGAACCAGAAATCATCAGAATGAACCAGAACTCAATTGAAAATATCAGATATTGAAGTATGGAAAAACCGGAACGGACCTGAATGGACCCTGAAAAGCCTAACCATGGACTTTCAAAACAAAGGAAAAACCAGGAACGGACCTAAACCTTATCAGAAACATTAAATATCGGACTTTGGAAGCATCAGATATGCTTTTTAGGATCAGTTCAGGTCTGTTCCAGTTTTTCCATACTCAAATTTTGGATCTTTTCAATTTAGTTCATGTTCATTCTGACCATTCCTACATTCAATATTTGATGTTTCGGATAAGATTTTCATTAATTCCAGGTTTTCTGCTTGGTTCTGAAGTCCATAAATAGGTCTTGAAGGGTCCATTCAGGTCCGTTCCGTTTTTCCATGCCTCAATATCTCATATTTTCAATTCAGTTCTGGTTCATTCGTATGATTTATATTTCCAATATTTGTTGTTTCTGATAAGAATATGGTCCGTTCCCGATGTTCTTTTTATTTTTAAAGTCCATAGTTCGCTTTTTAAGGTCCGTTCAGGTCCATTCTGGTATTTCCATACTCCCATATCGGAATCTTTCAGTTTAGTTAATGTTCATTCTTACGATTCCTACGTCCGATATTTGATGTTTCTGATAGGGTTTTCTCTTTATTTTTAAAGTCCACAAGAAGGCCTTTGAGGGTCCGTTCAGGTCCGTTCCGGTTTTACCATGCCTCGATGTCTGATCATTTTATTTCAATTCTGGTTCATTCCAATGATTTGTCTTTCTGATATTTGATGTTTCTGACAGGATTTTGGTCAGTTCCCAACGTTCCCATCGTTTTGAAAGTCTATAGATTCCCTTTTTGGGGTCCGTTCCGGTATTTCCATACCCAAATATAATTTTTTCAATTCTGTTCTGGTTCATTCGAACAATTCCTATGCCCAATATTTCATGTTTCTGATAGGATTTTGATCCATTCCCAATTTTCCCTGTGTTTGACAGTCCAAAGGTTTGCTTTTCGAGGTCCGTTCAGGTCCGTTCTGGTATTTCCAGACTCCAATATTGGATCTTTTTAATGAAGCTCATGTTCGTTTTGATGATTCCTTAATTCATTATTTAATGTCTCTGATAATATTAAGGTCCGTTTCAGATTGTCCTTTTGTTTTGAAAGGTCATGGGTTTACTTACCATCGTCTGTTCAGGTCCATTCCAGTATTTCCTTATATTTATTTATTTATTTTTCAAAAAAGGTTTGTTACTTGATATGCAAAATCGGAAAATATTTAATAACAATTGATATTAGATCTATTAGTATTTTTGCTTCAAGATATTTAGGTTCATTCCCTGTTGCCTAAGTTCAGGAAATTCCCTATTATAGTCTATATGAGTACGTTCAGGCTGCTCACCATTCCAATATCCAATAAATAAGTATTACTACAGGAGTTTACAGCGTATTCCCAAGTTCATTTCGGCCTGTTCCGGCCATTCCGGTCTGTTCTGGTCTGTTCCTGTGTTTCCATGCACCCCATCTTGAGTTTGCTCCGCGATGTAAACTGGCAGCCTGCTATCGATCTTCATACAGGAGATACAACGGGAACTGTTTTTGGTCACGTGACTAATTTCACGCAGATTGAAAAGCGTGATGTTCGTACTTCACGAAAGTTTACAAAATCGTGAAAAATTACCAATCGAATACAAAACATGCAGCACGAAAACAGCCATGCTTCACAAAATTACCAGTTGAATACACCTAATATTTTCAAAAGTTTTCTTTCTCTGAGTCATAATGGAAAAGGGTTAGGTCATCTGAGGAGCCAAGTAGACTTAACTCTTTACCAAACAACAAAATTTTAGATTGGTCCAAATTGAAAGCATTTGCAGACGACAAAATAAATGTGACTAAAAAATTGAAATTTGTTTTGGGAAGGGTAGAAAACATTGTGGGAAAAGGAGAAAATGCTGGTTACCAGCATTTTCTCCTTTTCCCACAATGTTTTCAATAGGCTTCTTTCAGAGTGTCGTTTAAAGTGGAGATTGTCTGGTAAAGACTTAACCCTTTACCAGACGACAAAATTTTAGCCATGTCCAAATTGAACCCATTTGCAGACGACAATTTCAATGTGGCTCAAATGGTGCAATTTTTCTTGGATAGGGCAGAAAACATTGTTGGAAAAGGAGAAAATGCTGGTTACCAGCATTTTCTCCTTTTCCCACAATGTTTTCAAAAGGCTTCTTTCCCAGGGGCATCAAAAGGCGGCATTGTGTGGTAAAGGGTTAAACCACTAAATAGCAAAAGTGAGAGCTGTGTGGACAAATAGTGGAAGGAGAAGAAAACATCTCTCAAATGATTATGTGGGAAACATTGTAGTAAATATAGCAATGTTCTGCCAACCAACACCAGTCAAAGCCTGGCTTCATGTATGTGTTGATAGCATAAAAAACACATGCACACATCACTCTGTAGGACAAACTTTCAAAGAAGCTCACCTTGAGCTCAAGCCAAGTTAAACCCATTACCAATCAACAAAATTTTAGACCACCCCAAACTGAAAGCATTTCTAGATGAATATTAACTTTGACTCAAATACAGGAATTTGTCTTTGAAAGGGAAGAAAATTTTGTGGAAAGAGGAAAACATGCTGCTTACCAGCATTTTCTCCTGTTCCCAGAATGTTTCAAAAGCCGTCTTCTTCAGGGTTGTTAAAACCCTGGATAATGTTTGGTAAAGAGTTGAATTAAGGGTATTGATGTAATCAATGTTCAACCTATGGACCACACGGCAAAAAAGATTTAACGTATATTTTCAGCATATAGGAACATCAATTTCAAGCTCTACGAAAAAGCCATTGAGTTTTGGCAAATTTAGAAGCCACATCGGCTTCCTCACAATGTTATTGAACTTTGAAAAGTAAGATAAAACAATATAATCTGAGCTAGCTGCCCCTCAAGTCTATTACTGTATAGAGAAGCCTGGAAAGTTTCTCCAGCCTCTTTCTGCATGAGGTAAAAATGCTGTCAAGCTGTTACTTGGTATAAACAATTTATTCATTAATTAACCACTTTACCACAGAATCCCGAGTTTAAATGACTCCAAGCAAAAGAACTTTTGAAAGCATTGTGGGAAAAGGAGAAAATGCTTGTAACCAGTATTTTCTCCTTTTACCACAATGTTTCTACCCTATTTAAGACATTCCATCATTTCACCCACATTCAGACTGTCCTCTGCAAATGCTTTCAATTTGCACAAGTCTACATTTTTCTTGTGTTGTAAAGAGTTAAATACTGGTGCAAAATGATTGATTTTGCTTGAACTTTTATATACTTTCCTCAATCATTTCTTTAACTCTTTACCACACAATCACGAGTTTCAACAACCCTGAAAAAGAAGACTTTTGAAAACACTGTGGGAAAAGGAGAAAATGCTGGTAACCAGCATTTTCTCCTATTCCCACAATGTTTTCTATCCTTTCAGAGGAAAACTTCACCATTTGAGGCACATTTAATACATCATCTGCAACATCTTTCAATTTGGACCAGTCCAAAATTTTGTCATTTGTTAAAGCGTTAGAGGGTGGCATTTTTTGGATCAGGCTCTGATACGTTTACCACACAATCACGAGTTTCAACAACCCTGAAAAAGAAGCCTTTTGAAAACACTGTGGGAAAAGAAGAAAATGCTGTTAACCAGCATTTTCTTCTTTTCCCACAATGTTTTCTACCCTTTAACCCTTTACCAGACTACAAAATTTTGGACTGGTCCAAATTGAAAGAGTTTGCAGACGACAATTTTAAATTTGATGAAAATGGCAGAAAGTCATCAAAAAGGGTAGAAAACACTGTGGGAAAAGGAGAAATTGCTCGTTACGAGCAATTTCTCCTGTTCCCACAGTGTTTTCAAAAGACTTGTACTGCAGACACGTGAAAACCAGGGCTTGTTTGGGAAAGGAATAAGAGACAAATTTTATGTTTTGAGCTACATTTAAAATGTTGTCTGCAAATGCTTTCAATGTGGACTAGTCTACATTTTTGTCGTTTGGTAAAGAGTTATACCCAAGTTGTTGAATTTTTACTATCAAATAAGTACTTTGTACACCACAAAATATGGATAATTCAAATAAGACAAAGAAATGTGCTCCAATTCCAAGTATATTTATCTTCTGTAGTATTACTTTACTACAAAACAAAAACTTACACCGGTCTGAACTGAAAGCATTTGCAAACCACAAAAAAAAACTATGGTTCAAATACTGGGACATGTCCTTGCAGGGATAGAAAATATTGTGGATAAAGGAGAAAATGGCTACTAGCATTTTCTCTTTTTTTTCTAACAATGTTGTTTTTCCAAAGCTTTCTTCCTCAGGGTCATAAAAACATGGAATCATTTGGTGAAAGATTTAACAGTAACAGTTCAAATATAGGAAAGATCAAGAAAAATTTAACACATACTTGACTATATTTTGTATACAATATTTTGTGAACAGGTAAGACCAAGAGATGTGTTTAAATAGATAGAGGATATTTGTTTTTTTTCTGTGAAAGATCGAAATTTTTTTCATTGAGCGAACATGAATGAATGAATGAATGAATGAATGTGTGGTGTTTTAATCCGCATCAACATCTAGGGTCATTTAGCATGCAAACAGAAAAAGGTAATGAAAGGAAAAAATTTTGTATGTAAAAATGTAAATAATGAGTATATGATGAAAGATGTGTCATGAAATGATTCTGTAATGGAAATAAAATAGATATATAGTGATAAGAATAAAAAAGTCTGAATAGGAATAAAAGGTTGTACGACAATATCACAGTTTTGTATATACATGTAGTCTAATCTTCTTGAGATCGACAACCTTTCCGGTATGCCTTGATCCGTCATTGGCGACAGTTTTGCTGGAATTTATCTTTATTTTATGAAATTGATCCATTTGAATGCTTGATTAATAATTATTGTTTACTGTATCCAGATCAGATTTTCAAACAGACAGATCTTGTATTAGTAAATACCAGGACCTCTCATTATCTTCATGTATATTTAAAGTCAGTCATCATGCAAGATAAAATACTGAAGAGATGAAATGACATAAATAGAACTTACAAAATATGAGTAATGAATATATGATGAAAGATGTGTCATGAAATGATTCTGTAATGGAAATAAAATAAGCTAGATATACAGTGATAAGATAAAAATAGTCTGAATCAAGGGAGAAAAAGTTTTACAACAATATCACAGTTTTGTATAGAGTCCAATCTCCATAAGGAAGGCAATAATTGTTTCAATGCTGTCAGTATCAAAGAGAGCTATCATACTGTCAACACTGAAGTGTTTGGAACTAATTAAATGAAGATCCACACAGTCAAGAAAAATGTGTTCAACTGAATGGGCGCATTTCAGGGAATGCACTCTGGTGCGTCGTCACGTGTTAACAGCCAAGAATGTGTTAAACGTGTGTGGCCAATTCTGCAGCCACAACTATTACCTCCTCTTGGCGAATGGACCTGTAAGCGGGGTACAATCATCGGTAATATTTTCATGAGTGGCACAGCCACAAGTGAAAATATTACAGGTGAAATAAATTTTGATCTTTCAATGAAAAAGAAATATATTCTATTCATTTCATGCTTCTAAGTCCTATTTTCTTGGAACTTTCATCAAAATCCAGCACTGCTGTTTTTGGTAATTCCCCGTGGCATACCCCCTCACATAACAACGCATTACACAATATTACGCAAACACGAGAAATATAGCGTAAATCACATCATATTTCCCTCCATTTGAATAGCACGCGCTGATTACCTAGGTAACTAGTGCACAGGAACTACTGCTTCAGCCTTCAATTGAAGAGTTAAAAATATAAAATTGGTATTTTCACCATGAAATATCAAACCATAATCCACCATTATTTCTTGATACACAACCCGGAAAAGTATGAAATAAATATCAGTATATTTTGGATATAGTGAAACTTAGATGATACACAACTAAGACCAAGAGATATGCTATATTCATCTGTATATTTTGTATACATTATAAAACCTAAAATATACACAGACTAGACAAGGACGTTCTTGCGCTCAATTCATACACGTGTATTTTGTTTACAGTGACACCTAAATGATGTATAAGTAGCTGTAAGACAAATAGGCAATTTTACTCAATCAGTATATTTTAAAAACAGTGGACTTCAATAATAAACAATTAGGACCAAAAGATATGCTCAATTCAACTGTATAATCTTGTCTTCGGGAAAACCTCAATGATTAACAACCAGGAGATAATATTGCTCAATTCATCAGACATCTGTATATTTCATTAACAGTGAATCCTCAATAATATACAAGTACATGTAAAACCAAGACAAATGCTCAAATAATCTGTGTAAATGTATTTTGTATACAATGAAACCTAAATGATGTACAACAAGTACTATTAGATACAAATATGCTCAATTCATAATTATGTGTATTTTGTACACAGTGAAACCTCAATGACAAACAAGAAGCTCTTTATGCTCAATTCATCACTAAATTTTGCATACAATGAAACTTTAACCCATTACCAGACGACAACATTTTGACCATGTCCAAACTGAAAGCAATTGCAGACGACAAAATAAATGTAACATAAATGATAATTTATGTCTTTGATAGAGTAGAAAACATTGTGGATAAAGGAGAAAATGCTGGTTACCAGCATTTTCTCCTTTTTCCACAATGTTTTCAAAAGGCTTCTTTTCCAGATGCGTCAAAAGGAGTCATTGTGTGGGAATGGGTTAATGATATACACGTAAGATTAACGGAACAGATGCTTGATTCATAGGTATAGTCTGTTAACAGTACAACCTCAACAATATATAGATGAAACCAAGTGATGTGCTCAATTCATCATTATACTTCGTGTACAATAAAACTTTAATGATATACATGAAGTAAGATCAAGATACATGGATATATATTTTGTTCATCAGTATACATGTATTTTGTATACAGTAAAACTGAATGACTTTTATATAAGTAAGACAAAGAGAACTGCTCCATTCATCAGTATATTTTGTATACAGTGAAAACTCTATGATATAATTCTAGGTCATAAGACCCCAAAGTCATTATTGGAAGCCGGCTCTTGAAGCCGGCTTCCAGTAGGAATGCTTTTTTTTTATGCACATGGGGAATTTTGGGAAACATCACTGCACAACTTTTCCGACATATTCACTCAAATACTTTTAATAGTATGTTTCTATTAAGCTCAAAATTATGCATTTTTTTGTATGTACTACTGAGATGAATTTCGAGTATGAAAAGTAAAGATTTCGTATTTATAGATATTTATTTAATAACTGATTAATGATTGACCCCACAGGCAGCGTAACTCTTCTTAAACTAGTATAGACTGGTTACCTCCCCTGATACTACTATACGTGTAATACACGATACAAAAAGGGACCAATTTAAAACTAGTAGATTAGCGCAATATTACGCATTTTGTTTTCCTTGTGCTGTTCACATAAATTGCGAGCATGAAAACTACAGATTTTGTATTTGAACTCTTATTTCTAAAAACACTCAATAAGATTTTAAGCGGTAAAATGGTCCTGTGCCATGCAGAAAATGTACAAATAGCTGAAAGTATTGACCCACGTCAGCCAGTGGGGACTGCACAGGCTGACATGAGTTGATACTTTTTGCAGATGCATTAAACCCCCCTTTCACAGAGCATATCTCAGATGTTTTGTTCCACTGTGTCTATTTTTATCTGTGTGCAATATATTGTATTTTAGCAGGAAAGTTTGTAGGTGTGTAATTAATCTGTTTACTATTGGAAACTTTTTGTAATAACTTTTTTGTAAGAATGTACCTTTGTTGTGACAAGCCTTGCATACTCAGAGCACAACTGAGACACGCTAAATCCTTGGGCATTTATTTATAAGCCATGCTCTGTGAAAAGGGGGCTCGATGCTTTTGCAGAAAGTATTGGCCCAGGTTAGCCTGCGCAGTCCGCACAGGCTAACTTGGACCGACACTTTTTGCTTTGGTAATTTTTCTGCATGTCAAAAAACCAGTGTACCTCACGTTTCAGTTGGTTGCTAGACAAAATGGATTTTATGGATCCATAAATATGTGATGACTTGCTTGAATTATGGATGACAGAGATACATTAAGTCCCCTTTTGCCAGAGCATGTCTCATATGTTTTAATAACCCCGAGGAAGACTATTGAAACGTAGTTGCAGGAGGACAAAATTTTCTCCTTTTCATACAATGTTTTCTACCCTTTCAAAGGTCTAAAGTAAGGCTGGAAAGGAAATGTAATGGAACTTTCGATGTAGTGTTTAAGGGTATTGCACTTACTTTTGTAGCTTTAGGGCTCCCTCCAAACTTGGGTTTTGCACCTAGTTATAAATGACCCTCGACAGCTTTTGACTGATGTTGTACATCATTGCACTTGAGCCATGCTCTGTGAAAAAGGGTCTTAATGAATCTGGGAAAAGTATCAACCCAAGTCAGCCCGCTTGGACTGTGCAGGCTGACCTGGGCTGAAACTTTTCGCTATTGGTAAATTTTCTGTATATTTAAGGACCAGTCTACCTGATGATTAAGTTGATTGTATTAAAAAAGAGGCTACATGTATTGTTGATCCTTAATTATGTGATGGCTTGCTTTATATTATGGATCACGGAGATGCATTAAACCCCCTTTTGCCAGAGCATTGCTCATTTACATGTTCAACTATTACATTGTAAGGGGGCTATTCAGATTTTCATAGTCAAACCAAACTTGAAAATATTTTATTGCTCAATTTAGTAAGGTAATAGCTGACTAAGAATCAAGAAATAAAGCAAGAAGCAAAGGAAAAACAAATTGATGGTACTTCTTCAATGGACTAGTTAGCCTCTTAACTCTGTACCCTACAACAGAATTTAGAACTTGTCCAAATTCAAAGCAGTTGCAGACGACAAATCCAATTTGGTTATAATGATGAGATTTGTCTCTAAAATGGTAGAAAGCATTGTAGGAAAAGGAAGAAATGCTTGTGATAAGCATTTTATACTTTTATTGCAATGGTTGCAGAAGGTTTTTTCTTCAGGGTCACTAGAACATATAATTGTTTAGTGGAAGATTAAATCTTTACCACATAATCCCGACTTTTAACAACCCTGAGAAAGAAGCCTTTCGAAAACATTGTTGGAAAAGGAGAAAATGCTGGTAACCAGCATTTTCTCCTTGTCCCACAATGTTTTCTAACCTTTCAGAACAATTGCAATCATTTCAGCCACATTGAAATTGTCGTCTGCAAATGCTTTCAACTTGGACAGGACTAAAATTTTGGACAGTATTGTCCAAATTCGAAGCAGTTGCAGATGACAAATTAGATTTGGTCATAAGGATGAGATTTGGCTCTGAAATGATAGAAAGCATTGTGGAAAAGGAGAAAATGCTTGTGACAAGCATTTTATACTTTTCCCGCAATGGTTTCAGAAGCCTTTTTCTTCAGGGTAATTAATTAGAACATGTAAATGTTTTGTAACGGTTTTTTAGCTTTTGGCTAAAATTTTGTGAAGGCTTGTTGGAATGTCAAGTGATCATGCAATAATATGCATCAGCTACGGCAGAGCTCCAGATAGAGGGAGTGATTTTGATTTCAAAATTGAAAATATTAATAAATCTCCGCTAAACCCCATGTTATGGGTACTCATTAGAATCGTCTCATCGAGACGATTCTAATGAGTACCCACAACATAGGGTTTGGATGGGAAATAATGGATTTAGAATAATATCACTCTCTCTTACCTGGAGGTCTGACTACGGTATGTAGGATCATATTCATGTAAGAATGATAACAGTATTTTGATCTTGTCAAAATAGAGAAAATACCTAATCCAAAATGACCATGCTTTTATCTGAAGAGCAAAATTGCACCATTCCTGTTTACTGAATGTAACTGTCGTCTTTCCGAATGCATGCAGGAAAAAAAGTGAAGTTTATATTACTGTTTAACTCTTTACCACACAATCCCGTGTTTTAACGACCCTGAGAAAGAGGCATTATGAAAACATTGTGGGAAAAGGAGAAAATGCTGGTAACCAGCATTTTCTCCTTTTCCCACAATGTTTTCTATCATTTCCAAAACATATTTCAATTTTTGAGTCACATCTATTTTGTCGTCTGCAAATGCTTTAATTTGGACTAGTCTAAAAGTTTGTCGTTTGGTAAAGAGTTAAACAAAAAATAGGATTCACAGCAAAAAAATCTTAATTAGCCCCCAAATTGTTGCAGTCGCTAAAATGTTCTACTGGGTCTGTATTCACCAACCATTCTTAAGAACATTCTTAGTCTTATTCTCCAGAATTTTTAATTTCAAAGTAACACAAGTTCTGATAAGCGAGTTATTCCTAAAGCACCTTCCCCATTGATGGTAACAAAAAAATTGCCGGCTTCTTTGATGCTATGCATAAAAAATTTGTCTTGTACTCATTATAAATTCAACAGTATAGTTTACATACTGTGAAACATCAACCATATACAAATAAGACTAAGAGATGCACTCAATTCAACAGTATTACTGTTTATTACTTTCGAAAATTAAACCTCAGAAATCAAGATAAAGTTGAGGACCAAGAAATGTGTTAATTCATCAGCATGCTTCAAATTGTTTAAGGGTCCTCACGCAGCGTGGCTCAGTGGTAAAGTGTTACTCATAACCTGAGGCCCTTGGTTTAAGCCTCACTGGTAGCAATGGGACTTTTTATTGGATCGAGTGTCCTTGGGCAAGACATTTCAGGGCCCTAGTCTGGTACTGGCAAAACCCAAGACATACATGAAAAGGCAAGCTGTTGCTGTGGTATGACTGAAATAGTTGAAAGTGATGTAAAAAGCCGTTAAATCCATCAAACTGTTTAAAAATCATTCAAAGATCCATGTTTAACCTTTTTACCGCACAGTCTCATGTTTCAATGACCCTGAGGTAGATGGCTTTTGAAAAGAATGTGGAAAGGGGTGAAAATATTGTAACAAGCATTTTCTTAATTTCCCACAATATTTTCTATCCTATATTCACACAGTTTGGTTGTTAAAAGTAGGGATTATTTGGTCTGGGGTTAATTTCATTTTTCTTCTTAAATTTTATCTAACTTGTCATTCAAAAATGCTGAAGACTTGCAAAGTCTCTTTTTAACCCTTTACCACACATGCCTGACTTTTAACGACCCTGCGAAAGAAGCCTTTTGAAAACATTGTGGAAAAAGGAGAAAATGCTGGTAACCAGCATTTTCTCCTTTTCCCACAACGTTTCTACACTTTCCAAAACAAATTTCATTTTTTGAACCATGTTTATTTTGTCAACTGCAAATGCTTTCAATTTAGACTGGTCTAGAATATTGTTGTTTGGTAAAAGGTTAATCAATTTTCAGAATGACTCCCACAATAAAAAAAGATGACCATCTAAATATGCATCACCTTACATATACATGTATATCAGAGATTTTTTGGTCCAGTAGAGTGAAACCATACTTGGTTCCCTTTTTCTAGTAAACAGAAATAAAGGTGACGGGAAACCATGCAATTATATGCAATAATGTAATGTTCCAGCTACTCTTTACCAACAACAAAATGTAAGACATGTCCAATTTGAGAGGATTTGCAGATGAAAAATTAACTATTACTATTATGAAGGCAATCTTTTTCAGACAGCTGAAAACATTGTGGAAAAAGGAGAAAATGCTGGTTTCCAGCACTTTTCTTCTCTTTCTACAATGGCCCACTGGGTAGCTGAGTGGTTACAGATTGTGACTCGTGACCTGGTGGTTGCAGGTCTGATTGCTGGTTGAGGCAAACTTTCTTTCGAGCGATTTTTCACTTCTAATCTCTGATGCATGTGAGAAAAGTCATCCGTGACTTGGAAAGGAAGTTGTATCAGTACTGGTGTGTGAAAGCCAGGAAAAACATGCATAGCTCAGGGTTTTCCCTTGGCAACAAAAATAGGGGGTCATTGTGACCCCCTAGTCATAAAAACTGGGGGTTATTCTGGACTTTGTGGGGGTCACAACCAAATGTAATTAGTTAAACATTAAAGACCACTATGTATGAAACAATGAGTGTTTTTGTGTTACTTATTCACCCCAAAGCTTTATATAACCTATTTATGAATCATTGCATGATGCAATTGCAAGATGCATTGTAATACCAGTGATTCTCTGTGTAGAGGGGCTAGCTTACAGTCTAGATGGCATTTTATTTCATAGAGTATCTTGAGAATGCTTTATTAAAAGCCTGGTCTTAACAGGCAAAAATGCTCTAGCTGCAGACAACCTGTCAGTTATTTACGTAATTTCAATCTTTCAATGGCATCAACTTGACCACAGTGTTTTGGTGATGCACATGAGAGTTGAATTGCGCAAGTTTGTGCAGCCAAATCTCTCTGTGGTAAAAAGCACGGGGATTTTTAGCGTTTTTTATGTTTTACATGTATATATAATACAAGGGATGCAACTGACATTATCAGCAAAGTCTACTTGTCATCACAAAAACACAAGTTACTTCGTCAATTTTACAGATAATCACATAAGGTAAAAAGGTTATAGTGTTTTGTTTTCATCACAGGAATCAACCGTTTAATTGATACCAATGGCTTGTTGTCGGCCGGATTTGATAACCTGTTATGTTTTTTTTTCAGAAGAGAGTATCCATCCGACAACAAACCATTTTCACCAAATGGCCCATTCCTGTGTTTTGATACGCTGGTCGCATGAATTCATGCCGCCGTTTTCGACGAATAAATCTTTTTCTCGCTACTCAAACAAGGCAATCATCGTCTGATCGTTGTTCAAGGTCTCTTTTCCTTGCAGACAACAAGAATGATGTCGATTTTGACTGATCCATATTGTTTTCATTAGAGATCAACTGGTTTAGTTAAGACGAGTTTAGAGACCGACTGTATTCTCATAAAATCGATACACAGTCTAGTTTTTCGTCCCATTTTCTTCTCGTACTTCAGCTTTCTTGTGTACTCGCAATGTAACATTGTCGGTAGAAAAGATGATCATAAGTAACCTTTATTGTATTTGTGCGTCCACAATGACGCACCATTGAAAAAAATATGGGTCATTTTCCTTAAAAATGCATCAAAACGCACAAAATAGTGCATCAAGGAAAACCCTGCTAGGTGCACTGACCACCGTAATATGATCTAAGCTGTTAAAAGGGCGTTAAACTCCAAAACAAACAAATTTTCCATAATGTTTTCAAAACCTGCAGCATCTTCAGGATTGTTAAAACTCAGGATTGTTCGGTATTGGGTTAGACAAACAGATTTATATGAGCCATGTTCTGGCAAAAGGGGCCATAATGCTTTGTACCAAGCAAGTCATCATATAATTAGGGATCCATAAAATCCATTTTGTCTCACAAACAATTGAATCATGTGATAGACTGGTCCTTTGAGATGCAGATATTTGACTGATAGCAAAAAGTTTCGACCCAGGTCAGCCTGCGTGAAATGTGCAGGCTGACCTAGATCAATACTTTTTGCAAATGCATTAAGCCCCCTTTTCACACAGCATGACTCATATAAATTTATATAATACAGAATGAAGTCAACTATGAAAAGATAATCTTAAGTTTTGTGATCCAACAACTTCATTACTTCTTCAACCGAAAAAAAAAAAATTTTACGCAGTCCAAATTCAAAGCCTTTGGAGACAACAAAATTAAAATTGAGGGTTGCTCAAATGCTGGAATTTGAAAGGTTAGAAAACACTGTGGGAAAAGGAGAAAATGCTGGTTACCAGCATTTTCTCCTTTTCCCACAATGTTTTCATACACCTTTTTTCTCTGAGAGTCATTACAACTCAGAATTGCTTGGTACTTCTCCCTTTCCCTCATAAATCCTTCCTGAAAAAAATTTGCAGCAGTAAAGCAAATATCTCCATTTGCCACACAAATTTCAATAGTATGTGTAGTCTGCCTGCATGGTTGGAAAAACATCAACAATAAATCTTTCTAATTACATAACACTGTTTCACTACTTGGTAATTAAGGACATAACTTTTTATCTGACCACAAAAATATAGACATGTCCAATTTCAAAGCATTTACAGACGACAAATTAAATGTGGCTGAAATGATGGAATTTTTCTTTGAAAAGGTAAAAGACATTGTTGGAAAGGAGAAAACACTGGTACCTAGCATTTTCTCCTTCACATACCTTCTTCCTCGGTGTCAGTAAAACAGAAGATAATGTTCAGAGAAGAATTTGAGCAGCTTTCATAACCATAGGAGATTAAAAGCCGACTTCACTGAATGAGAAGCCTAATCTTAAATCTACACTGTCTGCTTCTTGATACTTGTCATACCACACTACAAACACAAATTAGCTTTGTTTGTAACAGACTTGTACTTTGTAGTCCTGGAAAACAGAAGAATTTACTTTATTATACTGCAAATGAAAATTGTCACCCATCCAGGCACAAACCATAACCAAGTTGCTTAACTTGCACAGAGAAAACAACACCAAACCGCATCACTGTAAAAGCTAGCTCTAAAGCAAGACATGTTTTGAAGTGCTTATATACCTAACCTCTCTCCATGACATTTAACTCTCCCCTATGGCAAGTCTCGACCTCAAGACTTAAACACAAATAAACCTGGGGAACATATGAGGGTAAGGCTACTCCAGTCTGGCAGTTGTCATAATCCCACCTCTCTGAGCCACAAAATGTAACATGCAACAACCTCAGGTCACCCATCCATGCACTAACCCTTATGCACATTGCTTAATTTGCATGGACAGAACTACACCAAACAGCATGGCTGTAAAGCTAGCTCAACATCAAGGCAGTTTTAACTCTTTACCAAGTGATAAAATTTTAGGCTGGTCCAAATTGAAAGCAGTTGCAGACAACAAAATAAATGTGACTGAAAAATTGAAATTTGTTTTGGGAAGGGCAGAAAACATTGTGGGAAAAGGAGAAAATGCTGGTTACCAGTATTTTCTCCTTTTCAAACAATGTTTTCAAAGGGCTTCTTTCTCAGGGGTGTTAAAACTCTGGATGTGTGGTAAAGGGTTAAAGTGCTAATATATCTGTCTCCATGACACAAAGAAATATCTCGCAGTCTGATTGGATAATATGCTCCAAACATACAAAGCTTGTCGCAGAAGTAAAAGGACTATCCCTGTAACATGAACAATTATTGGCGTGTTAACAAGAAAACTCACATGGATCAAGTGTCATATCTCATGATCAATTCCTCAAAGTCTAATAAAAATACATAGACTATTAATGAAACTACAATCAAAATACATACAACACTCATATTCCACCCAGCAGACATGATAATGTCACGTCACATCAAAAACAATGTGAGCGATTATATTTTCTCAACGTAGTCCCCACCAGTGCGAACACACTTCCTGTGACATATGATCCATTTGTCTAATGTCTCTGTACAAAAATTATTACTAAATGACGATACAATCCTCTGTGTATCCAACATCAGCTCATCTCCACCAGCGTTTCAGAAAGTCCGCGTTCTTGTGTTTTTGACGCGCAAAATGAAAGCCTGACGCAACAAAATTGATGCATTGCATCTTCCTTGATGTAACATAAATCAGAATGAAAAATGAACATAAAGTATTGATTCATGAATAGATCTATATCTTACAAAATCGTCAAGTTAATAACTGTAAAATCATATCGAAACACTGAATTATTTGTTTTCGGTTTACACTGAATCGGTCTAAAACGCGACATTATTCTGTGTGACATTGCTGTCGTCTCATCTATATTACTCTATGGAATCCATACATAAACTTACTGTCCGCTTTTTAGACTCTGCTCAGTAATGGTCATCGACTTGCTGGAGTAACTGGGATGACAGACGAAAGTTTCTATGAGGTCATTGTTTTCTCTTTTACCTCACTGTCATTTAAAACTTTTAGCATTATGTCACATCTACAAACTGGCAAAGGTAAACAACACATGAAAAAAAAACAGGTTAAAGACCATGACGTGTAAAATTTCTGAATGACCCCCGAAATTCGAAACAGCAAGTCACAGATGACCCCAAAAATTTACGAGCTAGCAGAAACACTGCTCCACTGCTGAAATGTGTACCTCGTAAAAGGGACTTCACCTCCGGGAAGACACAAAATTCCATGGGGAGCGAGGTCCTGACTGTAAGGTGGATGACAGCCTCTGGAACCCCAAAATGTCTATCTCAAGCTGAGTGGAACTTGCTGTATGAGGAGGCACATTGTCTTGGTGCAAGACAATGTCAGTCAGCTCAACACCAGGCCTCTTTTTCTGCAGCACATGAATAAGATCATGGGGCAATAGCGGAAAACCACAAAACACATTTTAGAATTTCGTAACTGGCATTCAGTTTTATCTTATATTTCTGTAAATATTAATATTTTTTTCAATATTAAAACATTTGTTAGACTCTGATTTAAGTTTAATATTTACATCTATTTCATAATGATGTTTTTCATACATTACCTTGGAATAATATGCAGCATTTATGGTTTGTCCCACTGGAACCCGGTGGATTAAGATCATCCCTTGTCTGTCCATTAAGAAAACAAAGGTGTGTTTTCCTCCTGACCACGACACCCTTGCCTTTTTCAGTGGTGGCGAATTTGGTGTCAGCCTTAAGTTTCAAGATCATGGTGCCAAAGCCAGGTTTTGTCCTGTGTGATTACCTTATCTAGAAACCTGTCACCTTCTCTGTGATAACATCATAGGAACTCGGATGATGAGGTCACATGCTGGGCCTTTTGATCGTCTGTGAGAAGTTGAGGCACCCATCTCGTGCTCACCTTGCTCATGTTCAGATCTTTCAGCATCCTTAGAACTGTATCTTTACTTGTACTCTGGGCTGATGCTAAGGTTCAAACAGTAAACCTTCGGTCCTCAACAATCTTCTTCTTTACCTGCTGTGAGAGAGAATATGGCATACTGGTAAGGCGCCCACATCGCTTCTTGACTTCTATGGACTGACGACAGTCGCAAAACTCTTTATGCCACCTAAACACTAAAGAACGGCAACATTTATATTGACAGGCTTCCTGAAAAAGTATATCTGTGTCTGTGTAGGTGTTTTACAGGGTGTTTGACAAAACTGGATTACTGCCCGCAACTTGACATCGTCTGTTGACGTCATGAAGCTTCCTCTCTCTAGACACTGATGTGATGAAAAACGATGTACCTCAGCTGCCGGAAATGCAATGGCACCCAAATAAACAGGAAATGATGACGTAACGTGACTTGTCGTGCAGCCAAAATTTTGCGCACAAAAGCAAAGCATAAGAATAGCTATTACGGCATATAAAAGAGCCAATGTTCTCTTTGCATAATAAAAAATGACGTGCACCGCCTACCATGACCGTTACCTTTGCATTCTGTTAAGTATGTATGATAAAATTTCATTTGGAGCACATGTGCCGGTGGCATGTACGTTGAATATTATTGATACAAAAATATAGGTATGTGCGAGGGAAAATTAAGCAGCTTCATGAAAAGTCCTTTTACGTCTGAAACAACCCTTATATATTGAAGTACACTTGCAAAATCCATGGAAAAGCATTTTCCCTCTCAGGAGCCCTCAGTATACTTCACTACACTTTGAACGCAAAATCCAAGATGGAGGCTTCAATCGGTATGTCCACTTTTGACGACCCTGGGAAAAAAGCTTTTGAAAAAACAGTGGGAAAAGGAAAAAATGCCAGTTCAATTTGGACAAGTCCAAAATTCTGTCATTTGGTAAAGAATTAAACAGGCCATAAAATGCTTAACTCTTTACCACACAATCACAGCTTTTAACGACCCTAAGAAAAGGCCTTTTGAAAACATTGTGGGAAAAGAAGAAAATGTTGGTAACCAGCATTTTCTCCTTTTCCAACAACAGTGCTCTCAATAAGGGTCCATTTCAGGAATTTTTGTAATTCCATGTTCAAATTTTAGGAATTTTTTTTTAAAAAATCAGGAATTTTTTTCCACATCCATCAGTGTGGTCAGAGGCTTAGATTTATTTTGATTGTGTTGCAGAATGTCCAATCCTAATTTCAAACCCTATGTTGTGATTACTCTAAGTATCCAGTCTATGTGAGATTTCCTTGTCTCTATTTAAGAACTTTAGAAACCTAAAATTTTAAGTCTTTACCAGACAACAAAATTGTAGACTTGTCCACATTGAAAGCATTTGCAAATGACGAATAAAGTTTTAACCAGAAAGACATGTCCTAAGAATAACCATATAAAAGGGTTAGAAATGTATATATATCTATAACAACACTGATTATATGGTAAGTGTTTAATTCTTTGGTCAATTATGATCATCAAGTAATCAAAACAAATTTAAATCACTAATTATTATCTGTGATTGGCTGGCAATGATGGAACCATGGCATTTTAAGATTAAATAAGCAAATCACTGTTTCATAACTGTAATAATGACAATTCATTTGCAAAAGGTAAACCAAGTGATCATGCTAAAACATTTATCTTGAATTTTTTGATGTGCATGATTTTCTTTCAGTTTCTTAGTGGTTTTTGGAAGAAATGTATCTCGGATAGATGTGGTTTCCTTCGTAACGACGTCCACGTTGCACGATGATTTTTTAAAGAAATTTGCCAAATTGCGCTGCATAATTCCCAAATAAAATGCGTTCGAAATTATAATCTGCCGATTTTTAAAGAGTTGGACAAATAATTGATATTACTCGATTATTTCAATTTCTTTCATGTTGCATGTTTGCAAACAAACAACATTCCCCGATCTTGATTGCGTGTCTTATTAATTGCAATTATCTGTTAATTTCTATAGCTGCAGTCAAATTAAAGACGGTTGATTACTTGCCAATCATAGTTGACCAACTAATTAAACACTTACCATAATCCGGTCATAATTGGATAAACAATCGCACATGTGTAGTTGTCATCTCTACACCGTAATCTGGATCACCAAAACGCTTTTACATGATTAGAGACTCCTCGTAAAGCGCCTTCCTTACATTGAATAAACAATATCGAAGTTTTCCACGCGCGTCAAACCCTTTGTGCATTGTTTTTTGAAAAAACGTCTGGGTTGAAATTCTCGGATGTTTTTGTCAAAATATGGACGTTAAAAAAAACGTCAGACTTTCAAAATGCCGACGTTTTTTTCTCCAAATTTGGACGTAATATACGTCGACGTCCACTTATTGAGAGCACTGCAACAATGTTTTCTAACCTTCCCAAAACAAATTTCAATTTTTGAGTCACATTTATTTTGTCATCTGCAAATGCTTTCAATTTGGACAAGTCTAAAATTTTGTCGTTTGGTAAAGGGTTAAATTCTGGGTGTTTCTTGATATGACTTATGTTACACATTCAAAGCTCATCAGAATATCTTGCTGCTTAACCCTTTACCAGACGACAAAATTTTAGCCTTGTCCAAATTGAAAGCATTTGCAGGCGACAATTTCAATGTGGATCAAATGGTGCAATTTTTCTTTCATAGGGTAGAAAACATTGTGGGAAAAGGAGAAAATGCTGGTAACCAGCACTTTCTCCTTTTCCCACAATGTTTTCAAAAGGCTTCTTTCTCAGGGGCGTTAAAAGGCGGCGTTGTGCAGTAAAGGGTTAAAAGATAACAAATATCTTGCATTGGCAACTCTACCTTGAGATGCAATTTAATAATCTTCCTGTTTCTTTCATTTACCCACTGAAGTTGTTCATTTCATTCATACAGCACTCTATTGTATGCTAACTCCTTATCCGACGACAAAATTTTAGACTTGTTCAAGTTGAAAGCATTGGCATATGACAAATGTGGCTCAACTGATGAAATTTGCATGTGAAACAGTACAAACCATTTATTGGAAATACCTGATTGTAACCAGCATTTCTGCATTTCCCATGTTTTTGAAAAAGCTCTTCCCGAGTCGTTAACCTTTTACCATACAATCCAAACTTTTAACAACCCTGAGGAAGAAGGCTTTTGAAAACATTGTGGGAAAAGGAGAAATTGCTGGTAACCAGCATTTTCTCCTTTTCCCGCAATGTTTTCTACCCTATCTAAGAAAAACCGCATCAATTGAGCCACATTGAAATTGTTGGCTGCCAATGCTTTGAATTTGGATGGGTCTAAAATCTGTTGGTGGTAATGGCTTATAACATTGGATTGTTTGGTAAAGAATTTAAACTATCATTTAATCCTTTACCACATGGCAGTATTTTAGACTAGTCACATTAAAAGCATTTGCAGATAAATTTAAAAGTGGTTCAAATCATAAGGTTTGTCTTAAATCATATCATAAGTTTGTCTTAGAAGGATGAAAAACAATGTTTTCAAAGGCCTTCTTCCTCTGGGTGGTGAAAGGTGGGATTGCAGGAAAGGGTAAATTTGAAGGCTGATTGATTGATTGCATGGTGTTTAACGCCATTTTCAACATTATTTCAGTTATATCGCGGGGGCCAGTGCACCTATCCATGCTTTCCTGGAGTTTCTTTTACCAGTACTACGCACAATATTCTTTTCAAGCCAGTGGCTGCTTTCCCACATAACCATCGTTGAAACAATGGTCAGCGGTGAGAGAGGAATGAATCCTGTTGCAATAATCGTCAAAGAAATTGGTCGAGTCAGGGATCAAACCAGCAAACATTCTCAAGTCCTGTACGCTACCGACTAAGCTACAGGGGCTCGGCAAATTTGAAGGAATACAGTCATGTAGTTCAGTTCCTTGCAACCTTCCAATTGGTTTTTTTTTGTTTTGCAGAAGAGTTAACACTTGCAAAAACCTTGTGGCCATAAGATAAAAATGCCCCTAATGTGCAAATTCTCTTTTAGCAACTTTATTTCACATTGTGTCATTTACTAAATCATGTTAATTATACATATTTCAGCCTTCCCAGGTAGCTCAGTGGTTAGCATGTCTGACTTGTGACTTGATGATTACAAGTTCGATACCTGGTTGAGGCAAACTTTCTTTCAGACGATTTTTTGCCCGTCACTTCTGAAGCAAGTGAGAAAAGTAGTCAGTGGCTTGGAAAGGAAGTTGTGTCAGTACTGGTGTGAGAAAGCCAGGAAACACATATGCATCACTGACTGCCATGATATGACCTGAGCTGTTAAAATGGTGTCAAACTCCAATACAAACAAACACTCTGTGTTTTTGCTTCATACATATTTTATCAGAATTTTTTAACAAGAGCACCACAAGTGTTAACATTGGGATGCAGTTGCTTTTACAACGAAAATTGCAAGTCGAAATTGAGAATAGCTGTATCAAAATATTTTGAGAGGATACCCTTAGCAAAATGAAATGGTCAAAAATTCATTTAAAGAGCCTTAAAAGACCACTGAAAAGCCCATTTCTCAGCAAAAACCATTGAAATGGCATTAAAATAGTCTGATTTCAATGTTTAACTCTCCATTGATTTTGCCTTTTCTATAAAAATGTATATCTAATGGTAGCTTTAATGGTATGAATGAGAACAGACCACTGAAATACCATTAGTGTACCATTTAGTCTGTTCGACCATTTATTTCAAGTTTGGGAGGCCTTGTATTTGTATTCACATGAGACCATTGAAAGTCATTGAATTACCATTTCTGAACCAACTTTACTGAAGTAAAATGAATATAAATACAGAAACCAAAAATTTTAATCAAATTTTAACATATATTTGTTTAGATACTAAATGAATTATAACCAAAGATGTGAGCTGGGGTACATTTGTATATGATAGCAAAGCCTGAAATGAATATACAAATTTAAACCTTCATGACGATTGTCCCAATAATATTTTACTACATAATTGGCCATAGACTTTTATGTGTGCAGAGCTCCAGATAAGAGGGAGTGATGGAATTTCAAAATTCAAAATATCTATAACTGTTATTATCTATTAGAAAATTCTAATAAATACCGACAACATAGGGTTTGAATTAGAAGTAACGGAATTAGAATGTCATCGTCCCCTCTTATCTTGAGCTCTTTGTATGGTCTTGTTAATTTATTGATTTAGAGTTAAAGAAATGAATATGGTCAGCCATCTAGAAGACTTCATCATGACTTGGATTTTTTTTTAGAATCTCATGAAAATTTTTAATGTCAAAAGCCCTCACAATGGTTATGAAATTAAACATCAATCATTTACTAAGATTGTCTCATTCTGTACAATTTCCTGAAGTTCAGAGCTACTGTATATGACTGGTTTGTTGAGGTCTTTCATCTTGTATATATTCAGTGTCAATTGTTGCCTTTCCCTTAATTCTTTAAATTTTACACTTGTCTAATTTGAAATCATTTGCAGGAGGCAATTTCATTTTGCCTCCACTGGTACATGATTAGGTAGAACTAGAAACCATTGTGTAAAACTGAGAAAATGCAGGTTACTAGCATTCATTCCTTTTCCCACAATGTTTTCAAAAGGGTTCTTCCTAATGGCTATAAAAGTTGGCATCCTGTGGTAAGGAATGAAGGTAAAATATATAAATTTGTCTTCAAGATTTGAATCTAGATTCGAATTCTGGCTGAGCCAAATTAGAATTCTAATTTGGTCTAGTCCAAATTAGAATTCTATTTTTTCCTGAACAGATTTCACTCAAAATTTTATTTTTGCCTCTCTATATCACAGTGTAGAATGATCATTTTCGAGTATTTTGCAGATTACATGTTAAAATTTCTACAAATAAATTGTGATTGCTCCTTTTCCCACTATACCTTATGTACATAATACAACATTCAACTATGCTTTCGATTCATCCTCTTTTCAATAGATTTGAATTACATGATTATTTTTGGTAAATAAAATTCTAATATGGACTAGATTAAATAAGAATTCTAATTTGGTTCGAATCGGAATGTGGCTAGATTCCAATCTTGACTACAACACATGTATATGTACAGTACAACAAATAAAAAAAATAATGGATTACTTGTGAGTAATGCTCAGTGAAAAGGGGGCTTCAGGGGTGCAGAAATCCTACGTCCGACTCGGGTAAATTTGACGTTGGACAAGTGGCTTTTCGCAATCTACTCGTCTGCGGAAAAGTAGAAAATGAGGAGGAAGTTGAAGGTAAAGATTTATATTATAATATTACCCGTGTGAAAGTTATGTTCTCTTTTCGTCTCACTTTGTAGACAGCAAAATTTTTAAATTAAATTATAATGAACTATCCCTGGATTTCTGGAAACCCCCCCCCCCCTCAAAAAAAGCATTTGGCTGACCCTGATTTTATCGTCTACAATTAGGTCAGTGTAATACATGGCCAGTTTTGCATGTCGATTTTATCTTTCTTGTAAAAAGTGCCAACAATTCGAAGGTAATCAATCACGGTTTAAAATATTTTTTCATAGTTACATTTATATCATGTTAGAACCGATTCAAAGATCAGTGACGACATAATGGCATTTATCAAATTTTGTATCGATAGGTCCACTCGGTGCAAGATGGGCTGTGATTTAGACTTTAGACTTTACCAATATTTTGTGTAACAAAAGAAAAAGATTAATTTGTGCGTTCAATTGATGCTTAAACATGTAAGACTAAGTTTCAGTAGCAATAAATATAAGGTTTGCTTGATTTATTTTCATCATAATTAGTCAAAACCAAAAACAAAGCAAATTTAAATGGTTAAAAAAATATCAGTTATCTACAAACTACGTCCAGTTAGGTCTTTGTGTGCCATTTAAAATTATTTTGTTTTGGACAGTAAGTACTCTGACGGACAATTACATTTTTTAGATTTACTTGTCCATGGACGAGTAGAAAAATTGAAGATTTCCACACCCTTGGGCTCATTTCATCTGCAAAAAGTTTTGACCAAGGTGCAAAGTGATCTGGGCAAAACTGTTTGCTCTAGGTCAATATTCTTGTTAGAGGATCAGCTTATCCCACGATTCGGTCATTTGTATGACAAAATGGATTTTATGGATGTCTAGTGAAGTGATGTCTCCTATGTTGCACCAAGCATCAGAGATTCATAAGCCCCCTTTTGAACATGACTCATATAATACCTTACATATTCCAAATCCTTAATAAATCAGAAAATAAGTGTTACATAATATGCAGTGTATCGTTTTCTAGAATTTCAGTCTCGGTCATACCTGTTGGGTGCAGGGCAAACATACAAGTCATTCCGAACTTTTACAAAGTTACTAACATTCATGATATCATGAAGAAATATAGCTGTGCAAGAATCTTCTAGTTTCACTAACCAAACACAACCAAGAGGTTTAACTTTTTTCATACATTCCACAATAGCAATGTTCAGTTTCAGGCCATCAGTTGTGGTGGCTTCAACAAAACGTACAACAGAACCAAATCTGTAGCTATTTCCAGACTGGTATGTAATGACATGTTGTTGTCTTTTAGACAGTTTTTTGTACAATTTTCCATAAACATAAAAGCCTTTTGTATACATATTTATACCAAAATAAATGAGAACATCCCTAGTCATTACTCCGTAGCTTTCAACAGCTGTGAATTCTTTGTCATTAAGCTTTCCATGTACAGTATGCCCCACTCGGACTATCCCTCCCTCAATTTCCTTATTCAAACTCTTCCTTGAAGCAATACTGTCTGTTAGCTCAAAAAACAGATCATAAACATCATCATCATCATCTAATATGCTTAAATACTTGTCTTTCATCATAGGGATGGCTTTTATGAGCCCTATTATATTCATCAGTTGCATTTCTACACTTTGAGTTCCATGTACATGTTTGATTATGTATCCATTAAGATCTTCAAAAATAAAACAATTGTTTGAAAACAAAGGTCCTGTATGTTTGACACAATCAACCAAATGCACAAGCTGATGAAGATTCAGAGTTCTATACCTTTTCTCATACAATCTTTCGAAGTTTTCTACAAATAATAGTAAAGCTCCTTCAGCGATAACAAGGTCAGCTGGTGAAATACTTTCCATAGAAAGAATAAAAAATGCTCTAACAAGTAGACAGAGGTGTACAAAATGTTCTTTTGACAGGACTTTGCTCATGATAGGAATACTCCAATAAATTAGAAAATTTCTGAATTCAGATGATTTCCAGTGATCAACTTCATCAATAGAACGAGGTACCCTTGTAACAAACACTGTTGGCTGAATTTTGGATAAATAGGTGTTGATCTCATCCTTTGCACTATATACAGAATATGATTTGTTTCTATGAGATGAATTAAACCAAAGAGTCATCAGGCACTTCATAACTCCTAAACATATACCATGCATGTAGTCAATAACACAGCTGTACACTGGATCAAAGTATTTCAGATACAGAAACCAAAATGGGCCTTTGTGTCCATGAACCATAAATGTTTTGTTACCATCTTGTATGTTTTTTTTAACTGATGACAAATCTTCTAGAATAGTCTTTTTTGTTCTTGGAATTCCTTTTGGGTTTCCACTATTGTATGGGAAAATATGACATATCCCACCAGAATCTAATTTATGTGTTTCTCCTTTCTCTAAACAAAACCAGCAGCTGAAAGCCCCATTAAACTGAGTTACATTATATACCATTGCTCTTGCAGGTAAGTCACATGTACACGTCAGGAGGAAACACTTGCACAAAAATGAATTTCCTTCAAAGTCAACAAAGGATTCTCCTTCACTCTCTAAATGATATAATTCTAAATAGAGGGGCTCAAGAAATGACCACATTTGTGGCTTTTTGGATGAAATCCAAACTCCATAAAATAATGAATTCTGTCGACGTTTTCTTTTTGCAATCGGCAGTTCATTTACAAGAAGGTAAACAGGCCACATGCTCACTCTTGAAGATTTAAAAAGAGGAGCACCATCTGTATTCATTGACAATGACAAGTTATTTTTATCTGCAAGAAGTCCTCGTTTAAAAAGGTTTTTGTAAAGTTGTCCATCATAAATGTCTCTAATAGAACCATTTTGATTATTTCGATAATGCTGGAATCGGTGTCTTCGTACTTCTTTTGCAAAATCCTTGTTTTTCCAAAGAGCTGCAAGTTGAGAGGCAATTTTCAAATGAACAAAGTAGGCCATTCCTCCTGACTTTGTAAGATCATTTGCACATTTCACACAGGATTTGTTACCTTTTTCAACTCTAGTATAGCACTTATTACAATAGTAGTTTAATGATGGAAAGATGTCTTTTGTAAATTGTCTGGTAAACTGTCTTAAATGGTATAAACTTTTAAACAAAGAATGACCTGGTGGAAGAGCAACTGCTACGATCTTTAAAACATATGCTGAGGCTTCATCTGGAAGTCTAAACCGAATAAGGAAACAACATATCAACAATATCAGCAGTCCTACAGTATATGGAGATTCAGGATATAATTTTTTTGATCCAACGTTTATTTCAGGTGAGCCATGTGTCAAATCATTGTCTGTTTTTGTTGGACTTGACCCTTCTAATACCTCTGAAATATGCTGCAGTACTTCTGTTTTTTCCTCTGCATCATTTATCATGTTTACATCATTTATAAGAATGTCTTCATTTCTTTTCCGGCTTTCTATCAAGATTTCTTCTATTAATTCATCAACATCTTCCTCTTCTTCAGCACTAGTACAAACAGTGAAAAAGTCTTTAAGGTTTGCATCATCTTTTCCTTCACTTATCTCTTCGCCTGACATGGTTCCATAAGTGATTTGTATTGCCTCCTCAGCATTAAGATTCAGAGGTAGGTCTTCAGTCCAGTTCTGTTTTGTTGCCCCCATATCCTTGCTTAGTAGATCTGCATCATCGTTTTCTCCTTCATTCATATTACAGGGGACTCCACTTATCTGAATACCTGTAGAGAGATTAATTTTTATTAGCTTAATTATTTGTGTGAAGTAAATGATTTGATACATCTTTTCCAGTATTTCAACCCAAGATTGTTCAAATTCTGTTTGATAAGCACAGAAAAAAAATGAAACAATAGGGCCATGACGGCCCTATATTGCTCACCTGTGGTAATTTTTATTATACCCCTGCAAAACAAATGTTTTCGGGGGTATACTGGAATCAGCCTGTCTGTCCGTCCGTCAGTGCGTCTGTGTATCCGTCTGTGTACAAATTACTGGTAATTTTGTATCGCGAACTCCTCCTACAGTTTTGCTTTAATTGTATTGAAACTTTGCACATACATTGATCATATATTATAGTTTTGCAAGACGCAATTTTGAAGTGTCAACTCCTGGTTGAGGAATTATCTCCCCTTGAACTTAGATTTTTTTTTCGAAATTGCCTGTTTAAGTCAAAGCGCTGGCGGGGGTATTAAGTCACATTCAGTGACAGCTCTAGTATTGGGTCAAGAGCCCTGGGGAAGACTATCTGATAGTTACAAGAAGAATATAGATACAAGAAGTAAAAAAAAAAATCTTGCACTCCATCGGCATAATTGGATCAGCTTACTTTGTGAAGGTCCAGTAGATGATGGTACATATCAGCTTTCTATGGCTTTCAGTCCCCCCCTTTTCCCAATGTTAATGTAATATATAATTATATAATACCTATATTAAATCTGAGAAGATTTTTTTTTAAGTTTGCACTATCTAAGCCGTCATTAAACCTTGGAACTCCCCCCCACTCCCAACCGAAAAAAAAAAAAAAAAAAACACTTGCTGTACTGGGAACATCATTTGAACAATTTTGGTAGAGGTCAATAAGGTGAAGCTACAAACCAAATATAAAAGCTCTAGGCCGTATGGTTCCTGACAAGAAGATCTTAAAGTTTTCAATAAGTAAAACCTATGTTAAATTTTTCAGCCCCGTGGTGGGGCCCTTTCTGACCCTGGGGACATAATCTGAACAACTTTGGTGGTCGTCCAAGCGGTAAAGCTACATATCTTATGGTTTGGGACAAGAAGATTTTTAAAAGTTTTCACTATGTAAGCCAACTTTAAACCTTTGAACCCTTTGGGGGGTGGAGGTCTTTTCTGACCCTGGGAACATAATTACAAGAATCTTGGTAGAGGTCAGTAAGGTGAAGCTATATCCCAAATATCAAAGCTGTTGGCCTTATGTTTTGGGACAAGAAGATTTTTTAAAGTTTTCACAATGTAAGCCCAGGTTAAATACTTGGACCCCCCCCCCCACTCACCTACCCCCCTGGGGCAGTGCCGTTTCTGACCCTAGGGACATAATTTGAACAATCTTGATAGAGGTCAACAAGAGTGCAGTCGTCACAATATACGCTGCCACATGGCTCCAATTTCAAGCAGCTCACTTTTGAGTCTCAAGTGTAGGAATTTCTAGCACCTGCATGGTTATTTCAATGGATATAGTGTTACTTGCTATCTAAAAAGTTTATGGACAGACATATGGACAGACGTACGGATGAACAGATTGCCGTAATGCTGGAATAAAATGCAAAACCCCCACAAGATGCACTGGGTCACATGATGACAATTATTCTGTGAAAATTTTATCCAAATCCAACAAGGAATGTGGGATGAGTTGTGTTCACAAGAAATGGACGTACAGACAGCCGGAGAAGATGACGCCAAATATATGTTGCCTTTGGCGGCGTAAAATAAGGTGAAGCTACATCCCAAATATCAAAGGTCTAGGCCTTATAGTTTAGGACAAGAAGATTTTTTAAGCTTTTACTATGTAAGCCTGTTAAACTTTTGACACACCCCCCTCTCCCCCGGAATGGGGCCGTTTCTGACCCTGGGGGACATTATTTGAACAATCTTTGTAGAGGTCCATAAGGTGAAGCTACAACCCAACTATAGAAAATCTTTGACCGGGGTGGGGCCAATTTCGACCTCAGGGGCATAATTTGAACAATCTTTGTAGAGGTCCACAAGATGACACTACATACCAAATTTGTTAATCCTAGGCCTTATGGTTTAGGACAAGAAGATTTTTAAAGATTTTGCCAAATTCCCCTTTTTTGTTGCCATGGCAACCAGAGTTTTGGATGGAATCAATTATTTTGAACAACTGCGGTAGAGCCCTATGCAAGGAACATCCATGCCAAGTTTCATCAGGATTGGCCAAGGGGTTAAGGAGGAGAAGATGTTTTAATAAAGTGTGGACAAAAAGACTGACAGACGTATAGATGGACGGAGGATGCAGAGTGATCACAATACCTCGCCTTGCACTTCGTGCAGGTGAGCTAAAAAGGAATAAAATGGGAAAAAGTGCTGGTTAGAAGCATTTCCTCATTTTACCAGTGTTTTCATAAGTCATTCTCTCTTTCTCTCTGATCTTGATCCATATGATTCCCAAAATACAGGTGTTTTAAGTATGTTCTAGAGCATTAAGGGTAAAGTAGAAAGTGTTAGCCAAAAATTATTATGCGTCTGTTGTCCATTTAGCAATATATTTGACACTATGATGGTTGCAATTTTGTGTATACAATCTTATAAAATCTTACAAACACCTCCCATAAAACCAATATATTTTAATCAATCGAAATTCTTTGAAAGAATCTAGTAGTAGTGCACCCAAGGAACATCCCTGCCAAATATTGTTCAAATCCAATGAGTGTTGTGTTTCAGAGTAGAAGATTTTGTAAGAATTGGAATTACTATAAATATCATATAGTACTTATAAGCCCCTCCATAAAAACCATACTTTTCCATTGCTTAAAATTTATTGAAGGAATCTGATAGAGAAGTCAACTCTAAGATCATCCAGACAAAAATCATTCAAATCAAATCTGAGGTTTAAGAGAAAGAAATTTTCAAGCTTTTTTCAATGTGTCATATATTGCTCACACGGACAACATACACGAGGCCACGAGATTAGCTTTGATGGCTGTCCGCCATTGAAGCTAAAAATGAGCACAAGCTCTCAAAACACATTGCAGGAAAATGCTGGTTTCCAGAATCTTCACTTTTTCCCAAGATGATTTCAAAAGCCTTCTTGCTCAGGATCGTGAAGATGCAATATAGTTTTGAGAATGGTAAAGCTGATATTATACCTGCTGACAAATGGCAAGAGCTGATTGTGTCTAGTTCATGACAAGCTAAGGATGTAGAATTCACTTTGAATGTGGTAGAATCTTCTGATGAACATACTTCTGTTGCATTTTCTAGTAACAAAGCCTCATCTTTTTCTACAACATTCATCAGCGGTTGTAATTTGTGACACACAAAAGATCTCTGGAAAAAAAATCAGTTTAGGTTATATCGTATTTGCATGATAATAAAGTCTACTTTGAAACAAGTCGGCCGAAAATGAAATATGGCTGGACCAAATGTTCAGCCGAAAATGAGAAAAAAAAAAAGGAAATAAAGAGAAAAAGAGGGGGAATAAAGAAAAGTGAGAAGCGCGTAACAATCGAGAAGAACAAATAAAAGCAGTAATTAGATTGTTCTGATGCTATAATCCCATTAATCAGCCACGGGTTACAATATAAGTGGCTTTGATATATGCGGCATGTTTTATGTGCATATAATTGCATTATTGATGCTTCGATTCGTTATCGTATGCTTGTTTGACAGATTTAATGGGTGACACCACAAGAAAAAATATTTGCTTAACCACCAAGACATGAAAAACACATTTTGCTCTCAATCGTTATTAGTCTGGGTACTCATGAAGCCAAAGATTTCTAAGTTACTCCTGAGAAATATTTCCTTTAAGAGTATACGACTGTAAGATCTGAAGCAAATTCTTTCAAGAGATCAGAAAACATCAGAAATGATTATGCTTTATCTCCTTTTCAACAGTATTTCGGTCATTGTAGGACGATGGATCGGAGATTATGAAAGGCTCTGTGCTATGAACCGCCCGCGATGCAAAGTCGGAAGCGCTAAACACTTGGGTACGCGGACGGTTCTCAGATGTGATGAAATGCTAAACACACCATATAACACTAAGCAATAGGCACATAAACGAAAGAAGTAATCTTCAACAAATTCGGTGTATACTGGTGCCTTTTGGGGAGGTTTTCCTCACTTTCTCAGCTAAGAAAAAGAGAATTTGCAGCTAGAAAAAGTGCTTAAAAAACACTAAAAAATGCGTCAGAATGCACCAGCGAGCATCTTATTTTCAAAATTTTCCCGGGGGAGCATGCCCCCCGGACCCCCCTAGCATGGCTTCGCAACTTCGTCGTCCACCTAAATGGCCAAACCAAATAAAGTTTCCTTCCGACGGGCCTGATAGGTTTTGTCAAAAAAATGAAGGAGGTACAGTGTAACCAATGTCAACATTTTTTTTCCATTTTTAAAGACAGATAACTCTAGGCATAATGTCCAATCACACTCGAAATTTAGCTAATCTAAGATCTAAAGGTCAGGTACCTCCAGTTAAAATATGATAAGGTTTGGTGAAGAAAAGAAGGAGCAAGAGTGAAAAGAAAGTCAATTAATTCAATTTTCTTATTTTCAAGGGCAGATAACTCTGGTCATACTGCTCAATGATGCTCAAAAAATACACTCACTCTAGAACTTGTGGCAATGTATATTCTATTGAAATATGATAACGGTCAGTGGGGACCTTAACATCATACGACACTTCAGGCATATAGGATACCTTCCCTTATGGTAATGGTTCCCCATTGATAGTGAACACCTGTATAATGTTTCAAGTAAATTATCTTCAGTAATGACAAATATCAACCAATGTTAAAGTTTTTGGATGTAGACGCTGATGAAGATGATGAGCTGGCTATATCAAAACCTTGAGTTTTCCATGAAAATAGTGGAGCTAAAAAACTAGCATACATTATTAACTACATGTATATTTATGCATATAGGCATGCCTGAGACAAATTATAAAATAGACCCTAATCAAACACTGTAAAATAAGTACATCTATAAACCTTTTTATAGGGTCCTTTTCTTTTTTTGTGTGCAGGTTCTTTATCCATGCTGTTCTGAAGCTTGAAGATGCATCAGTTTTCAAATTCTGGTTTTCTGTCCCATCAACAACCAAGGTTCTTTATCAGTGATGTTCTGCGAATTGAGATTGAAAATATCAATATTCGTGCGAGAGTGATAATGATCACTTTGTAAGAAAATGCAGTCTAGATTAAATCAGATTAGATTTGATTTTATTCAGGTATAATTAACAAAATATGGTAAAACAATTGAGTACATACATAATTTAAATAGTGTATGTTCATGCTAGCCTACCATGCCTGCCCTATCCATAACTAGGATCACGCAAAAAAGAGATTAACAAATCTCTTTTTTCCATTCCAGTCCTAGGATATAAAGCGCAGAGATGTCATTTTTTCAAATATATATTAAAAAAAAATAACATTATGTAAATAAATTTTAACGAGTGCTAATAATCACTGACTATAAAACACATATGTATGAAATGTCCACGAGGGTTCAGTAAGAAATCTTCGGAGAATTTCGTTACTAGAATTAACGGTACGAAATCTCTTGAATTCAAAGTCACCGAAGAGCAATATCTCCTGTCTTCAGGTTCTATACAAATTCCAGGACCGAAAAAATAGTAATCCCACAGCAGCGTGACACGTTTCATTAAAATATTACCTGTTTAACAAACCGTCTTTGTCCACAAACTGTTGAATTTTGGTACCACAGGAAGTCTCAAAGAGCTAAACGATGCCATTTTGTTGAATGAAGTTCCGGCGATTCTAATGAACCATTCTATTGGTTCATTCAGCATCCTCTTACAGACGTCTCTTTTGATTGGTCAATTTAACGAAACCCGCGCGGTGCAGTTCTGGGATTGTAAACCGAAACAAGAAATGAAAAGCTGCTGAAAAGCTTAGCTGCTTTCTTAACTTCCGTTTAACTTACGTTGACCGGACCTATGGTAAGCCTAGAATCATGTTCATGATCGTACTGTGGGTTGAAGAGGGATCGTATAGCGTTATCAAGTCCTCCGATATTGAGAAGCCACGACGGGAATTTCATGAATATGAGTGTGGGGAAATGGTGCAAGCAAAGTTTATGAAGAAGCAATATCCTGCCAAGATCATTCAAAAAGGAGGTATGTATGCTATTTGAATAAGGTCTGTTATTGAATTGAGCGTCAATAAAAGATTTTTGATGGCCAGTATATCCTTCGTTTGAAAATTCTAGTTACAATTTCATGAAACTTCACATTTAGCCTCGAGTGTCCGTACTCCGTGATGATAAGGAAACTACACACTGTAATGAGATGAAAAATTTAGACAGGAACATGAGCTAGAAATTACTTACCTTCATAAAAAAATCATTTCTGATGAGTTTCATGAAACAAGAGGGCCATGATGGCCCTGTATCGCTCCACTGGCTTATAAATATAAACCACGAAGAAAAGTCTTCACTATATAAGCCCTTATAAAACTTTGACCTCATGGCTACAGTCTGACTAAATGGGGAATATTGTATTAGAAGAATAACATGCCAAATGTGGGAGTTCTTGGCCTTATGGCTGGTAACAAGATGGTTTCTGAACTTTTCACTCCATAAACCCATGTAAAACTTGTGATCCCTGGTGCAGGGCCAAACTTGATCCTAGAGCTGTAACTTGGGCCCTCTTTGTAACTGTCCACTAAATAATGCTATAATTATATGCAAAATTTGGTAGCCTAAGCCTTATGGCTATGTACACCAAGATTTAAAAGTTTTCCCTATGTAAGCCTATGTAAATCTTGTGAACCCCCCCCCTCCAAGTATGAGGCCAAATTGACCCCAGGACTATACTTTGGACACTTTTGGTAGACTCCAACTAGATCAAGCTAAATGCCAAATTTGGTAGCTCTAGGCCTTATGGTTTCAGACAAGAAGATATTTAAAGTTTTCTCTATATAAGCCTATGTATAAAACTTGTGACCCCTGGGGAAGAGCCAATTTTGACCCCAGGGCTATAATTTCAAGAAACATGATAGAGGTCTACTACATAAAGCTACATGCCAAATTTGGTAGCCCTATGCCTTATGGTTTCAGACAAGAAGATTTTTAAAGTTTTCTCTATATAAGCCTATGTAAAACTTGTGACCCCTGGGGAAGAGCCAATTTTGACCCCAGGGCTATAATTTCAAGAAACATGATAGAGGTCTACTACATAAAGCTACATGCCAAATTTGGTAGCCCTATGCCTTATGGTTTCAGACAAGAAGATTTTTAAAGTTTCCTCTATATAAGCCTATGTAAAACTTGTGACCCCTGGGGCAGAGCCAATTTTGACCCCAGGGCTATAATTTGAAGAAACTTGATAGAGGTCTACTACATAAAGCTACATGCCAAATTTGGTAGCCCTATGCCTTATGGTTTCAGACAAGAAGATTTTTAAAGATTTCCAATATTTTTCAGTTTTGTTGCCATGGCAACCAGAGTTTTTGAAGGAATCAAATTCTTTCAAGAAATTCTGAAGAGGACCATGTCAGGATCATTTCTGTGAAGTTTCGTGAAAATCGGATGGGTAGTTTCAGAGAAGAAGATGTTTGAAATTAAAGTTAACGCACGGACGGACGACCGGACGGACGGACGGACGGACGCACGACGGACACCGGGCCATGACATAAGCCCGCTGGCCTTCGGCCAGTGGAGCTAAAAAATAACTTGGCAATTTCCATGTTCAATGTGCATAAATAAACAAGCATGCCGTCGGCCTTCTTGAGCAAACGTGGCATGACCTAATTCCGGTAACTCAGTAGTAGGTATAGCATAAATTTTTGCATTTTTTGTGAAGGAACACTAATTAGGTATAAGAAAAATGGTGTCTGTTTCTTTTACATCAGACAATTGATTGAATTTTACAAGTATTTGTCTGGTATTTGGCTGAAATTCAAGGGCAATAAAATGTTCGATTATTGGTAAGGGTTACGAGCAGAAATACCTGGTGACATCAAACTATGTGCTTTATAAGATGTAAACAAAAAATCACTGGTTCAAGGACACTCACGGAATAAGGGCACTGGACAATATATTGTTTATCAAAATCCCCTGACCATGTGGTATGGTTCTTTCTTTATTAGTCCCCTATCGGCGAAGCCGAAGGGGACTTAAGGTTTGCACTCCGTCCGTCCGACTGTCCATCAGTCCGGCAATTCAGTTTTCCGGACTTTTTTTCTAAACGCTGGTACATATTGAGCTCAGTTTTGGTGTGTAAGTCACCCACCATCACTTACAGATCAAGTTCGACTTTCGTTCAGGTCCACTGGTTTTTCACAGATTTACGGGCCTTGGACTTAGAAAATTTCACTGATAAATCAGTTTTCCAGACATTTTTCCTAAACGCTGGTAGGTATTGATCTCAGATTTGCTGTGTAACTCATCCACCATGACTTACAGATCAAGTTCGACTTTCGTTCTGGTCCACTGGTTTTTCACGCGTTTACAGGCCTTGGACTTACAAAATTTCACTGATAAATCAGTTTTCCGGACTTTTTTTTCTAAATGCTGGTAGATATTCACCTGACTTTTGCTGTGTAAGTCAACCACCATGACTTACAGATCAAGTTCGAGTTTTGTCCTGCTCCACTGCTTTTTCACGCATTTATGGGCCTTGGACTTAAAAAATTTCACTGACATGCCAGCAATACATATGGCCGGTAGGGGACTGTGTATTGCTATGCAATACTATCAGAATGCTTGTTGTTTTTACTCCACTGGCCAAAAACCAGTGGGGCTTATGTCATAGCCTGGTGTCTGGAGTGCGTGCGTGTGTCCGTAATTTTTTTTCTTTTTCAAAACATCTTCTACTAAACCAATTTTAACCAAACTTCACAGGAATGATCCTTGCATGGTCCTCTTCTAAATTCCTTCAAAGAATTCAATTCCACTCTGGTTGCCATGGCAACAGAAAGGATTTTACAAAAAAAAAACTTTGAAAATCTTCTCCAAAACTGCTCATTGGATTTCATTGTAACTTGGCAGGAATGTTCCTTGGGTGGACCTCTTTCAGATTCCTGCAAGGCATCATAATATTTCGAAAATCATAGCTGCCGTGGCATGACAAAGTTTTCACAATATAGCCTATTGCTTGTTACGAGCAATTTCTCCTTTTCTTCAAAGAGAAAGGAGAAATTGTTCATAACAAGCAATTTCTTCTTTTCCTACAATGTTTCCCTCAATATTATTTCTCAGGGCTGTTGAAAACCTGATTGTTGGGAAAAGGGTTTAGTATCAATGCATACATTTAGTATGAAGGTAGCTTACATTAACGGTAGCTTACACTAACGTTAATCATGAGGTGATGACACTATAGGTTATACCATCAAGGTCACATAACAAGATTGCAGTTCCTATTTCTTATAAATGGAACGAGGGAGGGGGGGGTGAGTGTTTCACAAACACGGGTTGCTTATTTCAGGCGTAAAAGGTTGCTGAATTGATCAGAAACATGTCTCACATTAGCATAAGTTAAATGAAAATATCTATTTTACAGATAATCAAAAAGATTTGAATGTGGAAATGGGGAAGATAATTTCCAAATGTAACGAGAGATTCATGTCATGGATAGAATCAGGTATGAATTACTGAATGCAGAAATTTGCATGAACTATTAAGGGCTGCCACATGTACAATAACTTGTAAACTTTTTGACTTTCAAAAAAGTCAAGTTATGGTTATGTGAAAACCTGTACTCTTATGTTGGGTGACAATTTCTTAAAGAGTTAAATTTTAAGCTACAGTAAACCCAAGAAGAACATTTGCATGAAATGTGATGCTATATTTGAAATGGAACAGTTTATGAATTTATCATCTGCTTGTTAGCTCCCAACTGTGAATTTTTTTTTTTTAATCAGAAATCTGTGGTTAACTTTCATCAATATTTGACTTAATCTTTTTTTTAGCTCACCTGACCACGAAGTGGTCATAGGTGAGCTTTTAGGATAGATGAATGTCTGTCGTCCATCTGTCCACAATTTTGATCTTTACTCTCTAGCATCCACAAATGTTAACCAATAGTGACGAAACTTGGTCAAAGTATATATGGCCATAAGATCTCGGAAGACTTTGATTATGGGTAGGATTGGACCAGTATATCCAGAGTTATCTGCCCTTGAATGAGAAAAATTGCTATATTTGACTTTGTTTACACTCTAGCACATTCACTTCTTCAATCCCAATCATATTTTAATAGAATGTTGGTGACCTAACTTTGAAAACAGTCTTGTAAGCAAGTTGTGAATTGTGATGCTATTTCTTTGATGTTTTTTGAAAGTTTTCCATGGTTGGGTCCCTCTAAAGTCGTTTATGACCTTGAATTTGGGTCAACTACCAATGTAGGACCATCAGGGTCCTCTTGCACTTGGAATACTGCTGCAGATCTTGGGTTTTACATTTTCAGATACAAACTCGAGTCAGGGTGAAATTAAGAAAAGGAAAAATTCTAAGGAGGAAAAAAAGGCAGTCACTAATAAGAAAACAAAGCAAACTAAAGATGAAAATGGGGGAGAAAAAAGGGCCAAAATTCAAGACATCATAAAACTTAACGAAATGAGTTCATTTGCAAATGTAGGTATACAAGAACAGGATTTTGAGGCTGTACCTGATAAGAATGACTCACCAACCATGCCAACACCACTTGCTAACAACCATCTGAGTCTGAGAACACCACCAAAGCTGCAGAATACCAGAAGAAGAACCCCAATAAAAAATCCAAGAAAACTTCCGTCAATAACAATGACATTGAGCAGTACACCCAAAAGTGTCCAGTCAGAAAAACAAACACCATCTGAGACACTTGGCATATTGAACAGTACACCAAAAAGTGTTGATTCACAAAAACAAACACCATCAAAGACGCTTAGCACACTGAATAGTACACCAAGAAGAGGCCAGTTAGAAACACGAACACCAAGAAAGACAATTGGCACACCCAGAAATGCCCTGACAAAAACGCCATCAAAACCACCAGGGATCACTTGTAACATTCCTTCATCTGAAAGTGGTTTAACACATGCTGTGTTTAGTGGCCTTAATACAGTAAATTATAACAACACTGATTTCAGTCATTATGGAGACCCCCAGTCACAGTGTTATGGTTACAATGCCTCATATTCTTTTAACCAAGAATTCTTCCAAGACAATACTAGTAATTGGCACAACACTCAGCTACATCAAGAGGGATCATTCTGTAATGAATTGCCTACAACTAACTCTATTACAGGTGAGTATTACAACTCATACTATTGTATCTCAGCTAGAATAAGATTATACTCAGAAATGATGATGATGTAAAGGTTACAAGGATAAAAAAAAATTGCTTGCTTTCAATTCTCCTTGGAAACTTGCCTTGCTGCTATATCAAAAGGACTTGTTTCAGGGCATGACATCGCTTGGTTGAGAAATTTAACAAGAACACTATTGCCAAGACAACTTTAATCTGGGTTCCTGATTAGATAAATGTATATCTGCAGATCTATAGCAATTTCAGTTTAGCTCGATAATGCAATTTTTTTCATGGCCCGGTGTCCGTGGAGTGTCTGTCCTTAAACTTTTTCTTTAAACATCTCCTTAACCTCTTAGCCAATCTTAACCAAATTTCACAGGAATGACCCTTGCATGGTCCTCTTCCAAATTCCTTCACAGAATTCAATTCCAAATAGAACTCTGGTGGCTATGGCAATGGAAAGGAAAAAAAAAAACTTTCAAAATCTTCTCCAAAACTGCTCATTGGATTTGATTCTAACTTGGCAGGAATGTTCTTTGGGTGGACCTCTTTCAGATTCCTGCAAGGCATCTTGATATTTTGAAAATCATAGCTGCCGTGGCATGACTTCACAGTATGGCCTATTGTACAAACTTTAAACATCTTCTTGTCAGAAACCTGTGGTAAGATTTCATTGGTATTTAGCAGATGTGTTCCTTGGGTGGACCTCTTTCATATTCCTTCAAGGCATCTTGATATTTGAAAATCATAGCTGCCATGGCATGACAAAGTTTTCATAATGTAGCCTATTGTACAAGCTTTAAACATCTTCTCAGAAATATGCAGTCAGACTTCATTGGTATTTGGCATATGTGTTCTTTGGGTAGACCACTTTCAGATTCTTTGAATACATTTTGATATTTCGAAAATCATAGCCGCCACGGCATGACGAAGCTTTTGTATTATTACCAATTGTGCAAACTTCAAACATCTTCTTGTCAGAAACCTGCGGTCAGATTTCATTGATATTTGGCATATGTGTTCTTTAAGTGGATCTCTTTCACATTCCATGAAGGCATCTTGATACTTTGAAAATCATGGCCGCCGTGGCACGACAAATTAAGTTCTTGTAATATCACCAGTTGTACTGACTTTAAACATCGTCTTGTTAGAAACCTGCAGTAAGATTTTATTGGTATTTAGCAGGTGTGTTCCTTAGGTGGACCTCTTTCAGATTCCTTCAAGGTATCTTGATATTTCAAAAATTGTGGCCTCAGTGGCATGACAAAGGCTCTTCGTAGTTTTCACAATATGGCCTATTGTACAAACTTCAAACATCTGTTTAGTTCACCTGAGCAGGAAATGCTCATGGTGAGCTATCGTGGTCACAAGATGTGTGTCGTCCATT
This sequence comes from Tridacna gigas, assembly GCA_945859785.2. Classification (NCBI taxonomy): domain Eukaryota; kingdom Metazoa; phylum Mollusca; class Bivalvia; order Cardiida; family Cardiidae; genus Tridacna; species Tridacna gigas. Next base: position 817,179 of record OX244032.2, on the reverse strand, counting down.
GTGTGTCATCCTGCGTCCAGAATTGCTTGTTAACACTCTAGAGGCTACATTTATGGTCCAATCTTTATGAAATTTTGTTAGAATATTTCTTGATCAGGTTCAAATATGGGTCACTTCAGGTCAAAAAGTAGGTCACTAGGTCCAAACCTTGAGAACACTTTTGAGGCCACATTATCACTCCAATTTTCATGAGACTTGGTCAGATTGTTTGTCTTAATAATATCTAAGACAAGTTTGAATATGGGTCACCTCTGGTCAAAAAGTAGGTCACTGGGTTAAATCTATGAAACACCTTGTGATCGCTCTAGAGGCCACATTTTCTGCTTAATTTTTATGAAACTTTAAGAATATTTGTCTAGATAATATTTCACTAGTGGAGCAATAAAGGGCAATCATGGCCCTCTTGTTATGTGATAGGCTAGATAAACATGATTTTCAAATACTCTACCGTCCTGTAAATGTTTTCATGAGACCTATCCTATGGTCGTTCAAAGTCAGCAGTGTGTGATTAAGGGGTAGAATGTGTATAAATTTTAGTCATATTCTTAAAGAAATGGGAGCTTTGTCCAAATTAAATACATGTGATGGCCATGACCCAAGAAGATGTCTTGGTATTGGATCACATGGGTCAAAAGTGAAGGTCACAGATGAACTTTGTTTGAAAATCACTTCATTTCTCCGATTGCGCTGTTTCATTAATGGGTGAGAGTGTTTGTCTGCTTCACTTCTAAAATGTCATTTGTTGAGGCAAAGCATGGTTTTGATGGTTGAAAATTATTTCTGAGGGCTCCAGAGATCCACTGTTTTACCTGCCTTAAATAAAAAATTTGCAACCATGAAATGACTGCATATCCATGTTACTTTCAGTGTTGGTACGGTGTATGTCTGCACATGTTTTAACTACTTACAAGACAACAAAATTTTAACCTTGTCTAAATTAAAAGCATTTACAAAAGACATTAATTATTACTTGACATAAAATATATATTTCATAGAGTACAAATCATAATGGGTATTTGAGAAAATGCTGATCACCTATTCCAACAATGTTATCCAAATTCTTCTTTTAAATATCATTAAAAGTCTGCATTATTTGGTAAAGGTTATTTAACATCAGCACTTCTTTGTTTATATTTTTACTGTTGACTGGATGTTTATTTTAGATTATTACAGTTCACTGGATGTCAGTCAAAAAAGGGCAGTGATGGGATTTCTTGAATGCTTGTCAAACCACTTCAGGACAATGGATGGTCTGTCCAGCACACAATCCTCAGTACCATGCACACCTTCTACAGTGACATCAGTTGCAAGTGATATTCCACCGGTATGTTTAGCTGTAAAGTTTTTGATGACTTATTACCCTGGCATTTTAGTTGGGCAGCAATACACTCATTTCATAATACCAGTAGGATGTATGATGTGGTACAGTATGAATCATGATACACTAGTTTGTCTTGTGCTGAATTATGTGACAAGTAGCTCCAGATCAGATCAGGGTGTAAGATGATAACTAAAAATTGGAAATATCCACTAAAATCATTGGCGCTTAATAAAATTTAATGAGTATTTACATGATTTTCTGAAGAAAGGCGCTAAATTTTAGAGTTGAAAACCTTTTGTATGTTGACTTGTTTGAAACCTGACTTTCTGACAGGTCTGCAGTGGATGACTTATTTTAAAATGATGTATCAAAAGTTATTAAAAGTAGTGTTATCTATTGTAATAACGTTTAAAACATCAGATGGTAATGGAAATTAATTTTGAAGCTAAGAATTCGGTTTTATAGAAATCCTAAATAACAGAGCTACAGATAATTTTTCATGCAATTAGTGTTTCACTATCATGTTTTTTTGGCAGTTTGTTTTTTCATAACACAAAATTCAAATCGGTTAGTTTTTTGCAAGGTGCAATTATAGCTTTTCTTTTTGTTCTAAACTTGATTTCGATAAGTTTTTTTGGCAAAAAAGATGGTAACTCTGATTATTTATTAATTTGACATCTACTTCATATGTCTTAACTTGTTGCATGCAGCAAAACTTAAAAGAGCAAAGTCAGAAACAATACACATTAACTTGAATTACTTCTTATTAGATGATTCCGCCCTCATAACTTGAATTACTTCTTATTACATGATTCCGCCCTCATAACATGTACATTCAATGGCAATACTCAAATGAACTTGTATTAGGACTCAACCCCGTCCCGTAGCTTGGTTGAATGCCGATTTTTGCAACCAGTATTGGGGAGATTTTTAACCCTGCACCAACAACAGAGTGTTTCGGCCTTTATCATTGACTCTCCTTACATAGTACAGAAGCGGTGTTGATATACTTTCAACTCTCGATAATACAGTTTCCGTAAGTGGAAGCGATCGCCGGAGTATTTGTAATTTGTTTTGAGATCTTCCAAATCGAACTTTGATGATTTAAATTGAAAATCAGTTCCTTTTTAACTATAAGATTTTATTTTCAAATTGTTTTTGGCAGAAACTGATTAGTTTTTACAAAAAAACGAAGCTTATCTCAGTGCTAGCTCTGGCCCAAATAAAATAATTGCCAAAAATTTTGTCCTAAAAATATTAATAGACAAATTAATTAAGGATAAGGAGAAATGCTTATTACCAGAATTTTCTCTTATCTTTACAATGATTATGAAGGCTTTCTTCCACAGTGTTTTGTGGTAAAGGGTTAAATCACAGACCCTTAATATTGATAATCCCTGGTTCAATTAATGCATCATTTGTTTTAGTAATCTGATCTTTCAATTTAGTCACATCCATTATTAGGTCCTTTTATTTCAGCATTCTTTCTGTTTATAAATGTCATATTAATTTTCTTCAACACTTGTTTCAGTGCTATCACTGTAAGAAAAAAGACCTAACCCTTCCCCCTGTAATCTGTAGGTTATCTGATATTGGTTTAATAAAATATGTTGTTTTTTTTTTTTTTTTTAAGTTTAGACATAAATTTAAGTATATGCACATCACATTATGGAGATATTTGTATAAATTTACTGCTTCAAGTCATTATTAAAGCTGAAAACAGCATATGAAGAGCAATTGATCGGACAATGTCAAACTGACGTTTGTTGTGTTATGGCCGGGTTTTTGTGGTTTTTGGAGCGATCTTTTTTCCAAGTCAATTTGTTTTCTTTGTAAGTTTTTCGCATGATTTGATATAAATTTGTCAATAGGAGCAGAAACTGACCTCAAAACCTGTCAGTTGACTCCAGATAAGCGGATTAAGTCATTATCACCCTTTCATCAATGACCCGGCATCGTAATTAGCTGTGATAAACAGTGGCATGTGCATGTTTCACCCTTGATACCTAGATCTATTGTTTAACTTTAAGTAGGAGTTTAGAGGAATGCCTGGTCCTTGCAATGTAAGCAAATTCTACTCTTTGTTTCCGGGAATAAAATAATTGACAATTTTTATCGACAACTTGAAGAAATAATCGACAGCTGAATTTTAAATTGACAAATTTCGACAGTTTCGATTGGCAGTGGGAGCACTGTTACCTGTTGCTCTGTAAATAAGGTAAAGGCTTAAACACTAAATCGTATTTAAGGGTCTTTTTTATTTTGAGGGCTGCAAAAGCTTTCAGCTTGGATTAATTTGAAATTTTGTTGTATTCTAAAGGGATAAATGACTAAAGATGGTCTTAAGAAATAGTCATTGCTGAAAGTCATTACAATAATTACAGTATTGGTTATGAATCTGATCTGTGGAAATTGTGCTTTGTTGTGTGTGTGTGTGTGTGTGTGTATGTTTTTTTTTTCAACCGAGTCAAATCAAAGTGTATTATAAGCTTTGTTGATGGACAAAATAAAAAGAAAAGAACATACCAACATGATTTGTTTTATTTCAGAGACAAGTTGTTTTACTGACTGATCCTGAAAATGAGGAACGGTTTGCCTCAATTAAGGTCAATCCCACACAGCTTCGTGGGATTGAGAGTAAAGCCGGAACTTCAAAAAACCCCGGAACCTTTCTACTGAACAAGGTTGCTGACCTAATCTTTACTAAAGAAGAATTGTGTTCAAGCAAAGGTGTTGGCTCATTGAACTGTAATAAGATGGAAGCATTACAAGGTACTATTTTCTGACAAATTTGTAAAACATTCTAGACAAAATTTCCAAGACATAGCTTAAAATGTTTTATAACATAATAAATTTAAACCCAACTGGATGATTTTGTCTTTAGATTTTTACGGACAAAAACAACTTCTGGCTGAATTATCACAATTTCCCATGTGTTGGTTTGAGCTTTGTATAAATATATTAACAGTCTTCTCTCAATGGAACCACATTTTTTGGAAACATTGTGCCTGCAAATGACTTGTATGTTTGGGTTGATGCAGTGCTCTCAATAAGGGTCCATTTCAGGAATTTCATAATATTATGTTCAAATTTAACAAATTTTTAGGAAAAACTCGGGAAGTTTTAGACATGTCCGCGTCGTCGGTCAGGTTTCATGAATGGTATTATTCGGCCTAACCCTTCAAATATTTATCCCTATTCCAAGCCCTATGTTGTGATTACTAAAAAGATTTGTCTCGGACAATTCATTAGAATATTCACATCATAGGGATAACTTTAGTTGTCATTTACAAGAGAAGTTAGTAATCATGTATTGCACTTATCTAGACCTCCACTGCCATAAAATAAACAGACTAAATCTTGTCACTGTTTTATAAAATTCAGTCTCAGTTGTTTATTAATACTGAAATAACATAACAGACAATCTTAATCCATTAGAAAAATCATAATCCGCCGAGTCTTAATTTTGTTTTTCCACAATCTCATTGGTTTCAACATTTCATTTACTCTCTTTCTTTTGGCTAGTGCACCTAACTCTTACTTTTGCATTTGTTCCAATGCTGAACAGCTTTAACAAATGGAAATGTAGAAGAGTCTTGCCCTACAGAAATTTTCGTTAGCTTTTCCAAACTGTCAGAGGATAGGCATGATCTAGCTTTTGTTTTCAGTTTGTTCTGAAGACTAAAGCCACATTCACAAGTAACAGAAGTAACACAAAAGCAAAGAGCTGCCTCTGGCTATCTGGAAAAGGTTACATCTGAGTCTGATGCACCCGCATCATCGAAAGATTGCGGGAATTTTGATTTACTGTTAGTTGTCTGCTGGTGTATCTGTCTATATAAAATTTAATCTGCAGAATGATTTTTTTTTTTACTATGCTATTATTTGGTTTGAAGGTAAATTCATCCGTACACATCTGCTGATGATAAAATCAATGTTATACTTCAGTAAATTTTTTGTAACAGGAGCAATGGTGTTTCACAAAAAATCTTGTTTTCCTTCTTTTTTTCTTCAGAATACCTTTTCCTGAAGTGCAAAAAGCTGAACTTTGAAATGGTTGCCAGTGACAAACTAAAAACTGTGATGCAGAATAAGATCTGTAATGCAAGAATGGCTCTGAAGATGGATAAAAAATAGACTAATTCAAGCTAAGATTGTGTGTTTAACCCTTTCCCAAACAATCCCTGGGTTTTACTGGTCTGGAAGAGAAGCCTTTTGAAAACATTGTTGGAAAAGGAGAAAATGCTGGTAACCAGCATTTTTTCCTTTTCCCACAATGTTTTCTCCCCTTTAACCCTTTCCCAAACAATCCTTTTTACGGCCCAGGGGAAGAGGGCTTTTGAAAACATTGTGGGAAAAGGAGCAAATGCTGGTAACCAGCATTTTCTCCTTTTCCCACAATGTTTTCTACACGATCAAACAAAGAAATTTCCATTTTTGGTACATTCAAATTATTGTCTGCAGACACTAAATTTGGTTTAGTCCAAAATTTTGTCGTTTGGGAAAGGGTTTAAAGACAAAATTCATTGTTTAAGGTACATTTAATTTGTCATCTACAAATGCCTTCACTTTTGTCTAGTCCAAAATTTTGTTGTTTGGGAAAGGGTTAACAAACATGGGTGGAATTAACTTTTCTAAAATTTTACTGTATAAGGAATAAAGTGAATTTACTTACTTTCGGTGACTTTCAGTGGCTCTGATTTACAATCTTTTGCATTTTCTCTTGTTCAAGATGTATTTTGAGGAATTATGTTTGCAAAAGCATAAAATTGTCAATTATTGCTGCTACTGCAATGGCATGTTTTTTGCCATGTTTGCGCAATAATGTCCACAAATATCAAGAAATTTAAAACATGGTTGATTTTTTTGTTACCCCAAATATTTATGCAATGAGACTATTTGATGTGTATGATTGCATCTTGTAAAACCTTTAGGAAGCCTTAGTATGCCATTGAAATTGCTATGGTGGTATCATTGAAATACCATTTAAAACCATTAAAACCTTATTTCCGAAACCCTGAAGTACCATTTAAAATCATTAGAACACCATTTCTAAAACACTGAAATACCATGTGAAAACCATTAAAACACCATTTGTTAGCCCATGTTTTTAATGCTAATTTGCATAATTCGGCTCATTTCAATGGTGTTTAAAATATACTTTAATGGTACTTTAATAGTCTTTTAATGCAGTTTTAAGGATATTAATAGGTACAAGTATATGGCCATTTTATGGATTAATCAATGAGTTTTCAATGGAGATTCAGTGGTTTTGGAATAATGATAATTCAATGGTATTTTAATTCCATTTCATTTTGCTAAGGGTAGTGAAGCCCTTTGTCACTTAACCCTTTCCCAAACAAGCCCTGGTTTTCACTCGTCTGTAGCACAAGTCTTTTGAAAACACTGTGGGAAAAGGAGAAATTGCTCATAACGAGCAATTTCTCCTTTTCCCACAGTGTTTTCTTAGTAACCCGTATTGAGAACTTTCTACCATTTTCATCAAATTTAATATTGTCATCTGCAAACTCCTTCAATTTGGACCAGTCCAAATTTTGTCGTTTCGGAAAGGGTTAATGAATAATCCGTCTTTTCACATGAACCATTTATAGATATCCCATAAATTTATGATTCTATATGATGTTTCCTTCGGGATCATGTGTCCTGGTATTTTACTTCTACACCATGCACACGGCAATTAGAAGGAGGCGAATAATAATCGGAAAAACCAAACACAGTCAAGGAAACAAGGTTAACTGACAAGTTAAAACAGTATCACAATAACCTGACCCTTCTGGTACTTGTTTGTCTGTCTGTATGTGTTAACGTTTTCAACGTATGTGTCAACATTATTTCAGTTATAAATATTGTGGCACCCAGTGCACATACGCATGCTTCCCTAGCAGCACAATATTCTCTTTCCATGCTGTTTTCCCACAATAATTATTGAAACAACATACATTGTGAGAGAGGGATGGATCCACTCACAATGACTATCATCAATCCTTGGACAAAATTGGCAGGGCTTGGGTTTCACGCAAGCAACCCAGGTTTTCAAGCCCAGCAAATTACATAGCCAACTGAGCTTAGAGCCAGGCCCTAATCTGCAGTGTGGCTTGTCCTTAAGACAGTTAAAGTTACAATGGCTGCCAAATGTAAACAAAGTGAAATTTACATTTGCATTAAAATTTAAATCATACCATTTAAAAGTATGGAAATCTTTGTATAGAATGACAATCTGTTATTGTAGAGTCTATCCAACTGTTTGTTGCTGGCAAAGAAATTAATTTCAAACCTAGTTAACTCTTTACTACACAATCACGGGTTTTAATGACCCAGAAAGAAAAGCTTTTGGAAAACACTGTGGGAAAAGGAGGAAATACTGGTAACCAGCTTTTTCTCCTTTTCCCACAATGTTTTCTACCCTTCCCAAATGAAATTTTAATTTTTGAGTCGCCTTTTCTTTTGTCGTCTGCAAATGCTTTCAATTTCTTTTGTCATCTGCAAATGCTTTCAATTTGGACCAGTCTAAAATTTCGTCGTTTGGTAAAGGGTTAAAAAGTAAAGCCAGATCACTATTTTGAAATACATTTTTCTGCCAGTGACTAACATTAGGACCGACAGGCATTGACAGATTGTCATCTCCACAATATTTTCCATAATTTTAAATGGTATCATTTAAACTTGAATGCATTTTAATACCTACTTTGTTATTTTGGCCACTATTGGGCCTTTAATGTAGTTAATAACTGGCAGTTTGAAGTGAAAAACTTTAATATTGATATCAGAAAATGTTGAAATATTTGTAGTATCACCATGACACAAAGTGACATTACTGACCTTTGACAACATAACATCTTATTGTTATCTTGGAAAAAAGCTGAGCTAACAGATTGTCTGCTGCAGATTAATCCTTTACCACACAATCCTGACTTTTAACGACCCTGAGGAATAGCCTTTTGAAAACATTGTGGGAAAAGGAGAAAATGCTGGTAACCATCATTTTCCCCTTTTCTCACAATGTTTTCTACCCTATCAAAGCCAAATCGCATCACCTAAGTCACATTGAAATTGGCATCTGCAAACACTTTCGATTTGGATGGGTCTAAAATTTTGTCGTGTGGTATAGAGTTAACCCTTTACCACACAATCCCGACTTTTAACGACCCTGTGAAAGAAGCCTTTTGAAAACATTGTGGAAAAAGGAGAAAATGCTGGTTACCAGCATTTTCTCCTTTTCCCACAATGTTTTCTACCCGTCCCCAAACAATTTTCAACTTTTAGTCACATTTATTTCGTCGTCTGCAAATGCTCTCAATCTGGACCAGTCTTAATATTTTGTCGTGTGGTATAGAGTTAACAGTGTTTCAGGTCAAACAAATGAGTTGAAGTTTCAAAAGAAGCTTTGAAATAATTTATAACGGCATGGGATTAAAAGATTACTTTTTTGGTAACTTTAAGTAACTACTATTTAACCCTTTACCACAAAATCCCAAAAAAGAAAAATTTTAAAAACGTTGCGGGAAAAGGAGAATATGCTGGTTACTTTTGTTTTCTATTCTGTCAAAGACAAATCCCATCATTTTAGCCTTATCCAATTTGTCGTCTGCAAATGTCTTTAATTTGGACATGCCTCAAATTTCATTGTGTGGTATAGAGTTAATGTAATGCATAGGAGAAGAGTAAAATTTTTGTATAATCCACTGTTTCACTCTTTCCAAATCAATCCCATTCTTTAACCCTTTACCACACAATCCCAACTTCTAACGACCATGAGGAAAAAGCCTTTTGAAAACATTGTGGGAAAAGGAGAAAATGCTGGTAACCAGCATTTTCTCCTTTTCCAACAATGTTTTCGACCCTATCACAGACAAATTCGATCCTTTGTGCCACATTTATAAATTGTCATCTGCAAATGCTTTCAGTTTGGACAAGTCTACATTTTTGTGGTGTGGTAAAGAGTTAACAACCCAGAAGATAAAACCTTTTGCTGGTAACCTGAAATTCCTTCCTGTTTTGCAATGTTTTTGCCTTTTCAAAGACAAAGATCTATCATTTCAGCAACATTCATTTTGTTGTGTATATAAATTATACTTTAACCCTTTCCCAAACAACAAATTTTGGACTGGTCCAAATTGAAAGAGTTTGCAGACGACAATTTTAAATTTGATGAAAATGGCAGAAAGGTCTCAAAGAGGGTAGAAACACTGTGGGAAAAGGAGAAATTGCTCGTTACGAGCAATTTCTCCTTTTCCCACAGTGTTTTCAAAAGACTTGTACTGCAGACACGTGAAAACCAGGGCTTGTTTGGGAAAGGGTTAAAATTGGATGAGTCTAAAATATTGTACTTTGGCACAGAGTTAACTCTTTAACTCTTTCCTAAACAATAAAAATGAAGGCATGTCCAAATTGAAAGCATTTGCAGACGACAATTTGAATATGCCTCAAATCATTTTCTCCTTTTCCCACAATGTTTTCAGAAGTTTTATACTTCAGGGTCGTTAAAACTCGGAATTGTGTGGTAAAAAGTTTAAAAACGGAAGACAAATTTTATAATGGTCAAAATTGACAGCATTTTCACATGCAAAGATGGTACCGTATCTTTTTTAATATTTTGAAATTGTCGTCTGCAAATGCTTTCAATTTGGACAAGGCTAAAATTTTGTTGTCTGGTAAAGGGTTAAGGTGAAGGGTTGAATGGGACTGGAATTTTGTTTGATCCCCTAAGTAACATTAGAAAGGACTGATAAGATAATGTTACCACTATTATAATAAGATTCTATGATATAACTTGGATATTCAGGAAGTCCCATTTAACATTCATTTGGCGAAACTAAAGGCATTTACCCTTTATTCTTTCCCAAACAAGCCCTGGTTTTCATGTGTCTGCAGTACAAGTCTTTTGAAAACACTGTGGGAAAAGGAGAAATTGGTCATGACGAGCAATTTCTCCTTTTCCCACAGTGTTTTCTACCCTTTTTGATAACTTTCTGCCATTTTCATCAAATTTAAAATTGTCATCTGCAAACTCTTTCAATTTGGACCAGTCCAAAATTTGTCGTTTTGGAAAGGGTTAAAGCACTGAATTAATGATTTAGACCTTTTTAATATGAAGAACAGCACGAAATATTGGTATTTCAAGGGTGTTTCCATTACAATATGTAACATAGTAGCAGACAGTGTAGATCAAGTCTCCAAAAACAACTTAACTCAGTTCCAGGGCAATAAGGGTTAAGATCTGAGCATTTTTTTCTTGTTTCAGCTAGCAGCAAAGATCAATAAAATTCAGACTGTTTACAGAATGAAGTCTGATCTTGGACTTACTATGTCCAATGTTTTGTCAAATATTCTGATAAAAACAGCATCTTCCTCAAGGTCTGTTAACTCTATACCAGAGAACAAAAATCTAGCCAGATTAACCCTAAAACTGCTAAGCACGACTCACTGACCTTTAGCGGACAGTGTAGATCAAGATCAGACTGCACAGGACGTGCAGTCTGATCTCTGATTACACTATCTGATATGGTGTTTTCTCTCTGGTGAAATCATCTTTGAACTCGCAATACTTAATTTTTTACTCTTGCGTTCAAAGTTTAGTTTCATTTACATGTATTTAGCAGTTTAACCCTTTACCACACAATCCTGACTTTTAATGACCCTGAGGAAAAAGCCTTTTGAAAACACTGTGGGAAAAGTAGAAAATGCTGGTTACCAGCATTTTCTCCTTTTCCCACCATGTTTTCTTCCCTATCAAATGCAAATTCCATCATTTTTTACCACAATGAAATTGTCGTCTTCAAATGCTTTCAATTTGGACTAGGCTAAAATTTTGTCGTCTGGTAAAGAGTCAAGGGTTAAAAGCTGTTGCAGACAACAAATTAATCATGGCTCACATTCTGAGATTTGTCTGTGAAAGAAATAAAAAACATTGTGAGAAAAAGGAGAAAATGCTGGTTACCAGCATTTTCTCCCTTTCTCACAATGTTTTCAAAAACCATCCCTGTCAGGGTTGTTTAAACTTGAGATTGAGTGTTAAAGAGTTAATTTCTTTTTTTGGGAGTACTCTATGGGTCTAACTTTTCCATGGGCTACTGTTCATGATAGCAATACTGAATAAGAGGGCCATGGTGGCCCTGTATCGCTCCACTGGCTAATATGTACAAACCGTACACACCAAACATTACTCTAGGCCTAAAGGCTTCTAACAAGAAGACTGATAAAGTTTCCATGTGAAAATTGTGATCCCAGGGTGAGTCCATTTTTTATCTATGATTAAGATTTCTAGCTATAATTATGAGCTATAATTAATTGAATCCTGGTTGAGGTCAACAAGATATAGCAACATACCAAGTAATATAGGACTAGGCTGTATGGTTGATAAACAAAATTTTCAGTTTTCTTAACCCTTTCCCAAACGACAAATTTTGGACTGGTCCAAATTGAAAGAGTTTGCAGACGACAATTTCAAATTTGATGAAAATGGCAGAAAATTATAAACAAGAGGGCCATGATGGCCCTGGGTCGCTCACCTTAGTAGAGTGCCTTTAAGGTTTTTCTTTAATTTGACCATGTGACCTAGTTTTTGACCACAGGTGACCCAATTTCAAACTCATATTTCATGAAGACAAACATTCTGACCAATTTTCAAGTCAATTGAGCAAAAAATGTGGCCTCGAGTGCCCTAAAGATATTTCTTTAATTCGACCTAGTGACCTAGATTATGATCCCACTGGTGACCCAATTTGAACTGGTCTTTCACTATATCAAAAGAAACATTTTAACCAATTTTCATATGAACAAACTTGGTAGAGGACTACTAGGAGATGCTTCATGCCAAATATCAAAGCTCTATGCCTTCTAGTTTTACAGAAGAAGATTTTTAAAGTTTTCCTTCTTTGTTCCCATGTTGGGAAATTGTGACCCCCGGGGTGGGGCCAGTTTTGACCCCAGGGGCATCATATGAACAAAGTTGGCAGAGGTCCACTAGGAGATGCTACATGCCAAATATCAAAGCTCTACGCCTTCAAGTTTCAGAGAAGAAGATTTTTAAAGTTTTTCTTCTTTGTTACTATGCTCAAACTTGTGACCCCCGGGGTGGGGCCAGTTTTGACCCGGGGGGGCATCATATGAACAAATTTGGTAGAGGTCCACTAGGCAATGCTACATACCAAATATCAAAGCTCTAAGCCTTCCAGTTTCAGAGAAGATGATTTTTAAAGTTTCCCCTCTTTGTTCCTATGTTTGAACTTGTGACCCCCGGGGCAGGGCCAGTTTTGACCCCAAGGGCATCATATGAACAAACTTGGTAGAGGTCCACTAGGAGATGCTTCATGCCAAATATCAAAGCTCTATGCCTTCTAGTTTTACAGAAGAAGATTTTTAAAGTTTTCCTTCTTTGTTCCTATGTTGGAAATTGTGACCCCCGGGGTGGGGCCAGTTTTGACCCCAGGGGCATCATATGAACAAACTTGGTAGAGGTCCACTAGGAGATGCTACATGCCAAATATCAAAGCTCTATGCCTTCAAGTTTCAGAGAGAAGAAGATTTTTAAAGTTTTCCTTCTTTGTTACTAACTTGTGACCCCTGGGGCGGGGCCAGTTTTGACCCCAGGGGCATCCAATGAACAAACTTGGTAGAGGTCCACTAGGAGATGCTACATACAAAATATCAAAGCTCTGCGCCTTCTAGTTTCAGAGAAGAAGATTTTCAAAGATTTTGCTTTTTTTTCCTTTTTGTTGCCATGGCAACCAGAGTTGTGGGTGGAATTTAATTCTTTGAACAATTTTGGTAGAGCTTCACCCAAGGAACATCCCTGCCAAGTTTCATCAAGATTGGCCCGGTGGTTTAGGAGAAGAAGATGTTTAAAGAAATTTTTGACGGACGACGGATGCCGGACGACAGATGACGGACGACGGACACCGGACGCCAGACATAGGGCGATCACAATAGTTCACCTTTAGCACGTTGTGCTAAGGTGAGCTAAAAAGGGTAGAAAACACTGTGGGAAAAGGAGAAACTGCTTGTTACGAGGAATTTCTCCTTTTCCTACAGTGTTTTCAAAAGACTTCTACTGCAGACCCTTGGGAAAGGGTTAATAAACCATGAGGGGGGTTTAATTCAATTTGAACAATGGCTAACTTTTTAACAAATTCAGAAGAGATCCACTAGATGAAGCTTTATGCCAAATTTGGTAGCCCTAGGCCTTGCAGCTAAGAACAGGAAGATTTTTAAAGTTTTCACTATAAAATTCCTTGTAAAACTTGTGACCCCTGGGACAGGGCAAATTTTGACCCAAGGGGTATAATTTGTAGGATCTTAGTAGAAGTCGATTAGGTGAAGCTTCATACCAAATTTAGTAGCCCTTGGCCTTATAGTTTAGAACCAGAATATTTTCAGAGTTTTCTCGGTATAAGCCAATGTAAAACTTGTGACCCCCGCAGTGGGGCCAACTTTGGCCCCAGGGCTATAATTTGATTAATCTAGATAGAGGTCTATTTGATGGAGCAACATGCCAATTTTGGTAGCCCTAGGCCACATAATTTAGAACCAGAATATTTTCTCAGTTTTCCCTGTATATGCCCATGTAAAACTTGTGACCCCAAGGGCGGGGCCAATTTTGGCCCCACGGCTATAATTTGAGGAATCTAAGTAAAGGTCCATCAGATGAAATTACGTGCTAATTTTGGTAGCCCTAAGCCATATGGTTTAGAAGGAGAAGATTTTTAAATTTTTACCCCATGTAAAACTTGTGGACCCCCCCCCCCGCCCCCAGCTGGGCCAATTTTGTCCCCAGGGCTATAATTTGAAGAAATTACGTAGAGGTCCATTAGATAAAGCTACATGCCAAATCTGGTAGCCCTAGGCCATATGGTTTAGGACAAGAAGATATTTAAATTTTTCACTATATAAACCTATGTAAATCTTGTGACCCCCCCTCCCCCCCCGCAGGGCCAGCTTTGACCCTAGGGCTATAATTTGAGGAATTTTTGTAGAGGTCTATTAGAGGAAGGTATGTGCCAAATTTGGTAAGCCTCTAAAGCCTTATGGTTTCATACAGTAAGATTTTTAAAGATTTTCAATATTTTTCAGTTTTGTTGCCATGGCAACCAAAGTTTTTATAGAATTCTTTGAAGACTTTCTGAAGTGAGCCATGCCAGGATCATTTCTGTGAAGTTTCGTTAAAATCTGATGTGCAGTTCCAGAGAAGAAGATGTTTGAAATAAAAGTTAAAGCATGGAAGCACGCACACACTGACAGATGCATGACAGACACAGGGCCAGTGGAGCTAAAAACATTCTCACCAGCCCTTTCCAAACAATCTAGAATTTTCATGATTGATAGTATCGTGTTTCACACATGTTCAACATTGTTTCAGTTATATCACGGCAGCCAGTGCACCTATTCATGCTTTCCTGATGTTTCTTTTACCAGTACTCTGCACAATGTTCTTTTAAAGCCACCAGATGCTTTCCCACTTAACCATCGTCGAAACAATGATCAGACATGAGAGAGGAACGAATCCTGTCGCAATTACTATCATTAACCCTTGGAAAGAAATGGGCCAAACCTGGAATCGACCTCCTGTTCTCAAGTCCTGTGCACTACCCACTGAGCTAGAGGGGCTTAGCCTAGAATTTTCAAGGGGCTGAGAACTAAGGCTTATGAAAGTTGTTTTTTTCCTCCAAAATATTTTTTCAAACCTATCAAAGACAAAAATTCCATTATTTGAACCAGCAAGTAGATTTCAATTTGACCAAGTCTAAAATTTTGTTGTCTGGTAAAAATTTTAGGGTTTCAACTCTTTACCGAATGTTCAAAATTCTAGATAAGCCCAAATTCAAAGCATTTGCAAAAAAGCAAAATAAATGCAACTCAAAAATTGAAATTTATTTCAAAGGGTAGAAAACATTGTGAAACACATGTTTTCTGAAGGCTTTTTTCATTGTGTTGTTAAAAGTCAGGATTGTGTGGTAAAGGGGTTTCTTTCTAATGCATGTATTCAATGGCATTTCACTTTTTCCATAGCTACAGCCCATTGATAAATGCCTTTCCTTTTAGTTTCACCAATACTTAGACTGGGCTATGCAAAGCTTTGCCCAAGGACACTCTCACATAGGCATTTTTGCCATGGCAGGGATCAAACCACAGTTTCCTAATTTAAAGAATCCAACATGGCAGCTTAACAACTTCACACAGGATCTCTGCCTGTAACATTTTCAACAGTTGAAATCTTTGTGTAATATCAACCTGTAATTCAAAATTGGAGCTGATAATCTGAATAATATAAATGAAACATGCTCTGGCAAAAGGGGGCTTAATGCATCTCCGTGATCCATGATACCAAGCAAGTCATCACATGATCATGGATCTATAAAGTCCATGTTGTCAACATACCAACTGAATCGCGAGATAGAATGGTCTTTTGACATACAAAAAATTGACCGATAGCGAAAAGTTTCGGCCCACGTAAGCCTGAGCTTATTGCGCAGGCTGACCTCGGTTGATACTTTTCCCAAATGCATGAAGCCCCTTTTTCACAGAGCATGGCTCAAATAGTATGCAGAAAAAATACGGTTCATTAAACTTACTCTTTCAAAATTTTGACAGAGAGACAAAAAACTTAAAAGTACAAAATCAACAGCATCACTTATTTCTTTTAACCCTGAAAACGTTGGAACTGGCTTTTCAAATCTGATTGTAGATCAAGATCAGACTGCACGGAATGCACAGGCTGCTCTTTGATCTACACTGTCCCCTACATTATATTATTTTAACCAAAACAAAATTTACATAACAATATTTACAGCCGTTTTCCCCCATTGAAAAGGTTGATTTCCTTTATTCAGTTAACTAGTGGTTTAAACACCATATTATGTAGTATTTGGGGGCATAAACCTTGTTAACCCTTAGGCATCTAAGCACAACTCACTGACCTTTTGCGGACAGTGTAGATCAAGATCAGACTGCACAAAACGTGCAGTCTGATCTTGGATCTACACTGCCAGATAAGGAGAAATTATCTTTCCTCAAACAATACCTCTGAAATAGGAAAACTTAGGTTTTTACTGTCAGCATGAAAGCTTCATTTTTTTATTTAGTAGGAGAAGGGTTAAAGGCCCAACAGTGACCTAATGTAAACAAGTCTGTGTAGAACATACAGATAAATATCATTCATCCCATTCAAAAGTATAGCAATTGTTGTAAGTCTGATGATTGGTTAACCCTTTACCACACAATCCCGCCTTTTAACAACCTTGAGAAAGAAGACTATTGAAAACAGTGTAGGAAAAGGAGAAAATGCTGGGAACCAGCATTTTCCCCTTTTCCACAATGTTTTCTAACCTTTCAGAGACAGATCTCAGGCTCTGAGCCACATTTAATCTGTCGTCTACAAATTCTTTCGATATGGACCAATCCAAAATTTATGCTTGTTACCAACACTTTATCCTTTTTCAAAAATGTTTTCAAAATGCCTCTTTTCAAAAGTCTATAAATCAAGGGATTGTGTGGGAAAGGGTTAAACAACTTTGTTGTAATAAGGCATGTATGTGGTGAAAGAAATTAATAAGCAACATGTGGCCAGTGAAGAAAACTCATTTACTCTTTTCAAGATGACAAAATTTAGACTTGTTCAAAATGAAAGCATTAAGTGCAGACGACAAATTCTAGAGTGGCTCAAATGCTGCTCTTTCGAACATGAAAGTTTGTAACACCTGCATATCTCTAATACAAACCGCCCCGGCTGGGATTCAAACCCATGCGGCAAAAATACTCATTTATCGAGCTTTAAAATTAAGACCAATACATTTGGTAAAAAGATAACAGTACAGAAAATATGATAAAAGAAGCAATTATTGCTACGTTAGTTTACTGCTACTGTTACTGTAATGAATTCGAAAGCTGTCACCTTACCTCTTTACCAAACGACCAAAATGTAAGCTTGTCCAAGTTGAAAACATTTGCAGCCGACAATTTAAGTGTGATTCAATTGATTTAACTTGCCTTTCATACGGTAGAAAACATTGTAGGAAAAGGAGAAAATGCTGGTTACCGGCATTTTCTCCTTTTCCCACAATGTTTTCAAAAAGGCTTCTTCCTCAGCGTTGTTAAAACTCGGGATTGTGTAGTAAAGGGTTAAATGGGCATTACAGAGTCACATTTGTATCATCAGAGGTAAAAATTCATACAAATTCATGCGTATCAACTTAGTTTTATTATAGCTTAAAGCACATATAATAAGTCAAATAATGCTGATCAGGCATCAAAATATTGGCCAAAACTTGACAAGTTCAGTCTGTAACATACAGGGCTAGAAAACCTAGGGATCACTGTGGTGTGATTCCCAATTTCAGCCGTTGTCTTTCTGAGAACTGATGAAGGCCGCTGTGGCAAGATTCATTTGTCTTTCATGGTTGGGTCCCTATTGACAATGTTCATGTCAGAAGGCAGCCAGTGGCTAAATTATGGCTAAATGAAGGGACTTGATATTGAAAGGGCAGAAAACATTCTGAGAAAAGAGGAATATGCTGGCCACCAGCCTTTTCTTTTTTTCCCTTCAATGTTTTCAAAGGCTTCTTCCTCAGGGTCTGTAAATCACATTGATTGATTGATTGTATGGTGTTTAATGCCGTTTTCAACATTATTTCAGTTATATCGCGGCGGCCAGTAGCTTTCCTGGTGTTTCTTTTACCAGTACTTCGCATAATATTCTTTCCAAGCCACTGGCTGCTTTCCCACATAGCCATTGTCGAAACAATGGTCCGCGGTGAGAGCTGTAAATCACAGGATTATCTAATAAAAAGTTAACTCTTTCCGACACAATGTGACAACCAAATTCAAGACTCGGCCAACTCCAAAGTAATTACTGCAGACAACATATTCAGCGTGGCTTAACTCTTTACCACACGATGAAATTTTGGACTGGACCAAATTGGAACCGTTTGCAGATGACAAATTTGAATGTTGCTAAAATTTTGATTTCTCTTTTTGATAGGGCAGAAAACATTGTGGAAAAAGGAGAAAATGCTGTTTACCAGCATTTTCTCCTTTTCCCACAATGTTTTCAAAAGGCTTCTTCGTCATGGTCGTTAAAAGTCAGGATTGTGTGGTAAAGGGTTAAAAGGTAAGATTTGCTTTTGAAAATGAAGAAAACATCTTGGAAAAAGGACAAAATGCTCGTTACCAGCATTTTGTCCTTTTTCAAAAATGTTTTCAAAATGCCTCTTTTCAAAAGTCTATAAATCAAACGATTGTGTGGGAAAGGGTTAACCCTTTCCCAAACGACAAATTTTAGACTGGTCCAAATTCAAAGAGTTTGCAGACGACAATTTCAAATTTGATGAAAATGGCAGAAAGTTCTCAAAAAGGGTAGAAAACACTGTAACGAGCAATTTCTCCTTTTCCCACAGTGTTTTCAAAAGACTTGTACCGCAGACATGTGAAAACCAGGGCTTGTTTGGGAAAGGGTTAAAGCAACTTTGTTGCAATCAGGCATGTACATGTATGTGGTAAAAGAAATGAATATGCAACATGTGGCTAAAGAAAAAGAACTCATTTATTCTTTACAAGATGACAAAGTCTAGACTTGTTCAAAATGAAAGTAATAGGTGAAGAAGACAAATTCCAGAGTGGCTCACATGCTGGTAACAAGCATTTTCTCCTTTTCCCACAACATTTTCAAAGACTTGATTTCACATGGTCATTAAAACTTTGGATTATGTGGTTGTTGAAACATCAGATTGTTTGGCTAAGGGTAAACTAAAGTAGCTGAGTTTAAGCCCATTTTACCACCCGCAGACAATTTTGTTTATTCTAACAGTGAACCAGTTTTGAAACAAGAGGGCCATGATGGCCCTATATCACTACATTTGCTTTTAAAGAAATGTATCGTGTGCTTTTTAGGCATTCAGACAGACATAAATCATGAAAAGTCTGTATGGCAATAAATTAACCACTGAACTAACTGAGTGGACGAATATCAATCAACTCTAACATAAAAGTGCTTAGATAAGAAGACTTCCAAAACCTAATAACAGAAAACACTTTTTTCAATGGCATGAACAGTAAAGTTCTGGAACAAAAAATTGACAGATAAAAACCTCTTTTGATAAAATATTCAACTTATCTGAGCATAACAATAACATCAAAATAAATCACTCTCACTGAAAACTGAATGAATGAATGAATGAATGAATGAAAGAATGTTATTTTATGGCACATCGACAGCGCCGTATCTGTATAGGCAATCCCTGCCAACTCAAAACTTTAAATGGAAAGTTCAGACTGTAAGTAGTAGCTTTCAGGAAATGAACATTTTCTTAAAAAAAAAAAAAACGAAAACCCAAAACCAATCATGAAACTGGAGTTTGATAATAAAGGGAGGTAAATGGTATCAAACTGTATTTCTCTTATAAGTAAACAGGAGTTATTTCCCTTGATAATTGTACATTAACTTATTGTTCTTCAGGAAGATTTTTAGCATCCTCACTATATAAGCCCAATTTTATCCCAGTACTATACTAAATCTGGAAACAGGCCAACTCGATAAAGCTACATGCACGTTTTAATAAACCTAGATCTTACAGTTATGAACCAGAAAAGTCTCCCAGTTTTCAGTGTATAAGCCCATGTAAAAACTTTTGACCCTGAGGCTATGCTTGAGTGTTGAAGTTCCATGCAAAACTTGGAAGCTCTAGGCCTTTAACAGCTAAGAACAAGAAAGTTTTGTTGTTTGGTTAGAGTTGACCCTATACCACACAGTCCCAAGTTTAACCCTTTACCAGACGACGAAATTTTAGCCTTGTCCAAATTGAAAGCATTTGCAGACAACAATTTCAATGTGGCTCAAATGGTGCTGTGACTTTCCTTTGATAGGGTAGAAAACATTGAGGGAAAAGGAGAAAATGCTGGTTACCAGCATTTTCTCCATTTCCCACAATGTTTTCAAAAGGCTTCTTTTCCAGGGGCATCAAAAGGCGTCATTGTGCAGTAAAGGGTTATACAACTCCAAGAAAAAAGGCTTTTGAAAACAGAATAAGGAGAACACACTGGTAACCAGCATTTTTTTCCTTTTCCCTCAATGTTTTCCATTAGATGAGTTTTAACCCTTTACCACACAATCCTGAGTTTTTACGACAACTTTTGAAAATATTGTGGAAAAAGAAAAAAAAAAAGCTAGTAACCAGCATTTTCCCCTTTCGCCATGATGTTTTCTACCCTTCCAACAGGAAATTTTAATTTCGAGTTAACAGATATTTTGTTGTGTGAAAATGCTATCAATTTGGACCAGAATAAAATTTTGTCATGTTGTACCGGGTTGATAGTAAATAAACCCTGGTGGACTACATGAAGGAAATCGACAAATTTCACCAGGAAAAAGACTTAGATACATGTATTGAGTTTCAAGAGAGTTTCAGCACTTTACCACACAATCCCATGTTTTACAACCCAGGCTGAAGAGAAGACTTCGAAATCATTGTGAGAAAAGAAAAATGTGCCAGCATTTTGTCCTTTTACCACAATTTTTTCGACGAAATGACAAGTCCCTTGATTTGAACTTCACTTGATATGTCATTCGCAAATATTTTAAAAATGGCTAAGTTTACAATTTTACCAGCATTTTCTGTTTTTCCTACCATGTTTTGATTGTTTTCAAAAGCTTTCTCCCACAGGGTCGTTAAAAGTCAAGATTGGCTGGTAAGATTAACTGTTTACCAAATGACGAAATTTTAGACTAGTCAAAATTCAAAGCTTTTGCAGATGACATGATAAATGTGGCTGAAAAATTGAAATTTGTTTTGTGATGGGTAGAAAACATTGTGGGAAAAGGAGAAAATGGTGGTTACCAGCATTTTCTCCTTTTCCCACAATGTTTTCAAAAGGCTTCTTTCCTTAAGGTCATTAGAAGTCGAGATTGTGTGGTAAAGGGTTTAACCATTACCTCTTTACTGAATGACAAAGTTGAACAACTGTCCAAATTCAAAGCATTTGCAGATGACAAATCAACTAAAGTATTTCAACCCTTCAACATATGGCAAAATTTAAGAGCTGTCTGATTTGAAAGCATATGCAGACGTTAAAGGCAAATGTAGCTTAAATGATGGGATTCGTTTTTTGAAAAAGTAGAAAAGTGTTGTGGGAAAAGGAGAAAATGCTGATTTCCAGCATTTTCTCCTTTTCCCACAATATTTTCAAAACCTCTATTTATCTCCAACGTTGTAACCCTGGCTTGTGTGGTAAAGGGTAAAACTAATGTAAGTTGTTTATGAAAAAGTAGAAAGCGTCGTGGTTACCAGCAATATTCTCCTTTTCCCACAATGTTTCCAAAAGTTACCTTTTCCAGGGTTGTTAAAACTCTGGATTGTGTGGTAAAGAGTTCAACCCTAGAAACATCGCTTTGCCTCTTGAGTCAAAATATAGTCAAACACCGGGTTAGGGACTGTGTGGTTTTTATTTGATACAGTGCACTGCACAAATTATAATTTTGACAAAACCTTGCAGTAAGTTACCTTTTCTCTCTTTTGTGCTTTATACTACCGTTTGATCCATGCACTGAAGCAACAAGTATCAAAACTAAAAACTTTATGATAGGATGTTTGCAAAGTGTGTGAACTAATTAACTCTTTACCAAACGACAAAATTCTGGACTCGATATTCAAAGCATTTGCAGATGACAAAGTAATTGTAGCTTATGTGGTGATTTTTGTTTTTGATATGGAAGAAAGCATTGTGGGAAAAGGAGAAAATGCTGGTTACCAGCATTTTCTCCTTTTCCCACAATGTTTTCAAAAGGCTTCTACCACAGGGTCATTAAAACTCGGGATTGTGTGGTAAAGAGTTAGAATCACCATAACGGTATCACTTAATCCAAGCAAAAGCCACAGATCTACAGATAAAATCAATTAACCACAAAAGACAGACATTTACTGCAATATTTTGTAAAAATTCCAACATTAATCCATGAAGCCAATGAAAAAAAAAAAATGTGATTACCCATCCTGAAACCATTTTGGCTTTAACAAAAACATTGCTTGAAGAATACTATTTCTCCTACTAATTTCACAATGTGTTCAATAGATTTGTTTGTTTGTATAAATCATGCTTATTGCCATTTTCAAAATTATTTCAGTTATATTGCAGCAGTCAGGGCACCTATCCATACTCCATCCTAGAGTTTCTTTTACAAGTACTTTATACACTATATTCTTCCCAAGCCACAGGCTACTTTTCCAAATAACCATTGTCTAGCAATGATCAGCAGTGAGAGAGGAACGAATCCTGTCACAGAAGCTTTCATTAGTCCTCAGGAAAAAAATGGCTGGACTCGGGATTCAAACCACCGACCCCTTGTCTCACATCCTGTACACTACTGACTGGGCTACTGGGGCTCAGTATGTTCAACTGGATTCACGTATGGCCTAATTTGTGTTGTAAAACATGTCTTACAAGAATGCTTTCAAAAACATGAAAGGCAATTTTGTTTCTTGAGGTGCAGGTTTAATATAGATTTCAGCCCTTTCACCCTTTTCCAAACGACAAATTTCGGACTGGTCCAAATTGGAAGAGTTTGCCGACGACAATTTTAAATTTGATGAAAATGGCAGAAAGTTATCAAAAAGGGTAGAAAACAATGTGGGAAAAGGAGAAATTGCTCGTTACGAGCAATTTCTCCTTTTCCAACAGTGTTTTCAAAAGACTTGTACTACTGACACATGTAAACCAGGGCTTGTTTGGGAAAGGGTTAAGTACCTGTCACAGCAATATTTGCCTTTGCAGTGAGTGTAGATCAAGAACAAACTGCACAAAATGTGTAGTCTGATCTTTTAGATCTACACTGCCTGCTTTGCTTTAACATTCTAGACAAGAGCAACCTTGAAATTGCATGTATTTGGGTTTTATTTCTAGCTTGAGAATACCCAGTGTCCTAAGGGTCAATACTTTACCACACAACCCTCAAACAGACAGTTTTTGAAGCATTGCCAGAAGAGGAGAAAATACTGCTGACCAGCAATTTCTCCTTTTCCCACAATGTTTTCTACCTTTTCAGAAACAAATTATGATCATGTGAGTAAAATTTAAATTGTTGTCTGCAAATGCTTTCAATTTTACACAAGTCTAAAATATTGTTGTCCAGTAACATGTAAACCAAACCCCACCTATCACAACTGTTTGTTTCCTGCCTGTGTTAAAGTACTTTATCTCTTGGATTGCATTATTCATCATAAGAATGGTTATCATTGAAATTATGTTCCCTTATCCTCATCTTAACCCTTTGGCTGCCAGGCGCAACTCAAGGACCTTCTGCGGACAGAGTAGATTAAGATCAGACTGCACAGAATGTGCACAGAATGTGCAGTCTGATCTTGGATCTACACTCTCCGATAAGAAGATATTTTTTACCCCTACTTTGATACAGCAATATTTGGGTTTTCACGATTGGCTTAACCCTTTACCGCACAATGCCGCCTTTTGACGTCCCTGAGAAAGAAGCCTTTTGAAAACATTGTGGGAAAAGGAGAAAATGCTGGTAACCAGCATTTTCTCCTTTTCCCACAATGTTTTCTACCCTATCTAAGAAAAGCTGCACCATTTGAGCCACATTGAAATTGACGTCTGCAAATGCTTTCAATTTGGACAAGGCTAAAATTTTGTCATCTGGTAAAGGGTTAAAAAGTTTCATTCAACTTATAGGCAAGCTAAGGGTTGATATGAGAGCCCCTTAACCCTTTACTGCCAAGTGCAGACTTTTACTGACCCTGGGAAAGAAACCATTTGAAAACATTGTGGAAAAAGAAGAAAATGCTGGTACCCACTATTTTCTCCTTCTTCCAAAATGTTTTCTACAGTCTATCAACAGATTCCATCATTTGAGCAACACTGAATTTGTCGTCTGCAAATGCTCTCAATTTGGACCCGTATGAAATTTTTTCGTGTGGTAAAGAGCTAACCCTTTACTGGTTGCTGTTTCATATCCCCAGCTCAGTGAATTTCTCTCCCAGCATTAATGATAGTCATTGCTAAATGATACATTCCACTCTCACTGCTTATCACTGTTTCAAAGATGATTATGTGGGAAAGCTGCCAGTGGCTTGGGAAGACTACTGACTGAAATACTGGTAAAAAGAAACTCCAGCCAAGCATGGATAACTGGGCTGGCTGCCGCAATATAACTAAAATAATGTTGAAAAAGGAGTTTAACTTTTAACACACAATTCCGACTATTAATGACCCTGACAAAGAAAGCTCTTAAAAACATTTTTTGGAAAAGGAGAAAATGCTGGTAACCAGCATTTTCTCCTTGTCCAACAATTTTTTCTACCCTGTCAAGGACACATTTCATTATTTGGGCTACCTTCAATTTGTTGCCTGCAAGTGCTTTTAATTTGGACAAGTCTGAAATTTTGTCCTTTGATAATTAAAGAGTTAAGCATCATACAATCAGTCAATCAATCCTGACCCTTTACCACACAACAAAAGTTTTGACTCCTCCGTATTGAAAACATTTGTGGACAAAAGATCAAATGTGGCTTAGAGTGTAGGTTTTGTCTTTGAAAGGGTACAAAACAATGTGGAAAATGGACATGATTTTTTTCCTCATAGTTCTTCAGACAACTTTTTGGGAAAGCATTTAAAAAAGACCAAAATGTTACATTTTCTGGACTTTTTGGTCTGAATATCTTAACCTTTTACCAGACAACATAATTTTAGACCTGTTGAAATTGAAAGCATTTGCAGACGAAAATTTCAATGTGGCTCAAATGGTGCAATTTTTTGTTGATAAGTAATAGGGTAGAAAACATTGTGGGAAAAGGAGAAAATGCTGGTTACCAGCATTTTCTCCTTTTACCACGATGTTTTCAAAAGACTTCTTTTCCAGGGGCGTTAAAAGGCCGCATTGTACGGGAAAGGGTTAAACAACAACAGGCACTGCTAAAATAATCTTACAGCAATTTTTACCCAGTCTCATAGTACTACAGTCTGATCACAACCTACACTTTCCCACAACATAAAGAAATGTGTGCCTCATGCTGCCTATTCAGGTTTAAGACTTAATTCTTTACCAGATGAAAAAAATGCACTTTTCTAACTGTCAACATTCGATACAACATCAAATGTGGCTTAACTCTTTACCAAACTTTAGACTGGTCCAAATTGAAAGCATTTGCAGACAACAAATCAGATGTGACTCAAAAATTAGAATTTGTTTTGGGAAGGTTGGAAAACATTGTGGGAAAAGGAGAAAATGCTGGTTACCAGCATTTTCTCCTTTTCCCACAATGTTTTCAAAAGACTTCTTTTTTCAGGGTCGTTAAAAGTCGGGATTGTGTGGTAAAGGGTTAAATGATGGGTATTTTACTTGAAAGAGAGGAAAACACTGTGGAAAAAGGAGAAAATGCTGGTTCCCAGCATTTTCTTTCTTTTTCCACAATCTTTTTCAAGATATTTTTTCCAAGATCTGTTAAAACTCGGTATTGTTTGGTAAAGGTTAACTGAGTGAAAAAAGGCTCAAGAAATTAAGTTATCAATGACATAGCCATAGAAATTCTGTAGTATCTGAAATGCTGTCATAAAGAAAGGGGTTTTGAATAATTGAGTACAAATTAATTTCAATGTCAACATTTCAATTCAATCAGCATTTTGTAGCAAGAATAGCTTCCTACCTGGGCGTGATTCTGTGATGGCCTATCACGAGAAGTTATCACAATATACACAGGTAGGATTTTGTCCCATTCAAATTTCATTTTAAAATGAGTCTTGCAGGGGAATTTACCCTTTACCACACAATTCCCAGATTTGACATCCCTGAAAGAGAGGGCTTTTGAAAACATTGTGGGAAAAGGAGAAAAAGCTGGTTACTAGCATTTTCTCCTTTTTCCACAGTGTTTCTGGGCCCTATTAAAGACAGGAATGAGCTACAATGTACATCAAATTTTTCATCTGCAAATGCTTTCATTTTGGTCTTGTCCAAACTTTTCTTGTTTGAGAACGATTTAACCCTTTACCACACAATCCCTACTTTTAACGAACATGAGGAAGATGCCTTTTGAAAACATTGTAAGACAAGCATTTTCATAGCTGAAAACAAAAAAATAAGAAATGACTCCAAATGGAAATATTGGTCATGATGCGAAAGAACAAGTCTTTTTTCAACAACTTCAAATATCTTGTGGGAAAAGGAGGAATTTTGAAAGTGTAGACAGAAGGATCTTAACCCTTTCCCAAACAAGCCCTGGTTTTCATGTGTCTGCAGTGCAAGTCTTTTGAAAACACTGTGGGAAAAGGAGAAATTGCTCGTTACGAGCAATTTCTCCTTTTCCCACAGTGTTTTCTACCCTTTTTGAGACCTTTCTGCAATTTTCATCAAATTTAAAATTGTCGTCTGCAAACTCTTTCAATTTGGACCAGTCCAAAATTTGTCCTTCGGTAAAGGGTTAAAAAGTTGAGCCATGCTTTGTGAAAAAGGGGTTTAACCCTTTACCGCACAATGCCGCTTTTAAAGCCCCTGGAAAAGAAGCCTTTTGAAAACATTGTGGGAAAAGGAGAAAATGCTGGTAACCAGCATTTTCTCCTTTTCCCACAATATTTTCTTCCCCATCAAAGAAAAGAATCACCATTTGAGCCACATTAAAACTGTCGTCTGCAACTGCTTTCAATTTGGACAACGCCAAAATTTTGTTGTCTGGTAAATGGTTAATGTATCTCCAACAAGCACCGATCCAGGGCAGCCTGTACAGACTGTGCAGGCTGGCCTGGGTCATAACTTTTTGCTACTGTTAAATTTTCTGCATGTCAAAGGACCATTCTACGTCATGATTCAGTTTGTTGTTAGACAAAACAGATTTTTTTAATCCGTAATTATGTGATGGCTTGCTTGGTATATTGCTGCACGGAGATGTGTAACAACCACTTTTGCCATGGCTCAGTTATATGTGCAAAGTAAATGGTAGATAGGGTTACTGCCTACACACTAAACTGGTCCCCATTGTAAATATAAATATTACAACTAGCACAGGCTATTGTGTCGGTACTTTTCATTGGCCATATGAATATCATTGAATAGCCAATCAGAGCATCTTACACATTTCTAGTTTTGCCGTATAGGACCTGGTAACATGGTGATTTTTTGCACAATTTGAAATTCGTAATCGAAACTAAATTAATATTAGCAGAAATCAATTTAAAAAGGCGATACCATATATAAAATTCCCTTATTTGTGAGGTCAAAATTATTGGAAATTCTACTGTACATGAAACGAGAGTGACCTCCCATGCATCTCGCGATATCGCTGTTCTAAAAATAGACTAGCAGTATTCTGCCCATTTTCAATAGCCTGTACCGATCCCTACACACTTGCTGTATCTGGGAAGGTAACCAATCTACCTAAACACATGAAACCATATTGTCATCATACATCAAACTTTGCTAGATACAGAATACAAGGAGTAATTTTTTGATTAACTCTTTACCAAACGACAAAATTTTAGACCAGTCCAAACTGAAAGCCTTTGCAGACGACAAAATAAATGCGAATCAAAAATTGAAATTTGTCTTTAGAAGAGTAAAAAACATTGTAGGGAAAAAGAGAAAATGCTGATTACCAGCATTTTCTCCTTTTCCCACAATATTTTCAAAAGGCTTCTTCTTCAAGGTCATTAAAACTCGGGATTTGGTAAAGGGTTTAAAAATGGGTAATAAGTCAAATAGTAATATCTCTTCAGGTCTTCACTAAATCCTATGTTGTGTGTACTCATAAAAACACCCTAATGTGTACCCATGACAAAGGTTTTAGAACAGAAATAATACTTTTAAAATGAAAAAAAAAAAGGACTTTTATAATGATGGACCTCCATTGCATGTTCTACTAAAATGAAGGGCTCTCGTAGATATTAGATAGATATGTAACAAGGTACCTATGTGCTACTTTCTGTAATAAATATGGAAACTTACCTGAGCTATGGCAAGAAACTGGTAGGACGGGAATCTGAAAAAGTTAGATACAATGTAAATCAATCATTTAATATAAAAACAAAAATCACAAATAAAAAAATCATCTTGGGAAAAAAAATGAGACCTATAGAACTGACTGATTGATTGTATGGTGTTTAATGCCGTTTTCAACATCATTTCAGTTATATCGCGGCGGCCAGTGCACCTATCCATGCTTTCCTGGAATTTCTTTTACCAGTGCTCCGCACAATATTCTTTCCAAGCCACTGGCTGCTTTCCCACATAACCATCGTCGAAACAATGGTCAGCGGTGAGAGAGGAATGAATCCTGTCACAATGACTATCATCAATCCTTGGAAAGAAATTGACCAAGCCGGGGATCGAAGAGACCTATAGAAATAAAAAATATTTTTCTAAATGTTTTACCTCTTTACCAAACAACAAAATTTTAGACTTGTCCAAATTTATTGCATGTGCAGACCACAAAATAAATGTGACTCAAAAATTGAAATTTGTTTTCAAAAGGGTAGAAAACATTGTGGGAAAAGGAGAAAATGCTCGTTACCAGCATTTTCTCCTTTTCCCACAATGTTTTCAAAAGGCTTTTTCTGTAAGGTCATTAAAAGTCAGGATTGAGTGGTAAAGGGTTAACAAAAATGATCGAGTTCTTCATGTACCAAAGATGACAATAATTATTAAGCTATTCTTTATTCAGTAGAATTCATACTTGGCACAATCTGTGTTCACGCACAATCTCCTGCAACAAGGGTATTACTGTTTTTCAAAAATATCAAAACCATAAATAACCTAGATTTATGTATTTCCTGACATTTTTCAGTACAGACAAAAACATACATCACCGCTGGATGCCTGGATGTAGAATAGAATGGTTTGAATTTTTTTCCATATAAACGTCGGTGTAGGCACTGCGAATGTTTACATGGCAATACTGCGGGTACAACAGACAATATTATAGGTTATACACCTCTAGAGATTTAAAAAACGGGCGACGGTAATTCCATATTGAGAATGGAAAGTCGGATAGTCAATGAGGAAAATCCCATGGTGGTGTTTTTCGATCATTTTTGTTTCGTATGTGAGGTAGTGCATGTAACCAATATTTGTTACATGAAGTTTAATTTCATAACATGATTTACGCAGGAATATGCACAAGTAGGAACACTGGTGTAGGGTGAATTTCCTCTAGACAACATTTAAAATGAGAGCTTACAACATAGGAGTTTGTAAAGAAGATTAATGACAATTAAACAAATAATATTTGCAAACTTAAGTTTTTCGGAACAAGCAATTCAACTTCCGGCATCTTTCAGCTCTGCAGACTAAAGCTTTCAAAAACATTTTGGGAAAGGGGCAGGTGCAGTCCTATTTATAAGCCCCTATGTATGTTACTTTTCATTTTGACATTCATTGTGTACATAGGGTCATTTCGGTTCCTTCATAATTTCCTTTAGTAAACACTGACATCAAATTTTGTTGTTGTTTCAACAGCAAATTCGAATACTTTTAACCCTTTCCCAAACGACAAATTTTGGACTAGTCCAAATTGAAAGAGTTTGCAGACGACAATTTCAAATTTGATGAAAATGGCAGAAAGGTCTCAAAACGGGTAGAAAACACTGTGGGAAAAGGAGAAATTGCTCGTTACGAGCAATTTCTCCTTTTCCCCCAGTGTTTTCAAAAGACTTGTACTGCAGACACCTGAAAACCAGGGCTTGTTTGGTAAAGGGTTAACTGAACTTGTTCAATAACATATACATTAGAACTAAGACAGATGGATAATTTCTTCATCGAAAAAGGATATTTGTACAAAACTAAAATGGAAGGAATAACTTCTCTTGACGTTTTGTTCCACCTAGATTCTACACTACTCTGCCTCGAAAGCATTTTTTGATCAAGATGTGAAAATGCAACAAAAGCAGATTATTTTAACATTTTTATTAGAAAATATTGCATTAGATACAATAAAAAACATGTCTTCAAAGTTTTTTCACATTAAACTAGAGCTATCACTAAAAGTGATCATACCCCCCACCAGCTCCTTGTCACAAAACAGCTCTTTGTCACAGAATGCAGAATGGTTTCGTAAAAAAAAAAAGAGTTGAAAAAAAAAGTGGGAAAAGAGTTATGGTACTTGTAAACTGCACTTCTCATTAATGTGGTCTATCTGTATATGAAGTTTGATGTCACTAGCTTAAATGATTCAGAAGTTATGCCCCGGACAAATATCCAAAGTTAAAACTTACAAAGGGCAGTAACTCGAAAAATAAATGGAATAGAGTTATCGTTCTTGTACACTGCACTTCGCCTTATAGTGATCTATCTGTGTGTGAAGTTTGAAGTCATAAGCTTCTATACTTTGGAAGTTATACCCTGGACAAAAATCCAAAGTTAAAATTTACAAAGGGCAATAACTCGAAAAATAAATGAAATAGAGTTACTGATCTTGTACACTGCACTTCTCCTTAATGTGATCCAACTTTGTGTGAAGTTTGAAGTTCCTAGCTTCTGTACTTTGGAAGTTATGCCCTGGACAAAAATCCATAGTTAAAATTTACAAAGGGCAACAAGCTTAAGGGGACCAATTCGGCAACCAATGGCAGCAAGGTCGTGAAAATTGCACATGCACAATTTCATATGTACCCAAATATTATGTGTAAATTTCAGTGCAGTACTTGAAAAACTGTAGGAAAAAAGCTCCAGACAAAATTGTGTCTCCACTTCGTGGTGGGGGGGTATAATAAGTCTTAATCAGCTGTACTTAACCTACATTTGTGAGCCGCAGCAGAAGTGAATAACCTATTTTCCACCTGACAGAAGCCTGCATCAGGCAAAGATCTAGAAACTATCAAAAATTCAAATCCAGTTCGATGATTGTGTTCCATGTGTTATTTTTTGTTGCTATTAAACAAAATGTTGTGGGAAAATGTGTGTTGATTTTTTATTTTCAATTTAGTATCAGTGGGCTTTCAAATAAAGATAAGCCCCTATGTACATTATTTTTCATTCTGACATTCATCGTGTACGTAGGGTCTTATCGGCTCCTTCATAGTTTCCTTTAGCAAACTCCGACAACGAATTTTGTCGCTGTTTGAACAGCAAATTTGGATACTTTCAAGTGAACTTGTTCAATAAAATATACATCAGAAGTAAGATAAATGAATAATTTCTCGACTGAAAAAGGATATTTGTCCAAAACTTGCCTATTTATGAGCTAAATCCATTCCGATTCAACACCACTCTGTTTTGTTATGAATTGCCGTGGAAGAGATATGATTGTTCCGAATGAACCGTCATGTGCGGATCAATGCAACTAACAGAATGGTATTATGTCTTTTTTTAAAACGAAATTTTGTTCGCTTCGGTCATGTTTGATTATTGTAACAGATTTCGTTCATAAACTTAAAGTCAATTCTTATTTGTTATGCAACCGTCTGCATGACTGAAAAACATGGCGGCGACTGTCCGCAATCCAACTTGCAAGTGATTTTATTGAACTCTGAATGAATCTGCCCATTATTTATCAAGACAGCGGCTGAATATTTTCAAAAAAAGTTCTATCTACAGGTAAATGAAGTTCTCTTTTGTTATAATTCTGGTTTTAAACAAGATCAGATTTGCTACATAGAACTGAATGGGACCCGTTTAGACGTAACATGCAATAAGAAAAACCAAACGTGAAATGTCCGATGATAAATGTTGAAAGGTATACGTCTAAATATTTGGACTAGGGCAAGTGCTGGTTAGAACCGATTGATCATTCAACAAAATGATTTCCGTATTGTTGAGAAACACTTTCCTCCAAACCTTCGTCCTTGAGGTTACCTGCCTTGGCTTCAGATAGGGTATGACGGACATCCAGGCACTTTCGTTGATCACGTGATAGTAACCGACCCGGAGGTGAAAATAGACGTCATCTTTAATAGTATTTGATAGTGAACGAGTCATATTTTAACACCGAAATTCATTGTAAAAACGATAGATATGCCGAAAATCTGCAGTGCCATTTGGAAAAATAGAAAATGCTTTTATCCAGCATTTCTCTTTTTAAATTTCGTCTAAAATTTTGCCATTTGTGCCAAGAGTAAAGGGTTAACTCCTTACCACCAGGGATCGTATATTACATGCAATTTACGATCCCTGTTACCGCACAACAAAAATAACGACTTGTCAAAAACTGAAAATGTTTGCAGACAACACTTTAAACACTGGTCAAATGATTAAATTTGTCTTTGATAGGATAGAAAACATTGTGGGAAAAAGGAGAAAATGCTGGTTACCAGCATTTTCTCCTTTTCCCACAATGTGTTCTAAAGTCTTCTCTATCAGGGTCATTAAAAGTCGTAATTGTGTGGTGAAGGGTTAAATTGGCTCAAGGTATTAGTTATGTAAAAGTTAAAAAAAAAAAAACATTGTGGGAAAAGGAAAAAATGCTGGTCATCTGCATTTTCCCTTTTACCCACATTGACCAAAATAATAAAATTTGAACTTGTCAAAACTCAAAAGCACTTGCTGACAAAAAATTAGATATGGCTCAAATAGTGATGAAATATCCTGTTTGGGGTTAGAAAGACTTTGGGAAATGAAAAAAATACTGATTACCAGCATTTGCTTTGTTTCTTTAACTTGTCCAGTTTGAAAGCCCTTGTAGATCACAAGGTCAATATGGCTCAAAATGATGGTGTTACAAGGGAGAAAACATAGTGGAAAATGGAGAAAATGCTGGTTTCCTGTATTACTTGTATTATCAAATGTTTTAATCTGTAACTTTTTACCAAACAATCCCATATTTCAATGACTGTGGAAAGTAACTTTGGAAAACATTGTGGGAAAAGAGAAAATGCTGGTAACCAGCATTTTCTCCTTTTCCCACTATGTTTTATCCTTCCTAATCCAAAATCCATCATTTGTGTTGCACTTAATTCGTCATCTCCAAATACCTTCAGTTTGTACAGGTCTATCAAGAATATTGCCGTATGGAAAGATTAAAGATAGATCTAATGTTTGCAGGAAAATTTGGGAAAGGAGAAAATTGTCTATCAAATGCAACATTAATTTTACTAGAAATCTGCATTTTCTTCTTTCCCTCAGTGTTTTCTGCTCCTAGAGATCAATACCATCTTCTAAACCCTTTTTAATATGCTGTCTAGATAAGCTTTGAATTTGGACCATTCTAAGTTTCTTGTGTGATTGGAGTAATTTATGACCCTCAGCAGGTGGCTGGACATTTCGGCCCATAACAATTTCGGCCCATTACAATTTCGGCCCATAACAATTTCGGCCCATAACGATTTCGGCCCATGATTGGTGTATCATAAATATTGCACAACCTGACGAGTCCTTTTACTAAATGTTTGGTGCATAAAATTTTGCTTTTAAACATTGTTTGTTTTGCATCAATAAACATTTTGGATATTTGTTTTACGTCCTGGTAGAATGTTTACACATGGTAAAAGAGTGTGTACAATGTGAGCAAAGGAAAACCAATATAATCATACGGCAGACGTTAAATCTTGGTTTGTATCGAAAATCAGACTGTAAATATCATGTGTAGTCCGGTGTAGACCTACGCCATCCACAAAAGATACTAAGTTGCCGTCGACAGTAGAAGAGTTTAGAACTAAATTTCCCATCTCCTAAATTTTGAATTATCTAAGTTTAGCATCAGGTAGCGAACGTTATAAATTGAAGAGTTTTCATCACTTTAAAAGTACAATCTGATCTTGATCTAAGCTCTCCATGATACTTAGGTCTCCGTCGGAACTAAAATGGTCAAGTTAAATCCGTTGTTTATTGATCTTTTTACCTTCTTTTTTGAAAGCAAATTTAATCATACTCTCTTTCTTTGGTCCTCCAATCTGGGTTAAGGGTTTAAACCATCCAGTATCAGTAATGTCATAATATCGTCTAAGATATCTGTCGAATTTAGGTACACGCTTCGTCGCGTTTTATTATCTTAGGTGTTGTGAATCTGGTCTCCTTGACAACCAAGTACATGTGAAACGGATATTTTATAATCATATTGTGCTAATTAGAAGTACGGAGCAGTGCAATTAGTAATAACATGTCATAATTGCCCTAAAATAGTGGTGATCAAAGACAACCGATATCAATAGAACTTCCAAGTTCCTGACTTGTATACTGTAACAAATTTGTGCTAAATTTCTCCTCCAGATCACTTTTTCTGGGGTTCTGAAATACTTGTATCACAATCTCATTCTGATTTCAATTCTTAGTGTGTATGTGAATATGCGCTGTTCTAAATGCTATTTTAAAATACTGCAAGGCATGGGTTAAAAAAAAATGAAAACCCATGACAAACCTAGTATCCAATTGACATCGTCCGATCATAGCCCCTTCAAATTGACTTTTTTTAAAACCTAGATAACAACTTTATATAGCTGACTTGTATAGACGCTATATAATTTATAATGTTGGAGCTGGGATATCAGTCACTACGAAAAAGGTCAGAATATTTCTTATGAAATAAAGTCTATTATCGAATGACGTAGATCGGAAAGAGGGAGGTGTTTACTTGTCAGCGTGAGTGCTCTAAAATTTGTTTAATTTAAGGCGGGGGAAAATAATTGAATGGATGCAACTTCAGTAATCATTTTCAATAATAATTGGCACAATAAGTCTGGTTTGGTGCATTTTCTTATTCGTGATAATTGATTGTTTACCAAGGATTCATGTTTTTCACCCTTTACCACACAATTCCGAGTTATAACGACCCCCAAGGAAAGAGACTTTTGGAAACAGTGTCAGAAAAGGAGAAAATGATGATAACCAGCCTTGCCTCCTTTTACCACCATGTTTTCTACCCACTCAAAGACAGATTTCATAATTTGTGCAACATTTACTTCAACGTCTGAAATTACTTTCAATTTCGATCAGTCTATAATTTTGTCGTTTGGTAAAAAGTTCAAAGAAATGGTAAGGTAATTGTTTTTTCAATTTATTTCACTATAGCATCCAGATCATAGAAGAATTTAATTGCTTAGCACTTAATTTTTCTCCTGACCTAAGTTTACCCTATCGATGTCGTGGGTGCTAATTCACTGTCTACATGTAATAATTCTAAACAACACGGGATTTTTAGAAGGATTGCATATATAAAACGTTTTTCATGCTGAAGCCTAAATTAACACTTTCATTTGTTCCATGGTAAAATTGAGGAAAAAAATGGAATTGTAGTATTGCCACTTCCCAAATTTTCATAAAAAAAAAAAAATTTTAAAGGGACATCTGGAATTTCAAAATTCCTAGAAATTAGTCCTTAATGAAGGCTCTGCATAAGGAACTATCCTTAGAAAACATACGTTCTTCAGCTAAAACTGAGTTTGAAATTAGTTATGATTGGCAAGTTTACAAGTCTGGAAATGCCTTTGTGTTATTTCAAACGATGACACTAATCCTCCCTTACCCAATACACAACACGGCAGTTTTGTTTGGCAAACCTTCAAAGGTGTAGACCAGCAGCTAAAACAATGTCATATAAAAGCAATCAATCAACACAAAGAGTAGTACCAAAACGGGTCGGAGCATGCAAGCTGACAGACAAACAAACAGGGAAACATTCAAGTGTCTTTTAATTGGTATTTAGACTATGGGCCGAAATTGTAATGGGCCGAAATTGTTATGGGCCGAAATGTCCCGGAATCCCCTCAGCATATCCCTCCTTGGTAAAGATCAAAGGAGGGTGATGTGGTGGTGTTTATTGGATAAATTTAGTGAAACAATGAAACATCCTTTGACTTCCAGAGGCTCCTTAACCCTCTACCACTAATCAATTTGCAGATAATAAATATAATATGGTTCACCTAATGTGATTTGTCTGAAGGAGAATAGTAAGCATCTTCCTTTTCCCACAATGTTTTAAAAGGCCTGTTTTGTTTTTTTTTCAGGGACCTCAAAACACTGGGTAACCCGGTTGTATATGGTAAAGGATTAACTGGTTATTTTTTTACAACCACAGGGTTTTATGGACCCCTGACTGTTATCTTTGAGCCATAAAACCTTTGACATAGCAATTCAGTCAAGGATTATACATATATATTTTTTCAAAACAAATATCATTTTGTATCAGTTACACATTTCTTACAGTGGAATTAGATGTTCAAGGTGTGAAACCATTACGGGTAAAATAAATTACTTTATCTTACCACAATTCATTTTTTGGATTTGAACATTTCACTATGTCGATAAAAAGGTTTTATATTCTCCTTTTTTTAAGGGGGTGGGTGGGTGTCAGTATTTTACACTTGGCCAGTTAAAAGCGGTTGCACACATGTAAACTAAATATTGATCAATTGATGACATTTACATGTATTCTGATTTTAAAGTGGTAGACAACATTGTGCAAAAAGATGACAATGCTGGCTGCTAGGAACCACTGTTAGCATTTTCTCTTTGTCCCATAATGTTTTTGAAGGCAACCATTGAGGTGGTTGAAACACTGGATTGAATGTATTAAAAGGATTAAATGACTTTCAGCCATGGATAGATCAATAATGCAATATGCAATGACACTGACAGAAATGAAAATTCATTCTTAATTATTAATGATCAAGCACGTTAGAGCAATTATACCTTTACCACACAATCCCAG
Source organism: Tridacna gigas (assembly GCA_945859785.2). Lineage (NCBI taxonomy): Eukaryota > Metazoa > Mollusca > Bivalvia > Cardiida > Cardiidae > Tridacna > Tridacna gigas. Next base: position 780,282 of record OX244032.2, on the reverse strand, counting down.
CTTTGAGCGAGGAAAAAAACTTTAGAAATATGGTGGAAAAGGTAACAAGCAATTTCTGCTGACACTTCGCACCTCGCGCCCAGTCCCTCATACCTACTATGACTGGGTGGTTTCACCTCTACCCCGATATTAGTCAACACTACATGCATAATATTAAATCTATTTGTAACAAAATTCTTGGTCCGCAATAGTTTGTGATCGCAAAAAATGGTTCTTATTCCACGATCAAAATCTCGATCAGCCTATAGTAATAGCTGGTTGCTATGTAACATTTTCACCTCCGAAAATAGCGTCCGCTCGTTGCTACGGGAAGTGACATCACGCCGACATACTCTATACAAGACTTCAATTAATGAAGTGAACAGTAGCCACAAAACTTGGTACGAATGCCATGGGGGCGAATTAAAGCAAACTGTCAAACCTATGAATAGAAAACTTTCAAGAAGAAAACTTACTTGTAAGTTGTGAGAACAATTTTGTTTGATACGATTATCAAAAAAGAAGCTATTCCGTAACATAACGCTGATCCCAGCCTCGCAAACAGCGAGTGCGTCGGTGGAGAGGCTTGCACGTCAGGCATTTCGGTCGGATTGGGAAGAAAGTCCTTCAGAGTTAGCGTTCCTGAAACATACGGTGCGCTGTTAGAATAATACTTGGCGTAAAAACTTGCCAAAATGGAGAAAGAAAGGTAATAATTTGTTGGAAGCGGACTTAAACAAAGTTTTTCCCTTTGTGTTAAACCGCTTTTTTTAAGTTCTTTTTATTCTTGAATACCAATTAGAGCCAATAAATACATAAATTTTTACTCATTTGCTGCATGGGAAAAAACCGGCGGAAAAATGAAAATTTAGCGTTACAAGAGTAGACAAGTTGTCCTCTTATAATTAAGTGTCACTTCATCCAAACGATAATTGATTCTTTTATCTGCTTCCAATGTCTTTATTCAAATTCTTCAAAATCTTAGCGGGAAAATATTGTAACTGTAGTGTAAGAGGTTAAGACTAAATTCAAAGGCTAACGGCTTCTGCAAACAGCGATACAATTTCAAAACTTTTATTGTGGTACTTGCTCATATTTACACTGTGCTTTGCGGAAGTTAAGTGATTAACCTATATTGTGATGTTTTTATGAACCACTGTCCCCCTTAGCAAAAGGTGCAGATCAAGATCAGCCTGTAAGTCCGTCCAGTCTGATCTTGATCTTCCCTCTTCCTTGCCCCCTCAAATGGCTGTTTTAAAACTTTATTCTCCTTTAATAAATATGATAGATTCCGAACATATGCTAGTTTATTCAGATGATTATTTTACCACAGCAGGATAAGGTTCAATACAAAAAAAAAGAAAACTGAATATTCAGTTATTCGAATATTGACACGACCAACCTCGTCTGCTGCTTTACTGCTTTGATGAATAGATAAGTGAATAAGTAGACAAATTAATCTATTTCGCGTTTATAATGGAACAATTTATTTCTTATTCATGCACCATTCATGGGTGATTTTTGCAATTATGTAACATGTCAGTGTTCCAGCGACTTTTCGCCTCTCATTCCTGATGAGGTGAGAAAAGTAGTCAGTGACATGGAAAGAAAGTTGTATCAGAATTGGTGTGAGAAAGCCAGGAAACACATGCGTAGTCAAGGCACTGACCGCCGTGATATGACCTACGCTGTTATGCCAATACAAACAAACAAACAAGCATGTTTGTCGATCAACATCGGTCGGTCTGGCAAAAAATGAATGTTAAAAGTAGGTTAAAAGTTGCCAGGCTGCTCTATCTTTTGTTTACTTTTAACCTGAATTTGAAATTCACTTTTTTGCCAACGACTAACGGTTGAAACGAATTCAACAGATTGTCATTTTCACTATATTTTCCATACTTTTAAAATGTATTTGTTCGAATTTAAATGCATTTTAACACTCAAATTGTTTATTTTCGGCCACTACTGGGCCTTTAAGGTCACTTATGGTTCAGTACAGCTTTGACAGCTATCCAAAGAGCATTACTTTAAGACTTGATATATACATGTATTACCATTTCTTCATTCGGTTTCATTATACCAAGGAGTAGATCATAAGCCAGCGCATTCAGCTACTCCGAAAAACGGGTATTTGCCTGTAAAAATATATGCTGCTTTTCCGTCAGTGTTTTCAATCCCAGCTGCTGTCTGCTGCAAAAACTTAAAGCTGACAGCAGCATAGGCGAAAACATGGACTTTGGCTGGCGGCACAGATCAAGATCAGACTGCACTAAACATGCAATCCGATCTTGGATCCATACCGTCCACTTGCTCAGTTATGCCAGGAACTCTGCTCAGTGCTGTAAGATGAATTAAACATCTACTAGCGTTTTAGTGAATTGTATTTTCAGGCGTCGAAAGAGGTCGATTTTATACTTGGGCCATTCTCTGGCAAAAGGGGGCTTAATGCATCCCTGTGATCCATGATACCAAGAAAGTCATCACATAATTATGGATCCATAAAATCCATTTTCTAAAACAACCAACTGAATCATAAGGTACACAGGTCCTTTGACATAAAGAGAATTGACCGATAGCAAAACGTTTCGGCCCAGGTCAGCCTGCGCGGACTGCGCAGGCTGACCTGGGTCGATACTTTTTGCAGATGCACTAAGCCCCCTTTTCACAGACCATGGCTCAGTTATTTTTGGCGCTGAACGACTTAACTTTTTACCAGACGACAAATTTTTTTGACTTCTTTAAATCGGAAGTATTTGCAGACGACAAATTAAGTGTAACTCAAATGGGTGAAAATTTCTTTGAAAGGGTAGAAAACATTTTCGGGAAAGGAGAAAATCCTGGTTTCTAACATTTTCTCCTTTTTTCAACAATCTTTTCAAAAGCCTTCTTCCTCAAGATCGTTAAAACTCGGGATTGTATGGTAAAGGGTTAAAAGGCTGTATCTGTGAGAAGTGAGCAATATTTTCGATTCTTTTTTTCCTCCAAAGTCTTTTAGTGCCCTTTCAGAGCTGTATGGCGGGAGAAAAAGTCAGGTTATTACTACATGCAGACAACTCTTCTCGTCGTACAGAAAACCTCTTTTGAAAACAATGCTGGGAGCGGAGAACAAGCTTGCCGAGGAAGATAATTGGCTGAACTGGGGATTCGAATCAGCGAGCCCCCGTTTTCAAGGCCTGTATGTAGTTTTACAGATTGAGCTTCCGGGCTTGGCACGTCTAGATTTAATTAGATATCGAAGCATAGAGACTTAGATTAAACTGCACAAACTTTCAGGCTGATCTTGGTCTAGATTAGTGAGTGCATTACTGTACGTATAAAAGTATAAAAAAATTTACCCCTCTTCAACGCAATCCCGAGTTTTAATGCCCCATAGAAACAGGACTTTTGAAAACACGACGGGAAAAGGAGAAAATGCTGATAAGCAGCATTTTCTCCGTTTCCCACAACGTTTTCTTTCCAATTCGAAGACAAATTCCATCATTTGACCTACATTCAATTTGTCGTCTGCAACTGCTTTCAATTTTGACCAGTCTGGAATTGCGTCGTGTAGGAAAGAGTTACAAAACTACATTTAACTCTTTCGGCGCCAAATAAACAAACTTTGCTTCTTTTGATGGTTGTAAATACAATCCACTGAGTCTCCGGAAGACTTTTACTATATAGGCATGACCAAACAAGCGGATGGCATAGATCAAAGATCAGACTGCACGTTCTGTGCAGTCTGATCTTGATCTATGCCGTCCGCAAAAGTCCCTGTTTTCGCCTATGGCGCTGAAAGGGTTAAAGACTTTGAAAAGCATTGTTGTTCAAGCAACTGCTACTCTGACCACATTTGATTGATTGATTGATTGACTGATTAATTGATTGTATGAAGGCTTAAGGAGGCTTAATGCATCTCCGTGACGTATTATACCATGCCGGTCATGACGTCATTGTGGACCCATAAAATCTATTTATTGTGACAACCGACTGAATCATGAAGTAGAATGGCCTTTGGTCATACAGAAAATGGACCAACAGCGAAAAGTTTCGGCCCAGGTCAGCCTGCGCGGAGTGCGCAGGCTGACCTGGGTCGATACTTTTCGCAGGTGCATTAAGCCCCCTTTTCACAGAGCATGGCTCATACATATGTCATTTGCGAAGTGTGTAAACCAAGATCAGAGTGCACATCTATGATGTCTGAACTTGGCCTACATTCTTCATTATCTATTTAATTGTCGTTTTCAACATTATTTCATTTAGATCGCGGAATCCAGTGCGCCTATCCAACCTTTTCTCGAGTTTGATTTACCAGTATTTTGCACAATATTCTTCCCAAGCCACCGGCTGCCTTTCGACATAACCATCGTCAAAACAGTGATAATCGGTTGGAAAGAAATGAATCCTGTTGCAATGACTATATCATCAATCCTCGTAAAGAAATCGGCCGAGCCAGGGAATCAAACCAGCGACCCCCTGTTCTCAAGTCCTGTGCGATACCGACTGTGCTTCCGGGGGCTCGATGTGGGGTAAAGAAGGAACAGAAAAAACAAAAACAAGAGATACTTCGGTCTACGTTTTTTTTTTTTTTAAATCGTGGTTATTAAGTACATTACTTGTAAATATGAGTCATGCTCTGTGAAAAGGGGGCTTAATGCAACTGCGAAAAGTATCGGCCCAGGTCAGCCTGCGCAGTCCGCGCAGGCTGACCTGGGCCGAAAGTTTTCGCTATTGGTCAATTTTCCGTATGTCAAAGGACCAGTCTACCTTATGATTCAGTCGGTTGTTAGACAAAATTGATTTTATGGATCCATAATTATGGGATGACTTGCCTGGTATCATCCATTACGGAGATGCATTAAGCCCCCTTTTGCCAAAGCATGAGTCATATATAAATTTCGTTAATCTAACTACAAAAATACAAAAATAAAGGAGCCATGCTCCGTGAAAGAGGGTTTAACGCATCTGCAAAAAAAGTATCGACCCAGGTTAGCCTGCCCAGTCCGCGCAGCCTGACCTGAGTCGATACTTTTTGCTATTAGTAAATTCTTTGCATGCCAAAGGACCATTCTACCGCCAGATCCATTCGGTTGTGAGACAAAGGGGATTTTTATGGATCCATAATTATGTGAACATTTGCTTAGTAAAATGCATCACGAAAATGCGTTAAACCCCCTTTTTTCACAGAACATATCTCAACTTAAACCGTTGTCTGTGGATACATCCCTTGACAATTTACTGTTTAGCTGATCTTCTGCAAACGCCTTTTTTTGTCGTGCTGACGTTGACCACTTTCAAAAACATGGTGACAAAAGGATTGTTCGCCCGTAACGGTCATTACCCGACAATGGATAATAAAATACATTAAGATACACTTTACATGCATACATCTGTATGTTACAAGCAATATATCTCTTTGCCACACTCTTTCGAAAGTGGTCCGAGGTCAGACAAAAGAAGTCGCCTGCATGTAGAAATGCGCTAAGTTGCTAATGTCTGATAAGCTTCTTTTCTTCAAAGTGCGAGCTAAAATCTACAAGTCTTGTGTAAAAGAGAAAAAAAAAAAAAAAAATACATGCGCCATGCTCTGTAAAAAGGGGATTTAATGCATTCGCAAAAAGTATCGATTCAGGTCAGCCTGCGCAATTCGCGCAGGCTGACCCGAGTCGAAATTTTTTGCTACTGGGCAATTTCATTCATGTCCAAGGACCATCTTATCTCAGGATTCAGACTGTTGCTAGACAAAATGGATTTTATGAATCCATATTTATGTGACGACTTTTTGCTTGGTAAAGTGCACCGAGAAGATGTATTAAACACCCTTTTGCCAGAGTATCGTTCATGTAACTGTACAATATCAAATGGGGAAAAACGAGCCATGCTCTGTGAAAAGGGGGCTTAATGCATCTGCGAATAGCATCGACCCAGGTCAGCCTGCGCAGTCCGCGCAGGCTGACCTGGGCCGAAACTTTTCGCTATTGGTCAATTTTCTGCATGTACCAAGGACCAGTGTACCTTCTGATTCAATAGTTGTTATACAAAACTGATTTTATGGATCCATGATACTGTGATGACGTGCTCGGTAGAATTCATCACGGAGAAGCATTAAGTCCCCTTTTCACAGAGCATCGCTCAAATACATGTACGCACAAATGAATCCAAATGACTTATTTTGCTAGTCTGTAAAATAGCATGATGTCTTTGAGAGCTTAAACACTGGCCGTCCTTGACACAAGATGACCTTTTGCTCTTTTATTCGTGTCGTCCCTAGGTTTTACCACTTTGAGGCTGGGGACGAACAGTGTCTTGCCTTGGGACAGTAAGATAACGTGACCAGCCAACGCCACCATTGCGTATCGAACTGGGACGTCCTAATTATAAATTCAAGGCCTTTACCACTGAATAACCAAAAGATTCCTGAATAATCAGTATGATAAATGTTTGGCTCTATGCCAAACAACAAAAATCTATTGCCACTATCCAAATTAGCAGAGGAGAATTTAGATTTGACTTAATTGGTTGAATTTGTGATTGGGAGGGCATGGAACATTGTTAACAAGAAATATTTTTTAAAAAGATAGACGGCGTATATTTGCCAGCTAATGGGCAGGGGCCCGTAGAATAAACATGTCTACATTTTTTGGTTGGCTTTGTGTTTGGAGGGCATGGAACATTGTTAACAAGAAATATTTTTTAAAAAAAGATAGACGGCGTATATTTGCAAGCTAATAGGCAGGGTCCGTAGGATAAACATGTCTACATTTTTCACCACAGGGACCCTTAGAATAAACATAGCTATAATTTTGACCAATTACATTTTTTTATTTGTTAATTATGCTACTAGTACCAAAAAGTAGGTCAAAAGCCAGCACATTCAGCTACGCCGAAAAAGAAGGAGAAATGCTGGTTACCTGCGTTGATTAGAGAATTTCAAAGTGACAAATTTAGAGAATCGTGAAAAATAGATGTAGACGAGTTTTTACTATGATAAGTATTGTCTAATTTCCTTCGAGAACTTAAACATTTCAGTGCTCTAGGTGAAAACACGGGGCATTTTTAGACGGTAAAGATCAAGATCAGACTGCACGTTCTGTGCAGTCTGATCTTGGATCTATACAGCCCGCCTGTACAGTCAAGCTTACTCGCTAAAAATCTTTCGGAGTGTTAGTGGATTGTATTGTCAGTCATCGAAATTGATCGAGGTTCTAATAAAGGAGCCATGCTCTGTGGAAAAGGCGCTTAATGCATCTGCAAACAGTATCGGCCCAGGTCAGCCTTCGCAGTCCGCGCAAGCTGACCTGGGCCGATCTTTTTGCTACTGGTCAAATTTCTGCATGTCCAACGACCAGTTTACCTCACGATTTAGTCGGTTGTTAGGCATAAGATGACATTCAGCTTCCTTCAAAAATGTGTCTGCTGGGTTTTCCTTCAATGCCTTGTCCAAAGGCACTGAAATGTGACCAGCAGCGCCCGTGCAGATCGAACCAGGACTTCCAGTTTACAAATCCAACTTCCATGAACTCAACATAAATCTAAGTTCAATACATGAGTACATATCAAAACAATGTAACAGCGGTCTCAAAAAGAGAAATTACTCGTTGCAAGTATTTTCTCATTTTGACACTCATTGACTGTACTCTGCAACTTTGGGTATACTTAAGACTAAAATTTGTTAGGGAAAAAATAAACAATACAATGTACAGAAATTACACGCAAAAATCTCCAAAATAAGTCACTAGTCTACCATATATAATGCCCTTTTTGTAGTATACATGCGCTTCTGTTGTAACCCTAGACGTGTCCGAGCGCTTAATCACTCGACTTCTTTGTCACAGGATGGCCCTTAGTTACATCAAAAAGGTTAGGTAAAACTGGAATTTCATAGTCACAAAACTGGCCCATAAATCCAAGTTTACAGTTACAGAATTCTGTTCCATTAGAGAACACCTCACATCGTCCGTGTTTACCGCAGTCTAAACAACATTTTGTGTCACAGAACAAACCGGAAGCTCCCTTATCGCACTGGCAGGTAAATGTAAGAGATGAACCCTTGTCTTGTGTCGAACAAGAACCATACTGGCAAGCAAGCCCAGCTATACACTGTCTGTCTTTAAGTTTATGAGGTTTGTACGACTTTGAACAAACGTCATGGTCGGAACCGTCCTCTTCTGTTGTGTGAACCAGACGCACGTCACGATACTTTGTTGTGCTGGTATCAAATAAAATGTTCTTACTGCCTTTCAATAAAATATCGAGAAGCTTCGAAATTTTCTGGTGACTAGTCGTCAAGTTTCCTTGATTTTTCAGAATGGCATCACCTTGTCCATGAGGTTTTGGTTCAGATGTGATACTTGGCTCTCCAGTTTGGTTACTAAGCTCACAACGTAAACCCATCCAGCCAGAATAGCACGCGCACTTGAACGTGACGTCACAGTATCCATGGTGACAGTCGTTACTTGACCGACATCCACTCTCTGCGGAACGAACTTCTTTAGACTTTGTTAAATTGTTTACTGCACTGATACTTGAAAAATAAGATGTCAGGATAAATAACGTGTGGATGGAAGCCACAGATACGTATATGTATTTCATTTTATAAGCTGGCGTTTAAAAGTCTTGAGAGCTTTCGTTAGAATAGGCTATAGATCTAGATAGATATTTTTTTCTTGACGAGAAATAAATGTTTTTATCGATGAATTTTAAGACTATGATTCGCTCATGCTTTCCTGTTTATTGCAAAATAGGTTACCTTGATTACGCTTTCAGCTTCAGTCTCGCAGTTTAAGATTATTAACACGGTTTATATTGAGAAGTTTGTGCTATTTTTATCGGGAACGCCTTGGATGACGCATACGTCGAACTCTGACGTGATGCTCAATCAGCGTATTATAACGGCGCTTGTTTTAAAGGTCAAGCTTAGAGTTTTTGAGTCTGTCAACTTGACGTCAACACAATCGTTCATCCTTCGGTACAGCTGTAGAGTTTACTTGTCTCAAATTCCTTCTTCTTACCTTCTTATAAAATCTAACTATGTGTAGACGTTCCGCAGCAGACTAAATATGAACACATTGGCAAAAAAGATGAAATTGTCTATAACGGACAAGTTTACCTCTTGCCATAATATTTATATACTTTTGCACTGGTTTAGTAAACCTGAACTTACTACCAGACGACCAAATTTTGGACTTTTCCATGTTGACAGCGCTTGCAGGCAACTAATGAAAGGTGGTTCAAATGATGGAACTTGCTTGTGTAAGAGTCAAAAATATGTGGAGAAAGGGAGAAAATGCTGGTCATTAGTATATCATCTTTTTCTCACATTGTTTTCACTTCTTAAGATCACGGCTTTATTTGGTAAAGGGTTAAATAATATCGATAATGTTTACAGGGTGATTTGCTGCAAAGTTGATTCAGCACGTTACAAGTTTACTGATTACTACAGGATTGTTTGTTTGTTTGTTTTCTGAATGACATGCAGAAAATAGGCAGTTAAAAGCACATTGTTGCAGTGGGTAGAGGCCGTTTTCTTCTCTAAGTTTCAGCTGTTTACAGAAAGCTGTTTACAGCAGCGGTGTATCGAGCCCAGTAGCTCAGTCGATAACGTACAGAGCTTGATACTAGGGGTTCACAGGTTCGAATCCCCAGCCGGGCAATTTTCTGTCTAAGGATTGATGATAGTCATTGCGTCAGGAATCATTTCTCTCTCACTGCTAATCATTTCTTTTGACGACGATCATCTTGGAAAGTATCCGGCGGCTTGAGAAGAACATTGTGCTATATACTGGTTAAAGAAACTCCAGCAAAGCATGGATACGTGCACTGGCCGCTGCGCTATTAAGTCTTTCGGCGCCAAATAAATAAACTCGACTGCTTTCGGTGGCTGTAAATGCAATCCACAGAGACCCAGAATGATTTTTTATCGTAGGGGCTTGACTAATTAAGCGGACGGTACAGATCAAAGATCAGACTGCACGTTCTGTGCAGTCTGATCTTGATCTGTGCCGTCCGCAAAAGTCCTTGTTTTCGCCTATGGCGCTGAAAAGGTTAAAAGTATACACCATACGGACCAACAAAACAAATAGCAGAGGTGATAGAAACCGCACTTGTATGTTAATAAGTTTGATTGAAGAGTACAGAAGAGCCAAAAACTCGAGAGGTTACGAAACCAACGATTACGATCAATTATAATCCATTTAAGAAGCAGAAAAAAAAAATATATATATATATTCATGTCGGTGATGATAGATTTTTTGAATGGATCGGATGAGATTTGTAAAAGTGAACACGCATATAGGCGCATGAATGGTGAAATGGTATTACCTTCGCCGACGATTTTAACCGTTATCCTACTAAATAAAAGAAATAAAACTTTCAAGCCGATAGGAAAAAAACAAAATGTTCCTTTTTCAAAGGTATTTTTAGATGAAAGATATCTCCTTATCGGACAGTGTAGATCCAAGATCAGACTTCACGTTCTGTGCAGTCTGATCTTGATCTACACTGTCCGCAACAGGTCAGCGAGTCGCTCTTAGCAGCCTAAGGGTTAACTCTCTGCCTGACCCCGTCCTTTTGCTCTGGCAAAAGGGGGCTTAATGCATCTTAGTAATTTATTGTATCAAGCAAGACACCACATTAATAAGCATACATAAAATTCACTTTGTCTAGGAACCGACTGAATCATGAGGGAGAATGGTACTTTGAAAGCAGAAAATTTAAAGCTAGCGAAAAGTTTAGGCCCATGTCAGCCTGCGCGGACTGCGCAGGCTGACATGGGCTTAATTTTTTCGCAAATGCATTTAGCCCCCTTTTAACAGAGCATGGCTCATATCTTTGGTGCTTGGAGAGTCCGAGGATGCTTATAAAATGTGAATTGACATGAAGTGAGGTTCAATGTACTGATAACTGTGAAAAGATTGTGGAAAGCGGATAACGGTTTTCCCTATCTTCTTTGTCACTGTCTTTTCAAGGCAGGTATGCGTTAAAAAATTAGACTGGGTCTCTTCATGAAAATACTATCTGATCATGTCCAGGCGACCTTCGATGCTTGTATATAGTAGTTCTAGGGAGGCCGTATATCTGGGCTATATACCAAGCCCAATAGCGAAGTCGGTAGTTTAAAGGGCTTGAGACCAGGGAGTTGCTGGTTCGAATTCCAGCTCGGCTTATTTCTTTCGGAGGAATTGATGATAGTGCGTCAGGACTCATTTCTCTCTCCCACATGTTTCAACGATGGATATGTGGGAAAGCAACGTTGTAAGACTGTTGTGCGAAGTAGCGGTTAAAGAAACTCCCGGAAACCACGAATAGGTAAACTGGTCGCTGTGATATAAGTGTAATAATGTTGAAAACGGCATTAAACGGCATCAAACCACAAACATTGATTCAGATCAGACTGCGCAGACCATGAAGTGTATCTTGGATCCGCATCGTCCTAAGCTTCAATCTGAACTATCATCAAAGATCTAAAGATTAGGTAGCTTGATTGTTTGTTTACTGACTGACTGACTGACTGACTGACTGGCTCATTCATTCATTCATTCATTCAAATAAGTATTACTTCTTTTTTTGCAATAGTATTTCAGTCTCATCACAAATTGTCCGTGCCGTACTTGGGTTTTACAAGTACTAAGCTGGGGCTTTGAGGTGCGTTGCTTTGCGTGCTTTACAACATTTTTACGTGACTAGCACTGAACGTGGGTATCAAGCTAAGATCTACGCATTAAAATCCAACTTCTAAATCAAAAACCCACTGAATATTCCATTTTCAAAACAGAAAGGTTACATTTCGTAATTTTCAGCGCTTGAAGTGAGTTACCTGGTGAAGGCAACTTCAGAATAAAAAAAGGAATCTTACAAACGTCGAAGGCATTTGCAATTTGAATTAATCAAATTCAGCAACATCAATCACGATAATTGTTAACCCTTAGGTTCCAAAGCGCGATTCGAGGCGCTTTTGCAGACCGTGTAGATCAAGATCAGACTGCACAGAACGTGCAGTCTGATCTTGGATCCACACTGTCCGATAAGGAGATATTTTTTCCCCCCGAAAAATAATTTTGAAATAGAAACATTTGGGTTTTTACTATCGGCTTAAAAGTTTCATCTAACTTATTTTAGCAGGAAAAGGGTTAAGATATATTATGTGGAGTGTCGTCGACTCGTAGGTGGAAGTTACAAATGTACCAGTGTGAAACTACTAATGATGTAATGATTACATTTGTCGAAAGTTTGTCAAGGTGAGTTCGACTTCTGTAGTATCAAATAAACGAATAATCAGTTTGCTTGTTTCCCCCCGCCTTAACCCTTTCCCAAACAAGCCCTGGTTTTCACGTGTCTGCAGTACAAGTCTTTTGAAAACACTGTGGGAAAAGGAGAAATTGCTCGTAACGAGCAATTTCTCCTTTTCCCACAGTGTTTTCTGCCCGTTTAGAGACCTTTCTACCATTTTCATCAAATTTAAAATTGTCGTCTGCAAACTCTTTCAATTTGGACTAGTCCAAAATTTGTCGTTTGGGAAAGGGTTAACTCTTTACCACACAGAAAAATTTTAGACTGCTCCAAATTGGAAGCATTTGCAGACGACAAAATAAATGTGACTGAAAATTTGAATTTTGTTTTGGGAAAGGTAGAAAACATTGTGGGAAAAGGAGAAAATGCTGGTTACCAGCATTTTCTCCTTTTCCCACAGCGTTTTCGAAAGCCCTCCTCCCCAGGGTAGTTAAAACTCGGGATTGTGTTGTAAAGGGTTAACGGAATTGTAATTTCTATTTCTTTATTCAAGTATTTAGGCCTCTGGCTGATAAACAATTACATGATATAAAAGAAAGATTTAGTACAGTATTATCTGATAGGCCTGGAGTAAATGGGCCATGCTCTGGCAAAAGGGGGCATATTGCATCTCCGTGATGCACCATACCCATCAGGCCATCACCTATTTACGAATCCATAACAGATACTTTTCTTAACAACGAAAGGTCCTTGGACATGCAGAAAATTGACCAATAGCGAAAAGTTTCGGCCCAGGTCAGCCTGCGCGGACTGCGCAGGCTGACCTGGGCCGATACTTTTCGCAGATGCATTAAGCCGCCTTTTCACAGAGCATGGCTCAAATAAAATAAATCTTTCTGAATGTTTCTTAACCCATTTCTGTGAGAGTTCAATTTTTTCATGCTGTTTTTAGTGGGACATACTGGTAGTAGTGTACGGGCAAGAACGTAAGTCTCTCATATCAGAGGTACCGGGTTCGAACTTTGTGATAAGTGGCGGTCAACCATGCTCTGGCAAAGAGGCTTAAATGCATCTCCGTGATCCATGATACCAAACAAGTCATCACATAATTATGGATCTATAAAATCCATTTTGTCTAACAACCGACTAAATCATGAGATAGACTGGTCCCCGCATAAGCAGAACATTTAGGCGACCAAAAGCAAAAAGTTTCGGCACAGGTCCGCCTGCGCGGCTTGCGCAGGCTGACCTTAGTCGATACTACTTGCAGATGCATTAAGCCCCCTTTTCGCAGAGCATAGCTCTTATGTTTAGGTATCAGTCATGGGCAAAGATCAAGCTAAGTTTCCGACCTTGATTCACAATCCTTGAACAACTGAAGTAAGGTTCATCCGGTTTTATTTTTTAAATGTTACCTTTTTCAGGCGACTGCTTGTCTGGCAGTAAACCTTTAACATTCGACAACATTTTGAAAAAGAAAACGAAAAAAATCGCTGGCAAAGAACTATTGTCCTTTTGTCACAATATTTTAAATGCGTATATGTAAAAACGATAACTAACGCATGTCGATTATACATGTCATTTTCAACGCTGTTTTCTGTACTCAAGCGACTTGACGCAAAATTGTTTCCAAAAGAAAGGATTAAAATAAATGAAATTATGGATCACAATTAAATAGTGTCTAATAAATAGTCATTATTTAACTTTATTTCAAAATTACAGACAAAAAAGTTTCGTGGTTTTTTTTTTTTTTGTCCCCCCATTCTTTTTTTTTTTTGAAAGGTGTAGGTGGTGACCCTACAGCTAAACTTGAACATTGTTATTTTCTTTTGTTTGAAGGGTGTTTTGTCGTCGCTTTATAGAATATTTGAGTCAGATCGCGCCTACAGACCACGCATCCTTATCTTTTCCCTGTTTTACCATACTCATAATAGGCTTAAACTTTTGCCTTGCCATTGGACACGCCACGTGAACAGTGCGGTCAGCAGGGATCAATCGAGGATGTCCTGTTGACAAATCAAGCGACATGACCACAAAGTTTCGATAAAGGTTAGCCTGTGCGGACTGCGCAGGCTGACCTGGGCTGATACCTTTTTTCCCCCAGACGCATTAAACTCCCTTGTCACCGAGCATGGCTCGTATAATTATATACATGTACATCAACGGTGAAGAAAGAAAAGTGAAGAAGAAAAAAACGTTTACCTATTTAATCGTGTTGAAAGCGGTGAATTATTAGTTTATAAAATGTTATACATAAACTTTCTACGGTAAGCCACGACAAAAGGGGCGGGGGTGGGGGGAGTAGTAACCCTTCACCTTGTAAATAAGTTAAAAGAAACTTTCAAGCAGATAGCAAAAACGCGAACAATGGTATTTCAATCTTGATTTTTTTCAAGTAAAATATTTTCTTTTTGGACAGTGTAGATCAAAGATCAGACTGCACGTTCTGTGCAGTCTGATCTTGATCTACACTGTCCGCAAAAGGTCAGCACAAGAGTTAAGGACATGCATCCGAGTGCACTTATCTATTATTGTGCTTCACCTCGTCCGTGTGTCAATCTATGGCTATGCATTTAACTCGCATCCTGTTTATTGCGCTTAGATACGAGCCATGCTCTGGCAAAGGGAAGCTTAATGCATCTCCGTGACGTATTATACCATGCAGGTCATGACGTCATTGTGGATCCATAAAATCTATTTATTGTGACAACCGACTGAATCATAAGCAAGGCTGGTCCTTGGACATACAGGAAACTGACCGAGAGCGGACTGCGCCGGCTGGTCTGGGCCGAAACTTTCCGCAGATACATTAAGCCCCCCTTTTCACAGAGCATGACTCATACACATGTCACTGCGAAGACTGTACACCAAGATAAGACTGGACGTCCGTGCTGTCTGATCTTGGCATAAATTCTTTACTATCCATTTAATTGTCATTTAATTAAGTTTACGAAGGTACTGTCATCAAATCGATTATATAGGATGGTTGGTTTCGTTGGTTACACCCAAACAAAGGAGTTTGGGGCTGCACTGAAGTAAGGTTGAACGTCTGTCTGTCTATCTGTCTGTCTGTCTGTCTGTAGATACAAATTGTGTGCCCGCTTCTCCTATATTTTAATTAAACCAGTTTGCATGATAGTTTAATGGAAATCTTCCTATCATAGAAACTCATGCACGGCCGCACCTGTAATTTTCATAATGGTTCGAAACACTCGCCACAGTTCAGCCGATTCTGTAACTAAATCTAACTACGTCTGTATCAAGTAGATTTCTAAGTACTGTCGGTCACATGATCTTAAACATGGCAGCGTCCCTAAAAATCGATTAGTAACAACATCAATACTCACGATGAACTTATTCGCATCTATCAATCTGCCGGGTGAAAACTGCCGACGGAATTGATGGACCACGTCAAAATTGAATGTACAAACTGTATGTCAATGGAAATGTATTAAGAAACATTTTGACAGAAAATTGTGACTCTTTTTTCTTTATTTTAAGTGGAGCATTAAAATTAACGGAAAATCAGTGTATTTCCGGCCAAGCCATGTACCGTGTTGGTGCATATCACCCGTCGTAAAACAGCCGAGGGATTTGATCAACGGATCACCCGAGGTTTGCCAAATGGATTGATAGACTTCTACAGGAGTTATGACCCTTTGATTTTTTCCTGATCCAGTGACATTTCCACCGGTTGGAGTTTTTGCCGGCCTTGAACAATTCTAGTGATCTATTTTCAGCAGGCCAGAGGTTAACCTTTGAGCACCAGATGAGTCAAATGGATATCGCCAGTAAGTTATAAAAAACAAAGATATCTCAATTTGGACTCTGGACCAGACGACAAAAAGTTTAGACTCTTCCATATTGAAAGAATTCGTGGCCGACACATAAGATGTGGCTCTTATGATAAGATTCGTCACTAACAGGGTCGACAGGATACTGTTGGAAAAAGAGAAAATGCTGTTAATTTGCGTTTTCTCCTTTTCCCACGATGTTTTCAAAAGCATCTCGTCGTAAAACACTGGCTCGTTCAGTAAAGAGTTAGCAGACGGCAAAAAATGAAGAAATGCTCAAGTTGAAAGCATTTGCAGACGATAAATTAGATATGGTTCAAAGTACAGAATTCATTTTTGATTGATTGATTGATTGAATGGCCTTTTACGCCGCTTTCAACATTATTTCAGTCATATCACGGCCACAGCTCACATATTCATGTATTTCTTGGGTTCCACCCGTACTAGACTAGGGCTCTGAAGTGTTATTTTTGATAGAATAAGAACATTGTGGGAAAAGTAGAAAATGCTGGTAACCAGCATTTTCTACTTTTTCCCCATTATATTTTTTAAAAAAGCTTCTTCTTCAGGGTCCTTTTAAACTCGGGATTGTGTAGTAAAGAATTTAGAGACTTCCGGTCAGAATATTTCGCAAAATCAGGAGAATATCATACTGCACGTTCTGTTCAATCTGATTTAGATCAACACTTGAAAAAAAACAACACCTTGTTCTACCCTCAGCTGCGACAAATACCAGACTGTGTAATGCAGTCTGGTTCAGATTCACGGGTGTCCGCTTACCGCAATAGGCTAGGCGCCATTTCGAGTTACCGACCTATGTCAGTGTTACTCATCAATTTGAAACTTCAGTTAAAAAAAAAGAGAGATGTACTTTTCAATGTTAATTTGTAATTAACCTCATTTTTATGTCATTTAAAAATGTCAGACAAAATTATACCGCAAGAGACTATCACTCAGATGGATGCCCCTAACCCTTGTGCTGACCTTTTGCGGACGGTGTAGATCAAGATCAGACTGCACAGAACGTGCAGTCTGATCTTTGATCTACCCTGTCCGATAAGGAGATATTTTTCTAGAAAAAATAAGATTGAAATAGCATTGTTCGTGTATTTACTATCGGCCTGACAGTTTCTTTTAACCCTTTCCCAAACAACAAATTTTAGACTGGTCCAAATTGAAAGAGTTTGCAGATGACAATTTTAAATTTGATGAAAATGGCAGAAAGGTCTCAAAATGGGTAGAAAACACTGTGGGAAAAGGAGAAATTGCTCGTTACGAGCAATTTCTCCTTTTCCCACATTGTTTTCAAAAGACTTGTACTGCAGACACGTGAAAACCAGGGCTTGTTTGGGAAAGGGTTAACTTATTTAGAAGCTGAAGGGTTACTACTCCCCCTCCCCTTT
This sequence comes from Tridacna gigas, assembly GCA_945859785.2. Lineage (NCBI taxonomy): Eukaryota > Metazoa > Mollusca > Bivalvia > Cardiida > Cardiidae > Tridacna > Tridacna gigas. Next base: position 762,899 of record OX244032.2, on the reverse strand, counting down.
TTCGTGGCTTACCGTAGAAAGTTCATGTATAACATTTTACTAACTAATAATTCCCCGCTTTCAACAGGATTAAATAAGTAAACGTTTTTTTTTTTTTCTTCACTTTTGTTTCTTCACCGTTGATGTACATGTATATAATTATACGAGCCATGCTGGGTGACAAGAAGGTTTAATGCGTATGGGGAAAAAATATTGGCCCAGGTCAGTCTGCGCAGTCCGCGCAGGCTGACCTGTGTCGAAACTTTTTACCTTTGGTAAATTTTATACAGTGTTCATGGACGCTTCAACCTCAGGATTCAGCCGGTTGTTGGACAAAATAGATTTTATGGATCCATTATTGTCATTACTTCTTATAATGCATCACGAAACCCCTTTTTGCCAGAGCATGACACACACACGCGCACACACACACACACACACACACACACACACACACACACACACAGATATATATATATTGTTTGTATGTGTATGTGTGTGTGTGTCAGTATTCATTCAGAGACTGCCAGGCCCGATAGCTCCGTTGGGCCGCTCGGGTAGCTCAGTGATTAGCGTATCTGTCTCGTGAGATTGAGGTTGCGAGTTCGATACCCGATTGAGGCAAACTTTCTGACCCGCGATTTTTTCGCCTCTTGCCTCTGATATATGTGAGAAAGTAGTCAGTTGCTTTGGAAAGAAAGCTGTGTCAGTACTGGTGTGAGAAAGCCAGGAAACACATGGGTGCGTCACTGACCGCCATGATATGACCTGAGCCGTTAAAATGGCGTTAAACTCCAATACAGACCAAACCAATGCTCCGTTGGTTACATGCAGGGTTTATTCCTTTACTACACGACATAATCATAGACTGGTCCATATTTAAAGCATTTTAGCCATGCTCTTGGAAAAGGAGACTTAATGCATCTCCAAGGTGCATTATACCAAGTAAGACATTACATAATTATGGATCCGTATAATCCATTTTGTCTAACAACCGACTCAAGCATGAGGTACACTGGTCCTTTGCCATGCAGACAATTTAAAAAGCCTGGGTGCACCGCGAAGGCTGACTTGGTCGATAATTTTTGCAGATGCATTAATCCCCCCTTTCCACAGAGTATGGTTCATTCGCAGACGACAAAATAAATTGTGTCAAAAGTGTGGAATTTGTATTTGAATCTGAACAAAACGTTGTAGGAAAAGGAGGAAATGCTGGTTACTAGCGTTTTCTCTGTTTTCCAGTGTTTTCAAAAACCTTCCTCCCCGGGCACAGGGTTAAAACCAAGGGGTCGCGGGTTCGAATCCATGGTTGGCGAATTCTTTCCGAGAATCATAGTTATTGTGACATGATTCATTCCTCTGTCATCGCTGATCATTCTTTCTACGGCGGTTATGTGAGAAAGCATCCAGTGGGTTGGGAAGAATATGTGCGTTTAACTGGTAAAAGAAAACTGAAAACACATGGATAGGTGCATTTGCCGCTGCGATATAACTGAAATAGTATTGAAAGGCCGTTAAGCACCTTACAGAAATATATAACACATGTCTATGCCTTAGGATAACAAAGTCGTAAATTATAAAGAAGTGTTCTGAGGAAGCATGGAAAAAAAGTGAACCATGTTCTGTGAAAAGGGTATTTAACCCTTATCCTGCTGAATAAAAGAAATGAAACTTTCAAGCCGATAGTATAACCCAAAAAACTTTCCTGTTCCAAAGGGATTTTTGGAGGGAGGATATCTCCTCATCGGACAGTGTAGATCAAAGATCAGACTGCACGTTCTGTGCAGTCTGATCTTGATCTACGCTGTCCGCAAAAGGTCAGTGAGTCACGATAAGCAGGCTAAGGGTTAAAGCATCTGCAACTGGTTTCGTTCGAGGTCATTCTGCGCGGACTGCGCAGGCTGACCTTGAGCGAAACTTTTTACTATCGGTCAGTTTTCCGCTTTCCGGGCAGGCTGATCTGAGTCAAAACTTTTTTCTTTTGGTCAATTTTTGCTATTTTTCTGCAGGACGACTCTACCTCATGATTCAGCCGATTGTTAGACAAAATGGATTTTATGGATCCATAATTATAGGGTGGCTTACCTTGTATAATGCATCACAGGGATGCTTAACCCTTTCTCAAACGACAAATTTTGGACTGGTCCAAATTGAAAGAGTTTGCAGACGACAATTTTAAATTTGATGAAAATGGCAGAAAGTTCTCAAAAAGGGTAGAAAACACTGTGGGAAAAGGAGAAATTGCTCGTTACGAGCAATTTCTCCTTTTCCCACAGTGTTTTCAAAAGACTTGTACTGTAGACACGTGAAAACCAGGGCTTGTTTGGGAAAGGGTTAACTCTTTACCAAACGACAAAAGTTTAGACTGGCCCAAATTGAAAGCAGTTGCAGACGACAAAATAAATGTGACTGAAAAACTAAAATTTGTTTTGGGAAGGGTACAAAACATTGTGGGAAAAGGAGAATGCTGGTTACTAGCATTTTCTCCTTTTCCCACAATTTTTTTTTAAAAAAGGCTTCTTTCTCAGGGTCGTTAAAAGTCGGGATTGTGTGGTAAAGAGTTAAAACCCATTTTTACCAGAGAGTCGCTCATTTTCATAATAACAAGAACCCCCCCACTTATGATTCGTTACATCTCCTGTTTTGGTCAACAAATGGTCGATTTGGATGAAATAACTACAGAACGATTGGGCTTGAAATGCAGTTTCCAAATATGAACAGGATTCATTCCTCTCTCACCGCTGACCATTGTTTCGACGATGGTTATGTGGGAAAGCAGCCAATGGCTTGGAAAGAATATTGTGCGGAGTACTGGTAAATGAAACTCCAGGAAAGCATGGATAGGAGCACTGGCCGCCGTGATATAACTGAAATAATGTTGAAACGGCGTTAAACACCATACAATCCAAATATGAATGCATCATACAAGGTCGTTGTCAACACTTGCCATCTTATCATTTCAAGGCATCGATTGTGTCTCAGTGTTCATTCAGAAGATTCTTATTTGACCAGTTGATGCCCTAGAATAATACGCTCGTCAGTGTTTCTTAGTTACTCAGAACCGTATACGAGTATGACGTAACTATGCACGCTTGGAAACGGCATACAAGCTGTACATTCTATGACAATTTCATTGTAATCGGACCCTGTTATGTTGACCAAAACAGGTGCGGTTCAAATCGTGAAAAAGTGAACGATTATTGTAGTATACACGTAAACCATGCTCTGGCGAAAGGGGGCTTAATGTGTCTCGGTGATCCATGATATCAAACAAGCCAACACATAATTATGGATCTATAATGATTTAATGTCACATACACCGAGTCGCGGAGGACACAAACTAAATTTTCGTACCAAAACTTTGATTTGCCTTCCTTGCGCCAAATATACTAATCCGATTTTCTTTCGAGGGCCGAAATTACAAAATAGGATTCACTGGAACAGAGAAATATCATATCATATCATATCATATCATATATTACTAGTATATTGTGTTACATAATATTATATTATATATATATTATTGACAAAGCGGATGGCGGAGAGCCAAAGATAGACTGCACGTTTTGTGCTGTTTAATGTTGATCTGTGCCGACGGTAAACGCTCTTTGTTTCGTCTATGGCATCGAAAAGGTTCCTTTCTGAACAGTTTTTTTAGGGTCTGATATTTGTTGGATGCACTGACACGTCACCCGATGAGCATTTCCCACCTTCTTTTCATGATTAATATTCTATTTGGTGAAATATTGTAATGAATCGTCAGGTTTTAAATGCCATCTCAGTATACTAATTAACAATTTATTCTTTACAGCGCCACAGGCAAAAATCAGAGGCTGTTGCGGACGTCATAGATCAAACATAAGACTGCACAATACGTGCAGTCTCATGTTTGATCTATGCCGTCCGCTTCTCTAGTCAAGCCCTTGTGGTAAAATTCAGTCTTGGTCTCAGTGGATGCCCGCCCGGGTAGCTCAGTGGTTAGCGTATCTGACTCGTGACCTAGTGGTTGCGAGTTCGATACCCGGTTGAGGCAAACTTTCTTTCCGGCGATTTTTCGCCTATCACCTCTGATACAAGAGAGAAACGTAGTCGGTGGCTTTGGAAAGAAAGTTGTGTCAGTACTGGTGTCAGAAAGCCAGGAAAGACATGGGTGCGTCACTGACCGCCATGGTATGCCCTGAGCTGTTAAAATGGCGTTAAACTCAAGTACAAATAGTTTCAGTGGATTGTATTTTCGACCGTTGAAAGAGGTTTTTTTTTTTTATTTTTTTGCACTGAAAGAGTCAAACCCAGCTTAAATAGTTATTCCTTATCCTGCTAGATAAAAGAAATGAAACTCTCAAGCCGATAGTAAAAAAACCCGAATTTTCCAATTTCAGTGGTGTCTTTGGAGGAGAATTATCTCCCTATCGGACAGTGTAGATCCAAGATCAGGCTGCACGTTCTGTGCAGTCTGATCTTGATCTATGCTGTTCGCAAAAGGTTAGTGAGTCGCGCTTAGAATAGCAGCCTAAGGGTTAAGTCGATCCCCCCTCCCGCGCCCGCGGCAAAGTTCCAGCGGACGACTATGAAAGAGCATGGTAAAATATAAATTTAACCTTTTACCATACAAGCCCGTGTTTTAACGACCCTGCAGGAGAAGGCTTTTGAAAACACTGACGGAAAAGAATAAAATGATGGTGACCAGCATTTCCTCCCTTTCCAACCTGTATTATATGAGGAACATCTGATTTGTTGTCTGCGAATGCCTTCATTTTGGACCAGTCTAAAATTTTGTCGTTTGGTAAATAGTTAAACGAAAAAAAGCAGAAACCAATGCAGGAAACAATGTAAAGGGCATAGATTAAACAATTCGCTAGTGCGTAATGTGGAAAACATGGGAAAAGGCAAAACATTATTTTATTGCTGTATAGAACAACTCCAAAATTAAGGCTGAAACTGGTTAAAAAAAGTGAAAATTTTCCAACAGATAGTAAAAAGTCAAATATTGCGATTTCATCCTATTACTTTTCGATAAAAAATATTACTGTATAGGACAACAAACATCAGGGGTAGTAACATTTTGCATGAAGATACTAGAATGATAAAATGAAGATGAAATGGGTTAAAAAACTGGCTGAACACGAGTTTGGATGCATCTTTACGCCGATGCTTTGTAGTACCATTGCCCGAAGAACACTTCCACGTCATCAGTGGTGTCAGTAGGAACGTGGCTTTGGAAGACATCCAGAGACGTAACCAGATGTTCAGAATCATTACACACTGCGAACCGAGAGTGTTAATTTACCCATGGGCTGCTAAACGCCACGCAGTGCGCTTTCGCTGAGAGTGTACATCAAGATCAGAACGTGCGGTCTGATCTTGATTTACACTGTCCTATACAGTAATATTTCTGCGTAGATTACGACCGATAGAAAATGCATTTCATTTTCTAGAGGCCATCAAAGAAATCACAGTTGTGATGTTTCCGGTTTTAAATCGAAGATTTCTGATATATGTATTTATCCCGTACACTATATTTATATCGGTAATTTATTTATGTTTAAACAGCTTACTAAATTCTGAACCATTCTATAGTATATCAAATTTTAACAGCGTTCTTTCTCTCTGACTGTATGGATATATCTTTGATAAAACCGAGTGAAGACGTCGATATTTGAGCTCTTGTCGTGCAATTCTGTAGAAAGGCGAAAAACGCCATTCAAACGAAAAAAAAAAAATCACAAGAGCGTTTGGTCCATGGTTGACTCTTTGCCACACGACAAAATTCTAGACTTGTCCAAATTGAACGCGTTCGCAGACGACAAAATAACTGTGGTTGAACAATTAAATTTTTCGGGGGGAAGGGTAGAAAACATTGTGGGAAAAGGAGAAAATGCTGGTTACCAGCATTTTCTCCTTTTCCCACAATGTTTTAAACAGGCTTCTTTCTCAGGGTCCTTAAAAGTCGGGATTGTGAGGTAAAGACTTTTAATGAATGCGCTGGAAAAATCAAATTAGACGCTGATGTACAGCGTAAATTATAGTCGTTCTTCTCGGTATTTCATTTCTTTCACTACATTCATCCACGATAAATGAATTTTATTTCTCACCTTGCTTACGGGCAATGGTATACTCTTGATTCTATAAATTCATTTATTTTTCAATTCAGACTCTGGAAACGTTTACAAAACTGCCCTATTTGGCGTGTGTTTTTGACTACCGAAGCTAGTCTATAGGCATCAAGATTGACCTAGATTCAAAACCCTACAGTTGCCAAATACTGCCACACAGAAAATACTTCTTTCTGTTAGAAATCTTAATTCTGTTATACATGACAATTTAGACATAAACCACTAAATCTCTACCTCTCCGATTTGAACATGTCGTCTTGCAAAGTAATAAACTGAACAAGATGTCATTTATAAGGTACACGATCTTTGCTTATATGTAAATTGAGTGACCTATGCAAAGCAGAGAATCACTTATTCCTACACAACTGTAACATTATGAATGAATCTATTAATAGATACACCTAGGTTAACTTGTAGCAAATCCCAGCTTTATCAACCCCCACTGGACAGGGAACCCTTGTCATTCCTCCAGTCATTTATTATTTAGATCATTGTGTACAGTTGAACTTTTATGTTAAACTGTTATTCTATTAACCTTTTACCAAACAATCCCAAGTTTTAACAATACTGGGGAAGAGTCCCTTTGTAAACATTGTGGGAAAAGGAGAAAATGCTGCTAACCTTCATTTTCTCCTCCTTTTCCCATATTGTTTTCTGCCCTTCTGGAATCATGTTTCATTAGTTCAGCCACATTTAATTCATGGTCTGCAACAACTTTGAATTTGGACGGATGTAAAATTTTTCGTTTTGTAAGGAGAGTTAAATAGTTAACTACATATTGTGCTATTAGATATTGACTAATTGATTGCATGGTGTTTAATGCCGTTTTCAGCATTATTTCAGTGATATTGCGGCGGCCAGAGCACCTGTCCATGCTTTCCTCGAGTTTCTTTCACCAGCACTACCGCGACTCAATGACCTTTTGCAGACAGTGTGTGCAGTCTGATTTTGGATCTACATTGTCCGATAAGAGGATAAATTTTCTCCAAAGTGCAACTGTGAAATAGCAGTAGCAATATTCAGGTGTTTACTATCAGCTTCAAAGTTTCATTTAACATTTTTTAGCAGGTTAAGGGTTAAACTTAAACTTGATTGAAGTTAACCAGTAGCACATGTAGCCCCGGCAGTTCAGTCGGTAGCATACAGGACTTGAGAACAGGAGGTCGCTGGTTTGATCCTCAACAAATTTCTTTCCGAGGATTGATGATAGTCATTGCGACAGAATTCATTTCTCGCTCATGTTTCGATGATGGTTATGTGCGAAAGGAGCCAGTGGCTTGGAAAGAACATTGTGCGGAATACTGGTAAAAGAAACTCCAGGAAAGCATGGATATGTGCACTGGCCACCGCTACATAACTGAAATAATGTTGAAAACAGGGTTAATAAACGCCATACAATCAATCAATCAATCAATCAAACAATCAAATTCGCTAGTCTGTCAGTACTTTCAGTACTTTGATTTATTTACTAGCACTAAAATCCATACCGCTCTAGTTCTCAATCCGAGGCATAACTTAGTATTGGTCTTATTATAGAAGAGACTAGTTTTAAACCTTAGGCTGACTTACTGACCTTTTGCGGACAGTGTACACTGTCTGATAGGTAGGTATTTCTTCACATTTCCACCCCCCCCCCCCCCCCCAGACAAACAAAACAAAAAGAAAATAGAAATATCAAAATTTGGGGTTTTACAATCGACTTTAAAGTTTCATTTTACTTTTTCGGCAGGATGAGGGTTGAATGCGTCTACGCAGATTTTGCGTCTACGCAGATTTTGTATCTACGCAGATTTGAAATTTACTTTCGTATTCTGAATTCTGAAGCATGCATGTGAATATCGAAATCGCATTTCCACTGCCTAACCCTTTATCACACAATGCCGCCTTTAAACGACCCTGGGAAAGAAGCCTTTTGAAAACATTGTGGGAAAAGGAGAAAATGCTGGTAACCAACATTTTCTCCTTTTCCCACAATGTTTTCCACCCTATCAAGAGAAAATTGTATCATTTGAGCCACATTGAAATTGTAGTCTGCAAATGCTTTCAATTTGGAAAAGGCTAAAATTTTGTCGTCTGGTAAAGGGTTAAGTTGATTGTACTCCCTGTATTTTAGTTCGTCAAAGTCCACTGTTGAATAAAAATTAAAAACCTAAATACCAGGGCTTGCACAGCAAATTTACCGCAGTTCCACTTCCAAGGAAATACCACATTTCCTGTTTCGTACGAAGTTCGTGAGGTGTAAATCTATAAAACAAAAAAACTTTTAATATCAAAATTCGCCGTCTCTGTAGTCCAAGTTCAGGCTACACATTCTTTGCAGTCTGATCCTGTTCCACAATGTCTGCGAAAGTTTATTTAATCGTGCTCAGCAGCCGATGGTATAACTCTCTACCAAACGACAAAATTTTATACTTGTCCAAATTGAAAACGAAAAATAAACGTAATTTGAAAATGGAAATTTGTTTTTTGAAGGATATAAAACATTGTGGGAAAAGGAAAAAATTGTTTGTTACAAGCATGGTCTCCTTTTCCCACACTGTTTTCAAGAGTCCTCTTCTTTATCGTCATTAAAACTCGGAATTGTGTGGTGAAGGCTTAATCATCATGGCAGCACGCATGAAAAAAAAATGTCACAATAAATCTCATCAAATACAAGTACACAACTAAGATTTAGGTTAACTTGTCCTTGCAAACCACCGGTCGTATTCACAAATTATTAATTCTAAATGCCATTCTTATTACTATCTAGCATCTGATTGGCTGAGACGTTCAGCGTCATCAACACCTGATACAGTTCAAGGTGATCTATCTTCGGAATAAATCTACATAGGATAAAAATCGTTCCATAAACTATTCACCAGCCGGCAAAACTTTAGACTGCAGTCTACATTGAAAACCTTTACAGATGTGGTTTAAATAAATGAGCTATGTTCCGTGAAAAGGGGGTGTTAATGCATTTGCAAACAGTATCGAGCCTGGTCAGCCTGCGCAGTCCGCGCAGGCTGACTTGGATCGAAACTTTTTGCTTTTAGTAAATTTTTCTGCGTGTCAAAGGACCAGTGTACCTCATGATTCAGCCGGTTGTTAGACAAAATTGGATTTTATGGATCCATAATCATGTGATGATTTGTGTGGTATAATGCATCGCAGAGATGCGTTAGTAGAGTACAGAAGTAAAGATCTTACGCTTTGTCTCTTTACCATCCGACAAAATTTTAGGTTAGTCCAAATTGAAAGCTGTGGCAAGCGACAAATAAAATGTAGCTCAAATGATGAAAATCGTATCTGAAAGGACAGAGAACAATGTGGGAAAAGGAGGAAGTGCTGGTTACCAGCATTTCCTTCTTTTCCCAGGTTTTCAGAAGGCTTCTGTCTTAGGGTCGTGAAAACACTGGATTCTTTGGTAAAGTGTTATCTGTTATATTACAGTGTTTCGCTCTGGCTCAGTCGTTAAGGAGTTGGTTGTGCCATTAGAAAATCCTGGTTCAATCCTGGGTACCATAGGTCACTCACGTTGGGGTCCTACTGTGCCCCCGGCACTGGTGAAACCTAGTGAAGACTGTCATTTGACATTTTGACGTGATTTTAATCTGAAATACTGCTGGGGCCTTTAGCATGACTACAGAAAACAAATAAAACGTGGAATAAAATTCGAATATTTCGGTCAGTTCGGATATTTTCTCATATTCGAATATTTCGGTCAGTTCGGATATTTTCTCATATTCGAATATTTCGGTCAGTTCGGATATTTTCTCATATTCGAATATTTCGGTCAGTTCGGATATTTTCTCATATTCGAATATTTCGATCACTTCAAATGTTTTGATAAATTCAGTTGTTTTGGTCTATTCTAATATTTCAGTCAATTCAAAAATTGAGGTCGATTCGGTCCATTGAGTTGTAATTACTGGAAGGAACATGTCGTAAAAAGCATTGCGTGGTACTTTTGCTCAGATAAGCTATGAAATGGTTCTCAAATGTATTTTCCTTCTGCGTCGAGCTTGGTAGCACAGTCGATAATATATATGACCAGTAATCATGGGTCGTGAGATCGAATCGCTGCTAGGCCAGACTTCTTGATGGTTGTCATTGCGACGGCCATTGCGATAGTATTCATTTCTTTCGCCGCTGAATATTTCTGAGATGGACATATGGGAAAGCAGCCGTATGGTTCGTAAAGAGTATGGTGAGAAGTAATGGTACCCGTATTAAAAAATATAGGAAGGTATGAATAGGTGCAGTTGCTTGTTTCGTTTTGGTTTATGTGAGCCATGTTCTGGCAAAAGGGCGCTTAATGCATCTCCGTGATGCATGATACCAAGCAAGTCATCACATGATTATGGATCCATAAAGTCCATTTTGTCTAACAACCGACTGAATCATGAGGTAGACTGGTCCTTTGGCATACAGAAAATTGATGCATGATACCAAGCAAGTCATCACAGAGTTATGGATCCATAATAGCCACTTTTTTCAAAAACCGACAAAATCATGAGGTAGACTGGTCCCTAAACATACCGAACATTGACCGATAGCGAACAGTGTCGGCCCAGGTCAGCCTGCGCGACCTGCGCAGGCTGACCTGAGTCGATACTTTTCGCAGATGCATTAAGCCTCATTTTCACAGAGCATAGCTCATATCAGTATATTAGCCGACGCTGACAGTTAGAATTTAGGTTTTTGGTTCTACTAGTCACCAGACATGGACTCTGGCAGTGATAAAACCAGAACTTCCTGCTACAAATCAGAATCTTAACCGCTTGTCACACAGCACCCATCAAACAAACAATAAATAAAATACCTACATATACAACAATCTTTAAGACCTTTGTCTAACTTTATCGTAAACGACAAAATCAAAGTAACTACCAGTAATAAATTCTAAAATTTATTATCGTTTTTACAAAGAAATGTCAATTTGTATTGAATGCTAAAAGTATACAAGTTCTATTATATACAATAAATAGATTTTTTTTGTACAAAATGTACCACGTGAGTCACAAATCATCGATTTTCCAACTTCATTTGTGACTATAGTCAGTATTACACTATGATCTATATAACATGCCTTACATATCGTTAACATTTACATGCGACAAATTTCAATCCAGGTGTAAAGCATTTACGATACACTTCCATTCATCACCTATAAGACAATTGATTCGCAAAACATCAATTCCTATGAATATTTATAACGCAGGAAAAACCTTTAACCCTTCGGCTGCTAAGCGCGACTCACTGACCTTTTGCGGAAAGTGTAGATCCAAGATCAGACTGCACAGAACGTGCAGCCTGATCTTGGATCTACACTGTCCGATAAGGAGATATTTTTTTCCGCCAGAAAATAACTTTGACAGAGCAATATTTGAGATTTTTAGTGTCAGCTGGGAAGTTTAATTTTAGTGATATAGCAGGTTAAGGGTTAATGTTTGATGGACAGGTCGCTATCTTTTCTTGAAGACTCATCCGTCTCCTACTGTCACCCAAAAATAACTTCCAACAAGAGCAGGGTATGTCTTTTAATTGAATGGACAAATTTTGTCGGGGACGGGACCAACTGGTTCTAACTAGCAAGTGCTCCTTTCCCAAGAGTTTCAGAATGCAGAGATTCGTATAACTGTATACAGACAATATGATTTTATTGAAATAAAATGCAGGAAAAGAGACGTTTGCCTGTAATAAACAAATGCCTCTTTTCTTTTCAACCATGATTTCTATATCATATATATCATTTAGTTTAAACTTACTTATTTTTACATCGATTTTGGAACACAACAACTTCTATTAACCCCTTGGCTGCTAAGCGCGACTCAACGACTTTTCACAGACAGTGCACGACTCACTGACCTTTTGCGGACAGTGTAGATCAAGATCAGACTGCACAGAACGTGCAGTCTGATCTTGGATCTACATTGTCCGATAAGGAGATATCTCTCGTCCAAAAATACCTTTGAAAAAGGAAAATAATGAATTTTACTATTGGCTGCTAAGTGCGACTCAACGACTTTTGCACGACTCACTGACGTTTTGCGGACAGTGTAGATCAAGATCAGACTGCACAGAACGTGCAGCCTGATCTTGGATCTACACTGTCCGATAAGGAGATATTTCTCGTCCAAAAATACCTCTGAAAAAGGAAAATTCTGGATTTTACTATTGACTTGAAAGTTTCAGTTCTTCTATTTAACAGGGTAAGGGTTTATGCATCCCCGTGATGCATTATACCAAGTAAGTTATCACATAATTATGCATCCATAAAATCCATTTTGTCTGCCAACCGACTGAATTGGGAGATAGAATCGTCCTTGGACATGTAGAAAATTTAACAAGAGCCAATACCTATAAGAATTCTTTACCCCGAAGTACCTTTGAAATGGTAGAATTTGGGTTTTTACTGTCAGGTTAAAAGTGTCATTTCAATCATTTAGCAGGATAACGGTTAATCACTATCGACGACTGCTTCCTTGAAACCTTGACCAGAACTCGCGACGTGCTGTGGATAGTCCCTAAGGTTGAGTCCGCTAATCATATGATTTGAACCCAGAATCTTTGGTGTGAGAGGTGGACACTCTTCCGCTACAGTACTGTCTCCCTCACATCAAATAGCATTGAAAAAAGTGCTTTCTTTTTCTTCCAATGTTTCTCTGTTTAGGTCAGTAACAAGTTTCGATATGTCCAAAAAAACCCTGTTTAACTCTATACCGAACGACACAATTTTAGACTACTTCAGGCCAAGCCCCCGTAGCTCAGTCGGTAGCGTATAGGAATTGAGAACAGGAAGTGGCTGGTTAGATCCCCGGCTTGGCCAATTTCTTTCCGAGGATTGATGATAGTCATTGCGACAGGATTCATTCCTCTCTCACCTCTGACCATTGTTTCGACATGGCTATGTAGGAAAGCAGCCAGTGGCTTGGAAAGAATATTGTGCGAAGTACTGGTAAAAAAGAAAACTCCAGGAAAGCATGGATAGGTGCACTGGCCGCCGCGGTATAACTGAGATAATGTTGAAAACGGCGTTAAACACCATACAATCAATCAATTAGACTACTTCAAGTTGAAAACAGTTGCAGACGACAACATAAATGAGACAGAAAAAATGAAATTTGTTTTAGGAAGGGTAGAAAACATTGCGGGAAAAGGAGAAAATACTGGTTACCAGCATTTTTTCCTTTTCCCACGATGTTTTCAAAAGGCTTCCTTCTCAGGGTCGTTACCAGCATTTTCTCCTTTTCCCACAATGTTTTCAAAAGGCGTCTTTCTCAGGGTCGTTAAAAGTCGGGATTGTGTGGTTAAAGTGATAACAATATATATACAGGTCACAAGCAGATCAAAGAAATGCCAGTGCGTTTAGAACAGTACAACTATATAACTATATAAAAAGCATCTAAGCAATGAATATCGTACAGCGAATAAGAATATTCACAAAGATTGACATTTCTGCACTTTTATACGGAATCCTGATTGTGCCCAATTTCTAATCAAATTAAGATAGAACTGTCAAATATACCAATTTTCCGGAACCGTTCACAGTTGAAATCTACAAGGAAAAATGATGGCCCGATTAGGATTCTGTAAGTGTAATAATTATTGACTAGGTTTTTTTTCTCCTTTTTGTCTGCATAAATCTAAATAACGCAGCGTCATTTATACTCTTCCACTGTCAATGGCGACTTAAGGAAATTACGGGCGGCGTAGATTAAGATCAGACTGCACACAACGTACAGTATGATCTTGGATCTACACCGTCCACTTCCTGGTGCTAAAATTAGACTAAACTCATTTTTAGTTACAGTCGAAATCTACTTTCATACCTGGGAAAAAGGTCGAATTTATTAGTTGGTAACGAAAGAGTTGATTCATTACCAGACAGTCTATTTTTAGAAGAACCGGTGACTGAAAAGTTCAAATGACACAACAGATTTTTTTTCAAATTTCAAAGTTAAGTAATTTCAGATTGATTCAACCGTTTGCTGTAGCCAATCAGAAACCGTTATTTTTTAAATTTAGGATGAGACTAGTACTCTTATTTAACATGGTTGGTGAATACAGACCCTGGACCCACTGGAGGTTCTACCACTCGGCTGTATCCCTGGTCTCTTCCTCGACTCCATATCCTTAATAACCATTATTTACATTCTTAGTCTAATTGTCAAGATTTTCTAAATTTAAAAGTAACGCAATTTCTGATTGGCTGAAGCAAACAGGTTGGCCAGTCAAAAATTGCGTTACTTTCTACATATTGAATAAGACTTGGAATGCACTTTAGAATGGCTCATGAACACAGACGCTCAACTTCGTGGAGAGTACATAACTGGGCAGTATCTCCAGCCTCTACCTCGTGTCTATATGATAAATAACCGTTCTTGACATTTTTAGGCTAATTGTCAAGAGTTTTCTAAATTTAAAAGTAACGCAATATCTGATTTACTAACAAAATGGATTAGCCAATCAGAAATTGCGTTACTTTCGTAATGTAGAATTAGACCAAGAATGACAGGTGAATACGGACCCTGAACTGCCTGGAGGTTCTATGGCTGGCCGTATCTATAGTCTCTTTTTCTACCATATATGCTTGATAACGATTACCTGGCTTTTTCCGCCGGGGACAAAACTTCGAAAGTTGTGGACAGTGTGGGTCAAGATCAAACTGCACGTTCTGTGCAGTTTGATCTTGACCTACGCTGTCTACAAATACACATTCATATTCGCATTTAGCATACACGGGGATAATTTGCCATCACATTTAGTTTCTTAGCTTCATGGCTCTATGCCTTGATGGTATCTCTAGTGCGCCTCTACGTTCCCGTATACCGCCGCTGTGGACTCTATATACTTGTTGACGGCCTGGTAAACAAACAGGTACTGGTCCTACAAAGATAGAAAGAAAACACGTAAGAGGGTGGAATGAGTATTATTGATATTGGTATAAAATGTTGAATTGAATTTCCAGGTAGACAAAAGCATTGCGAATGCAAAACAAGACCCTTCGTGACAAAGTGGTCAAAGGGTTTGTAGTTAGGAAACCATGGTTGGACATTCGGCGTCCTTTTGTCCTTAAGTCCACATCTAATACTGGTAAAACGAAAATGAAAGTTGCTAAAAACACTATTCATTGTTTGTTTGTTCTGTGTCGATGCCGTTTTCAACATTACTCTGGGTATATCGTGGCGGCCAATGTACATATAAACTTTTCCTGTAGCTTCTCTCACCAGTACTTTGCACAACATTCTTTCACAGCCACTGACAGCTTTCCTACGTAATCATTGTCATACTTATCTTCAGCGGTGAGTGAGGAATGGGTCCTGTTGTAATGCCTAGCATTAGTCATTGGAAAGGATTTGACCGAGCTGGAAAAGGAGTCGGCGATCCCAGGTTTCGATCCCCATTGATATACAAGGTTCGGCTATAAAGAGGAAGTTTCAAGGTTTGGTCACAGTATCTCATATGATATCAGAAATATCGATCTAGTACGGCCTGATACTATTCTACGCAGGTTGCTAGAGCGACCTAGTTATACGTATGCACCTTCTTGGTTATGAACCCGTAATCACGCGAAGGGCATGCATCGTTAAATGCACAAGAGTCGCACTCTGGCAAAAGGGAGTTTAATGCATGTTCGTGCTGCATTATACCAAGCAGGTCATCATATAATTTATGGATCTATAAAATCTATTTTGTATAACAACAGACTGAATCTAGAGGCAGTATGGTCCTTTGGCATGCAAAAAACCTATTAAAGGCAAAAAGTGTCGACCTAGCTTAGCCCGTGCGAACTGCGCAGTCTGACCTGGTCAATACTTTTTGCAAATGCCTTAAAGCCTTAAACCCCCTTTTTACAGAACATAGCTAATATTTTCTTCCCCCCTTTTCAAATTTTACGATCTATTACAACCCATAAGGCTTAATCACCAACCATTCTTAACATGGATTTAAAGCTAAATTCCATTACAAGATATCTGATTGGCTGACACATTCTATCTCAGTCTTTTGATTCGTCTTGGAATTTACAATCAGGGTGAGTCTAAAATGACTGCTGAAGACGAAAAATATCTCCTCAATTTAGATGGCTAGTTTGAAGCAAAAAGTGGCAAATATGGTCCTTGAGTCTGCACAAAATGGTCCTGTGCAAGCGCTAATAGTTGTGCAGGCTGGGTTTACCCTTTACCACACAATCCCAAGTTTTAAGGATCCTTAGACAGGAAGCTTTTGAAAACATTGTGGGAATAGGAGAAATGCTTGTAACCATTTCCCACAATGTTTTCTATTTGTTTATTCATAAATTTCTTCATTTGACCTACTTTAACTTGTTGTCTGCAAAACTTTTCAATTTAGACAGGTCTAAAATGTTTTCGTATGGTCAAAAGTAAATCACTTCCAAAGCAATCTAAATGGTGCTGCGAGTCATAAGTACAACTCTGTTCCGATTCACAGTCACAAGGGAGGCAACACATTCTATGTTCTGAGGATATCAAGAGTACCGTACCTTGCTTTTGATAAACTGCGGTCTCCGCTGCTGCAGTTGTCGGACAATATTGAAGATGTCCACCTCGCTATCCTGTACCACCTGATCTAGCACGTTGTTGGCAGCCACAAATATACCACTACACATAACGCCATCCCTAATAATGATACGAGGGCAGTGCTTATAAAAATAAACCGCACTCTAGCAAAAGGGAGTTTAATGCATTTCCGTAATTTTTTTTTTTTTTTTTTTTAAGAACCGACTGAATCATGAGGTAGACTAGTCCTTGGACATACAGAAAATTGACCGATAGCGAAAAGTTTCGGGACCTGAGTCGAAACTTTTCGCAGGTCCATTAAGCCCCCTTTTCAGCGAGCATGGTTCAAATGTTTTCGTGCTCAACTCAACTAAATAGGTAATACCTCCTTTTGTCACGATATTATCGTATACGTGCATGTATTGAATCTTTACCAAACGACAAAGTTCTAGACTTATCTAAATTGAAAGCATTTACAGACGACAAATTAATTAAAATCCAAATGATCATTTCTATCTTTTAAAGGATTGAAAACATTGTGGGAAAAGAACAGCATTTTTTCCTTTGCCAACAATCCTTTCAAACGGCTTCTTTATCGGGGTGTTTTAAACAAATGATGGAGTGACAAAGGGTTAAACGTAATGAATGCTGATATTTTATATTTTACAAGGATAATTTCAAATTGATCATCTGTAAAAATTTTGCTCCCGAGGGTATTGAATTAAGTAATCTTGAGGTCTAACTATTAAAGTACATTTACGAAACTAAACGAGCCATGCTCTGTGAAAACGGGGCTTGATGTGATTGCAAAAAGTATTGACCCAGGTCAGCCTGCGCGGAGAGCGCAGGCTGACCTGGATCGATACTTTTTGCTTTTGGTAAATATTCTGCATGTTCAAGGACCATTCTACCGTAGGATTCACCCGATTCTTAGATAAATCGGAATTTATGGACCCACAATCATATGATCACTTGCTTGGTATAATGGATCACGAAGATGCATTAAAGGCCCTTTTGCAAGAGCACGGCTGATTTATAATTCAAAACCTAAAAACATTTACTAAAAGAGCTTAATGTTTTCTGGCAGGAAGCTTATCTTATTGTAGTATTGTATAGTGTTTAACGCCGTTTTCAACATTATTTCAGCTTTATCGCGGCGGCAAGTGCACCTATCCATGCTTTCCTGGATTTTCTCTTACTTTTCGCAATATTCTTTCCAAGCCACTGGCTGCTTTCCCACATAACCATCGTCGAAACAATGGTCAGCGGTGAGAGAGGAATGAATCCTGTCGCAATGACTATCATCACTCCTCGGAAAGAAATTGGCCGAGCCGTGGATCGAACCAACAACCCCCATGTTCTTAAGTCCTGTACGCTACCGACTGAGCTACCGGGGCTCGGCAGGCAGGAAGCTATTTCACAAGACAGTCTGCGGGTTTTTTTAATGAGTAAAATACTGTTAAACTTACAAACATAATACGGTGATGGGAGCGTCGGGGAAGGACTGACGGTAGAGGTTGACACGCCCCTGTAGCACTAAGAAGGACTCGATGGAGACAGGCAAGTACTTCCCGGGGAGCCAGTCGTTGTATGTGATCATGTAAACCAGTTTGGAATCCTTCACACCCTGTTGCGAAAAAAAAAAGCGTTGAAAACATCGTGGAAAAAAGTGGAAAAAGGGTAAGACTGCATAGATCTGGGGCCCTATTCACAACCATTCTTAAGAGTATTCCTAGTCTTTATATCTGGGATGTTCTACCTTTGAAAGTAACACTACTTTTGATTGGCTAAACCATTTTGTTTAGCCAATCAGAAATCGTGTTACTTTCAGATTTAGAAAATGTTGGAGAATAAGACTAAGACCGTTCTTTGGAATGGTTGGTGAATACGGACCCTAATGTCAGTTTTAACTCTTGACCAAACGACAAAATTTTAGACTGGTAAAAATCGAAAGCATTTGCAGACGACAAAATAAATGTGACTCAAAATTTGAAATTTCTTTTCAGAAGGGTAGAAAACATGGTAGGAAAAGAAGAAAATGCTGGTTACCAGCATTTTCTGATTTTCCCACAATGTTTTCAAAAACCTTCCTCCGCACGGTTGAAACAGGTATTCTCCGTAAAGAGTATTTCCCATTGTCTCTGCCACAGCATTTTCACATGATTGTATTTATATAAGAAAATCTACCCATATTCTGCAAGGGTGCTTTCGACGTCGTGTGCATCATATTTGTGTGGTACATGCTCTATGAAAAGGGGGAATTAATGCATCTGCAAAAAGTATCGACCCAGGTCAGCCTGTGCAGTCCGCGCAGGCTGACCTGGGTCGAAATCTTTTTGCTATTTGTCAATTTTCTGCATTTCAAAGGACCAGTGTGTCTCAGAATTCAGTCGGTTGTTGACAAAATGGTTTATATGGATCCATAATTATGTGATGACTTGCTTGATATAATGGATCACAGAGATGCATTAAGTCCCCTTTTGTCGGAGCATGGCTCATTTACTTTTGGCATCATTTTGAAGGCGCTCTCTGTCGTCTGCTGACATGGCGTTTCAACGGCCACATCTAAAACAAAATATCCTACAGAGCAGATCCAAGATCAGACTGTGCTTTCTTAGCGGTGCGATCTCTATCTACAACGTTCATAAGAGCATCTTCAGTTGTGTCGAGCAGATTTATTTGGTTAAAAGCGTTACCCAACCTTTCGCATAATCCTGAAGGTTCGTTCTGTCACTTCCTGACAGGGTGTTTCAACAGCCAGTGTCTCTACAACCAAAGGTCCCAATGATATACTGTCTCCGATAGACGGCCACCATGCACACGTTTCCTAATTTCAAAAAAAGTAACATTAATGAAATAGAGGCTAAAAAAAATTTTTTTTATGATATACATGTACCTATGAATTATCTGGCTCAAGTACAGGCATCGCATGCGGGTAAAATCTGACACGACGGAAAAAAACCGTATCTATACAGTGTCACAAATGGATCCAAACGTAGAATGATGACGTAACCCACTTGCGGACTTCTTTCGCCTTGGCTTCCAATTTTATCGGTCAAATGTTACGATATAATACGCTTCCGCCATTAACAGGAATACATTACTACCCACTAAACCAGTATATATTAAAATTTCTTAATGTTTACAAATAAAATTGTCCAAAATTGCAATATTTTGGTTTTGAAATGAGTACGTATATAATAAAAGGCATATTTTTATGTAGCGTCGTATTCATTATTATTTCAATATATGACGGCGACCAGTGCACCTATCCACACCTGGAGTTTCGATCACCAGTGCCCGGTTCAACATTCTCCCCAGGCCAATGTTTGCTTTCAAACTCAACCATTGCCAAAACAGTGATCAGCGGTGAGAGAGGAATGGATTCTGTCGCAGCGACTATCATCACACATCGGAAGAAAATTGGCCAAAATGAGGGTTCGAAACAGCGACCCATTGTTTTCAAGCCCTGTATATTACTGAGTGAGCTCCTGGGTTCGGCAAAACGTTGTGGGAAAAGGAGATATTTGATCCTCAACGGGCACATTCCGCATGACTATGACAGAAGACCAGTGGATAAGTTACAGAACGCCAAAAGGCTAGGATGGCGACGCCTGTTAACACCCCTACATTAGACAGCTTTAGAAAACATTGTGACAGAAAAAAAAAAAATCGTCATACTCACATCTTGATCCTCGTCGGGTGCGTTCAATGCAAGAATGATGGAAGAGCGGTGATCGTGGACGAGTCGCCAAAAGTCGATAATGGTGTTCTTCATGGGTAGCTGTGTTACGATGTACCCGTGCTTGTTGTTTCTCGACTGTTATTAATTGATAGAAGAAAAGTATAAATGAAACAGGGGGTTTAATGCATCTGCAAAAAGTATCGATCAAGGTCAGCCTGCGCAGTCCGCAGTTCACCTGAGCCGAAACTTTTTGCTAATGGTCAATTTTCTGCGTGTCAAAGGACCAGTTTACCTTATGATTTAGTTGTTTGATTGACAAAATGGATTTTATGGATCCATGATTTTGTTATGCCTTGCTCGGTATTATGGATGTATTCAGCCCCCTTTTCACAGAGCATGGCTCAAATTGTTTAGGTACGCAAGAGATAAGATACAACATTTGTTCGAATGATATCTGATGAGGCAGCATTTGAATTATTTCGTTGTAACAAGTCACTTATCAATGCCTTTCCGAGTTTCATCTATACTACGCCCTGGCTCTTCACAATGTCTTATCCAACCACAGGCCGAAGCTCCAACGGCCTATCACGAAACACCGAAAGTTTCATGGCTCGATCATCAGACACTTTTACTAAAAATAGCACATTGCGCATCGTCTCTATATCGAATATAACAAGATATAGAGACGATGCACCACTCTGCTATTTTTAGTAAGGGTGCCCGATGATTAAGTAATGGAAATTTTGTTGTTCAGTGATAGACCAATGGAACTCAAGTGGCCTATGGTCCAACAAAGCCGTGTCAACTAGCAGAGATCGATCGAACATTTCCTGATTTCAAGTTTTATGCCTTAAATACTGATGTTAGCAGAGTCCCATGCCATATCATCCTATCAGTTATGTAATGACTTACCTTATCTATAAAGGTCTATACCTTTTTTTTTAAGCTAGATGGTGTTATCTGACCATTATAATCTAAAGATTTAAAAAATGTCAGCTATATTTGTCCTTAGCAGCTACCCAATGGTACCGAAAATGTTGATCATTCAGGACAAGTGTCTGTGTAACACAAGGACTAAATAGTACACTTATATCTCATGATTTCGACACCTATAATACTTCTAGCTTAATACAAGTGGCTATTCAGTACAAGTGACAGTTGCAACAGGTTTGATTTTGTATAGTTGTAGACATTGTATGAACAGAAATCACTTACAGGAATGACCACAGCATTGATGTAGTCTGTTGTGTCCGGAACGTAGGTCGACAGGTACGGGCGAAATTTGTCCGCTGTAAATTGAAGTAAAATTGAGGATTTACTACCAGAGACTATAGACAATACTTTATAGACTGTTTCTCGTCATACTTAATGATACAATATGGAATTGAATAGCCTACCAGATAATAATAATAATAAGAAGAAGAAGAAGAAGAAGAAGAAAAAGAAAAAAGAAGAAGAAGAATATAATGATGATGATTGTGGTGGTGGTAATAAAAAATAATAATAATATAATCAATAATAATAATAATAAGTATTGGTTTTCTTTAACCCATTACTGTGAAGAATATTTTTAACTCTTCACAATACAATCCCGGCTTTTACCGAACCTAAGAGAGGGCTTTTAAAAGATTGTGGGAAAAGGAGAAAATGTTGGTTACCAGCATTTTCTCGTTTTCCCACAATGTTTTTATGGCTTCCTCATCATCGTCAAGGCCGTTAAAACACGTGACCGTGAGGTAAATGGTTAAACCATATGTACTTTTATCTATATACAGGTGACTATCTTAGGTGGTTGAAGTGTTCATAAAGAATTGTGCCGTACCCGCCAGTATGTTCAAGCTTCGGTTCCTCTCCACGTTTTCTTTCCTTAACCCAGCCAGGAAACACTCGTTACCAAACTTCGGCTTCTTTTCCTCTAGTTTCTGGAAGATAAATGAACAGACATGAAACGAAACAACAGATCAGTTTAACACGCTTGCTAGTAAAACATTATTAATATCATTTCTGTGGCAATTTCTTTTTCTGCCATGGTGTTTCTAAAGGTAGTCTGCTGCAAAACAAACAAAACAAACAAACAAAGTGGTCTACAGGAGCTTATATGGCCAAGGAGATTTCATGAAGTAGCTTTTAGTACTGCGCTATCAAAATGGTTACTTAACGAGGGGAAGCTGTTTTGCATCCCATGATATTTGACCTATTTTTGGCTTTCTTCCGTACTAAACAGTTCTCTGTAAGTGGAACTTAACCAGAAATGTCAGTGGCCGACGACTATCCCAACCGGTTGCACCCATATCATAGTACAGTGTGAGCGCGCATGCGTCGTTACGCATGATGTATTTGGTTCCGGTCAGAACGATCACAGTAAGCGGATTTGCTATACAAATCCGTTAAAAATAAAAGGGCAATAACTTCTCTAATAGACGACCAATAATAATGAAAACTGCAACAGCACAAGGTCCCTCGGTAGGAAGGATTCTATTAAAATTTCAACCAAAGGGATTGAAAACTGTAGGCGAAGAACAGGACACAAAATTGTGCGGACAAGTGGACAAGCTCATTTGAGTATAAACCGCACCCCATAACGTCGCTGTAGGGGTATAATGATAATGGAATAATGACCTGGAATTCATCTGCGATCCTATTTGGTTGCCCGGCGTTGTAGCTCTGTATATTTCGGTGACACTCTGTTAGAAACGCCCTTTTTGACAAAGTGGTATCACCGTAACCGAGTGCTTCTTGCAGAGCGTAGTGTAACAGCCGATACTGATCCTGCAATGTACAAATACATGTATTATTTATTTATTTATTTATTTGAGTCTCATTCATGTACAACAACAATAACAAATAGCATAAAAGACATAAAGATAGATGTACATGACCGTTCAATACAGAACTATAAGAGACTATCTCAACTAATTTAAAAACAGTGCATAAACATTCTATACATTCTAAATGAGTAGTAAGATTCAGTTGTTAATTGAGCCATAGAACTCATAATTCTTAAAACGTATTTAAGAAAAAATTACAGTTCATAGCTAGTTACATTAAAATGATGGCGTTTGGACCGTATTAAGGGGTTTTCGGTAAAAAATAGCGGCTAAAACTTATAAAAACAAAGAAATAAATGAACATGCAATTAAAAGTGTTATTATTTACAGAGATAAATAGACTGTCGGTTAAGAATATCTACACAGACTTTGGTACATATGTTACATTTGGTAACACTAATAGTGACAGAGGAAAAACGTGGTATGAACCTCAAGCCTAATCCACTGAAATTATCACAATGGACAATATCAGAATATGCACTCGACTATGGTGAACAGTTAATAAATACGTATACCAGATTACCATGGGTCAAAAAGCAAATAAGCCATACTCTGTGAAAAGGGGACTTAATGCATCTGCGAAAAGTATATACCCAGGTCAGCCTGCGCAGTTCGCGCAGGCTGACCTGGGCCGAAACTTTTCGCTATCGGCCAAATTTCTGTATGTTCAAGGACCAGTCTACCTAATGATTTGGTCGTTTGTTAAAAAAAAAAAAAAAAGTGGCTATTATGGATCCATAATTATCTGAAGGTTTGATTGGTATAATGCATCACAGAGGTACATTAAGCCCCCTTTTGCCAGAACATGGCTCAAATGAAAATGAATTCAACTTCTTTATGTCTGAAAAGTAAAACTTCTTCAGATAGAACACATCTGGTTCCTTGAGAGGTCAAGGCGTTCGATCCTCGTTGGTGGTTCTCATCACACTGCAGTGTCCTTGGGCTGGATACTGCGGAGTACCGGCCGGGTAGGCCTAATTGTGTAACCCAGAAAATAAACGAGTCATTGCCGCATTGAAATACTGCCGAATACTGCCGAAGGCGGCATAAAACCCCGTTCATGGAAAAAAAATGGAGTGTCTCTCGTCTATATATATAGAAAACTAAACGTACTATAGTTTGTATCATATTCATCCGCTCTCGTCTGATTTTGTATATATATGATGGAATGTCTAAGGTCCCACTTCGTTTGGCGTAGTGATACAAGGCATCTAATGCAATGAAAGTACCCGTCCGTCCGACTCCGGCACTACAAAAAAAGCCCAAGCATATCAAAATTACAGCCAAAAAAGAAATGAGCCACGCTCTGGCAAAAGGGGGCTTAGTGCATCTCTGTGATGCATCATACCAAGTAAGACATCACAGAATTAGGAAGCCTTAAGGTTCATCATGTCTAACAACCGACTGTATCATAAGGTAGACTGGTCCTTTGACACATAGAAAATTGACTATTAACGAAAAGTTTCGGCCCAGGTGAGCCTGCGCAGACTGCGCAGGCTGACCTGGTCGATACTTTTCGCAGATGCATTAAGACCCCTTTCAACAGAGCATGGCTCAAATGTAAAAAAGAAGCCAAAATGGCGGGACATGGATTATATTTGGCATTAAGTTTGCATACATCAATATCAAAAGCTAATACGAAGGTTGATACTAAAGTTAAAAGACTGAAATGTTTATAATCTTCCAATCGTCGCACGGCAATGATATACATACGAGTACTAATATGAAGCAGATTATCTCCGGAGTTTTTCCGCAAAGTATACATTTTATTACATTTCTATCTTATTACTATAGTATATCGCCAAATAACACAGTTTGGGCTTGACAAAGCACTTCGAAATATGACTTTTTTCTGTAGAATTTCTGTAGAATTTCATGTTCATGAAACCTTCTGTGATCAAAGTGTTGAAAGCACTGATATAGCATTTGTCAAGGGAGCTACTGTGTAGATTTAGTAATTTGAAAAATAAACAATAGAAATAGTTTTAAAATATTCGCTTAAAAGTCAACTTACTGTATAGTCACGCATAATCTGATAGAGTAGCGTGCAATCTTGTGGGACGAACAAGTCTGGGAGAACAAGCCTAGGGACGAATAAGCCTTGGAACGAACTGGTTTGGGGACGAACAGTCACAGTATCGGTCGGTCAGGAAATAAAGATTGTTTGTATCATTACGCCAATAGAAGGCCATAGTCGATCACGCTATTTTCAATAAAAATGAAGTATTTCCAGTATTGATGACCTAATCCAATTTATTTCAATACGCCATTTTCAGTTTCATATCTGAGTGCAATCGAAACACTTATTTGTCTTAGAAAAAAAATGAGTTTAATTGGGTTTACTTCCGTCGGTTTTGCACAAACTACGATACATGATTTTCAAAATGCCACATTGAACTCATAGTGGCATTGTCTTCGACAAATGCCACAAAAAACACAAATGCCGCCAAATACTTTTGAGAAATCATGCGAAAAGAAGTGAACGTCGATTAATCAGCATGAAAAACATTAATATCATAGCACAAACAACGAATATGCAAATTCATCGAAACTGCAAACCACTATGAAACTACCAAGCAAGAAGCAGGTGTTTCTAACTCTTTACCAGACTAGAAAATTTTTGACTCGTCCAAATTGAACGTATCTGCAGACGACTTTCAAATTGGTACACATGAGCTTAAGTTCTCTGATAAGGTAGAAAACATTGTGGGAAAAGGAGAAATGGCTTGTCACAAGCAATTTCTCCTTTTCCGATAATATTATCTTCAAAAGCTTTCCTCCTGAGGGTGGTTACAACTCTGGATTGTTTGGTACAAGCTTAAATGACGACAGTAACGCCGACGTTAACGATAAAAGGTGCACACCGAGCATTCATGTAACTCCTGCATTAATATCTGTGCCTATTAGCAGACGTCTTTTAACCCTTATCCGGCTAAACATAAGAAATGATACTTTCAAGCCGATAGTAACAACCCAAATTTTCCTATTTCAAAGGTACTTTTGGAGGAAAAATATCTCGTTATCGGACAGTGTAGATCCAAGATGAGACTGCACGTTCTGTGCAGTCTCATCTTGATCTACGCTGTCCGCAGAAGGTCAGTGAGCCGCGCTTAGCAGTCTTGGGGTAAAAAACATTGTAGCAATATGAGAAACTGCTTGAACCCAAAACTTATGTTGATTAGCCCTGTGTGCATACCTGCAGTGTACAATCATCGGTCCCGGTAAAGTCATCGGCGTCCGGATTACACAGCGGAAGAAGGACACAATTTCAAACGTATCCGGAACTCCATGGTCGGGCCATGCTGTGAAGTGGAACTGTTTTACGACCCGTATATCGGCAGATTCCTACAGATCGAGAGAAAAGACAACACAAAGCACGAATGAGAACATATAAGCTCTGCTCTGTGAAAACATGGCTTAATGCATCTCTGTGATGCATGATAATAAGCAAATCTTCGTGTAATTATACATTCCTAAAATCCATTTTGTATAACAACCGACTGAATCATGAGATACACTGGTCCTTTAACCCATTCCCAAACGACAAATTTTGGACTGGTCCAAATTCAAAGAGTTTGCAGACGACAATTTTAAATTTGATGAAAATGGCAGAAAGTTCTCAAAGAGGATAGAAAACACTGTGGGAAAAGGAGAAATTGCTCGTTACGAGCAATTTCTCCTTTTCCCACAGTGTTTTCAAAAGTCTTGTACTGCAGACACGTGAAAACCAGGGCTTGTTTGGGAAAGGGTTAATAGGAAATTGACCAATAGCAAAATGTTTCGGCCCATGTCAGCCTGCGAAAACTGCGTAGGCTGACCTGGTTCGATACGCTTTGCAGATGCATTAAGCCCCCTTTTTACAGAGCATGGCCCATATATATGAGTCAGGTCCTGTGAAAAGGTTGCTTATTGCATCTTTAAAATGTATCAGCCTGCGCAGTTCGCGGAGGGTCACTTGGGTCAAAACCTTTTCTTATTGATAAACTTTACCCCGATAACACGAGAGATGCTCTGCCCTGAAACCGATAGACTTTGAACTTTCCTGCAGAAAATATTTACTAGCTCATCAGTGGAAACATGGATAACCAAACTTTCTTCACTCGAATCTAACTGAGCCGTGCTCTGTGAAAAGGGGGCTTAATGCATCTGCACACACACACACACACACAAAAAAAGAAAAAAAGAAGTATCGACTAAGGTCAGCCTGCGCAGTCCGGGCAGGCTGACCTGGGCCGAAACTTTTTGCTATTGGTCAATTTTCTGCACTTCAGAGAATCATTCTACCTCATAATTCAGTCGGTTGTCAAACAAAACTAATTTTATGGACCCATAAATGATGACATGCTTGTTATAATGAATCGCGGATATGCATTAAGCCCCCTTTTGCCAGAGCATGGCTCATTTATAATTTCCAAACCTATCCATCTGATTGGCTGAGACTAACCGGTCCCAACCACCCAGATGGCTTGTCTTGAAAATTTTGTGTTAAAATAATTATACAATTACTGGAGTTATTGTAACTGAAACTCTGCGGCCCAACTTTGTATTTGGGACAAAGAACAAAATAGACCTAAAGTAATAATAAAAGTATACAATTATGAAAGAAAGATTGAAAGATAATGCAGGTACCAACAGTCAAAAGTAACAAAATCCGATAGAATTTAACCGGGGAACAATCTTACCGTAGAACTACACAATGTCATCAGCCGAATTGTGTAGAACGGGTACTCGTGTACCTGGTTTAGATGGATCTTTAGGTCACCAAAGGTCAAAGGTTCGCGTTCTTCAGGCCAGTACTTATCGCATTTATTCTGGAATATAATAGGATCCAAATTGTCAACCCCTATCTTGCTAAATAACTTAAATAAAACTTTCATGACGATAGTAAAAAACCCGAACAATGATATTTCAAACTTACTTCTATAGAGAAAAATATCTCCTTATCGGACAGTGTAGATCCAAGATCAGACTGCACGTTCTGTGCAGTCTGATCTTGATCTACACTGTCCCCAAAAGGTCAGTGAGTCGCGCTTAGCAGCCTAAGGGTTAAAATACGTCTTTTGACGCTATGCCAGCAGCCGATATCGTATCAAAAATATAATTGAAAACGGACCACTTGCTTGGAATATGCAATTTTCCACGATGTTTCATAATATATTCTTTTCCTTCAAATCTTTGCCTTTGGAGAAACGAGTTTTTGACATGTCTAACAGTTGCCTGAACTGTAAAGGGTGTCAATATTTTTCATACTCCGTGGCAGAGATCAAACAAAAGTAATGTGTATTTAGGAAAGATAATGGTGTAAAATTGCGCCATTTACGTGCTTATCTGAATGTCAGAAGAATCATGTTTTTGTAGAGGATGAGATCACCGCCCTTGGCCCATTTTAAAGATTATTTTTTAACCCAAGGCAAAAGTGGAACAAGAAACAAAAACGAAATACATTTGAAGGCAAGGAAGAACTTAGTGGATTTGTATAGCAAATCCGCTTACTGTGATCGTTCTGACCGGAACCAAATACATCATGCGTAACGACGCATGCGCGCGTCACATTGTACTATGATATCATTTTGACGAACCCGATATACTCTCATTCACGCTTGTGCTCTATCCATTCTACTTTCAGTTTTAGCTATTATACCTCAACCTCGCTTTTGTCACTACCGTGTATACTGTCCTACACGTGTATACATATTTCGTTCGAAAACTAATACCAGCAAAACACTGCGTAACACTGACGGGTCAAATTACCAATCCTTAAACAAGTAATAGAATAATAGTTACAGCGCAGCCCGCTCTACAGAACAACTTTGCATTCCCCTACCCTTGCTAACTCCATTTTAAAATTGCACATGTGTTGCGTGTGATGTTATTTTTCAATAAAACATATTACAGCTTTATGCTACAAATCCGCTTTCCAGGACTTTGAGTCCTTTGATTGATTACCGTGGTCCCGGTAATAGGTCTAAACGCGCCTTTAACTTGAAGAGTTACGCTGATGAAAAAAAGAAATATTAATCAATTGATTATTCTAAACAATGATAAATGTAGGGCTGTTTGAACCCGGATGCTGTAGGGGGCAAGGACCGGTCGATCAAAGTTCCAAGATAGAAATTACAGTTTTACCCTTTACCACACAATCCCGACTTTTAACGACCCTGAGATAGAATTCTTTTGAAAACATTGTGGGAAAAGGAGAAAATGCTGGTAACCAGCATTTTCTCCTTTTCCCAAAATGTTTTCTACCCTATCAAAGACAAATCGCACCATTTGAGTCGCATTGAAATTGTCGTCTGCAAATGCTTTCAATTTGGATGGGTCTAAAATTTTGTCGTGTGGTATAGAGTTTAATGTGGAATACAGTGTATTAATCCTTATAAAAATACAATGATAAATGTAAGGTGACATCGTCAGGAATTTAACAATTAAATTCGTCCCAAATTTTCACAATTACGTGGATTGTTTCGTCAGAGAATTCCACAAAGAATCCAATTGTGTATTTTCAATGGACGCAAATGCACATTCTGTGCGGTCTGATCGTGATCTTCTCTTCGCAAAAGCATCCAGAATTGTCGTTAACATTTTCTGAGTTCGCTTATTACAACCATCAGAAGACTTTTTGCAGCAGACCACTTCTTTAAAACATTGTGGCAGAAGGACATGTACAATTTCGTACAAAATTATAAATACAATTATAAAAGGCACTGTCTCCTTTAGACATAATGTTTTACTTGCATTTATTTATTAAGCCTGAAGTCGTGTTGAGTATGTCAAGGATGTTTTCAAATTCTTTTACGGAAATATAGTGTCTGTAGGCAATAAGTAACTCTTAGGCTGCTCAGCGCGACTCACTGACCTTTATCTGACAGTGTAGATCAAGATCAGACTGCAGAGAACGTTCTGGATGATCTTGGATCTACGCTGTCCGAGAAGGAGATATTTTTCTCCAAAAAGAAGTTTGAAAAAGCATTATTCGGGTTTTTACTATCGGCTTGAAAGTTTTATTTGACTTACTCGTATTTTGCAGGTTAAGGGTTAATGTTTGGGGAAAAGGGGGGGGGGCGCTTGAGAAAACAATCGGTATTGTTCTCTACTGTTTCACCACCTTAAATAATATAAGTCATGCTCTGTGAAAAGGGGGTTTATTGCATCTGTAAAAAGTATCGATCGCAGGCTGACCTGGGCTGAAACTTTTTGCTGTTGGTCAATTTTCTGTATGTCCAAGGAACAGTCCACCCCATGATTTAGGAGGCTGACAGACAAACTGGATTTCGTGGATCCATAATTATGTGATGACTTGCTTGGTATACTTCATCACGGAGATGCATTAAATCCCCTTTTACCGGAGCATGTCTCATATAAACCTGACCTCTCTCTACGGTTGTAAAATACAATCCACAAAATTTTTTAAAAGATTTTTTCCTCGTAGACTTGACCAAACCAGCGGACGGCATAGATCCAAGATCAGACTGCACGTTCTGTGCAGTCTGATCTTGATCTATGCCATCCGCAAAAGCATCTGTTTTCGCTTATGGCATTGAAAGGGTTAATAAGACTGTTAACCTTTGACCTCCTGATATGAAGTAATGGATCGAAGCTACTACCGTTTAGGATACATACTTAAAGTTCCACAAGGGAGACTCACAGAAAATATGCAAGGTTGCGCTGAATTTTGTTTGTCGTCTTTCCTCCAAGAAAGACAGCAGTATCTCGAGTTAGGAGGGTCGTGGTTTATTTTTTTTTTTACATTTTTTCCTGAAACAACGCATTTAATCTCTTACAATTACATTTCTTACACGTGAATGTCATCAAACATTGCCTTAAACTGGTGCAGATACTGTTATTTGGAAGCGTATCTTTTCTATTTAGTGCTCGGGATGGGGCGTGGGGGTGCACATATACTGAACTCATCGAAGGGAGGCAATTACGAGTATGTTACAGGATACGAGTCACGTTCTTTTTGCAAATCTTAGCCTCTGAATGTATTTATTTTTTTCAAAATGATAAGTTTTCTGATTAACAGACATGTAAAACAAAACCTCGTCCACAAAATAACCAGTCTTTTTGAAAGCTCGCCTCTCCGCAAACCGACCTCTCGTTCGCGGTCTACAGGAGTCATACACGGCGTGTTTACAGCGTTTTTTTTTTTTGTGTGTGTTTTTCAATCGACTCCCTACAAGAAACTAGAGCTGTCACTGAATGTGACTTAATACCCCCGCCAGCGCTTTGACAGAAAAAAGTGTCAAGTTCAAGGGGAGATAATTCCTCAACCAGGGGGAGTTGACACTTGAAAATGACGTTTTGCAAATCTTCAATATATGATCAATATATGTGCAAAGTTTCAATGCAATTGAAGGAAAACTGTAGGAGGAGTTCGCGACACAAAATTGCTAGTATTTTGTACACAGACGGACACACGGACGGACGAACAGACAGGCTGATTCCAGTATACCCCCGAAAACATTCGTTTTGCGGGGGTATAATGATAACAAATATTGCAAGTTTAACTCGTCATTATGAGTCATAAGCCAATCCTTGATTGGAACCTCCGGCCCCGTGAAGGAATGATTACAAGGAGATTGTGTACGCTGCACAGGGATGCTGCACAACATTGTGGCATGCAAAATAAAATATAAAAATATGTCTGTTTTGTGCGTAATATCTTAGTTCAAAAAGTGTTCGGTTAGAAGTTTTATTCAGTACATATTATAAAAAACAAGCCAATTCACCTGACATGAAATTAAAACGCTTACCTTGGACTCTTCAATTAGGTTGGTCAGCATGACTATTTTACCACACTTATTTTGCCACACCATTCGCCAGAAATCGTTCAGAGTAATTTTGTTTGGACCTGAAGTGAAATGAGTCATTATTCGAACTGGGTTGATAAAATTGTACATTTAATTCTTAGGATGCTAAGAGCGACTCACTGACCTTTTGCGGACAGTGTAGATCAAGATCAGACTGCACAGAACGTGCAGTCTGATCTTGGATCTACAATGTCCGATAAGGAGATATCTTTCCCCCCAAATTACCTTTGAAATAGGAAAAAAATGGGTTTAAACTTATGGTTTGAAAGTTTTATTTTAGTTATTCAGCAGGATATGGGTTAATCCACAGGCCTTTGAGGCTCCATTGGTCTGTTACGGAATACTAACATTTTTCTTGCTTGATCGTCGAATACTTGCGAATTGGTGCATCGCCTGTATATCAGGGAATACTCAAATTTTCATTTACACCGTTACTATAAATAGCACATTGGCGACTGCCTCTTTGTTGTATATAATAAGACAAGGTGTGCAACGAAATCGAAGAAAATTTTTACCCCTGTCTCCTTTCAGAGATAATATTTAACCAAAAACGGAAAAATAAACTATCTACACTGTCCGATAAGGAGACAATTTTTCTCCAAAATAGCTTTGAAATAGTAACATTTGGGATTTTTACTATCGGGTTGAAAATTTCATTAACTTATTTAACAGGATAAAAGTTAAAAAATATCTTTATCACATAACTAGCCTTCTTTTCAGTTTAATACAGCCATCACGAATTTTCTTTTCTTACACACGTTTGACATAAATATGAAACGTAATAACTATAATCGGCGTGCAGCACACGAAAAGGGGCCTTCGGACATATGCGTAAAAGCGTGTCGTCCCAGATCAGCCTATACAGTCTGTGTCCAATTCGAGACGACATTTTCCGTTTTTGTGCGAGTTTCTGTTTCACGAAAGTCTACTATATGAAAAAATCTTGTGTAGTCGTAAAGTTCCGTCTCGGATTAGCCTGCGCGGACTGCCCAGGCTAATCCGAGACGACACTTTACGCAAATGTCCGAAAGTCTCATTTCGCATGTTGCGGAACATATTACGCCATATTACAGGCTCCTCTGCTTTCAGAAAGGTCAGTTGGGTTTAATGAGGGTCATTCCTGTTGGTCAGTTTATTTCCCTTGCCAGATAAAGACTAAAGGTAACCAAATAACAGATTGGTCTCTTTACCTGTGTGCCTTTGGTTTTATCCTGGATTCCCTTGGGGATGTTGCGATAAAGATAATTGGATTTATGATTGTATGTAAGGTCCCCATGTAATTTTAAAGCAAATCACGTTCTAAGTAATCAGAGAAATGTGTATATATTGATTTTTAAAACAATTCAACCAGATTTAGCCGAGATATTATCTCCAGAACATATTTGTGTAGTGCAAGAAAATCAAGGATAAAATCCAAGTATCTCGACAGGAACAATGTATTACTGGAGAGGAATCAAGGGAAATAACTGAAAAACGCCCCCCCCCCCCCCCAACAGAAATTCCAACGTTTGCATTTATGGCTGACATATAATTCGTGAGATATCGAAATTTGATCTCAAGTGCCAGCTAATGTCAGATCCTATGTGGCTGTACAATGAACACGTCTCATTTCCGTTCTTTGAGCTTGAAGCCTGGCATTTTTGTACAAATGTTGTATTGATACAACAATTATGATTGTTGTAGTGTGAGCCCTCAAAAGGTGAGATGGTTTATGGCCTCAGTTTCATTTTACTTAGTTTAAACATATTTTATTCATCAGTATATAACAATCTACAGCAAATAATATAATCATATTACACATATACTGAAGAAATGGATCAGAACGGAACCTGAAGCTTATAAAGTTCATTTTACTTATGTAGCAGGATAAAAGTTAAGTTGTCCACTTAATGAGGGCCATTCCTGTAAATCAAATTATCTTCCTTGCCAGACAAAGACTGAAAGTAACCAAATGACAAATAGGTCCTTTTACCTGTGTTCCTTTGTTTTTATCCTGGATTCATTTGGGGATAATGCGATAAAACTGATTTGATGTATGATTATGTGTAAGGTCCTCATGTAATTTTAAAGCAAATCATGTTCTCAATCACCAGAGAAATGCATATATATCGATTTGTAAAACAATCTAATCCTATTTAGCCGATATATTAACATATTTGTGTAGTGCAAGGAAATCAAGGATAAAATCCAAGTAATCTCCTTATCAGGACCAATGTAGTACTAGAGAGGAATGTGGGGAGATAACTGAAGAATGGATCTCATTGAAATTGCTGTCTTATTGTTGTAACGAAGGCCTAGTTGTACAAACTGGTTGTGAAAAAGGATACAGATAGATCTAGATCAAAGCAAAGAATCCATTGTGGCCGATGTGGACACCGTTTACAACAGTATTAAAGATATTTTACGGCAGCCATTACACCTATTCATGCATTCCTCGAGGCAAAGTTCACAGTTGAGAGGAACGAATTTCATTAGGGTTAGGAGAGAAATTCAATCGATTTGGTATCAAATCTGCAAAGCCTGAATTTCTAGCCGTGCAGATCACTACTAGGCTACCGACACACAGTGAACGATGAATCAATGTAAGTTCTTACCTTGTGTTGCTATGTAACAGTTGGGATAGTCAACACTCTGAAATTAGACAGAAAAAAAATCGGTAAGAAGAAGAAGAAGAAGAAGAAGAAGAAGAAGATGATGATGATGATGATGATAGAAGAAGAAGAAGAAGATGGAGAAGAAGAAGATGAAGATGAAGATGACGATGATGAAAGAAGAAGAAGAAGAAGAAGATGATGATGGAAGAAGAAGAAGAAGAAGAAGAAGAAGAAGAAGAAGAAGAAGAAGAAGAAGAAGAAGAAGAAGAAGAAGAAGATGATGATGATGATGATGATGATTGTGATGATGATGATGATTATGATGGTGATGGTGATAGAAGAAGAAGAAGAAGAAGAAGAAGAAGAAGATTAAAGGAGAAGAAGAAGAAGAAGAAGAAGAAGAAGAAGAAGAAGAAGAAGAAGAAGAAGAAGAAGATTAAAGAAGATTAAAGAAGAAGAAGAAGAAGATGATGATGATGATTAAAGAAGAAGAAGAAGAAGACGTTGAATATGTTTCCTTTTTTGAAAACAAAAAAACTGTGTAGTGCTCTGGGAAAAGAAGGTTCAGTGCATCTCCATGATCTATCGAACCAAGAAAATCATCATAGACACTTGTTTTAATCTTCAAGTGTCATAATAACCTTTCACCACGATATATAAGGGACATTATTTCGTTTTCTAGCAACACCAAGTATAATTTACGGTCATCTGCTCATTATGATATCATTAACTCAAGATTTAACACTTTGTTCAAGAAAAAAGCATTCTCGTATTACAGCATGATACGGTGGCACAAAAGTGACATGGAAGATATATTTTATACTACGTGCGCACGTAATAGTTATTACGTGCGCACGTATTAGTTAATACGTGCGCACGTATTAGCTACTGCGTGCGCACGTACTAGCTACTGCGTGCGCACGTAATAACTAATACGTGCGCACGCAATAGTATTACGTGCGCACGCAGTAGCTAATACGTGCGCACGTATTAACTAATACGTGCGCACGTATTAACTAATACGTGCGCACGTAATAATCGACCAATCAGTTTATAAGGAACAGAAGCCATATTGTTGCGAGGGAAGGGCAAAATTACATTGGTCCAACACGGCAACAGATGTGCATACATCTGACACCCAAGTAAAAAATCAAGTAGAGCTATTATTTCTTAAATCGTTTAGGCATACTGCGATTATTTTAAGTATCTGTACCTTGGTACGGTACAGTAACTATTAATACTCTAGCCTACGGTCCATCGAATTACCCCAAACCACCCCAAAACACCCCAAAACACCCCAAACCACCTTTTATCATATAAAATTAATACTGTGGTGGGGTTGGGGGTGGAATGATTTGTAGGGTACGAAAGACTGATGAGCTATACAAGGAGTTTTGTCACCGAAAACTACCCAAAACACCTCAAGAAAACAAAAAAGGCGTTTAAAGTGATATCATTTTACAACGGTTTAAGATGCAGGAACAGTATAAATCAAATTGAAAATGGCATACACAATAATTAATTTTCCTTAAACTGAAATATCTATGGTTCAAAAGATGTAGTTTGAATGCCTAACACCGTGGACCCCAATCAGACTGTTACTTTAGTAGCAGTCTGATGATCTGGCTGCACAATGTTTGCATATATCTAACTTCCCTAAAACTTATATAAATTACGGTATCTGTTGCCATTCTGACTACATATAGTTTGGATGCACGAACGAACTTTTTCAGGCGGTCAGACATGACCAAACATTATGGACCCAGATCAGACTGCTCCTTCAAGGGGCAGTTGGATCTTCATGGGCGGATCCAGAGGGGGGGACCGGGGATCCGGACCCCCCCTGGAATTTTGGAAAAATGTGGTTATCGGATTCGTGAAATGGTACTGGTTTGATATTGCACAGCATTTATGTAAAATACTGTCATGAATATAAAAAATAAACGGTTCTAAATGTGGAGACCTCCTCATGGTTAGAACTGGAAACGTTGACTTACGTCCACTGAAATCCGAAATCAAAGTATCATATAATAAGAAGAGTGCGTTTGCGGTGGGACTCCCCCTGAGAAAGATATCTGGATCCGCGCATGATCTGGGTCCACAAAGTTTCCCTTTCTGACAGCATGACTACATATAGTTTGGAGGTATGAACGAACTTTTTCAGACAGTCAGACATTAGCAAACATAATGTACCCAGATTAGACTGCTCCTTTAAGGGGCAGTCGGATCTGGGTCCACAAAGTTTGCCATTCTGACAGCATGACTACATATAGTTTGGAGGCATGAACGAACTTTTTCAGACAGACAGACATGACCAAACATAATGTACCCAGATTAGACTGCTCCTTCAAGGGGCAGTCGGATCTGGGTCCACAATGCTTGCCATTGTGACTACATATAGGTTGGAGGCATGAACGAACATTTTCAGACAATCAGACATGACCAAACATAATGTACCTAGATTAGACTGCTCCTTCAAGGGGCAGTCGGATCTGGTTCCACAATGTTTGCCATTCTGACTACATATAGGTTGGAGGCATGAACGAACTTTTTCAGACAGTCAGACATGACCAAACATAATGTACCCAGATCAGACTGCTCCTTCAAGGGCAGTCGGATCTGGGTCCACAATGCTTGCCATTCTAACTACATATAGAGGCATGAACGAACTTTTTCAGACAGTCAGACATGACCAAACACAATGGACCCAGATCAGACTGCTCTTTCAAGAGGCAGTCGGATCCGGGTCCACAATGTTTGCCATTCTGATTACATATAGTTTGGAGGCATGAACGAACTTTTTCAGACAGTCAGACATTATGGTCCCAGATCTCAGTGGGGCCAAAAAGTCTCTAGCGCATGTAATGCATGTAGTCCTTTTATCCTTAGGCTAACGTGACAGGACGTAATATAGATATTTTTTGTTAAAAGTGATCCTTACCCAACAATTCAACCAACCCTTACTGTATTAATAATTTTATATCATATAAAAGGTGTTTCGGGGTGGTTTGGGATGTTTTGGGGTGGTTTGGGGTGTTTTGGGGTGGTTTGGGGTAATTCGATGGACCGTAGGCTAGAGTATTAATAGTTACTGTACCGTACCAAGGTACAGATACTTAAAATAATCGCAGTATGCCTAAACGATTTAAGAAATAATAGCTCTACTTGATTTTTTACTTGGGTGTCAGATGTATGCACATCTGTTGCCGTGTTGGACCAATGTAATTTTGCCCTTCCCTCGCAACAATATGGCTTCTGTTCCTTATAAACTGATTGGTCGATTATTACGTGCGCACGTATTAGTTAATACGTGCGCACGTATTAGTTAATACGTGCGCACGTATTAGCTACTGCGTGCGCACGTAATACTATTGCGTGCGCACGTAATACGTGCGCACGTATTAGCTAATACGTGCGCACGCAATAGTATTACGTGCACACGTATTAGTTATTACGTGCGCACGCAGTAGCTAGTACGTGCGCACGCAGTATCTAATACGTGCGCACGTATTAACTAATACGTGCGCACGTAATAACTATTACGTGCGCACGTAGTATAAAATATATCTTCCATGTCACTTTTGTGCCACCGTAGCATGAACATATGGAATGAAATTCCTATTTCAATCAGAGCAGCAACTTCCTTATCTAACTTTAAACATCAGCTTAAACAGTATTTGTTCAGTAAGCAATCTATCACCTCAGCAAATAACACAAACAAATTACCGTAAATAGTGTATCTGTCCGCTGACTTATAGATTCATTTTCATGTTATTTTCTTTCATCATCCACTTATTTATTATCGCATCTGTTTGTGTGTGGGTGTGGGGGTAAGTGTGTGGATGTGTGTGTGTGTGTGTGTGTGTGTGTGTGTGAGAGAGAGAGAGAGAGAGAGAGAAGGCAACATTGTAAAAAAGACTCTATTTTCAGGTCATTTTTCTTGAAATTTTGTCTTAATGTTTTAACCTTCAAGAAATAAAGATTTTATTATTATTATTATTATTATTACTGGAGCCATAAAATACTCTTTAAATGACAAACAACTTGGTCTGTAGGTAGAAAGGTCCTTTGACATGCAGAAAATTTACAAATAGCAAAAAGTTTCGACCCATGTCAGTCTGCGCGGATTGCGCAGACTGACATGGGTTGATACTTTTTGTAGAACATTAAGCTCCCTTTTTATAGAGCATGACTCATGTATTTTGACCAGTATTTTGACTGCTTTCCCAAGAAGATACAGTCTGATCTTGGATCTAAAATTGTACAATTCTACATTTTGCGAAATATTTCTAGTATAAACAACATTGAATTTGCAATACTTGTTACAGAATGAAAATGTCTATTCAGTTCTTTGAAAAACAGTGAAGAGTTGAGATATTTAAAATATTTGGTAAATACTTGTCTGTGGACAAATTCTTACCGTAATGGATGGTGTAAATCCAAGATCAGACGACATAATATGTGAATACTGATCTTACTCTACACTGACCCCAAAAGCACAATGAGTCTCGAAAACCCATGTTAGGTCGCTTCCAACAGTATTTTTGTCACATAACAATTGCCCATGTCTTTCCAGTGTTTCACCAGAGCTAGGTTTGGGCTGTGCAGTGCCTTGCTCAGGGACAATCAAGCGTGACTAGCGTCACCAGTAGAGTTGGAGCCAGCTTACGCGTGAGAAAACGGTGCTGATGGAATAACGTGGTCCTGTGCGGTTCAGCGGTAAAGGTTCGGACAAGTAACCTGAAAGCCCCGGGTTTGCTCCTCACTCGATACACTTGGATTTTCGTGGAACTGTCCTTGGGCAAGACACTTCAGAGCCATAGCTAAGTGAAACCCAGGGCATAGTGACTATGTGAACTTTCAGCGTGATATAACTGAAATAATGTTAGAAGTCGCCTAAAATATTAAATTTTATCCAGATGTAACCCTTTGGGTGCTAAGCGCGACTCAAGGTCCTTTTGCGGACAGCGTAGATCAAGATCAGACTGCACAGAACGTGCAGTCTGGACTTGGATCTACACTGTCCGATAAGGAAATATCTTTACCGCCAAAGTACCTTTGAAATAGGAAAAATTTGGGTTTAAACTATCGGTTTGAAAGTTTTATTTTAGTTATTCAGCAAGATAAGGGTTAATCACATTTGTTTATAGGTATCTTACCTCTATATAGCTGGCATTGATGTAGTCAGAATCTGGTTCACTAGGATCTTCTTCCAGCACCACGCGGCTGTGGTCATCTAGAGGAAATAGAAATAACTTCCTTTATGCTTTTCAGTAATTTATAGAAATCTAGCAGTAAATAAAATGGACTTCTGGGTCCGTATTCACCAACGATTCTTAAGAACATTCTTAGTCTTATTCTTCAAGATTTTCTGAATTTATAAGTAACACAACTTCTGATTGGCTAAACCATTTGGTTTAGCCAATCAGAAGTTGTGTTACTTTCAAATTTGGAAAAATCTAGAGAATATGGCTAGGAACGTTCTTAAGAATGGTTAGTGAATACAGGTCCGGGATGAGATATTTGACTACTGTTATTATCGGGCATCTTCGCAAGCCGAGGTGACGATCACTACGTGGATCTTACTCATGGCTGATTGAGTCGATATTTATAAACACGGCAACGCACAAGCTACTGGATTTTAATTGTTATCACCCCTAGATTTACGTCATCGAAAACCAATCA
The DNA here is from genome assembly GCA_945859785.2 of Tridacna gigas. NCBI lineage: Eukaryota > Metazoa > Mollusca > Bivalvia > Cardiida > Cardiidae > Tridacna > Tridacna gigas. The sequence goes on along the minus strand of OX244032.2, from coordinate 722,706 downwards.
AACGTTGCGTAACATTACTCTTTCGGCATTTCGTTAAATATGGCCAAAGGCTTTTTTACCTCTCTAGGTGTTGGGCTATGATCTATTAAGCACTTCGGTGTTGTTGTTTTAACGGGGGTCCTTGACAACTGGCCACTATGGTTGATCCAATGATAGTTTTTTTTTCAGCATACTTTCTCCGTAATTCGACAACAATTGACTGTTTTTCAGATCGCAAACTTGACAGACGATTTATCGAGTCAAAAGCCATTTTCGAAATTTTGTTAAGTTTCGCGAAGCAAAAGCCACACACGTACTTTGACAGTCCATCGTCCGGTGTTGGGGTGTATCCTAAACTTCATTTATTTGATTTGTGACACTGAATGTTGAAGAAAATATTGTTTCTCTGTTATTTCTTTAGTAATAATTCCCAGCATATCCAACAGCTTTCTCCTGTGGTCGCCATTTTTATTAACGTTCTGCTGATAGTGAATAGCAAATGTAACGCGCTATTTGATTGGCGCTTTCAGTCTTGACTGCAACCAATGATAACACGCATCGCGAAGCTAAGAAATTTCGACTCGATCAGTCAAGGGGTAAGACCCACGTACTGATCGTCACTTTGGCTTGCGGATATGAGTTCAGGGATGTTCATCTAGAAATTATCAAGAACTAGCAGATAATGAAGATCAATGATCAGACTGCACGTTATTTGCAGTCTGATCTTGATCTACACCGCTGTCGGCATCAGTGTCCTAGGGCTCCACCAGTACTAGAAGAGTTTTGTTGGTCATTCAAGTTTTAAAAGATTAAAAAAAAAAAAGAAATTGTTTAACACTGAATTATGTTTATGATCCCATACCTAATCATGCCCTCTGTCTGTCCATCTATCTGCCAAACTAAATGCCTATAACTTTAGAATATCTGCAGGTACAATGCCCACATTTTGATATGTACAAGAATACAATTCGGGTGATTACAAAAATTGCTTAAAGTAGCTTAAAATCAAGTCAATTGTGGAAAAACACGAAAAATACCTTGCAATTTGAGAGATACGTGATGGGTACAATTTCAGTTACAGGAAGGAAATAGCTGATCACCAAGTCGTATTTAAATGATAATAAAACCCCACCTGATCATCTGGGTGCTGGATGGTGGCTATCGGGCCCGGCTCCAGAAATTTATCAAAGGTAGGCCTACGGTCTTTATATCAATATTTCTGTTTTTTGTTTGTTTGTGTGTTTTGTTCTGTGCTTTACATCGTGTGGCAAGATAAATAGGGTAAATATCTAGCTCGCCAGATACTTTCCTCCGCCTTGCCCGATAAACTTAACCCATCCAAGAACACCAGCCATCTATTCTCTATATATCAAATTAATGTCATTTTCACGTTATATTTTGAATGCAAGATAGAATGTCAGTTTCAGTAAGTGTTCTTTAGCTGCAATCAAGCTAAAACAAAAAAACAAATAAAAGATCACATTAAGATAGAAATTAAACAGAGGAATGAAATGATTATGTGTCTTCCATATGGCATGCAACACACAAAAAGGGGCCTTCGGACATATGCGTAAAAGTGTGTCGTCCCAGATCAGCCTGTGCAGTCTGTGACTAATCCGAGACGACACTTCCCGTTTTTTATGCGATTTTCTGTTTCAGGAAAGTCTACTGTATGGAAAAAAAATCTTATGTAGTCGTAAAGTGTCGTCTCGGATAAGCCTGCGCAGTCCGCGCAGGCTTATCCGAGACGGCACTTTACGCAAATGTCCGAAGGTCTCAATTCGCATGTGGCAGACCATATTGCATTGAAATAATATACGAAAACCCTTACATGGAAACATTTGGGCAAATCTGTTTTTAAACTTATTCCGCGGTCTCTTGCCTGCCTCATGTGGGTACTTCAGCCCGTGTGGATATTGCTGCAATCAAATGATAAAAGTTTATAACAATGTGCTAAAACGATTGGCAAATCAATATACGACTGATGACATGAAAAAACTAACTTTAAAATCGAAAGATCAGAAGTTCCCGACGGAAATATATTTGAGCAATGCTCTGGCAAAAGCGGGTTAAGTGCATCTCTACGTTGCATTATACCAAGCAGGTCAACACATAAGCATGTATCCATAAAATGCATGTTGTCTAACAACTGACTAAATTATGAGGTAGAACCGTCCTTGGATATGCAGTCCGATAACAAAAAGTTTCGAAACAGGTCAGCCTGCACGGACTGCGCAGCCTGACCTGGTCGATACTTTTTCGCAGATGCATTAGAACCCCTTTTGTCAGAGCATGGTTCATTTATATATGTTTTATCATATTCATAATATAAATTTATAAGTGTTTAAAGAATGTTTGAAAAGATCACAACGGTTCTTTGATTAAATACAAGCTGTGTAGATACCCCCTCGTCGGTGCTCTATCGATACAGATCATTGCGACCTTGACATTTGTTGACCTAGTGGCCTAAACATCGATGAGAATCATCAATATTTTGCCATTAACATCCTTTTCAAGTTGAAGGATTTGGGTCAATTTTCCTTCAGAGTATTCAAACAGTAATCTATGACAGAAATTTGTATCTGCACTTGATCGTTTGTTTGAATGGTGTTTTATGCCATTTCGACAGCATTTCAGTCCTACCACTCGTTTGTGTCGTATCAAGTTTTTTTTTCTTCTTGGATTGAGCTCTGCAGTACGTTGCCCAAGGACACTCCCATAGGACCAGTGTGGTAATAAAATCCTTATAGATGGTCTCTTAATCCATGACTACACAGCAATGTTTCAGACATTTCAAAATTGAACGCATTTGCAGGCGACAAGATAAATATGACTCAAAAGTTGAAAATTATTTTTAGACGGCCAGAAAACATTGTGGGAAAAGGAGAAAATGCTACATTTTCTCCTTTTCCCACAATGTTTTCAAAGGGCTTCTTCATCAAGATCGTTAAAAGGCGGCATTGTGTGGTCAAGAATTAATTAACGCTGGACAATAATGATACAGACTGCTCAGAGATGTTGAACTGTATCAAAGGGGGCGTAAAGGGGACGTAAATCAAACAAATGTTTCATAATGCTTTATAAAGCCCTCGGATAAAATCATTGGACAACCGCGGATATCAGATAGAACTGCGATACAAAATGAACCACAAACTTAGTGCTTGGAGAGGCGTTCATTGAGGTTAAAAAAGACATTTTCAGCTTGAGTAAAAAAAGGTATTGACATAAAATTCAACGCTAGCTTGGTAAAAAATATCTCTAGAACTCTTTATCGAACAATCCCGATTTTATCCCTTTTCCTGCTAAGTAAATGAAATGAAACCTTTGAATCCGATAGTAAAAAAACAAAATTTACTACTTCATAGGTATATTTGGGGAAAAAGATATCTCCTTATCGGACAGTGTGGATCCAAGATCAGACTGAACGTTCTGTGCTGTCTGATCTTGATCTACACTGTCCGCAAAAGGTCAGATAGTAGCGCTTAGCAGTTTAAGGGTTAAATAACGTTGAGAAAAAAGGCGTTTGAAAATATTGTTTAACAAAGAGAAAATGCTGGTGAACATCGTTTCTACCTATTCACAGACAAAGCTCTTCATTTCAATAATATTTAATTTGTCGTCTGCAAATGCTGTGAATTTGGAGCAGTCGAAAATTTTGTTGTTTGGTAACGAGTTAAATATCGGACAGTGTTGATACAAGATCAGACTGCACGTTTTGTGCAGTCTGATCTTGTATCAATACTGTCCGCAAAGGGAACATTTTGTCCTAAACCCAAAGATTAATGGCAATCATCACCGATTTGATTATCATTAAATGTTATCAAGTAGATAACAATGCTCTCCCGGGACGAAAAATGGCACAAATGCAAAGGAATTGGAGTCCATTTGTCAGATTACAATATAGTCTGCAAATTTAGATCAACCCATTTGATTCGACTTTTGACGCCCAGTACTCGAACAACTTTAATATTTCATTGCGACATTGCATCTTTACGTATATTGTATTTATTTCTTGCCTGGCCGGGTAGCTCAATGGTTAGGGTATCTGACTCGTGACCTGGTGGTTGCAGGTTCGCTTCCCGGTTGAACAAACTTTCTTTCCGGCGATTTGTCGCCTCTCAACCTTGATGCATGTGGGAAAAGCAGTCCGTGGCTTGGAAAGAAAGTTGTGTCAGTGCTGGTGTGAGGCAGCTAGGAAACATGTGCCCAGGTGCACTGGCCGCCGTGATATAACCTATGCTGTTAAAATTTGAACCCCAATAGAAATAAACTAAACTAAACTATTTATTTCTTATTATCCATATTTTGCAATACTGTTGTTGGCCGATCGATATAAATTTGTTTGTTCGTATGGTGTTTAACGCCGTTTCCAACATTATTGCAGTAATATCACGCCGGCCAGTGCACATATCCATGCTTTCCAGGAGTGTTCCTTTCACCAGTATTTAACACAATATTCTTTCCAAGCCACTGACTGCTTTCCCACATAACCATCATCGAAATAATTACTAGCCGTGAGAGGGGAACAAATTTCATCGCAGTGACTTTTATCAATCCCCGGAAAGAAATTGGCCAAGCTAAGAATCAAACCAGCGACCTTTTGTTTTCAAGCGAAAGAAATAAGATTACCCGGCTCGTCCAATTTCTTTCCGAGGATTGATGATAGTCATTTGCGGTAGGATTCATTCCTCTCTAACCGCTGATCATTGTTTCGATGATGGTTATGTGGGATAGCAGCCAGTGGCTTGGAAAGAATATTGTGCGGAGCACTGGTAAAAGAAACTCCAGGAAAGCATGGATAGGTGTACTGGCCGCCGCGATTTCATTGAAATAATGTTGAAAACGGCGTTAAACATCATCCATCCATCCATCCATCCAACCAACCAACCAACCAACCAACCAACTCTTGAAACGTAAAATGTTTTTAGCCTGGTTTACCAAGAATTGTATGAAGTAAACATTTCTTTACCGAAAATTCTTCCTTAAAGCCTGTTTTTAGCATGTCCATGTCCTTTATGTACTGGCTAAATTTAGTAACGGAAATTCCCCCGGCTTTTGAAACGAGGTTTTCTTTGGTGTTGTAATATGTGTGCTCTTCCTCATCATATACGTCATTCGTCACGTCACGTGGTAGCGTTCCGTTAGCTGTACCGTTGGTAAGATTCTGAAAAAGAAAATGCCAGCTTAAATAACTGTATACATGTAATTATAGGCAGTAAACGGGAAGTGACGTCAATTCCAACAAAATGGACCACAGAAATGAGGTATGCCTTGTGAAAAGGGGGTCTAAATGTGTCCGCAAAAAATATCGACCCATGTCAGCCTGCGCAGTTCGCGCAGGCTGACATGGGTCGATACTTTTTGCTACTGGTCAATTTCCTGCGTGTCGAAGTACCAGTCTAACTCAGGTCATTGATTCAGTCGGTTGTCAGACAAAAAGGATTCTGTGAAAACATAACTATGTGATAACTTGCTTTGTGTCATGCGTCACGGAGATGTGTTAAAGCCTCTTTTGTCAGAGCATGGCTCAAGTCTTTACAAATCAAGAGGGCCGAACATGCTAAGTCGCAGCAGTAAACTTTGAAAATATCCTTGAAAAAATAGGACATTTAATATAACATGCTGAGGTTTAGTATATGGATACAATGACCGAGATCGCAGCAATTGATTGAATGATTGATTGTATCGTGTTTAACGCCGTTTTCAACATTATTTCAGTTATGTCGCGGCGGCCAGTGCACCTATCCATGCTTTCCTGGAGTTTCTTTCACCAGTACTACGCACAAAATTCTTTCCAAGCCACTGGCTGCTTTTCCACTTAACCATGGTCGAGGCAATAGTCAGCGGTGAGAGAGGAATGAATCCTGTCGCAATGACTATCATCAACCCTCGGAAAGAAATTGGCCTAGCCGCGGAATCGAACCAGCGACCCCCTGTACGCTACCGACTGAGCTACCGGGGCTTGGCGAGAGATCGCAGCAAAGGAGAAATTGCCCTATACAACCAATTTATCGTTGTCAGTCGGACTTTCTTTTGCTGCGAGAAGAAAAAAAGTGTCTGTAGGAAGTAAACAGTTAACCCTTTCCCAAACGATGAATTTTAGACTGGTCCAAATTGAAAGAGTTTGCAGACGACAATTTTAAATTTGATGAAAATGACAGAAAGTTCTCCAAAAGGGTAGAAAACACTGTGGGAAAAGGAGAAATTGCTCGTTACGAGCAATTTCTCCTTTTCCCACAGTGTTTTCAAAAGACTTGTACTGCAGAAACGTGAAAACCAGGGCTTGTTTGGGAAAGGGTTAAACAAATCTGTACAAGTGTGTCATGAATAATAAGCCTTCCTCATAGCGCTTTATGTTTCATACACAGCTGAAATCATTTGAATATATTGACGAGATCAATTGAATTTATCTAAGCCATGCTGTGCGAAAAGGGAGTTTAATGCATCTGCAAAAAGTTTCGACACAGGTCAGCCTGCGCGGATTGCGCAGGCTGACCTGTGTTGAAACTTTTTGCTTTTGGTAAATTTTCTGCATGTCCAAGTACCTTTCTACCTCAAATTTCAGTTAGTTGTTAAACAAAATGAATTTTATGGAACAGTGATTGTGAGACGACTTCCTTGGTATCATGCATCACGGACACGCATTGAAACCCCTTTTAGAGCATCGCTCTTTTGCATTTGCTTGCTTCAAAGAGAGCAAAATCAAATACGACAAGACTTAATCCTCAGTGTTTCCGTTATCAACAACAATGAAAGTGAAAGCCAACAAACCGTACATCGTGCTTCATCGATTTCCCTATATTGGAGAGTAAACTTGTTCGCTGCAATTTAACCCTTATCCTGCTAAATAAGTTAACTGAAACTTTCAAGCCGATAGTAAAAACCTTTATAATGCTATTTCAAGCTTATGTTTTGGCAAAAAAAATCTTCTTATCGGTCAGTGTACATCAAAGATCAGACTGCACGTTCTGTGCAGTCCGATCTTGATCTACACTGTCCACAAAAGATCAGTGAGTCGCTCTTAGCAGCCTACGGGTTGATAGATTCAACTTTTTTGAGGCCAAACAGATAGATTTTTACTATCGTTGAAAATGATGTTGGTTGTAGTTTAGCATCAGGTAACGGCCGACATAGATCCAAGATCAGGCGGCACGTTCTGGGATGTCTGATTTTGATCTCTGTCTTCCTAGCTGCCAAGCCCCGTAGCTAAGTCGGTAGCGTACAGGACTTGAGGACGGGAGGTCGCTGGTTCGATCCCCGGTTTGGCCAATTTCTTTCCGAGGATTGATGATAGTCATTGCGACAGGATTCATTCCTTTCTCACCGCTGACAATTGTTTCGACGATGGTTATGTGGGAAAGCAGCCAGTGGCTTGGAAAGAATATTGTGCGGAGTACCGGTATAAGAAACTCCAGGAAAGCATAGATAGGTGCACTGGCCGCCGCGATATAACTGAAATAATGTTGAAAACGACGTTAAACATCATACAATCAATCAATCAGTCCTAAAAAGCTATTTAGTTATTTGACTCTTTACCAAATGACTAAATTTTGCATTCAACGGAATTAAAAACATTTGCAGAACGCAATATAAATTTTGCTCAAATGATGATTTCTGTCTTTGACTGAGGATTGTTTTGGCCGTAGTTTAGCACCTGGTGGCTGCCGACATAGATCCGAGATCAGACTGCACGATCTGCAATGTCTGATCTTGATCCAAATCCTCCTAAAAAGCTATTTGACTCTTTACCAAATGACAAAATTGAAAGCATTTGCAGGAGACAAAATAAATTTAGCTCAAATGACGACTTCTGTCTTTGACCGAGGAGAAACCATTGTGGGGAAAGAAGAAAATGCTGGTTTCAAACCAGCATTTTCTGCTTTCCGCACGATGTTTTCAAAGGGCATCTTCTTCATCAACGTTAAAATTCGGGATCGTGTGGCAAAGGGTTAAATAGCTGCTGGCAATGAAGGACTTAAGATAAGCTGCATATAAAACAAGAAAGATAGACGACGTTAGAGATTCTTTTGTGGTTAAATATGAAGTAAAATAAGGAAAAGTAACCTAACGAGTAACTGCCTCTTTTTCCCCACTGTTTTTTCATTTTGATGTAAAGTAGTAATGGGTTACTGGGGAACACTTCTAAAAATATTAAATTCTAAGTACCACAAGAAAAGAATCATTCTCTACTACATGAGTCTGCTATGGTATGAATCAAGGCCCCTGGGCATCGACTGGCTGTAGCAACGCTTGTTAATAGTGGTTTCATAAATGTGTGAGCAAATATGGCAGCATAGGCCCGCCAAAGAAACAAGTTCATATTTTTTGCTAATCGCAAATTACCATTTATTCATTCTGTATCAGTCACAAAAAAGTAGGTCAAAAGCCAGCCCATTCAGCTACGCAAAAAGAAAAACCCGTCATCTAAACTCTCACAGAAGATATAATAATTGGATTGACTTGTTTTGTCTTTGTTCATCTTATTGATTTGGCAAAGCAGCCAGTGGCTTCGTAAGATGATGAGCGTCTAATTGATGAAGAAATTCCAAAAATGCCTCGTAAGGTGCATCAGTTTCCTTGATATAACCACAATACAGCTGAAAAGGGCGTGAACTCTTTACCAAACAACAAAAAAAATTATCAAACCAAATTCAAAGCGTAGCAGACAACTTATATAGATATAGCTGAAATGATGATTTCTGTCTTTGATAGGGTAGAAACCGCTTTACTTTTTGAAAACATTGTGGGAAAAGGAGAACATGCTGGTAACCAACATTTTCCCACAATATTTTCAAAAAGCCTTCTCTTCCAGGGTCGTTAAAAGTCCGGATTGTGTGGTTAAGAGTTAAACTCGACAGGCACACGATTCTGACCCATCAACGTTTTCACTGATCACTTACTTTTCGTTGGAAAGTTGACAGTTTAGGCGACGGGACGGGAATCGGTAATGGTGTGGGATTCTTCTTCTTGAGGTTTACATACAGAACCTCCTGGTCGTCAATGATCACTGAAACACAATAAATCGAACATAGTATACATGCCCTTGAGAACAACACTGAAAATCAAATAATATTGGTTGCAAAAATATGAGTGAATTTTTACGGTTGCTCAAATAACCTCGTGTCGTTGTATTTTCACTCTTTAACCAACGCCAAATATTATTTCTCGCTCCGTAAGAAAATTTTGTCATCTTGCTCGATCTTTGGTCTCGCGCGATATCAAATTTTCTCACGCTGCTCGAATTAATTACAAGCACTAGGAAAGTTATTACAACATCATATTCCGTATATATATCAATCTTAACCCTTTAACAGATGACAATATCCTAGACCCGTCCAAATTGAAATGATATGCAGACAAGTTTTCAAAATTGGCTCAAATGATTGAAAATATCTTTGATAGTTTAGAAAACAATGCTCGAAAAGAAGAAAATGCTGGTTAGCAGCATTTTTTATATTCCCACAATGTTTTCAAAAGCCGTGTTGCTGAGCATCATTTAATTTTTCAAAAATAAGAAAGAAAAAACCCTAACAATGCGTTCTAACTTGAAGGAGTTTATGGCGACAAACGAGTTGATAAATTAAGCAATTTTCATATTTGTCATCTTTTTGATGGATTCTGACAAATCTTCATAATACACTCAAATTATGTGAAAATGCGTCAATACAAGTATTACGATATAAATGGTATACAAAATAAAGTAAAAAGAATCTGCTTTGAATCAGGAGTACTTGGCTTCAAAGAAAAACCACACACACACACACACACAGTTTTCAACAATACCCTTTCCCATATAAAACAACATCAATCTTTGAAAAAGTTTGCATACGTGTTAAAATAATCCTTCAGTGGTAACAATATATGAGCTGTGCTCTGTAAAAGGGGGCTTAATGCATCTCCGTGATGCATGATACCAAGTAAGCAATCACATACTTATGGATCCATAATAACCACTTTTTTTAAGCAACCAACTGAATTATTAGGCAGAATGTCCTTTGACACGTAGAAAATTGACCAATAGCGAAAAGTTTCGGCCCAGGTCAGCCTGCGCGGACTGCGCAGGCTGACCTAGGTCGATACTTTTCGCAGATGCATTAAGCCCCTTTCACACAGCCTGGTTCATATATATATTTTTTTTTTTTTTGAAATTCGTCAGCAAGCTTTCATCGAACAGTAACATTTACAGAAATTGCTAAAACTGGTCCTTGGTCACCCAATCGACCAAGGTTGACGTTAGAGAAAGTGCCATGTTATGTGGAATACAGGTGCCTTTTTTTTAACAGGGCACTGAAAACTCTCTGACTCACAGGCCCTTTTAAAGGCCCTATAGTGGCCAAATGTAAACAACTGTGTGCTTATCATATAGATAAATTTCAGCCACACCATTTAAAAGTATGGCGTGCATTAGAAATCTGACCACGTGTTAAAGCACGGTGGGTCAAGTTTCCAGTCACTGAAAGAACAATGAATATCAAAACTGGAATTAATGTTGGCAACGTCAATTCTAGTTTAATGGTCATTGTTCGGCCTTTGATTGGAAATGTCTACATTTGACCACCATTTGGCCTTTAAACAGAACACTAAATGTTAAACTGCCGTAAATGTTGCCAACACTAATACTGTTTGTAACATTCATTGTTTTGCCAGTGACAGAACTGTTTGCGATGGCCCGCTATAGGGCCTTGATTGAGTCAGGGATCGTAACGTATGTAATATACGATCCCTGATTCAGTATACCAGAGATAAACAGAATTATGCGTGTGAAAAAAAAACGTATATTTTCCAGGATCATATCCATAACTAACCGTGTGACTGCGTGCAGTTGGTCTTTATAGTTGCTAGACTAGATGCTCGACTTGGGGTCGGCGACTGGCCGACGGTTGATCCGTGGTTTACCTGCCCATTTCCATTTATAATTTCTACGCTTGTGTGAGTCTCACGGCTACGCCGGTTTGACTTTCTAGATTGGCGGTTATCTGACGACGAGTTCTTGCACCTTAAACAAAAGAACAAAAATAACAAATTTCAGTGACAGCAAGAGACAAAGGCATCATGAAAGGAAGCGTGAGGATTCCAGAGCATTTACAGCGGACAAATCAAAGGTGGCCCAGTTAGTGGAAATTATATCGGTATTTGAAAGGGTAAAAAACCTGGGAAAGGGAGAAAATGCTGGTTACCAGCACTTTCTCCTTTTCCCAAATGTGTTCAAAAGGCTTCTTCTTATGGGACGTTAAAACTCGAGATTGTGTAATAAAGGGTTTGTAATTTGTAAGTCTGTATGGGCTGGAGGCCATAGATTTGCTTTCTTTGTATTTCCCTCCGACAGCAAGATATAACACCCTATCCAAGCATTTGGGTTTTCCCAGATATCACCAAAGCTTAACTCCTTACCACACAATCCTGACTTTTAAAGACCCTGGGAAAGAAGCCTTTTGAAAACAATGCGGGAAAAGGAGAAAATGCTGGTAACCAGCTGGTAACCAGCATTTTCTCCTTTTCCCACAATGTTTTCTACCCTTTAAGCTATACATTTGAATTACCAACTGTACCTTCTGAGCACGACAAATAGCATTATGCCGATAAAAACAACCAAGACTCCGCCCATAACTCCGCCCACCACGACAGAAATTTCCATATTCTCTTCTCCAATGTTTGTGGCTCCCTTGACATTCGGGTTCGGTATTTTCAAAGCTGTAAAAGAACGGATAATTCCATTTCAACATCTTCATTACAATAAGCCAAATCATTTTTACAGATGGTAAGGATCAAGATCAGAAAGCAAAGAAAGTGCAGACTGATCTTCAAACTATACCACCCGTTTGGGCCAGAACTTTTCGCCATTGGTCAAAGAGGATCTTTCATGCGTGTTTATGTATTCTTATTTTCATCATACCAGTTGACTAAAATTATATGACGCGAGCCTTGACGAGCGTTATATATACATTTTATTTAACGAGATTGATAGAAATAATAGAGTTAACGAGTATGATGGAAATAATATCATAAATACGAATGTGAGATTCTATTTATCACATAAAACGAATGACAGACAAGTGAGCATCCTGCATCATCATCTTCAGCCATTATACCGTTCACAGGTCCATGTTTGCCGGTGTAGTTCGGCTTGAAATGTGTACATACACAAGGAAATAGCTCTGCCACATTTAAATCGAAAATAGTATGAAACACTTTATAGAGGGTGCAAATCAACATAATTCCTCAATTTTGTCGATTTTAAACACCTTCTACTTCATTTCTTGTTGGTATTAAACATGAAAATCATAACACTTTCCACACGTCTTCGCAACAACTATGTCATTTTCCAGTAAAATGGCGAAGTAGTACAAATTTCGGGATGGTTTCGCCGGCTTCACGCGCTCGCAACTACAAAAATAACCACAGTCGGGACCCAAAAACGATGATACACTAGTGCGTTTTCTGCGCATGCCATATTTTTCGAAGATCGACCTGTCTGCTGTGACGCATCACTGGATAAAAATGGACAAATATTAATACGCAGTGCGTAAATTGCAGTTTAAAAAGTGCAGGCGAAAAGGGCAATAAATAATACGTCTGGAAAAATCAAGCCAGTTTTTCGCTACGAATTTCTTAAACGACAAAATGATTTCAAACGAGGATAATATTGTTTTAGAATACCAACTGTTTACTTCAAATCGCTGTTGACAGTTTCTAAATGTAGACATGGGGAAAACCAGGATTTGTGCAACAGGCTGATAGCAAAAATAACGTCTCCACCTTGCTGGGCTTATACCAGGGCTTTTTCCGAAGCTTATATGGGCTAATGTTTATAAATGGCTGGTGCATAGGTTATATGCTAACTAACCATGGCTGGATGAATCGTACAAGGTAGGTTTTAGGGAGTAAACATATATTTTATTTTGAAATTCGTTGCATTGATTCTCCCTTGAAAAATAGTCCGGTCCTGTACCCAGAATGCTCATATCAGATAGGTTATGTATTTGAAAAAAAATGCCACCTAGCGGAAGAATATGTACACTAGTGTATTATCGAAAATAAGTCACGGGTTTAATAAACTGCCGGAGGAGGTTTTATGTGATAAAATACAAATATTTACCAACAGTCTAGGATTAAAAGGCTGTTGTTTTCGATTTTTTATCTGTCTTCAATCGAGAAAATGAAAACTTACTCTCTATGCATAATTCTCCGATATAGTCTGGATCGCATCCTTTCGGACATAAGCCATCTACGTGGTTACATGCGGTTTGGTTCTTACAAAACCCGCACTTCTTCTTGCAGTCTTCTCCGTAGAAACCTTTTGTGCAAACTGTAAAGAAATGAGAAAAGGTCTATGACATGTCATAACAATAAGCTTTATAAGTAATCTAGGCTTTTGGCCCATAATACAAAGAAAGTCTCGCGACACTTAGCAACTATAATGGTTGATGCAAGTGGAAAGTTTTGTTTGCTTAATAAGTAGTCTAGGCTTTTGGCCCATTATACGAGGAACGTCTTGGGATATTTGGGAACTATAATGGTTGATGGGAGTGGAAAGTTTTGTTTGCTTAATAAGTAATCTAGGCTTTTGGCCCATTATACGAGGAACGTCTTGGGATATTTGGGAACTATAATGGTTGATGGGAGTGGAAAGTTTTGTTTGCGTAATAAGTAATCTAGGCTTTTGGCCCATTATACGAGGAACGTCTTGGGATATTTGGGAACTATAATGGTTGATGGGAGTGGAAAGTTTTGTTTGCTTAATAAGTAATCTAGGCTTTTGGCCCATTATACGAGGAACGTCTTGGGATATTTGGGAACTATAATGGTTGATGGGAGTGGAAAGTTTTGTTTGTTTAATAAGTAATCTAGGCTTTTGGCCCATTATACGAAAAAAGTCTTGGGATATTTGGGAACTATAATGGTTGATGGGAGTGGAAAGTTTTGTTTGCTTAATAAGTAATCTAGGCTTTTGGCCCATAATACGAGAAAAGTCTTGGGATATTTGGGAACTATAATGGTTGATGGGAGTGGAAAGTTTTGTTTGCTTCATAAGTAATCTAGGCTTTTGGCCCATTATACGAGAAAAATCTTGGGATATTTGGGAACTATAATGGTTGATGGGAGTGGAAAGTTTTGTTTGTTTAATAAGTAATCTAGGCTTTTGGCCCATAATACGAGAAAAGTCTTGGGATATTTGGGAACTATAATGGTTGATGGGAGTGGAAAGTTTTGTTTGCGTAATAAGTAATCTAGGCTTTTGGCCCATTATACGAGGAACGTCTTGGGATATTTGGGAACTATAATGGTTGATGGGAGTGGAAAGTTTTGTTTGTTTAATAAGTAGTCTAGGCTTTTGGCCCATTATACGAGAAAAGTCTTGGGATATTTGGGAACTATAATGGTTGATGGGAGTGGAAAGTTTTGTTTGCTCAATAAGTAATCTAGGCTTTTGGCCCATAATACGAGAAAAGTCTTGGGATATTTGGGAACTATAATGGTTGATGGGAGTGGAAAGTTTTGTTTGCTTCATAAGTAATCTAGGCTTTTGGCCCATTATACGAGAAAAATCTTGGGATATTTAGGAACTATAATGGTTGATGCGAGTGGAAAGTTGTGTTTGCTTAATAAGTAATCTAGGCTTTTGGCCCATTATACGAAAAAAGTCTTGGGATATTTGGGAACTATAATGGTTGATGCGAGTGGAAAGTTTTGTTTGTTTAATAAGTAATCTAGGCTTTTGGCCCATTATACGAAAAAAGTCTTGGGATATTTGGGAACTATAATGGTTGATGCGAGTGGAAAGTTTTGTTTGCTTAATAAGTAATCTAGGCTTTTGGCCCATAATACGAGGAAAGTCTTGGAATATTTAGGAACTATAATGGTTGATGCAAGTAGAAAGTTTTGTTTGCTCGTGCGATGAAAGTGTTTATAACTATAACGCCAGACGACTGAGAAACTTATATACTCGTATGTGTATGCCTGTATCTTTAACATAAGAAAGTGTAATAAATATAGAAATTTTAAGTGATTGTGTATCGAAAAGTTGAGTACTCGGATAGATCTAGTTCGCCGTTAACACTTGGGCTTCTAAGTGCGACTTTAGTGGCTTTTGCGGACAGAGTAGATCAAGATCAGATTGCACAGAACGCGTAGTCTGATCTTGAATCTACACTGTCCGATAAGGCAAATTTTCTACAACGAGCAATATTTTTAAATCGTAAACTATGGGTTTTCACTAATGGCTGGAAATCTCGAGTTTAATTTGTTTAGCAGGTTAACCATTTTCCCAAACAAGCCCTGGCTTTCACGTGTCTGCAGTACAAGTCTTTTGAAAACACTGTGAAAAAAGGAGAAATTGCTCTTTACGAGCAATTTCTCCTTTTCCCAAAGTGTTTTCTACCCTTTTGGAGAACTTTCTGTCATTTTCATCAAATTCAAAATTGTCGTCTGCAAACTCTTTCAATTTGGACCAGTCCAAAATTTGTCGTTTGGGAAAGGGTTAAGGGTTAATTACTAGTTCCACTGGTATTCATTTTCTCGAAATTTCGCAGTATAGTAATCAATCTGAAATATGATTGCTGCGGGGGAAAAATAGACCCCAACCCCGGTCTAATTTTCAAAAATTAATTCATTACATTAACACAATGACACCGATAGATGACCTTTAACATGGTGCAGTAGGAACCTTTTGAAAACATCGAAGCGAAAGGAGAAATTGCTCGTTACAAAGTTGCAAGCAATTTCTCCTTTCGCCACGATGTTTCCAAAACATTTTCATTTATTAAACATTTACTTTTTGTTGATTATTCATATTTTACACGGATATTTTCACAGGCGCCTGCTACAAATCTATTTCATGGGGTAATGCAATTAAAAGCCCTGACCCAGTCATTTCATCCTCAAGGCTTTTGTCATGTGATTTAGATTCATGTCAGCTTAATGTACAACTTATTAGTAAAATAAAACGAAGTCAAAATTTCAATATTGATGCGCTTTGATGTACAAGTTCAAATGACATAAAAGCGATTAATTTTTTCATGGCAAATAACCATTTGCATTTTTTTTTAAAGTCACATGTCCACGAGCTACGTAAGTTAGGTTTTCAACATAGATTTAGTTATATCACAGTGGCCACTGCACCTTTCCACGCTTTCCTGCACTCTGTTTCACCAGCACAATATTCTTTCCAAGTCACTGGCTGCTTTCTTACGTAAACACCGTCTAAAGTGTAAGTGTGAAAGCAGCCAAGACACTAAATCAACGTATAGATAGGTGCATTGGTAGACGTAATATAGCAGAAATACTGGTAAATACCTAGGAAAAATTTCGATATCTAGGCACCTTACAATATGTGAATTATAATTAATAAACAAACTCCAATTCGCCGTTAGCGGCCAACGGATGAATGCTTCAACGCTTTCCAATGCAATCCCGTCTCTTTACGTGGAAGAAAGCTTCTTAAAATATTGTGGGAAAAGGAGAAAATGCTGGTTACCAGCATTTTCTCCTTTTCCCCGCAATATTTTCTGCCTTCTGAATGCCAACTTTATCATATGAGCAAAATGTAACTTGGCGTCTTCAAGAGCTTTGAACTGGGTAACTCTGTAATTTTGTTGCTCATGGGTGTATTTGAGGGGAGGCCTCGCAAAGGGGGTTTAACCTTTTACCACACAATCCCGAGTTTTAACGATCCTGAGAAAGAAGCCTTTTGAAAACATTGTGGGAGAAGGAGAAAATGCTGGTTACCACAATGTTTTCTACCCTTCCCAAAACAAATTTCAATTTTTGAGCTACATTTATTTTGACGTCTGCAAATGCTTTGAATTTGGACAAGTCTGAAATTTTGTCGTTTGGTAAAGAGTTAATGCAACTCCGTAATGCTTTATACAGAACAAGTCATCATACAACTGTAGATACATACACGCCATTTTGTTCAACGATTGACTGAATCTGGCGGTAGAATGGCCCATGGACATGCAGAAAATTTACAAATTGAAAAAAAAAAAGATTTCGACTCATTTCAGGCTGCGCGGACTACGCAGAATGACAACATCATAGGTCGATACTTTTGGCAGATGTATTAAGCCCCGTTTTCACAGAGCATGGCTCAATTTTGGATATACAGATGTATAGCCCATAGCAAGGAGCTGATGTACTATCAGCTGCTTGCCCATCGACAATTATAGACCGACAATTTTCCATTGAACCCATTTCTTTACGATCCAAATTTGCATTAGACTGATTGATCAAGTACCGTCTGTTTATCGTCGCCACCGGTTGTCCATATGGGCTACGCCCCAAGAAGTTCTGTCAGTTCTGTTACGGGGGATAGTGCAAGATATTTAGGACGAAACTCAAGCTAGGCCTTGTTCTCTAACGTGCTGCGTAAGAAAACTTTGACATTTCGCTCGACCTTTGGTCTTGGGCGATATCAAATTTTCTCGCGCTGCTCGAAGCAAATACAAGCACCAGGAAAGTTACTTCAGCGTGATATTCCGTATGTGTTCATCAGTGTTGTACGTGTTTTACAAGAAGTTTTGATTAACGGCACGAAAACTGATTAGAGCCTTTAAGATTTAGAACTGCGTGTAGTAGAATACGAAATTTCTCTATTGGCAAAAAATGTTTTCTCATGTGTACACGAATCACACCTCCATCCGTGGTTATAAGTAAAATTTTACAGAAATATTTACAAACTCTGCTGCGAGTTTGTTTTAGGAGGTATTCAGTCAAGCTCTTTCCCTTTACCAGACGACAAAATTTTAGCCTTGTCCAAATTGAAAGCATTTGCAGGTGGCAATTTTAGTGTGGCTCAAATGGTGCAATTTTTCTTTGATAGGGTAGAAAACATTGTGGGAAAAGGAGAAAATGCTGGTTACCAGCATTTTCTCCTTTTCCCATGATGTTTTCAAAAGGCTTCTTTCCCAGGGGCGTTAAAAGGCGGCATTGTGCGGTAAAGGGTTAGAAGGCCCATGGCGGTTAGAAGGGTACAATGCCGGTGTTAAAATGTATTCCATTTCAATTATGCCAATTAACTCTTAACTTGCTAAATAAGTCAAATGAAACTTTCAAGTCGGTAGTAAAAACCCACATGTTGCTATTTCAAAGTTATTTTGGAGAAAAATATCTCCTTATCGGACTGTGTTGATCCAAGATTAGAATGCACCTTCTGGACAGTCTGATCTTGATATAAACTGTCCGCGAAAGGTTCTTGAGTCGCAGTTAGCAGGTTATATGTATGACAGTCTGTTATTGTTCGGTCGGTCCAACTGCTAGTCGCTGACAGAAAACTGAATTTGACCTAAATATGAACTTAATTAAAAGTTGCCAAGTCGATTTATCTTTTGTTTACTTTTTACCTGGTTTTAAGATCCATTTTTTGTGCCATGGAATAACTCTTGGATCGACCGCACAATAACAGACTGTCATCTGAATAATTTTTATACTTTTAATTGGTATGAATTAAATTTAAACGTCTGAATTTTTTACTTTAGCTGTCTCTGGGCCTTGAAGGAATAGGCCTTTTGACCCCCCCCCCCCCCATTAAAATTACATATAATAACAATAGTTATTATAGACAAATTGCTCAGTGTAGATCTTTCAATCAGATGTAAATTGTTCATCCTTACAGAGCCGTAGGGAAGCCAGAGAAGAAGCTTTTGCGGACGGTATAGATCAAGATCAGACTGCACAGAACGTGCAGTCTGATCTTGACCTATGCTGTCCGCTTGTCGAGTCAAGCCTATAAGGCATAAAATAATGTTACTATTTTTAAGTCAATCGTGTTTTTTGCCGTCGAAAAAAAAAATAGTTTTTAGCACCGAAAGACTTCAAACGATATGAGCCATGCTCTGTGAAAAGGGGGATTAATGCATCTGCAAAGAGTATCGACCCAGGTCTGCCTGCACAGGCTGACCGGGGCCGAGACCTTTTGCTTTTGGTCAATCATGTTTCTGCACGTCAAGGGACCAGTGTAACTCATGATTCAGTCGGTTGTCAGGAAAAAAGGATTTTATGAATGATAATCTATGATGAATTGCTGGGTATCATGCATTACGGAGATGCACTAAGACCCCTTTTGCCAGAGCATGATTCATATACTGCTTGACCCATTTTGGTTTTAACACTTAGGCTGCTGAATAAATGAACCGCAAATTTCTACTCAATACTAAAAGCCCAAACATTGCGGTTTCAAAGTTGATTTCACCGGAAAGAAAATACCGTGTCGGACAGTGTAGATAAAGATCAGACTGCACGTTCTGAGCACGTTCTGTGCAGTCTGATCTTGATCTACACTGTCCGCAAAAGGTCAGTGGGTGGCGATTAGCAGCTTAAGGGTTAACAATGCCACCTACAGCAGAAAGCTCACGAAAAACATTGCGAGAACATAATCCTATAATTTGAATAGTAATGGGTTTACATTAAAAGATAATATTACTGTTTCCCAGCGTGTCAAGTTATTTTGGCCTAATGATTTGTATCGTAACTAACAGAGAAACGTTTTACTGAATAATAGGATTTTGTCTGCTTGTTTGTTTTTAAAGCCGTTTTCAACAGTATTTCAGCTATATAACAGCCGCATGTGAACCGATGTATGAATTCCTTGGCTTACTTAAACCAGAAATATCAAAAATTCTTTCCAAACCAGTGTTTCCCGCATGCCCCCCCCCCCCCCCCTTATCAAAATAAAAAAAGAAACATTGTCGAAACAAGGCTCAACAAGTAAGAAGGGAACAAGGCCTGTCGCGATAACTATCACCAATTCCTCAAAATTTCAACGTTTAACTTTAGTACGGTTGGGGGTGATATGGCACAAGAGAGAAGAAAAACTGATATTTTCTGTCATAGAGGCATTTGTTAACCATTTGGCCGCTAAGCACGACTTACTGACCTTTGGCGGACAGTGTAGATCAAGATCAGACTGCACAGAACGTGCAGTCTGATCTTGGATCTACACTGTCCGATAAGAAGATATTTTTCTCCAAAGAATAAGTTTGAAACTGTAGCATTATTTGGGTTTTTACTATCGGCTTGAAAGTTTAATTTCACTTATTTAGCAGGGTAAGCGTTGACCTACCGTTGGAGCTTTTGTGTAATATCAGCTCTTGCCAGTTGATATCCTAC
This sequence comes from Tridacna gigas, assembly GCA_945859785.2. Lineage (NCBI taxonomy): Eukaryota > Metazoa > Mollusca > Bivalvia > Cardiida > Cardiidae > Tridacna > Tridacna gigas. Next base: position 702,624 of record OX244032.2, on the reverse strand, counting down.
CGGCGGAAAAGCGAACTTTCCTGTAGTATCTTGTTTTCCTTTTCCGTATGGGAGGAAAAGCGCTCTCGCATAATTATTTATCATTCTTCCATGGCTGTAAAACCCGGCGATGATTATCTGTGACCATTTACTGTCACATTATTAATGAAACATAGGTTAATTCTTTCAGCGCTAAATATATCAACCCGACGTCTTCCGACATTTAAACAACACCATCCACTGAAACCCGGGAAAAAATTTTATCTCATAGGTTTGAATTAACAAGCGGACAGTATAGATCAAAGATCAGACTGCACGTTCTGTGCAGTCTGATCTTGATCTATGCTGTCTGCAAAAGTCCGTTTTCGCCTACAGTGCTATAAAGAATTAACAGGCAAGAGTATTATTAAATGAACGGGTCGTATCTATTGAATCGACGCATTTAACTTGCATCCCGGGATTTAATATCTAAACACAAATCTACGTCCGATTCAATGCCGGATTTGCTGATCATTTCGATTAGAGGAATTCCGGTGATTGTTTGACCAGTTGTACATGACTGAACCCTTTACCAGACGACACAATTTTAGGCTAGTCCAATTTGAAAGAATTTCCGGACGATTAATTAAAATATGGCTCAAAAAGTTGCACTTTTTAAGGGAAAGTTAATATAATCAGAAAAGGAGAGACATACGTCTACCAGCATTTTCTCCTTTTCACACAATGTTGTCAAAAGCGTTATTCCGGAGTGTCAGAAAGCAAAGGAACCGTTCCGTACATGTTTAATTATTCCCCAGTAATTTAGTTGATTTGTTTACACTTTCGTTGAAATTTTATCAGATTGGGACTGGTCTAATTGTTTACTCTAGAAACAAGAATATCGGGTCAGATTGACATTTGCTTTTCAAAGCAGATTATGCAAATCTGTTTGATCTTTATTGAGCGGTTCCCAGCTCTTCATACTTCTAGTTCTGTCTATTCTTATTGTGAAACATAGTCTGATTTCTCTATTTAGTACTGCGTCAGTTATATCGCGGAGGCCAGGGCACCTATCCATGATTTTCTTAGCTTTATTTTTTACCAGTACCTCGCACAACATTCTTTCCAAGTTACTGACCTCTTTTTCGAATAAATATCGTCGAAACACTGTTCAGCAGTGAGAGAGGAATGAATCATGTCGCAGTAAGTATCAGCATTCCCCGGAAGGAATTCTGCCGAGCTGGAGAATCGAACCAGCGATCCTTGGCTTTCAAGCCCTGTACGTTATCGACTGAGCTAAAATACGGCCGAAGTCGGTATCCACTGGACACGGGTTAATACTTATCCTGCTAAATAAGTGAAGTGAAATTTTCAATCCGATTGGAAAAGCCCAAATGTGGCTATTTCGAAGGTATCTTTTTGGGGAAAATATCTCCTTATCGGACAGTGTAGATCCAAGATCAGAATCCACGTTTTGTGCAGTCGGACCTTGATTAACAGTGTCTGCAAAAGGTCCTTGAGTCGTGCTGAGCAGCCCAAAAGTTAACTGTCTTTCAAACGTATTTGCAGACGGTAAATGTGTCTCGAATGATGGAATGTCTTTGAAAAGGTAAAAAACGTTGTGGAAAAAGGAGAAACACAGACGGATAAAAGTAAAAAAAGGTGACACAGTCGCATTATTTCGGTATGCAAGGGACAAATTGCGTTAAGGAAGCGATTCAATCATTGGGTTTTTTTTTGCATTTTTTGTTCTGCTCCGGTGAGACATCAAAAACAATAACAGAGCTCCAGATAAGAGGAAGTGATGGTATTCTAAATCCATTATTCCTCTTCCAAACCCTATGTCTCGGTGAGACGATTCTATTGAGTACTCATAAGATAGGGTTTAGTGGAGAATAATTAATATTTTCAATTTTGAAATCAAAATCACTCCCTCTATCTGGAACTCTGCAATAACCTTTCAATACACCGACCAGACACTCTTAACTCCTAACCCGCAAAATAAATGAAATTAAACTTTTAAGCTGACAGCAAAAACCGAAATGTTGCTATTCCAAAAGTATATTTCGGGGAAAAATATCTCCGCATCGAACAGTGTGGATCCAAGATCAGACTGCACGTTCTGTGCAGTCGGACCTTGATTTACACTGTCCGGAAAAGGTCTTTGAATCGTTCTTAGTAGTCTAAGGGTTAATGCTACATCATACTCGAAGTAATGAGGGGCATCGAATCCTGGTTCAGGATTCACCAACCATTCTTTAGAACATTTTTAGCCAAACTATAAATTTGAAAAGTAACACAACTCTTGATTGGCTAAACTATTTGGTTTTGCCAATCAGAATTTGTGTTACTTTCAAATTTATAAAATTATTGAGAATGGTTGATGAATAGGGATCCCGGTGCTCTTCCCAGTAATTATCTACCCAAAGGTTCACCTACGAATATATTTTTGCAACTTTCACTTTCTCACCTCCGGATAATCTGTCGATCTTCTTGCTCAAAGCTCGCAGACGACAAGAACGATCGCATTTGGCATACCTCAGGTGATCTGGTGATCAAATCCCTCGGCTGTATCACGTAGCTTGATATGCACCTGCACGGTACATTTCGTACGTCGCCGGAAGCACACCGTTTTACCGTTATTGAAATTGTAAGGCTCCTCTTAAAAACGAAAACACGAGTCAATTTTCTATCGATATCTTTCTAAGAATATTTCAGTCGAGAAACACTTTGTACATGCCATATTTAGCGCGGTTTTATCAATCCCGTTGGGAGCTTTCATCGACAGATCGACAGATGTGAATAACTTCACCGTGGTTGTTCATGTCGTTGCTAAGCGATTTTCAGGGGCGCCGCCATGTTTAAGATCATGTGATTGGTAGTTCAAAATGGAAGCCTCTTTTATACGGACGGAGCTAGATGTAGGTACGGAATCGGCCGAGTTGTGACGAGTGAAGCGATCGAGGGTCGCGAGGGGTGGTGTGTACAAAATGCCAGTCGACCCAACCGACGCCAGCTGAAGATTGTGTACTGGGCTGAAAATGTGGCTTCTATAGTGCACACAAGATTTTTTTAAGATTTGACCCAGTGACCTGTCATTTGACCCGAAGCGGCTCAAGTTAAAACTTGCCCGAGATATTATCAAAACAAACATTCTGATGTATTTTCATGGGTATTGGACTTAAAATGTGGCCTTTAGAGTGCACACAAGGTAATTTTCTACGACCGTACGACGGACGACGCATGACGTATGACGGACACAGCACCATTACAAAAGCTAACCCTGAGCACTTTGTGGTCAAGTGAGCTAACTAAAAAGCACTATTTTGCACTTACTTTCGCGACAACCTTCTCCTTGCCATCCAGTACTACAGCCGCCTTTACATACCCCGGTCACGTGATCACAAGCCTCGCCATTTTTGCATGCACCACAATTACTTTGACATTCGGTACCATAGTGCCCAGGTAAACACCCTGTAACAATTTGCAGTACACAGTTAAGCAACCCTGGCTTTTCTTATAGTTAGCTTCGTTGTTATTCTAACTTAAACATTCATGTTGTCTTAGTAGAAAGGTCTTCCAAACACCGGACATCTTAACAAAACTTTGTTTTCATGTTTTGTATTACTTTCCATGGATTTTTATGTGTTTCCTACCCGTTCTTGGTTTACTGAGGGAAAACAGCGTCAACCCTATTTGTTTGAATTGAAGGACAAGATAACAAAGAAAGCACCGAGTCCACATAACCATTTGCCAAACAATCAATTTCATTTTCTCACAATGTTTTCTGCCCTTTCAAAGAAAAATCCTATCACTGGAGCCAAACTCCACTTGTTGTCTACAAATATTTTAATTCGGGGTCTAAAATGTTTTCATCTGGTAAAAAGCAAAATCATAAACCTTGGTGAGGCATGTAACGAAATGGTAATTTTCAGTCTGACGTGAAGACCAAAATATTGCAATGTCAAGGCCGTTCTCAGAATATCTCATAAAATGCCAGACACTGTAGACTCAAGATCAGACTACACGTTCTGTAAAGTTTGATCTTGATCTGTTCTGTTTGTGAAAAGAACAGTTGTCACAGTTGCTCATGCTGTTCAATGCAAGACTTTTCTATGTTTAGCACGACAGTTCTCGAAGTCGAGAAATTGTCATAGCCCTGCCGGCGTCTGCGTTCTTCTCGCCGTCACATTACCAAAGGTTTGACGTTTTCTTATATCTCTACAATTAGCAAAGACTCATCTTTGCTTTAAATCTTTATCACACAATCCAGAATTTTAACAACTCTGTGGATTAAGCCTCTTGAAAACATTGTGGCAAACGAAGAATGACTCGGCACGAACAATTTTTTCTTTCGCCACTTTTTTTCCCCGATTGTTAATATTGTATTCGTGTTTAGAGTTTTATTTTACGAGGTTTCTATTCCAAAATGTCGTGCGTTTGAAATTTCGTTTTAAAAGGTAATGACTTGTAAATTCAATTTGCAAAAGACATTTTTATTTCATAACATATTTCCACGTCTTGTCAAAACGTATCAAAATGGGACAGACAACATGTCATCAACACTGACCTCGACTTTCCCAGGGGTCATCAGTGGCTCTCTGAGGTGGATCTGTAATCGGGATATTCTAGGTTCGATCCTCATCAGCGGCGATGGCTTTACGAGGTGTTTCCTCGAGAAAGGCCCTGCAGAACCCCAGTCGAGCAATGGAGAAAACATGTTAAAATTCGAGTAAAACAATTTAAAAACATATCAATACTTACTATTTTTACACTTTTCGCCACTCCAGCCGTCACCGCACCCGCCCGGACATACACCATCCCGGAAGTCACAAGGACCGTTCTCCCGACAGACGCCGCATTCCCCGCTACAATCTGCGCCATAGAAACCTGATTCGCAGGCTGAAATAAAAGAATGTAAACAAATCTAGTAATATATTTTGATCACAGGAAGCCCTGAAATTGGATTATTCGGGGTCGATATTCACTAACCGTTCTTAAGTGCATTCTGAATCTAATTCTCACGCATTTTTTCATTAAAAAAAAAAAAACTCAATTTCTGATCGGCTATACCAAATTGTTCAGCTTATCAGACATTGCGTTATTTTCTCAATTTATAATAAAACTTCACTGTAATTCAGAATTCATAGTGAATACGTGCCCGGGTTATCTTACCGGTCGATTAACGAGCTACACTGGTAACGCTGATAATCCAAGACTTCCGAGTTCGAACTTCGGGTCGAAAAAAAGGTCTGTTTAATTGGCTTGGTCTTTTTAACGCCGTGTTCAAAATTATTTTAGTTACATCGCGGCGGCCAGTGCACCTATCCATGTTTTTTGGTTTTTGTCTTACCAGTACTTCGCACAAAATTCTTTCCAAGCCACCTGCTGCTTTCCCACAAAGCCATAGTCAATTATCAGTGGTGACAGAGGAATGAAAAATATCGAAATAACTGTCTTTAGTAATCAGAAAGAATTTAGCCGAGATGGGAATCGAACCAGCGATACTTGAGACGACAAAAAGTCAAAAACGGGACCACACACATAGAAAGGCATTGTGGTAGTAGTCATTTCTCTCTAACCGCTTAGTATTACCTCACTTTTGTAATGTGGAAAAGCAGCCCTTGTCTTGGAAAAGAGTGCTGTTTTTACTCGTGGTCAAAACAAATGAGCCATGCCATGACAAAAGGGGGCTTCATGCATCTCCCTGATGCATGAGTCCATGAATACATTTTGCATAAAAACCGCCTGAATCATAAAGTAGACTGGTCCTTTGACACGCAGAAAATGGACAAATAGCGAAAAGTTTCGGCTCAGGTCGATACGTTTCGCAGATGCATTAAGCCTCCTTTTCACACAGCACTGCTCAATTATAGAAACATAGGTTGCTGCACTGGTCGCCATGGCATAACTAGTATACAGTGTAAAGTGGCATTAAACACTAAACTGTGGTTCCTAACCTTTTCTTAAGTATATTTGTTATATGAATATATTGTATTGTCCTTTGTAAACTTTGTATATCATACTGTTCCAACAAATATATTTAAACTAAACACTAAACTACACTAAAAAAAGACACCCCCCCCCCCCCCCCCCCAAAAAAAAATATCCGATCGATAGTATCTGTTTCACATGGCGCTAAAAGGGGTCAAGAAACTTTACTTATGGGGTAACGGGATAATTGATGGGGCTTGAATGAAAACAAGTCTTCCTTATTAACGCCTGACCTCCAACAACACACATTTACAGTGGATGGCCGCTGTAACATTCTTGTCAAATAGGGGTTGTCAACATGTATTGAAGTTTTTATAACTGATGAAATATGAAAACATTGTGGCAAAAGAAGACATTGCTCGTAACGAGCAATTTCTCCTTTTGCCACAATGTTTTCATGAATGGTCTGCTGTAAGACGGTTGAAAAATCGTCTGCTGTTGACCAAACACCGTTTAATATTTTTTTTGTCTGGAGGCTGCTTGCAACAATATTTCAGTTACAATACAGTGACGGCTAGCTTATTTACGTCCGGTTTTTTTTGTCTCGCTCGTAAAAGACTTGGATCTGGAGTGCATTGCCCGAGGACCCTCCAACGGTACAAGTGCCATGAACGAGGATCAAACCAGAGTTTTCTAATCAACAGATAATTATTAAAAGGAGTCTTTGCTTTCCCCTTTTCAGACGCTCGAGGTATTGTGGAACTAACAATGACTTGTCCTCAGGCCTTGCTTCTGCTAGTTTTTGTGCAGAATTCCCGACACTAAACAGTCTAAAAGACAATACGTTTGTCAGGCAGCAATGTTTTTTCTCAGCCAATCAGATGGTCAGATTTGGAGTTCATAATGTGAACAACATTTTAAGCTATTTGAGAATACGGTTTCTGTTAACGTATAGTCAATCTAAATACAATCCTTTTCCCTGAAAGAAAGGTATGAATACCGCCTTGTCACAACCAGTGTACAAGACAAAAAGCCGAGGTTTACAAGTACAAGTGGGACAAACCTCAATTATTATTGATCATTTGGCGATCCCACTAAAGTTCTAAATTTTGAACCCATGTAATACAAAGCAAATTACACTAGATTTAACCAAAGTTGATAAATATGTTACTAAAACTGATTTTTTTTAAATAAAAAGAGACAAATTAGGTACATTTAAAGATTTCGTCATCATACGAATTTCGATATTTTGGCTCACTACCTCACAGATAAAATTTACGTTAGATGACTTTAACAGCTGTGTAAATAATAAATGATTATAATATAATTAAAGGTTTCTTACAAGAAAACGTGTGAAAATATAATATTGTGATTAAAAGAGAAACTGCTCGTCACGATCATTTTCTCTTTTCGCAATAATGCTTTCTAAAGTGGTCGGCTGCAAAACGAAAACACCGTTTCCGTGCGGAAATGTATTAAATGACGTTCATGTATGAGCTATAATCCGGCAAAAGAGAGCTTAATGGATCTCCGTGATGCATGATACCAAGCAAGATATCACATAAATAGGGATCTATAAAATCCATTGTGTCTTATAACCGACTGTATCATAAAACAGACTGATATAAAGAAAATTGACCAACAGCAAAAAGTTTCGGGCCAGGTCAGCCTGCGTCTCCATGATACATTGTACAAAGTTCATCACACAAAAATAGATCTGTAAAAGCCACTATATTTAACAACAAACTGAATCATGAGGTAGACTGGTCCATGGTCATAAAGAAAATTAACCAATAGCGAAAAGTATCGACCCAGGTCAGCCTGCGCAGTCCGCGCAGGCTGACCTGGGTCGATACTTTTCGCAGATGCATTAAGCCCCCTTTTCACAGAGCGTGGTTCATATACTTTCTAAATCAGAAAATTCTTGAGAATTAGAATAAGAGTGGAATCTAGAACGGTTTGTGAGTACAGGTCCAGATGTTTTTTGCCGTGTTCGTTAACTGATTTTGACCACCCCTATCTCTCTCTATCTCCCTCCGTGCCTCCCTCCTCTCTCTTTGTCTCTGTCTCTCTCTCTGGCTCTCTCTCCCTCCCTCTCTCAATCATTTCGAATTTTGTCATAAATAAAGACATTCAATTTATATATAAAAGTAGCGTCTTTGTTTTTACCTGCTGTATTTTCCTTTGATGAAAACGATAAAAAGAACACGACAGTATCTTTGAACTCAAATAAAAAGGACACTGACCGCAGCTTTCACACAAAACAAAAACATGTCAAAATAAACAAATTATTTGTGACAGTAGCGAAGATTACAATCGCTAAAAACCGTTTTTGGAGCGAATATCGCATAGTAACTACATTAGAAATGTTACCAAAAGAACAATAGCAAAAAGAAGTTTCTTTTTTTATTTTAATTTTAAACGCTTTATTCGTCGATAAAAATTTTGGACCAGTCCAAATTCAAGCCATTTGCAGACGAAAAATAAAATGTGGGTGAAATGATGAGCTTTGTCTTTGAAAAGACAGAAAACATTGTGGGAAAAGAAGAAGTTTACCAGTACTTTGCACGACATACCTTCCGCGCAAATGGCTTGTTATCAACATTAACATCGTCGGAACAACGTTCAGCTTAGAGAGATGAACGAATTCTGTCGCGTCTGCTTCTTTTAATTCATGGCAAGATTACGGCAGACGTCGGAATCGAAGCAGCGACCCGGGGTTTAAAGCTCTGTATTTGACCAACACAGTTCCTGAATTCAATTCCAAAGCTTGGAGACACAATGAAGCGTCAACTACCATAGACCACAGTTACGATTTTTGTTGAATTTCTTGTATTTAATGTAAACATGACAACGCACTTTGCTCTTGTTCTTAATAAAATAAAATTAATGTTGGTTTCTGTTTCAAATATTGACATAGTGAGGTCATACTGTAGGAATTTATTGTAAAAAGTAGACAAAAAATTGAAAATATTTTCATGATTAATTGTTACAAAATGTGTAATGAGCCATTTTTGAATTATCGACAAGTGTAAACACTTCATCATTATCATCACTGTAATTATTATTTGAACAAATTTCACATCGTGATCCTTAAAGGGGGATTTTCAGATTTTCATAATCACACTAAAACAAACAAACAAAAAAATCACTAAATCAAGCAAGGCAATAGTTGGCAAATCATAAATAAATAAGTAAGCAACGTGTAAGAAAAAAAAAAAAAGTTTTCTTTAAAATACCCTAAAAGATTTGTTTAGATTTCGCGCCAGAACTTAGCAAAGGCTTGTAGGGATGTCAAGTGATCAATAACACTTGTCGGTTATCGTGGGAGTCGTATACTCGTAGGTATCATGACGTCATATCTGGTTTAAAGAAAATGACTAAGCTCCCGATCCCGATTGCAAAACGCCAAACATCAAGCATCAAGCCTGAAAACAAGCTTCATTCAACTGCATAACTTTACGATTTGAGTAAATATCTGCATTACTTTACGCAAGCTCATACCTTTGAGCAAAGCAAGGATCCCATGTGTGTATATACAATCCTAGATAATTGGCGTAAATTTACGCAGTTTAGCGAAAGGTAGCCCAGATTGTTTACGCTTGCAAAGAAAATAAATTCAGCTGCGAAATCTTGACTAACGACTAAAAAATCTGAATAGGGTCTTTAATTTCACAGACCTCATTCTGCTTCCAAAGTTTGAAATTCAGACATTCTTTGGAAATTCTTTACTCTTTTTGAATATCTGGATCTCTTTGAAACGATAGAACAACGGCAACAACAACAACAACAACAACAACAACAAAAACATCGTTGGAGAAGGAGAAGCATTTCTCCTTTTTCCATGAAGTTTTCAAAAGCATTCTACATAAGGGCCGAGTAGAAAACAGACTGCATTGTTTGGTAAATAGTCAAACCCGTATTACATGTGACCCATGCTCTGTGGAAACGGGGCTTAATGCATCTGCTAAAAGTATCGACCCAGGTCAGCCTGCGCAGTCCGCGCAGGCTGACCTGGGCCGAAACTTTTCGCTATATGTCAGTTTTCTATATGTCCAAGGACCAGTCTACCTCATGTTTCAGTCGGTTGTTTAAAAAAAAAAGTAGCTGTTATGGATCCACAATTATGTGATGGTTTGATTGGTAAAATGCATCACGGTGTTGCATTTAGTCCCCTTTTGCCAAAGTATATGTATATTAAGCCCCCTATTGCCAGAGCGATGCTGAATTATAGTGAACTTAACTCTACCAAATAATGGTTTTTGTAAATTTAATCGGCATTGAACTAGAATTAAATGATTTAAACCTGTGATACAATTAATCTTGAACGTAAGTCAAAATCAGATTTCGCATTCTTACAGCCCGCTACAGGCTGATCTTGGTCTACACTTCCGTCAAAAATATCCTTAATCGTGTATGGCAAAATGAGAGCTAAAGTTTGAGCTGTCTTGTAGATCAGGAATAAATCAAAGCACTGAAGGGACAGAACCTCAAAATGTGTTTTTATCACATGACTATCCTTTTTTTTTTAGTGTAATAAAGCCATTTCATGTTGTCGTTTATCACATAACTTCCCTTGTTTACAAATTGTCTCTTATCACATAACTTCCCTTGTTTACAAATTGTCTCTTATCACATAACTTCCCTTGTTTACAAATTGTCTCTTATCACATAACTTCCCTTGTTTACAGATTGTCTTTTATCACATAACCACCTTTGTTAGTGCAATATAGTCATCGCGAATATTTCTTAGCTTTTACACGAGTGAGATAAACAAGCAACACATGATTGGTCAAAGCCCTATATTCTAACGGTTCGTCTCTAAAACATCGCTGACCTAGATTTCTCCGTCAATTCAACGTCAAATTTAATGATTCTGACAAAGTTATGATTTCTTTCATCTGTTGATATAAAAATGAAACTATTTATCATCCCACGTGTCCATCCCTAATCACCCTTTACCACACGATCCCGAGTTTTAACTACTTTTTCGAAGAAAGCCTATGAAAACATTGTGGGAAACGAAGAAAATGCTGATGGCCAGCATTTTCTTGGTTTCCCACAATGTTTTTAGCCCTTAAAGAACAAAAACCATCTTGTGAGTCAGAATAATTTGTTCTCTGCACAAGTTTTGAAATGGGACAGGTCTAAACTTGTGCTTTGGTAAAGAGTTAACCCTTTACCACACGACAAAGTTTTAGACGCGTCCAAAATGAAAGCATTTGCAGACGACAATTTCGATGTGGCCCTAATAATGTGAACTTTCTTTGATGGAGTAGTGAACATTGTTTTCAAAAGGCATCTTTCTCAGGTCGTTAAAAGTCGGCACTGTTTGGTAAAGAGTTAAGGCAGTATGTAGGTCTTCAGTACACATGTATATGTAGGTCTAAGTTTTCGCATATCATAAGTGATGATTCTTAAAATTTAGCGATATGATAAAAGAGTGTGAAATTCGAGCCACTTTTGTTTTGTTGCAAGCAAATATTTCCAGTATGGAGATACCTAAATTTTTGTCTTCTTACAACTGAAACGCTGTGGCAACAGGAGAGAGTGCTTAACGCAGGAAATGATTCATTTTTTTTCCGAAAGAGTTTCGAAATGGGTCGTTTCAAAACGAAAACAGCAAAGCACCGGTAGCTTAGTCAGTAGCATACAGGACTTGAGAACAGGGGGTCGCTGGTTCGACTTGGCGAATTTATTTCCGAGGATTGATGACAGTCATTGCGACAGGATTCATTCCTCTCACACCGCTGATCATTGTTTTGGTGGTTATGTGGGAAAGCAGCCAGTGGTTTGGGAAGATTAATGTGCGAAGCACTGGTGACAGAAATTCCAGGAAAGCATATTAGGGGCACTGGCCTCTGCGATGTAACTAAGCTCCATGCAATCAATCAGAGCTCCAGACAGAGGGAGTGATTTTGATTTCAAAATTGAAAATATTATTTTACAGTAAACCCTATGTTATGGGTACTCATGAGTACCCACAACATAGGTTTTGGAAGAGAAATAATGGATTTAGAATACTATCACTGCCACCTATCCGGAGCTCGGTAAATCAATCTATCAATTTAAAACGAAAATAAAAGCATCCGTTGGAATAAGTGTGTCTGTGTGACCAAATTGCTATTGTCTCGTCTCCATGTTACAAACTGCACTAACAATTATTTGAATCCATGTATGGCGAAATCGGTCACCTGACACTTCAAGCTGTTGACCGTACAGCGACCTATCAATCTTTCTAACATTTTCTATTTTATGATTCTGAACTGATTGTCAGTATGATGTTGTGTTAAATGCCGTTTTAAACATCATTTCAGTTCTATCCCGGCGACCAGTACACCTATCAATGTTTTCATGGAGTTTATTCTACCATTACTTCGCACAATGTTCCTCCCGGGCCATTGCCTGCTTTCCCATTAGACATCGTCGAAACTATGTTCAGCGGTGAGAGAAAAATGAATCCTGTCGTAATGACTATCATGAACTGTCGGGGAGAAATGGGCCGAGCTTTGCGATATTGAGCATGAAGTTTGCAGTAAATGATACTTGTCGCTGATTGATACTTGTTTGGTAATTTGATGCAGGAGGTCAAACCACTCGTCACAACTCGGCCGATTCCGTACCTACATCTAACCTCGTCCGTATAAAGGAGGCTTCCCATTTTGAACTACCAATTACATGATTTTGAACATGACGGCGCCCCTGTAGATCGCTTAGCAACGACATACACAACCATGGTGAAGTTATTCACATCTATCGATCTGTCGATGAAAGCTCCCAACGAAATTGATAAACCACGCTAAAAATTGTATGTATAAACTGGTTGCCGACTGAAATACTCTTAGAAAGATAACGATAGAAAATTAGCTCAAGTTTTTCTTTTTTAAGAGGAGCCTTAAAATTCCAAAAACGGTAAAACGGTGTGCTTCCGGAGACGTACGAAACGTATCGTGTAGGTGCATATCAAGGTACGTGATACAGCCGAGGGATTTGATCACCGGATCACACGAGGTATGCCGAATGGAGGACAAAGGATCCAGCCATGTCTTGTTGTTGTTCCTGTTGTTGCTGTTGTTGTTGCTGATGATGATGATGATGATGATGATGATTCGATTTTTGTTTCAAAAATTAAAAAAATTGTAACACCGTCCCCACCCCCGCGCACAAAGTCGGCAATGAAATCAGAGCAAAGCGCTCTAGATGTATTTAACTTGTTCATTATAAATTTTCCCACTTATTTTGCGCCTTTTGCAACATTTTGGCTTGAATCACGCCCAAAATTCATTTCATTGCAGTTTAAAACAAACCAAAAATATGGATAAGAAATATAAGGCAGGTGTAACCAAGACATGAAATTGTGCCGAAATCTGAGAAACTTGTCAGGTGCATTTTTTTTTTCATTTTGTCCCAATAGTTTCAAAAGAGATCAACTGAGAAGCAAAAATTGTCGTCTGCAGAATGTTAGTCTAGTTTGTTGGCCTACATTTTGTACGCTTGCAGTGTTTGGTCCTGGAGAATGCGGGGAAGTTACAAGTACCATTGTTGAAAATCTGGGCCACAATACATGTGTATTAAATATAACTGAGTCATGCTCTGTGAGAAGGGGGCTTAATGTATCTCCGTGATGCACCATACCACGCAAGTTATCACACAATGACGGATCCATAAAATCTATTTTCTACCAACCGACTGAATCATGTGATGGACAGGTCCTTTGACATGCAGAAAATTGACCAATAGCAAAAGGTTTCGATCCATGTCAGCCTGCGCGGACTGTGCAGGCTGATCCGGACCTATACTTTTTGCAAATGCATTAAGCCCCCTTTTCAGAGAGCATAGAACATATAAAAATATACCGGAAATTAACTCTCACCTCTTTACCAGACGACAAAATTTTTGACCCGTCAAAACTGCGAGCATTTGCCGGCGAAAAATGAACAATCAGCACTTCAGCGTAACCGACTGAGGGCAGGCTTTTTATGTTTATCTATCAACCCTAAGCAAGAGTTTTTCTCAAAACCAATGACTGAACCAGCGACCCTAGTCTTGTATCTGTTGACTCATATCTCCCTTATCTCAAAAATTATTTGCAAAAATAAGCCTACACGTCTGTCCAATCTGATCTTAGTTTGCATCCGTCAGTACCTTATCAATACTTCAAACTATTCGATAGCAACTAAGCCGCCCCCCCCCCCCCAAAAAAAAAACCCGGACTCAATGGTGGTTAACCCTTTACCACACAATCCCAACTTTTAACGACCCTGTGAAAGAAACCTTTTGAAAACATTGTGGGAAAAGGAGAAAATGCTGGTAACCCTTTCCAGAACAAATTTCAATTTTTCACCCACATTTATTTTGTCGTCTGTAAATACTTTCAATTTGGGCCAGTCTAAAATTTTGTCGTTTGGTAAAGGGTTAATTCTTTTGATTACTTAACACTTAGACTGCTAAGCGCGACTCAAGGACCTTTTTCGGAGAGTGTAGATCGAGATCAAATTGCACAGATCGTACAGTCTGATCTTGGATCTACACAGTCCAATAAGGAGATATTTTTTCCTTAGAAATAACCCTTGAAATAACAACGTTTGGGGGTTACTCATATCTGGTAATAACGCAGTAAGTCGACAGAAGGAGTAAATTCAACAGTTTAGTCTCGAGCAACTGCCACGCACTCCCACTGGGCTCAAAATGTACTAATGACATATTTAATGACGAACAACGAGTAAACTGCGCCCTGGTTAACCTTTAAGCTGCTATGCTCGAATCACTGACCTTTTGCGGACACTGTAGATCAAGATCAGGCTGCACAGAACGTGCAGTCTGATCTTGGATCTACACTGTCCGATAAGGAGATATTTTTCTCCAAAATATAAGTTTGTAACAGTATTGTTCGGGGTTTTAAAATCGGCTTGAATGTTTTATTTAACTTATACAGCAGGATAGGGGTTAAATACTGCGTCACCCCCACTTTATTTATACATTGTGTACATATATATATAGAGGGAAGTCCCTATACATCATACATTAATAAATATTAGCCTTCTGTCACTGGGAGTGAGGAAAAAACGGACTTATCTCTCTATATACATGTAAATATTTTCGTTACTGTTTTATAATTGATTCTAGAATAATGCAGAAGTATAGATCCATTTGTGATTTTTTTTTTTTTTCAACTCGTATAACTGACTCGAATTGCTAAAATTATATCTTTATTATTTATTTATATTTTTTTAAAGTTAATAATGATGGTAATAATAATGATGCTGATGATGATAATGATGATAATGTTGATAATTATGATGATAATGATGATAATAATAATAATAATAATAACAAGCAAGCGTGAATCGAAGGTCACCACAATCTGATCTTGCCCACGACATCAACTAATAATGTTAGCCTACAATACTTTATATATAATATATTAAATGCTCTGTGAAAACGGGGCTTAATGCATCTGCAAAAGGTATCGACCCACGTCAGACTGTGCAGTTCGCGCAAGCTGACTCGGGTCAAAACATTTTGCTATAGGTCAATTTTATACATGTCCGAGGACCCTTCCACCTCCTGATCCAGTCACATTGTTAGACTAAATGGCCCGCAACATGCGAAATGAGACCTTCGGACACTTGCGTAAAGTGTCGTCCCGGATTAGCCTGCGCAGTCCGCGCAGGCTAATCCGAGACGGCACTTTACGACTACATAACATTTTTTTCATACAGTAGACTTTCGAGAAACAGAAAATCTCACAAAAACGGGAAGTGTCGCCTCGGATTGGTCACAGGCTGATCTGGGACGACACACTTTTACGCATATGTCCGAAGGCCCCTTTTCGTGTGTTGCACGCCAAATAGATTTTTATGGATCCCTAACTATGTGTTGATCCGCTTGGTAAAACGAATCACGGTGATACTTTAAACCCTCTTTTGCCAGAGCATGCTTCCTGTATATGCTATGTATTATTTAACAGTGCAAAGATGTTTGACACGAACAGGTATCTTCTAATAGCGTTGACATGTGACACACTTTTAGAATTTCTTTTTGAGTTACATATTTGTCTTTTTAATAAAATACGTGCTTCTTGCCCTGAACAACCGTAAACGCGGGAAAACAGTATGATCGACAATAGGGGTTCTGTAGGTTACATTTAACTTATCTCAGTAGAGATAACATGGAAGACAGTTTAATGTATCAAACCTATCTCAGTAATGATAACATGGGAATCAATTTGGTGCATTGTACTTATTTCAGTAGAGATACAGGGGAGCCAATTTGATGTATTATTGGAGAGGTCATCAGACCTCTCCAACAGTGGTGAGTTTAAAAGGCAGACTGCCTCAGAAATTGCTGCCTAACTCCATGCTTTTCTGCGAAATTGTTCTGATACACAGTCTGTTTCGTCATGGTTTCATAAATAAACCGAAATCAAAAAACTGAAATAGGAAATAGACGCGTTTTGTTTTTGTATGACGGATTTCAAAAAGGATTTGTTATATTGATTTGATTGCAAATGACCTTTCCAGTACTTGTATTTTTTATTAAACAAATAAAGCTACACACACACACACACAAAAAAAGAATTTCGTTAAAAAAGAGAACACCGCGGGAAAAGATCACGCGACTTGAAAACGTGGGAAGAAGGTCACGTGTCTGTCATGTACTCGTAATGCATAAGAGGTTTCTCCTTTTTACACAGAGGCAATTATATTTATTTGTTTACATGTACCAAAATATATTTAAATTAAATGCAATAAGCTACTTGAAAACATTGACGCTGACCTCTCCTGGCTTCTTTTTTAAAGAAGCCAAAATATATTCTGTCAGCAGAAATAACAGGGAAGCCAATTTGATGCATTTAAGCTATCTCAGTAGAGATAAAAGAATATCCAATTTTGAGGCATTTAAGCTATCTCAGTAGAGATAAAAGAATATCCAATTTTGAGGCATTTAAGCTATCTCAGTAGAGATAAAAGAATATCCAATTTTGAGGCATTTAAGCTATCTCAGTAGAAATTATTACTTAATGACCTCATTGACACCTGCAGATGGCTGTCTTCGTTTTGCAAACGACTTATGAACACATTTTGGCAAAAAGAGATTTTGCTCGTGATTTTGCAAGAAGAATCCTGAAAAAAAGCAAAATGCAAATTCATTGTACTTACAAACAATCATTGCAAAATCGAACGACATCCTTTCTCTGAAATTCAAACTCCCAAATGTGCGACTCCAAATTAATTTCATGTTTTTTTTTTGTTTCCAAGTTGAAGATTTTTCTTTTACGGTTTTTTTTTTTTTATGGACACGCAGCCGTAGAGTGTCCAAGAATGACGTATGTAGGTACGTATAGAATAGCTGCTTTGTGGTTAAAATTTGACTGCTAAATAATGGGTTTAGCCGTTCTTCCAGTTTAAAAACAAAAACACGTGATTCGTAACAAATAAAGCGCTTTCAAAAGTGAGGTTATTCCCGTAAATAAAATAAATTGTGAATCAAGGATCTGGCTGAATGTGCTATGCAGTCTGATCCTGGTTTTATATTGTTTGCAAATGATAAAAAAAAAAACCCATCGCATCCTAAACGCATTACCAAACGACAAACTTTTAGGCTGGTCCAAATTGAAAGCATTTGCAGGAGAGAAATTAAATGAAACTGGAATTATGGAAATTGTCTGCCATATGGTAGAAAACATGGTGGGAAAAGGAGAAAATGTTGGTTACCAGCATTTTCTCCTATTCCCACAATGTTTTCAAATAGCTTCTTTCGTAGAGTCGTAAAAACTCGGGATCGTGCGGTAATCGAAACGAAAGAGGCTGTATGATGGTAGCCAGCATTTTCTCCTTTTTTCACATTATTTTCCTAACCTCTCAAAGCTACATTCCACCATTTGCGTCACATTTAATTGGTATAGTCTAAATTTTTGTCGCTTGGTATTACCAACCACAAGCAGGTATATTCTTTTCTTCATGCTGTCGAACATATTTGGAAACATGTGGCAGAAAATGAAGTCGCTTGTGGAGCGCAATTTCTCCTTTTACCACAATGGTTTCACATCTATTTAGATATGTACGGAGCCTAAATTCATTTCTGTTCTCTTCGCGTTGCAAGGGTGTTTTCAAAAGCATCTGCTGTAGAATTTTCTCAGACAGTTGCAGTGATAACCCTTTGGCTGCTGAGCGCTACTCAAGGACCTCTTGCGGACAGTGTAGATCAAGATCAGACTGCACAGAATGTGCAGTCTGATCTTGGATCTACACTGTCCGATAAGGAGATGCCTTTAAAATAACAAAATTTGGATTTTTACAGTCGGCTTGAAAGTTTCATTTCACTTATCTAGCAGAAGGGGTTACGGACGGTAAAACGCGAATGTATAAACACTTTCAGCGTGGAATAGAAGACTCGACCTCGTTTGTCGAGTGGAAAAATCCAATCCCCTGACAGTCAAATGTATTTTTATCTTATAAAGTTCGACAAAACCAGCGGACAGTACAGATCCAATATCAGACTGCACGTTCTGTGCAATCTGATCTTGATCTATGCCGTCCCCAAAAAAGCCTCCGTATTTGCATACGGCGCTGAAAAGGTAAAAAACTCGAGGGTTTTTATTACGAGCACGTTGTCATTTATTATATAAAACATACGTTTACCGACTATTTCATTTTTCATTTGACTTTGGCAAAATGAATGCTCGTACATAACGTCTTCCAACTGTTTAAGAGACCCGAGTCGGTTACATCAGTGACTTGAAATCAGGGGTGGCTAGTTCAAATCTCTATCTCTGCCATTTCCTTGACAAGTCATTTCGGCAAGATAAATTCTTTTCTTTCCGCTGATCTTCGTTCTGACGATAGTTGTGTGGGAAAGCAGCCAGTGGCTATGGAAGCAACCAGTGGCTAGGGAAGAATATTATGCGTAGTATGAGTACTGATTAACAATTCTTCAGGAAAGCATGGATAGGTGCATTGACCACCGCGGTATAAGTGAACTGATTTTGAGACGGCGTCAAACACCATACGAAAACGAAGCTAAACAAAACGAATTGTTGAGAAAGCCGGTTTATTTGATTTTTTTCTGCTTCCACAGTGTTTTTGTTGTCTTCAACAGTAACTTGATCATACCACGAAAGCAGCTCACTTACTAATGTGTAAAGGTGTTTGAAAACTTTGGACGGATGGACTTTTCGACAGACAGGCGGACGAAGGACAAAGCTTCCTTGTAGCAGGTTATGTTCATTGGTATGCCAAACAAGCAACCCGATTTGTCCCATATGCAATTACTAGAGTATTTTAGAAATACCGAACCGTGCAGACCCAGAATTAAGGCTAATCAGATGCCCTATATTAAACACGTTGACTTTGTAATCAGAAAATCCTGGTTTTAAAAGCCACAAAAGCAAACCGGGATACGCGAGAAAAGAAACGTTACCTCTTGGCCACAAGGTAATCTGGCGTTCTTCCAAGAGCCAATATTGCATTCATACGAGTGAATCATCTCGTCTCAAATAGGCAATATCGCGTGCGCACGAGAGAATTATCTCGTTGCTACCAGATAATTCCGCGATAACACCGTGATCGCACGAGATGATTATCCAATGAAAATGACACATTCGACGAAATTTGTTATTGTTAAATCGCGACAAGTATGTCGTGGTTACGATATAATTGTATCATGAGTTAAATGAGATAATTTTGTCATGCGCACGAGATATTATCTCGATCGCACGGTATCTTATCCCGTTCGCAGACATTATTTTCTTGTCCCCCACCTATCGCTCTATGGGGCTAGTTAAAACTCTTTACCACACAATCTTTTAACTTTTAACTTTTAACGACCCTGAGAAAGAAAGCTTTTGAAAACATTGTGGGAAAAGGAGAAAATGCTGGTTACCAGCATTTTCTCCTTTTCCCACAATGTTTTCTACCTTTTCTAAAACAAATTTCAATTTTTCAGTAACATTTATTTTGTCGTCTGCAAATGCTTTTAGTTTCAACTAGTCTAAAATTTTGTCGTTTGGTAAAGTGTTCAATAAACTATAGAGACTAAGCCATACGCTGATAGATCCGAGGAGAAGGTCGTACACATGATATTTTACTAGTAACTAAAATACTTCAGTTCGCTTAAGTGGGTATAGGGCTTGTAACCAGGGAGTCTCTGGTTCGAATCCTCAGCTACGCCAGTTTCAGTCCGAGAATTGATGGTAGTCATTCCGACAATATTCATTCCTCATTCATCGCTGATCATTGTTTTTAACGCTGGTTATGTGAGAAAGCAGAAAATGCCTGCAGAGGAATATTGTGCGAAGTAGTGGTGAAAAAAACATCCAGGAAAATTGGACAGATACACTAGCCGCCGCGATATAGCTGAAATTATGTTCAAAATGCATTATACACCATGCAAAAAAATCGTTAATTTGTCGAAAACCTTAAACAAAAGACATTTACGAACATTCTTTGCAGTCTGATCTTTATCGAAACAGTTTGATGTTTCTAAATATCTCAAATTGTCCCCAGAATCTCATGGGTTCGCGATGACAAGAATAAATGAACGAGTGGGGGAGAGGGAGATGGAAAGAATGCGACACAGTTGTGATATATAATGTTTTACAAGGACAGTTACATATTGCTTTTCTCTCCATTCAGTTTATCACTGAACTCCTTACAAAACGACAAAATTTCAGACTGGTCTAAATTGAAAGCATTTGCAGACGACATCTTGAATTTGTGGTGCCTGTCAGTGAAAGTGTAGAAAACCGTGTGGGAAAAGGAGAAAATGCTGGTTAATAGGTTATATCTTCAGGGTCGTTAAAACTGGACATCCATTCTTTCATGCCGACGACCATTCAGTGCTTCATGCAGAAAACTGCTTCGGAAAACATTGTGGCAAGAGGGGAAATTTTTCGTCCTGGGCAATTTCTTCTTT
Organism: Tridacna gigas; assembly: GCA_945859785.2. Classification (NCBI taxonomy): domain Eukaryota; kingdom Metazoa; phylum Mollusca; class Bivalvia; order Cardiida; family Cardiidae; genus Tridacna; species Tridacna gigas. The sequence continues at coordinate 681,816 of OX244032.2, read as the reverse complement.
TGTCACAAGGTTTTTCAGTCATGTATATTTATTAACCTTTTAGCCGAGAATCCTGAGTTATACTCTCTATCTTCAACACATGATATTTTTTGTCCTATTTAGAAACATAGAGGCAAAAGGAGACGTGGCCAGTATTGCATTCATTCTTTTGCCTTGACATTCTTTCAACTATTATGAAGCCGAGCCCCGTAGCTCAGTCGGTAGCGTACAGGACTTGAGAACAGGGGGTCGCTGGTTCGATCCTCGGCTCGGCCAATTTCGGCCGAGGATTGATGTTGGTCATTGCGACAGGATTCATTCCTCTCTCACCGCTGGCCATTGTTTCGACGATGGTTATGTGAGAAAGCAGCCAGTGGCTTGGAAAGAATATTGTGCGTAGTACTGGTAAAAAGAAACTCCAGGAAAGCATGGATAGAAGCACTGGCCGCCGCGATATAACTGAAATAATGTTGGAACGGCGTTAAACATCATACAATCAATCTTTTTCATTGAGATTTTTCGACCAGTATAAGCCCGAAACACGCGTTAATTATTCATGTTGAGCAGGGATATTTCAAAGTTGTCTTATGCTAAGTCAACGAGTGAGCTGTGTACCAAACGACAAAACTTTAGACTTGTCCAAACTGAAGGCATTTGCAGACGACAATATAAATGTAGCTCAAATGAAGATATTTGTTTTAAGAAGGGTAGAAAAATATCGTTGAACCAGGAGAAAATGCTGGTTACCGGCATTTTTTTCCTTTTCCCACATTTTTTCAGGGTATTTACAGCTCGGGACGTTTTGACATAGAGTTAATTTCCCATGTTTTACAGAACCATTCCAAACCCGTCTACCGCAAAGTCGGTGAGCTAATCCAAAACTTCTGTAGCATGTTTAACCCTTAACCTGCTAAATAAATTAAAAAAAAAGAAACTTTTAAGCCGATAGTGGAAACCTTAATTTGGCTCTGTGCAGCCTGCTCTTGATCTACACTGTCCGCAAAAGGCTACTGAATTGCGATTAGCAGCTTAAGTGTTAAATTTGTTGTAGTTTTATGGCGCTGTAGGTCTAAGACGAGGGTCCGTATTCACCAAGCATGTTCTCAGACTTGTTCTTCAGAATTTTCTAAATTTTTCTAAATTTGAAAGTAGCACAACTAAACATTTGGTAGAGCCAATCAGAAGTTGAGTTACTTTCAAATTTAGAAAATTCTGAAGAACAAGACTAAGAATATTCTTAGGAATGGTTGGTGAATACGGACCCAGTTTGTACTGTAACGGACGAAAGAAGGTCATACATTGGGACGACTTGCTCTTCCTTTCGACATGACGTAATGTTCAAATAATGTAACATGTTGATGTCAGTCCTATGTATGTAACCGCTCTGATTTTTTGTCAACCTAATTACTCATAAATGGAGAATGTCGTGCTCTACTTGAACATTTTATTTTTTGATGTAGCCAATCATATGAGCCCTGCTTTAGCAAAAGAGGAGTTCATGCATCCCCGTGATGTATTATACAAAGCGAGTCATCACATAATTATGGATCCATAAAATCTATTTTGTCTAGCCACCGGCTGAATTCTGAGGTAGAATGGTCCTTGGACATACAAAAAATTTACCAAAAGCAAAAAGTTTCGATCCAGGTCAGCCTGCACCGACTGCGCAGCCTGACCAGGGTCGAAACTTTTTACAGATGCATTAAAACTCCGTATCACAAAGCATGGCTCAAAGATCAGACTGCATGTTTAACACAACCTGATCTTGATCAACAGTATCTATGAAAATGATATTAAAAAAAAAAAAACGTCCTGAGCAGTTTCACTCTTTCAGTGTCCTAGGCAAAAACAGGGGCTTTTGCGGACGGCAAAGATCAAAATCAGACTCCACAGAACGTGCAGTCTAATCTTGGATCTATACTGTCCGCTTGGTTGGCCAAGTCTATAAAATAAAAAGCTTACTGGATTTCAGCGGATTCTTTTTTCAACCGTCGAAAGAATGGAGTTTTCAGGTTTGAGCAATGCTCTGGCAAAAGGGGGCTTAATGCATCTCTGTGATGCATTGCACCAATCAAACCATCACATAAATATGGATCAATAATAGCCACTTTTTAAAAAAAAATCGACTGAATAATGGGGTAGACTGGTCCTTGGATATACAGGAAATTGAACCAATAGCGAAAAGTGTCGACCCAGGTCAGCCTGCGCGGACTGTGCAGGCTGACCTGGGTCGATACTTTTCGCAGGTGCATTAAGTCCCCTTTTCAGAGAGCATGGCTTACTTTTATAAAAAAGAGAAACGTGTACAAATTTTACTGGTAGATCTGATGCCTTATATTTTGCACCATGATTTAGACAACTTCACCTTCAACACACGATCCCGAGTTTTATAAACCTTGAAAAATAAGGCTTCTGAAAACGCTGTAGGAAAAGGAGAAAATGCTGGTAACCAGCATTTTCTCCTTTTCCAACAACGTTTTCTACCCTTCCTACGATTTATCAAATTACTTGAGCCACATTTGATTTGTCGTCTGCTAGTGCTTTCAATTTGGATAATGCTAAAATGTTGTCGTCTGGTAAAGCGTTAAGTGTTATCATTGACCCATTGACATATCGAAACGTAGGCCTAATGACTTTTGCCGTTGGCAAATTTAGCATCAACATCAAAATTGCCAATAATTTCGTCCCGTGAGTACTTATTTATACATTAACCTTTTCGGACACTCGGTATTACTTTAGGCTAATTTGCAGACAGTGTAGATCAATATCAGATATCGCCGAGCCCCGGTAGGTCAGTCGGTAGCGTGCGGGACTTGAGAACAGGTGGTCGCTGGTTTCTTTCCGAGGATTGATGATAGTCATTGCGACAGGATTCATTCCTCTCTCACCGCTGACCATTGTTTCGACGATGTTTAAGTAGGAAAGCAGCCAGTGGCTTGGTAAGAATATTGTGCGGAGTACTTGTAAAAAGAAACTCCAGGAAAGCATGGATAGGTGCACTGGCCGCCGCGATATAACTGAAATAATGTTGAAAACGGCGTTACACACTATACAGTCAATCAATCAATCAATCAATCAATATTAGATATCAAAGGTAGAAGCATTGGACATTGGATTTATATTCTGGGCAAGATCGCCTTAAAATGGAACAAACAGGTAATTTACATTCAACACATTGGCTAAACAGATTAAATGAAGATTTACAATCCAAAGTAAAAACCCAATTTACCGATTTCAAAAGTCTTTTCGCAAAAAAAAATGTGTAATCGGTTCGTGCAGTTTGGTCTTGATCTACATTGCCTGCAAGGCCTATTAAGTAGCACGGGTGTCCTTGAGCAAGACCCTTGAGAGCCCTAGCCTGGTACTGGTGAAATACCGGACATACATGTGCGTGAATATGTGGGCTATCACCGTGATACGATTGAATTAATGTTAAAAACGGCCAAAAAGACCTTTAAATCGTTAAATCTACGAGTGATCTATAGATGAACTGTATGAGGGCAAGACGAATTTATTTTCAAATGATATGGAAATCATTACGAGAAAAGGAGCGATTGTTTGTAATGAGCAAGTTCTCCTTCCAACAATGTTTTACAAAGCCACACAATGCAGGAGAGTGAGTTAATATCATACCTTAAATTACAATCAATTGGCACTGTTAGGATTATCGATCCTTGTCTTTATTATCACTTTCAGCACCATAGGCGAAAGCAAGGGCTTTTTCGGACGGCATAGGTCAAGATCAGATTGCATAGAACGTGCACTCTAATCCTTGATCTATACCGTCCGCATGTTTAGTAAAACCTGTAAGTTAAAATCAATTCAATTCAATTCAACATTTTATTGCTTTAAACAAACAATTATATGTTTATAGCAAATATAATGCACTAAGAGAACAGAGAACATAGATTTACAGGAAGAGCTTGAGGTAAGTGGAAAATGAAAAAAATAATGTATATATGTAGGAGTAGCAGAAATAAACGACTGGAAGAAGAAAAAAAAAAAAAAAAAAACTGTTAAGTATAGCCTAAATTCTTAATGAAGTTGCATTATAAATTAATTTACTTAAGTTGTTGATGACTGTCGGTGATGATTCTGTTAGAAGGTTGATGATTTTTTGTTAGGTCGGCCAATAATGATAATAACGTTTGAAATACTTTTGTCGTAGATGGATATATTTTGGACAAACTAACAAGAAGTGTAATTCATTTTCAAGTACGTTTTGATTGCAATTTTCACAGATGCGTAGATTTCTAGTTTGTTCAATATATCGTCCGTGTTCTATGGCTAGATTTTGAGCAGAAATTCTAAATCGTGTTAACTCCAAACTACAAAATTTTAGACGCGTCCAATTTGAAAGCATTTGCAGACGAGAAAATAAAGGTGACTCAAAAATTGAAATTTGTTTTGGGAAGGGTAGAAAACATTGTGGGAAAAGGAGAAAATGCTGGTTACCAGCATTTTCTCCTTTTCCCACAATGTTTTCAAAAGGCTTCTTTTCTCAGGGTCGTTAAAAGTCGGGATTGTGTGGAAAAGGGTTAAGGCTATTCTGAATTTAGGAACTTTTAATATGTTCAGATATTTTTCAAATTCAAAAGAGTGTTTAAAAAGAGAATAGCACTCGAGTCCCGGTGAGTTGTTAATCGAATAATACCAACGCTCGTGATACATTTGTAAGATACGAAATTTTATCAGCTGCAACTCAATTCGTATATTGGTTTGATGTTCCCAGATAAAAAATAGGTCATGTTCGATTAGAATTTGCTTTATATTTGTGTGCCCAATTGTTTTCATTATAAGTTAGTCCATTTTCCGCGTCCTTTTTTAACATGATATAAGTTTTATGTAAGAGACTATTTTCTTGTTGACTTAGTATTTTTATCTCATATTTTATCATTGTTATTTTTCTATGAACGTACATTGGAATTCACCTGAACCCTTTCCTAAATAAGCCCTGGTTTTCACGTGTCTGCAGTACAAGTCTTTTGAAAACACTGTGGGAAAAGGAGAAATTGCTCGTAACGAGCAATTTCTCCTTTTCCCACAGTGTTTTCTACCCTTTTTGAGAACTTTCTGCCATTTTCATCAAATTCAAAATTGTCGTCTGCAAACTCTTTCAATTTGGACCAGTCCAAAATTTGTCGTTTGGGAAAGGGTTAATTCTCCAAAGAGTGCATCGCGAGTTGTTGATTGTTTAACATTAAGTATTTTTCTACAAAATTTGTTGTGAATCAGTTCTATATCTGGGGCTACGTGTGTGCCCCATACTTCGCTCGAGTAGTTTAGTATTGAAGAAACTAGAGAATCAAACAATTGAATTTTTTGTTGAAGGGGTAGTTCAATTTGATTGAATATGATAAAAAGATCGTGTAGGGCCAACGATGCATGTTGAGCTAAGCGTTTTTGTGTTCGGTTCCAATTTCCATTTTTGAAAAGAAATACGCCGAGATATTTAAAACTTTTTACGACTTCTATACGGGTATTAAAAAGGAAAAAATCGAAATTCGTATGGCGGCCTTTCTCAAATATCATTACCTTTGTCTTAGCAACATTGAGACGAAGTTTGTATTTATTACTATAACTTTCTATGTCGTTCAAGAGAGATTGTAGGGAAATTGGGTCTTTCGCGAATACAGCCGCGTCATCAGCAAATAAGAGAAGGAAAATATTTATGGCGTCAATGTTGACTATTCCATCTAATCTACTGTTTACATTATCTAATATATCGTTTAACCGTTTTAGCGCCATAGGCGAAAACAGGGACTTTTGCGGACGGCATAGATCAAGATCAGATTGCACGTTTTGTGCAGTCTGATCTTTGATCTATACCTTCCGCTTGGTTGATCCAGCCTATATGATAAAAATCTTCCGGAGACTCAGTGGATTCCGTTTACATCCTTCAAAAGAAGCCGAGTTTGTTTATTTGGCGCCGAAAGGGTTAAAAAGAACAAAAACAGCAAACTACTCGCAGGATCTCCCTGTTTAACGCCTACATAGAGTGAATAGGATCGGATTTTAAATTTTCATAACGTATTGAACATTTAATTGTATTGTTGTACATTGATTTCAATGCAAGAATAAACTTGTGCTGATTTTATTATTTAAAAGTTTTCTCCAAAGCATGAATCGATCAATTTTGTCAAACATTTTCTCCCAGTCGAGGAAAGCAACATATAGTTTTTGATTACAAGCTAATGATTTTGCAATCAATGCATGCAAGACAGAAATACAATCTACAGTTGATTTATGTTTTTGAAAGCCATATTGATTGTCGATTATTACTTCATTTTTTATTGACCATTTTATCAATCGAGTTACAAGTAGTTTGGAATAGATTTTTGATATAATATTATTAAACCTGATTCCTCTGAAGTTTTTCAGTTCATGATTGACTCCCTTAAAAATTGGTATCAATAAACCTTCGCACCATTGTTCTGGGAATTCACCATTGCTAAATAATTTGTTAAATAGTGATTTGAGATACGGTAATATCATGTCGATCGAAGATTTGAATACTTCGGCAATTAGACCGTCGTTTCCGGGACTTTTTGAATTGTTTTGTGAAAAAACTGCTGATTTTATTTCAGAATCTGAAAACGGTTGATCTAGATCATCATAAACAACCGTTTCACTGTTTGGTTGTTGTGTACTTTCGTTATTTTGTATGTCTGTATCATTTTGTGTTTCATCTAGATTTTTAAAATGTTGTAATAATTCATGCATTGGTATGTTTGTTGGATTCGAAATATTGCTTTTGAACGTGGATTTGATATTTCTCCAAAAAGATTTGGATTGATTTTTGCTAGAATTGAGATCCTTTTAAAATCCGTCAGTTTCAGTGGCTTGTGTGACCAGCCGTAGCAAAAGGTCGAGTTTCAATAATTAACGCTGAAAGCATGATGCTTTAGGCTGCTAAGCGTCACTTAAGGACCTTTTGCGGATAGTGTAGATCAAGACCAGACTGCACAGAACGTGCAGTCTGATCTTGGATCTACACTGTCCGATACGGAGGTATTTGCCCCCAAAATATACCTTTGAAATAACAACATTTGGGTTTTTACTATCGACTTGAAGTTTCATTTAATTTATTTAGCATGATAAGAGTTACAAGTATGCGCAGTGATGAAACCGAATTTTTATAATAATTACGCCTTTGATGTGTCCGTTTTCATGGATATAACGGTCACGTGGTAATAACGTATTTGTGTGATCTATATCCACAACAAAATGCTCTCTGATCTTAAACGTATTTGCGATTTGGTAAAAAATGTGCACATGTTTATTTGGCGGACTCCTGCTGGCATATTTGCCCACAACTTTAATATGAAACCACTATTAACAAGTGCTACCACTGCTAATCGATATCCCGGGACCTTGATTCATACCAAAGCAAAATAATGTAGTAGAGAATGATTCTTTGCTTGTGGTACTTGGAAATTTAATATTTTCATAAGCGTTACCCAATAACGCAACAAAATGAAAAACAGTGAGGATATATAACGGGCAACAAATGGCTCAATAGCCATTCCCGGACGAGTCCCCATCTTACGAACATGAAAGTTCGCAACAAATGCAGAGTTCAAATGTAAACCGCCCCGGCAGGGATTCGAATCCGTGCGGCAATTATCCTCGTTTATCGAGGTTATCAGACCAATGCTCTAACCCCTGAGCTAAAGAGAATTCTCCCTAACACAGTTGTCAGGTATTGATTTTATACGGGAAGAAGCTATGCTGTAAGGAAGGAGTGATCTCCCGTAACAATAATGACTGATAATAGATTCAGTGCCACAGCGATACTGCATCAATAGCTTGTTAATGACTGTAATCATGATGTTAGTGCCTAAACAGAGATGTTCGACGGTTTGCAAATGACAAGGACCAATCTGGGAGGGGAACAAAGGCTGTCAACACTCGCATTATTTTGTTATTAAAATCTGTATGTATAAGAAAAGAACTATTATGTTGCAGTAAATCTAACTTTGCCAGAGTCCGTAATTGCTTCGCGCTGCTTTCGGAAATTTTGACGTATAGCAAGATATTTGAAAACATTGTGTAAAATCGGTCACAAGAGACATCAAATTTTGATCAGCAGCTTGAAGCAAATAATACAAACCCTGGGAGAGTCAGTACTACATGATTCCGTATGTATGGCACCCTACATCACTGAATGAACCATGCTCTGACAAAAGAGGGTTTAATGCATCTCCGGGATGCACTGTACAAAGCAAGACATCACATAATTATGGACCCATATAATTGATTTAGTCTAACAATTGAGTAAATCTGGAGGTAGAATGGTCCTTGGACACGCAGAAAATTTACCAAAAGTAAAAAAGTTTCGGCCTAGGTCAGCCTGCGCAGTCCGCGCAGGCTGACCTGGATCGATGCATTAAGCGCCCTTTCCACAGAGAATGGCTCATATTTATTTACTTTAAAGTTCCATTACAAACAGCTTATATTCAATTTTCTTTTCTTTTCAGGATGGAGAACTCTACATGGACAACTCTTGCAGCTATAAATGAAACTCTTGCAGACGTCAATTCCACAATGTCAAATGTCACAACCAGCAGACCGATACCAAGGACACCTCCGCCGGTCGGTTACTATGGAGACATCAGAATACAATTATGGAAGATACTGCCACCTATGATTATGACTTGGGGAATCACGGGAAATATTCTCTCCATTATTATTCTATTTCGCCTAGCTAGAAAATCATCTATCACTTCAACAACATTATATCTGGTAACTCTAGCGATATCTGACACCGTCATCTTACTATGCGGGCCTCTCCGAAACTGGATCAAGTTCACATGGGAAAAAGACGTTAGGTATTACAGTGACAGTTCTTGTAAGGCTCAGTTATATTTCACATATCTAAGTATCCACTTCTCGTCCTGGATTTTGGTCGCCATCACAATGGAAAGGGTGGCGAGTGTAGTGTTCCCCCATAAGGTTCGTATAGGCTGCACTCCGAGAAATGCCACCGTCGTCATCTTTGCAATGTTATTTATTCTTGGTGGTCTGGGTTTGGTTCATCCAATAATACAAGGTCTGGAATCAGCGAGAGGCAGCATCAAATGCGCCCCAACTACGATAGAGTACACCAAATTCAGAGATGACGTTTACGTATGGATGGACTTCTTCCTTTCGTTTGGCCTTCCATTTATGTTCCTAGTTATAGGAAACGCAATCATCATCTACCGGTTGAATAAGTCGAGGTTACAGCAGAAGAAAATGAACGTGTCTAGAGGAGACGGCAAGAAATCCGGGCGAGACATGAGATCTTTGTCCATTCTACTGGTATCTTTGAGTGCAATCTTTCTCTTGACCATGACACCCGTCAATGTTTTTGCTATTGTCTATCCGTACAAATTCGAGGCACTTCTAAAAATCAAGGACCCTTACGAGCAATGGTACTCATACCATTATCTCCTTTATCAACACGCCATTGTCAACATTGTCGGGTATACAAATGCATCATTTAACTTCATCATGTACGTACTGACCGGCACAAAGTTCCGTAGGGAATTCCTTGATATGCTAAGGATTATGACCTTATGGAGAAGGCTAAGGCCAAAAGGGAACCGGGCCAGTTCTTCTGACACTAAACAAACATCCGTATCCGCCTCTGATGTTTCGTCCAAACAAAGTCATTCGACAGCGGCGTCAAATGAAACTAACTCATGTAATGTTGAAAACAACAAAGCAGCAGTCAATACTAACGACCGAGTGGAGGCTGCCGAAATGACGGGGGAAAAGGTCACCGACACTAATCGCGATACTTATAACAAAACCGAAGAGCAGAAATCGGAAGAAATGACACAAATGTAATCAAACCCCCCAAATCGAGAGAAAAAAGTGATTAGAATAAAAAAATCTCTCGCTTGTCCGTTACAGAGAATACTATATTTCCGCTGAAAAATGGCTATCTATCAAGGTATCCATTAACACGTGTGCAATAACACACTTTGAAATTGATGAAAATTCTACAGTCTTTATCAGTCAGTTATCTTTCTAACAGAAGAACTCCCGCTTACGGAGGTTCGTGTGGACGAAGTTACGAAGTTATTCGACGATGGTGTCAAACAAAACTAACACAACTGATGGTAAAATGGCAACAGATCATACTAAGGGACAGGTAAGGGTGGCCGAAATGACCAGAGAAAGGACTGCGGACACCAATCGTGTTACTGATGATAAAGTTGAAGTTAAGAAATTAGAAAAAAAATCGACAAAAATGACTTTGTAATCAAACTCTAAAATACTGGCGATACATAATGATACGAACTAGAAGTTCCTGAACACACGTATATGAGCACCGCTCTGGAAAAATGGTGTTTAATAAATCTCCGTGATGCATTATACCAAGAGAGTCATTACATCATTGATCCATGAAAACTATTCTGTCTCACAACAGGCTGATTAACGAGGTTGCCTTTTGACATGTAAGACAATGACCAATACCAAATATACATATAAAATTAGTGTTGCACCCCCTGTGTTTTCACCGGGTTTGATTTTCTGGCGTGAATGATATGAAATCGGTTGGAAATTAGAATCTGGCTGCTGCATACACTCACAAACCAGTCTGTTGCCTCTGAACTGAACTGAGGTATCGCTTATCCTCATGGCAGCGGCTACCGATCGAGCTGTTTCAGCCTCTTGTGAGAGGTATGTGAGACGAAGGCTGCTAGCTGTTCTGCAAACCCTGGGCGGAAGTGTGCAATATTGACTGATTGTGTGTGCCAGTTCTCTGCAGGTCACTTTCAATCTGTCGTAAGTTTTATTTCGACATTAGATTCCCAGTTTTAACCAAACTTAAAAGCCTCTCGTTTTTCTTAAATTTTAAAGCAATGTCTAAGCAAAAAATTCCTACTTACCATGAGGTCAAGGGATACCTCAATTCAGTTCATTTAATAGGCAAGAGACTGGTCTGTTGGTGTATGCAGCAGTCGGATTCTACTTTCTACCTCTTTTTATATCATTCACGTCAGAAAATCAAACCGGTAAAAAAACACATAGGGTGCAAAACTTTTTTTACTGTGTATATGTACTTTCGGCTTATGTCAGCCGAGCACAATGACCTGAATCGCTGCTTTTTCACAGAGCATGACTCATATACTGTTATATGTCCACATTATTTTCATAACCACATGGAATGCTAGACCCTTCGCTGAAAGATTGGTCAAGGTACCCTTTACCTTCACCGTCAGTGCAATACTGACTTTTTTTACGAACGAATGTCTTCAAACTTTATGTCCGCTGCATGTTTAAACGAGAGCTAGAAGCAGTAAATAACTCGGACCATCAATTACCAGGACTAATTGGATAAGTGTCTCTTGCAAAGAAAGACTCGAGTATCTGTAGTCAGAGTTGTGTAATGATCTTCAAAATGTCATTCAAAAGTAGCACCAAAGCGAAGCTGCCAAAGTGACTCGGGAATCAATGGAACAATTCGTATGGAAAAAGGCAGAGTTGAAGAGCGGGAACGACACAAATATCTTATGATATCTCCAAACCTAGTCGCAAACACTGGCTGGATCTATTGTAATGTTTAGTATAGATACGTTTCTTAAATAAATGAGCAATGCTCTGTGAAAAGGAGGCTTAATGCATCTGCAAGACGTATCTACCAAGGTCAACCTGCACAGTTCGAGCAGGCTGACCTAAGTTGAAACTTTTCGTTACTGGCCAATTTTCTGCATGTCAAAGGACCAGTGTACCCCATGATTCAGTGGGTTGCTACACAAAATGGATTTTATGGATCCCTAATTATGTCACGTCTTGCTTGGTACCATGCATCGCGGAGACGCATTAAACCCCATTTTGCCAGAGCATGGTTTAATGGAAATTGATAAAGACCGGCAGAGTGTCGGGGCACTGGTGTACATATGTCAACCGAGGCTGAAGCCTTACTGTTGCAACTTCTGATACCGCAGTCTGCTTGACTGTATTGACTTTTTACCACACAATCTCGAGTTTGAACGACCCCGAAAGAAAAAGCGTTTGAAAACACTGTGGGAAAAGGAGAAAATGCTGGTAACCAGCATTTTCTCCTTTTCCCACAATGTTTTCTACCCTGTCGCAGGCCGAAATCATCATCTGAATTACACTTAAACTGACGTCTGTAAATGCTGTCAATTTGATCAAGTCCGAAAAAAAATCGTCGTTTGGGAATAAGTTTTAATTGACCCAGCCAGGCGCTTTTTTGCCGAATTTGTCTACTTAGTCTAATTTGTCCATGTTGCAACTTGCTAGACGCTACACAAGGAGTTTGCTAGACGGTACACAAGGAGTTTGCTAGACGCTACACAAGGAGTTTGCTAGACGCGACATAAGGAGTTTGCTAGACGGTACACAAGGAGTTTGCTAGACGCTACACAAGGAGTTCCCGAACACAAATGCTGTGTACATAAAGCTGACATCGTCATACATTTCCATTGACAAAGTCGTTCACTAAATGTCGGCGACAGTTTATTTATTCATTTCTTTTGATTCATTTGTCCATTTCTTCTACGGTAACAATATCTTGCAATGTATATAGTTATCCCCCACCCCTGAATTCTGAGCGCTAGGGAAAAACGATACTACAACTGTTTTACGGTCTTTCACATGACAAGTCCGAGGTTCGAACCCATGATCTCCCGCTCTTGCAGCGAATATTCGAACGTTACAGCAACTGATATAGATCTACAAATAAGTGTAACCGTTCAATTTCAGAACACGACATGCATGATAATTTCAAAACTCCTTCCTGTCAGCAGATGGCATCGGAAACTTTTTATCACCAGTCCTTAAAAATGCATTTGTAGACCTAATTCCTGACTAGCTATCTGATTGACTGAGACATTTTCTCAGCCAATCAGACGGCTAGTCTCGGAACCTTAAATTAGAACACTGATTTGCGGGAAATCGATCATACTTTATCCGTCGTCTGTTTAATGTACATTTTTTTTTTATTACTGAATAAGAGTTTTATCTGATAATGAATGTAAGTTTGTTTAAAACATTGCTTTGTTTTTCTTTGATGTTCAATCATCTCCATGGCGGCAGATGCCGTAGGCAAGCCGGGAGAGAACATGAATCCATAAAATGAATAGAAGACATTTGTGCGCCACTCGTGAAAATATTACCAATGATACTCACTCGATGAAATAAATTTTGACCTTTGACCGAAAATGATGCGTTTGAAAGGGCGAAGCTATAGTTATGATGCAAGAATCGAAGTAGTTCCGTACTGGTAGCTATCAAATCGGTAAATTTCACTGGTTATAAACATGAATTATCAAACTTTAGTCCACCATTATTTCGAAATAAAGTACTGTTCAAAGAGCATTAAAGCAAATGTACGATTTGGTTTTTGATTGCAAAAAAAAATTAAGTTTCAAATGACCGATTAAGCTGAATCAGTGCGACAATACATCATTATATTCATATTATCACGTTCATTTGTTTGGCTACGTTCAATGCTGTGTCAATATTTAAGTTATATCACGGCGGCAGTACACCTATCAATCGTTCCCGGACTTCCTTTACTAGGATTACACATCTTTCCGAGCAAGAGGCTGCTTTCCCTAAAATCACTGTAAACCTTAAGTCCTACTAACGGTTAAAAAATCGATTTAAACCTTATCTCCCGATAGACCACTTGAATGAAAATGGTATAATGGGAGACAACCTAATTAGGGTTTTCAGACGTTAGAAACAGGGGAAGTTATTCTCGAAAATCAATACCAGTTCTTCAGTACGGAAGAGAAGTAAGATCACAGCAAATTGCAAAGAATATAACAGGTCGCTTTGACTCAACTCGTGTAACAATTTTCTATTTTTTCCCCAAAAGACAATCTTTGAAAACAATGTGGCAAAAAGAGAAATTGCTCTTACTGAGCATTTTTTTTTTTTCATTTGAAACACTGTTTTCACATTTTATTACGTGTATAATCCATGTCGATCCAGAAAGTCAATCAAGTGAGGAGCAACAATATTAACTAAGACGATTATGGTTATCTTGCATCTCGATCACTTTTAAATGCTTAACCCTTTCCCAAACAAGCCCTGGTTTTCACGTGTCTGCAGTACAAGTCTTTTGAAAACACCTTGGGAAAAGGAGAAATTGCTCGTAACGAGCAATTTCTCCTTTTCCCACAGTGTTTTCTACTCTTTTTGAGACCTTTCTGCCATTTTCATCAAATTTAAAATTGTCGTCTGCAAACACTTTCAACTTGGACCAGTCCAAAATTTGTCGTTTGGGAAAGGGTTAAAGATACACCCTTACAGCCAGAGAGAGAAAAAGAAAAAATCTGCTAAAATTTAAAAGACTGTATAATGGTTCAGAATTAGTCAGTTGTGTAAACATAGATAAATTACCGAAAACAGGAATCATCACAACAGTGATTTCTTTGATGGCATCCAGAAAATGAAAAGCATTTGCTATCCGCCGTAATCTACGTAACCTTGTAACTGTCAGGGGCAATATTTGACATGAGTATAGTTTGGTAAAATAAAGATGAAATTAATTTAAAAACTTGATGAAAACGAGTATAGATGTATCTTTAACGGTTAGCCTACATCGTTAAGTAAACTTGGAAACTTATGTCCTTTTCGATATATACTCAGACAAAAAAGAAAGTACCCATTGTATATTTCTATCTATATACTGGGAACTAGCATATATTGTGACTATTTTTTTAAAGGAAGTGTCTAGGGGTACGGATCCGTATCTCTAGCCTCGGAGGCTAGAGATACGGATCCGTACCCCTAGCCTATCAGGCTTGGGATACGGATCCGTATCCCTAGCGTATCCGACTGGGCCAGGCTAGAGGTACAGTTATAATAAGGTTTGACCAAATCTTGATTTAATCATCCTGATTATTGTTTATAAATACAAAAAAAAATGTTGTACAAAATTGAGACCTGTCATGTATTCCACGCAATTTGCAAAGTTGAATTTAACTCTACATGTCTATAAAGTAGCTCCTTAAGAGAATACGAATATTGATAGATGGGAAAGGACAGCATTATGTTACTTGATAAATATATGAGTCAAGCTGTGGCAAAAGGGGGTTTAATCTATCTCCGTAATGCATTGTGACAAGGTAATTAAGCAGTATCAATGCACTTGATTTTTACACCAAATACCTGTCTTTCATTTGCTTCTCTTTTTGAACGGTAGCTCTTATCTTTGTTATTGTTTCTCCGCTGTGGAGACACAATTACTAAAATTAGGAATACTAAAATGACATCAGCTGTGCCACCCTCCCAAATAGAGTTAGAATAGTCTTTCGAATAACTTTTATATAGCGTGCCTCATCCCAATTAGACCTGAGCCGTTCTCTGGCAAAAGGGGATTTAATGCATCTCCGTGATGCATTACAACGTTTTCCGGTTAAAATGCCCCACAGTCAAAACATCAGACTTTTGGTTAACCCTTTACCACACAATCCCGACTTTTAACGACCCTGTGAAAGAAGCCTTTTGAAATCATTGCGGGAAAAGGAGAAAATGCTGGTAACCAGCATTTTTTCCTTTTCCTACAATGTTTTCTACCCTTTCCAAAACAAACTTCAATTTTTGAGCCACAGTTGATTTGTCGTCTGCAAATACTTTCAATTTGGACCGGCCTAGTCTAAAATTTTGTCGTTTGGTAAAGAGTTAAAGCGTCCCCCAAGTCCATTCCGAATAGGTTAAAACGTCCACCCAAACCGTTTCCATATATTTTATTCAAATTAATTGTTTGGTCTTGTATGTTTTTTTTCCAGAAGTTCTTCATAGAAAATGTTATATTTATGTTCAATTATAAGCGGCCATTTTATTCAAATTAATTGTTTGGTCTTGTATGTTTTTTTTTCCCAGAAGTTCTTCATAGAAAATGTTATATTTCACTGGTGTCATCAATGATGACCAGCATAAGGGGAATTCTCGTTAAAGTTTACATCATTTTCTTCAAATAGTATGATTTAAAGCATCCGATTTGCAACAGTGTATTTCAAGATTAGATTACCCCTATGAGTGCGTACTGATCTTTTATCACCCTTTCAGCTAAGTAATACCAGCAAAGGGTAAGATCCATATTGTTGCCCTACTTGATAATTTATTCGACTCGACTAAATGTCTCCCTGTGTAGTACAATATCCACATTATCTGCAGCTAAAACTTCCATTTAACCCTATCAACCCTAAATCTTAATGACCAAGAGAAAGAAAGCTTTCGAAAGCATTGTGATAAAAGGAGATAATGCTGGTGACCAGCATTTCAACCTTTCACACAATGTTTCCCGAAAAGGAAACCGCAACCACAGACGACAAATTTAAAGTACAATTTGTTCCTTTGTTTGTTTGCTTGTTTGTTCATTCATTCGTTCATACATATTTTTTTTTTTTTCAAATTTTCATGACAAAATTGATTACTATATATTCTCTTGTTAACTCTTAGAAGTAACAGCATGTCACGCCAATCTCAATCCACACCCCTGCCATTGAGGTTAAACTAAAATGACTGCTATTGTCCATAAAACAAACAAGTATGTGTATCAGATATCTATCCTGTATCAAGCCTTTACCAACGTCTGAATTAACAACCCTACATCATTGGATCTTGTGGAAACACTGTAATAAAAGGTAAAATTGCTAGTAACAAGAATTTTCCTACCCTGTCAAATAATTTTACCAAACCTTCTCGAGTCCTAATGATTTTATATGGCTTAGGGAAATATTATGGTAAGAGGTAATTTCAAGTGCTGGTAGCATGCATTGAAGTTCTTTTTCCTGCATTGTTTTCTACCCTGTCAAAGACAAAACCCATCATTTTGTAGAAAATTTAATTGTTAGTCAGCAAATGTTTCCGAAATGGACCAGTCTTAAATTTTGTATTCTGGCAAAGGTTTACCTACAAAAAAGCGTCTTTCGGTCATAAGAATATGGAATTGGATGATAAACTAGCATTTTACGGCCAGCCGTTAGATCAAGATCGGACTGCACAAAACTTGCAGTCTGATCTTTGATGTACATTGTTCCCTTGTTGAGACATTCTGTACTTGTATGTAACAATGAAGCTGCGATTATTTAGGTCTTATTTAGAGAGTGAAAATGTTTTCTGGGTGTATTCAGCGCCCTAAGAATTAACCTCGCGGGTCTCAGCTATATGCCAGATGTTTCCTTCCGAGACTAAAGAGAGTAAATTGATGAATCATTTTACTATGAGAATGAAAATAGTCATTGTGTGAAAACAATTTGTCAAATACACTAACATTAGTGGTACGGATGAATGTTTGGCCCAAAGAAAATTGCATTGGTTGATGGCCGCTTATAATTGAACATAAAAAGTCTTGGTTACATTAGGGGAAGTTACTAATGCAATCTGCTTTGTGGCAGGGATCTTACATACACAAGATCCCTGTTTGTGGTTCACACACTGATGTCATTTTTGTGATTGTGTCGCCACAGCGGAGAAACATTTACAAATATAAACCTGGAATTACACGGTTGAAATAGAGACGCATGTGAAAGACGTGTATTTGGTGTTAAAATTGTGAAGTGCATGAATACTGCATAATTACCTTGTTACAGTGCATTACGGAGATAGATTAAACCCCCTTTTGCCACAGCTTGACTTTTACAGGGTATATTTATCAGGTAACATGATGTTGTCATTTCCCATCTAGTCAGAATTCGTGTTCCCTGTAGTGGCTACTTTCCTTGACAGAGTTAAATTCCATTTTGCAAATCGCGTGGAATACATGACCGGCCTCAGTTTTGTACAACAATAATTTCTGTTTCATATTTGTAAATAATAATCAGGATGATTAAATCAAGATTTGGACAAACCTTGTTATAACTGTACCTCTAGCCTGGCTCAATCAGATAGGCTAGGGATACGGATCCGTATCTCTAGCCTTCGAGGCTAGAGGTACGGATCCGTACCCCTAGACACTTTCTTTTTTAAATCTATATTAAAGAATAATTCCTTTCTGATATTCTGTGAAAATTTGTAGTCGATGCGGTATTTCTTTCATTGAAAAATATTGAGCGAAATGACATAGGGGTTGATTTCAAAAATGACACTTTCTTCGATAACACTGGGTTCACCAACAAGAAAGGTTTAATTTCATTTTGAATGGGGTTTAAGCACCCAAAATGGGTTTTAAATTTTGAATTCGGAGTCAGTATCTCATGTGTCCACCATATTGCCCAATGCACGTCGTGATTCGGCGGTGCATACTGTTTACGTAACGCAGGCAAATTGTTCCATTCAACTTGTAACGCTGCTGCTACATGTAAGTCATTTACCGTGTTGATTGCGTGATTTGCTCGAACACGACGTCCTAGCTCGTCCCACAAGTGTTCTATTGGATTTAAATCAGGACTATTCGCAGGCCAGTCTAAGATGTTGACGTCATGAGCCACCAAAAACCGCCGAGTTGCTGCAGCCGTATGGGGGCGGGCGTTATCGTACATTAGAGTGACATTCCGACCATGGCGCTGAAGGAAAGGGATAACCTCTACTATTAGAACATCATTGATGTAATTCTGAGCATTGATATTCCCGTTAATCACAATAAGGCGAGTCTTGTTTCCACCAATAATTCCACCTCAGACTAATACCGACCCCCCCTCCAGAACGGTCCCTCTCAATGACGCACGCGTCGGCAAAACGCTCTCCACGACGGCGCTAACTCTCTCACGACCGTCGGCATGACTGATGTTAAACCGAGGTTCGTCTAAAATAACACTAATCTCCAGTCAGTACGCCGCCAGCGCAAATGACGGCGGCACCAGTCGCGCCTTGCGGTCCGATGGCGGTGTGTGAGAATTTGGCCAAAATACGGCCGATACGCGCGAATCGTTTGGACATTCTGTCGCAACCGATTCCTGACAGTCTCTTGGTGAATACCCTGCTGTCTCCCAGTTGCTATTGCAGTACGGCGTCGGTTGCTGAGATGTTGCATGATGATGTACCGATCGTCGGCAGCAGTCATCACACGTGGCCGACTACTCCGGGGACGGTCGTGGACGTTTCCCGTAGCCCGGAATCGTCTCCGTAAACGCTCTATCGCCTCACGAGTACAATCAAACAGCCAGGATACTGCAGTTACTGACGTACCTGCATTCAGCATCCCAATAGCTTGGTTTCCTTGATCATTATTTTTGGCATTTTTTTCGACTTGCTTTTGCGTGATTTTATTCAATTGTGACTTATTACCGGTCAACCGGTGAGGTCAGATTCTTCCACCGGATATCGACCCGTGCCGCACAAGGTGCACGTGTAAATTCACTAAATCGAGTCTCTCGCCGAACGGCATCGTTTACTACTGACAAACTTAGGTCAACAGGTGGTCAGTGCACCTACCCATGCTTCCCCGGAAAACCCACATGATGGTGCATATAAAGGCTAGTTTACACGACTTGCTTTTTCAAATCTGTTGCAACACATGTGCTAGATCACATCGTGTAAATCCCTCCCTCCCCCCCCCCCCAAGACTGTAACTTTTTGTTACCGGGGATAGTGCAAGATACAGGACGAAACCCGTCCTAAGTTACGCCTGGTTCTTTAACGAGCTCGATGTACAGCACCGTCACATAGGACCGCGGTTTTACGTCTCACCCGAAAGATTATTAATAATTTTAGATGGCCAGCCGTGGGGCTCGAACCACACCCTCAGACTTGACGTTTAAAAGTCCTACGCTCTACCACTTTAGCTATGCGAGCTGGTCTTGAAAAATTGTGCTCTATTTCATCTGTTGTAAAATGTCACGTTAAGAAAGACGACTTTTAAAATTATAGTGGTAAAAGGAGAAAATTCTCGTCTCTAGGCTTTATAATTTTGGTGTCAATGATAAAATTCAAATTACTGTAGAATTCGAAAACGTGACTTTGATAAATAAAGATTGATCAGGTTAGTTAATGCATTGGAAAGAATTGAAAAGAACAAGTTTTGACAATATATAATCGTATTGAAATACATCCTGGGTCCGTAATCGTCAACCATTCTTCAGAAAGTGTTCAATCTTTTTCGTCAGAATTTTTGTAAATTTGACGGTTTGACCATTTGGTTTAGCCAATCAGAAGTTGTGTTACTTTCAAATTTAAGACTAAGAAGATTCTTAAGAATGGTTGATGAATACGGACCCAGGTTTCACAAAACTTTATTGCAAAGCGTGTAGAACTGCAAAGCGCGTTGTAAAATACATTCAGTATGAAACATACAAAGTTATCGCTTGGTACGAAAACAATAACAGTCGCCTCAGCAACAGCTGTCAATGTTTTATTTTTTCAGTCCAGAACCTCCTAATAAAAGCAGCAGATGAAATTGAAAACATCCGGTTCGGAAAAATGATTCATGGTACAAGATTCATGGTACTAAACATGATTGATTGATAGATTAATTGACTGACTGGTCGATCGATTAATCAATCGATCGATCGATATATTGAATGATTGACTGATTAAGTGAGTGATTGAGTGAGTGATTCATCATAGCTAAACCTAGATAATTTTGTTTCATACAGTCTTCTTTCAATTTGTTTGTCTGGTGTTAAATTAAACGCCATTCTCAACATTATCTATTATTTCGCGGCGGCCAGTGCGCTTATCGATGCCTTCCTACAGTTGCCTTTGCCGGTACTTCGCACAATATTCTTCCAAAGCAACAGACTGTGTTTTTGAATGGTGTTTTACGCCACTTTAAACATTATTGAGTCATATCACAGCGACAGCTCACCTATTCATGTAAAAAGTCTTTGGTTGAACCAGTGCTGGCTTTGGCTCTGAAGTGTCTTGCAGAAGACTCCCACAAAAGACTCACTGCTTCCAGTGAGGCTCGAGCCCGGAACCCCAAGGTTCTGAGTCCTACACTTTACCATTGAGCTACGCAAGACTCCGAGTACTACAAGACTACACTTAAACAGCTGTAGCAAAAGGAAGAACCTGAAATGTTTTCACAAATGGTCTGCTGCAAGACAAACAATCAATTGATCATGATGATGATATATGAGCCATGCTCTGGCAAAAGGGGGCTTAATGCATCTCCGTGATGCATGATACCAAGCAAGTCATCACATAATTATGGATCCATAAAGTCCATTTTGTCTAACAACCGACCGAATCAAGAGGTAAACTGGTCCGTGGACTTGCAGAAAATTGACTGTTAGCAAAAAGTATCGGCCCAGGTCTGCCTGCGCGAATTGCGCAGGCAGACCTGGGCCGATACTTTTTGCAGATGCATTAAGCCTTCTTTTCACAGAGCGTGGTTCATATCGTTTTTGTTTTTTTTTTTTTAAATCCACTACTATATAAAACACAGTTTTACACCCTTGTAATTAGGCCGTTTTTTTAAAACAATGTTGGAAGGGACGCACTTGCTAGTGACAAACCATTGTCCTGTTTCCAACATGTGGTGAATCGTCCAAAATAGGTCTGTTGGTAAACTGGTTTACACTTAGTTGGTTAAAATTTGATTCATGAAATGAAATTTTTTTGTCAGCAGTAGAAGACACAAATATTGCAAGTTCAGTAATTGTTTTAGTCAGAAAATTTCACAAAATATCCGATAGTGAAGATTCAAGATCAGACTGCACAGAACGTGGAGTCTGATCTTGAATCTACACTGTCCGCAAAAGCACGATAGGATAACACAGGTGCGCTAAGAGTTTCCCATTTGATCTGACATGGCCCTTCGGCATTCTTATATTGGACAGGTAAAACATTAATCAAAATTATAAATGGGTTATACATTTTGTAACAGCATTTTTCAATTAATCGAGTACATATGTATGTGTACCATGGCTAAACCTATATAATTATACCGAGTTGAACAATTTCAACTCGAATGAAAAAAAGAAAAAACATCTTAAAAGAAAAATTAATTCCTACATGTATGCCATGATGGAGATATCAGCTTCCCTTTACGACCAATACACCTAGTTCGAAAACAAGAATCTCTTTTCCTATAACAAATACTGTTGGCTTCGATCAGATGCCTTAATTCTGTGGTCTGATCTGAATCTACATTGTTTGATATTGTCTTTTTTCAATTTGTTCGTCTTGTGTTAGACGCCGTTTTCGACATTATTTTATTATTTCGCGGCGGCCAGTACACCCATCCATGCTTTCCTATAGTTTCTTTTACCAGTACTCCGCACAACAATCTTCCAAAGCCACTTACTGCTTTCCCACATATGCGTCGTCGAAGCAATGATCAGCGGTGAGAGAAATCACCAGCATTTCCTCCTTTTCACACAATGTCTTCTACCCTTTAACCCTTTCAGCGCCATAGGCGAAAACAGTGACTTTTGCGGACGGCATAGATCAAGATCAGACTGCACAGAACGTGCAGTCTGATCTTTGATCTATACCTTCCGCTTGTTAGGTCAAGCCTATATGATAAAAATCTTCCGGAGACTCAGTGGATTCCATTAACAGCCTTCAAAAGAAGCTGAGTTTGTTTATTTGGCGCCGAAAGAGTTAAAAGACAAATCCCTTCATTTGAGCCACATTTGATTAAACGTCTGCAAATGCTTGAAATTTGTACAAGTCTAAAATTGTGTCGTCTGGTATAAAGTTGATGGGTTAAACATCGTTACAAAAGATGTTGCTCAGCGTTAACACAATGAAGTTCAAATGATAGGAATTGTCCTTGAACGGGTAGAAAACATTGTGGGAAAAGGAGAAAATGCTGGTTACCAGCATTTTCTCCTTTTCGAACAACGTTTTCAAAAGTCTTCTATCTCCGGGCAGTGACGGTAACGGTTAAACGGTTAAAAACGGTTGAATTTGAAACAGAGATGGAAGCGAGACGCTACCGATTTGGTTTAACATCACGTTCTTGTAATAGCTTATACCCCAGTTCCAGTGGGCAGAGATTCCACTGCGCTCATGGCGATCATGGCGCCCCTCCAAAATATTCCGGATCGCCGACAGAAGCGCCGACATGTGCAACATTTTGGGATTTAAGCGTTTCCAGTAGTGTTATTGTGCGCTTCAATCACGATCTTACTGCACTGGTCACGATATTGTCTCTAAGGTGCTTCTCCTATGCTTCCACTACGGCACGGGGTTTAAGGTTACGCTTAGTCTACGCTTACTACGTTACTGCTGCGACCTTGCTACGACCTATGCGCAGGAGCTGCACTTCTGTAGCGTTTTTTGGAACGTTTCTATATATAAATCTGCGGTTTTACTGCAGTTGACCATCAGCATTCGAATAAAATGGATTGAATTGTTGCAGAAACTGTGCTCCCTCTTGCGATGGTGAACAGTATATTGATAAGGGTGGGTGTTGAGAGATAAGCCAGACGGAGAAAGAGGGCTAAAAAAGGTCGTGGTCCGTCCGTGGTTGTCTGCAGAGAGAAAGCTCCAATTTGGTCATCATGACCAACTTAAGAGAGAACTCTGGATCGAAAACGGCACTTCATTTTTCAGTTACATGTATATGAAAATGGAGCCTCACGTATTTGATGAGATCTTGCATAGAGTTGGTTCTAGAATCCAGGAGAGTGACACAAACTTCAGGAAAGCACTTGAACCAGGCCAGAAGTTGAAAAAAATATCTCGACGCTTTTGTTACAATGCGCTGCGCCTGTACTACGATGCCCGCGCTGTGGCTACGATACTGCTGCTTTCTTGAATTTCATGCTACGCCATTACTACGCTTTTGTGGCGCTTCGAGTTCACGGCGATCCGCTAGAATATTTGAGCAAGGTCAAAACAAGCGCCGTGAAGTGGTGATCATGAAGCTTTCGATACACTTCAACTACGATCAAGGCGTTCCCATTGCGCTGTTGCCGTTCCGGCTACGATTCACGGCGTTTTGACCAAAATTTCGATGTGTAGCGGAATCGCCGCTCAGTGGAATGTGGGTTTTAGTGAAAATAGTTGTTTAAGTGCCGACTTGGAATTCCATGGAAAAGTAGCCGATTTTTCCTCATAATTGATACAATTCAATAGTTTATTTCTCTGGCATGAACAAGAAAATTTCTCATCAATGACATGTGTACAATACTTCATGCAGACCAGGTAGACAAACAAACATACAAACAAACAAAAAGCGCTGACAGATCCACCTAAAATCTAATCAAATAACACATGAAAATCACATCATTACCGTAGCGCAACGATCATTGATTGATTGTACAGATATCTCTTATAACTTCACAACTCAGATTCATAAATACTCAAATTTCGCACCACACCTTTTTCGATCTTTTTACGATACCGAACAAATTGTTCTTGGAGTTCATGATGGACGAAAAACATTCATTGTTTTGATTAAAGTGAGTGTTGTTTTTGATTTGTAATTATTAAGGTCGGATTTCATTACCATAAAAGCTTTCTTATCCAAAACGTCCATTACTGTCATATTTTCCATTATTGTGTTTTTATTACATTAACTTTTTTACCCGAAGAGAAAGTTTTAGACTCATCCAAACTGAAAGCGTTTGCACACGACAACTTAAACATGGCACATATGACAAAGTTCGTCTATGAGAGGGTAGAAAACATTGTTGGAAAAGGAGAAAAGGCTGGTTACCAGCCTTTTCTCCTTTTCCTACAATGTTTTCAAAAACCTTTTTTTTTTCTCATGGTCGTTAAAATTCGGGATTCCTCGGTAAAGGGTTGACGCTTTCAGCGGAAAAATACATAAAATGGATCTGCTGAAAATATGAACCACCAAAACATTGAACATATTTTTTTTTTGCCTAACAGGCTGGACTAGACAAGTGAACGGTATTACTACAAGATCAGATTACACGTTCTGTGCAATTCGCCCTTGGATTGATACCGTTCGTAGAAGCCCGTCTTCCCTGTTGGCACAACAGGGTTAGTCCTTATTCTGCTTAGTAAGTAAAATGAAATTCTAAAACCGAGAGTAAAAACCCGAAAGGTGCCATTTCAAACTTATTTTTAGGAAAGAATTTCCCCTTACGGACAGTGCAGATCAAAGATCAGACTGCATGTTCAGTGCAATCTGACCTTGATCTACACTGTCCGCAAAAGGTCAGTGAGTCGCGCTTAGCAGCTTAGGAGTAAATACAAGATCGGACTGCACGTTCTGTGCTGCCCGCCCTTGGATTCATACCATCCACAAAAGCCTGTCTTGGCCTCTGGCGCTATCAGGGTTAACACATAGATACGTAACCCGTGTAGGGCGACTTTTTGACGTTTTGCAGTAGATCGCTTTTGAAAACATTGTAGCAAAATGAAAAATTGTTTTGACAAACACACACACACACACACACACACACACACACACACAAAAAAAAAAAAAAAAACCCATGATATTCTATTAAAGTAGTATTGAACTCAATAATCTAGGTAAATCAACGTTTTACAATGATGTTTTAGAAGTCATCAAAAGTAGCTATTTGGTTTCACGAGGTATACATTAAGCCTCAGTACTCGAAGTACGAGTTCAGTTGTCTTTGCGGACATTTTAGATCAAAATCAGACTGCATAGAAGGTGCAGTCTGATCTTGGTTCCACAAGTTCCGGTATTTCGTGAGATGATCAGACTATATCAGCCTGAATTCTTAACCAAATGGCAAGATTTTAGACTAGTCAAAACCGAAAAAATGAGCAGACGACAAATTTAATGTGATTCAAAGGATGAAAAATTTATCAGACGAAGTAGAAAACATTGTGGGAAAAGGAGAAAATGCTGGTTACCAGCATTTTCTCCTTTTCCAACAATGTTTTCAAAAGCTGTCTTGCTCAAGATCGTTAAAAATCAGGATTGCGTGGTAAAGGGTTAAAATGTAACATTCAGGTCTTCTTACGAAGCATGAAATGTGGTTTCAATTATTAAGTGTGTTAAATACCTCATTTTCCTCCGGCAGACGATATTTTACGTTTCGCTGCATTCCGGATTTGTGGCAAAAGGAGAAATACCTAATTGTAAGCTTTTTTTTCCCTTTTGTCACGTAATTTCTCTCAATCTAACCCATTAATAGTCCCTATATTTTACAAGGCTGTTCCGGAAGTCGTTTTCTACAGATTTGTTACTTGAGATGAGTAAAGTGTCACCGCACAATCCCAAGTTGTACAGAGTTAACCCTTATGCTGTTAAGCACGACCCAAGGACCTTTTGCGGACACTGTAGATCAAGATCAGACTGCACAGAACGTGCAGTCTGATCTTGGATCTACATTGTCCGATACGAAGATGTTTTTCCCAAAATATACATTTGAAATAGCAAGATTTGGGTTTTTGCTATAGGCTTGAAAGTTTCATTTCATTTATTTAGCGGGTAAAGAGTTAACCCTTTCCCAAACAAGCCCTGGTTTTCACGTGTCTGCAATACAAGTCTTTTGAAAACACTGTGGGAAAAGGAGAAATTGCTCGTAACGAGCAATTTCTCCTTTTCCCACAGTGTTTTCTACCCTTTTTGAGACCTTTCTGCCATTTTCATCAAATTTAAAATTGTCGTCTGCAAACTCTTTCAATTTGGACCAGTCCAAAATTTTCGTTTGGGAAAGGGTTAAACGCAATCTGGGTAAAATACGTCACTAAGTTATGAAGGCGGAGAATTGGGTACATAATATAGTTGTTTTTTTTTTACTGTGGATAATCCCACAAAAAGCCTCATATAAAATACGGACTCTATCTGGCGTGGAGTCACTCGGTTTGTAATGACTGTGATTATTTTTCTACAGGGGAGATTTGATACATTTCACGTAATTATTGTTTGTCTATTTTTTGCGTCGAAAAAATATAACAGCTTTTTACATTGGCATTTTGTTGATGGTTTTATATAAAAGTACTTAAAAGTTCAGGTATTTAGTTATCTCTTTTTACATTAGAAAAAAAAACATGATTGATTAATTGATTGTATGGTGTTTAACGCCGTTTTCAACATTATTTCAGTTATATCACGGCGGCCAGTGCACCTATCCATGCTTTCCCGGAGTTTCTGTTACCAGTACTCCGCACAATATTCTTTCCAAGCCACTGGCTGCTTTCCCTCATAACCATCGTCGAAACAATGGTCAGCGGTGAGAGAGGAATGAATCCTGTCGCGATGACTATCATCAATCCTCGGAAAGAAATTGGCCAAGCTGGGGATCGAACCTGTGACCTCCTGTTCTCAAATCCTGTACGCTACCGACTGAGCTACGGGGGCTTGGCAAAAAAACCATATGTTTAATATTGGCATTTCTGTCCAAGAACTTGAATTTAGTATCTTTTTTTTTTGTCGCAGAAAAAACATAACAGTCATTATGTTAGCAATTTCGTTTGTTTCACTATGTAGTATTTCGAAGTAAATGTGTCTAGAGACGTTTTGATTACGAATTAATACTAGACTTTGTTATGACAACTTTTTCAAAAATAAATATAGGAATAAAAAAAAAACCCTCTAATTAATATTCGTCCGCAGAGATGGTCTCTTACTCTTTACCAAACGACAAAATTTCAGACTTGTCCAAATTGAAAGCACACACAATCTGCAAAATAAATGCAACTCAGGTGACCCTCTGTAACGTCAGTTTCTCACAATTAAATGAGCCATACTCTATGAAAAGGGGGCTTAATGCATCTGCTAAAAGAATTGACCCATGTCAGCCTGCGCAGTACGCGCAGGCTGACATGGGTCGAAGCTTTTTGCTGTCTGTCATTTTTTCATGCATGTACAAGGACCATTCCACCCCTCTCTCTAGTCACTTCTAACACTAACTGGATATTTCGGATCCATACCCATGTGATATGTCTTGCTTTGTATAATGCATTATGGAGATGCATTAAGCCCCCTTTTGCCAGAGCATTGCGAAGATCACAATGCACGTTCTGTACAGCCTGATCTTGCCTTACACTGTCAACAAAAGCATTTCAAACAGTCCATGTACATTGAAGAGCTATGGATAAATCTTTAGAGCTGAAAACGGGGATTCGACCCGGGTGCCAATGGCGATTCTAGTCGCTTCCGCAGACAAAGCAGGTCAGCCCGTTACCACGAGACAAAATTTTAGACCTGTCCACCCCAAAACATAAATTATGAGCAATGCTCTGTGAAAAGGGGACTTAATGCGTCTGCGAAAAGTATCGACCCAGGTCAGCCTTAGAAGTCCGCGCAGGCTGACCTGGGCCGAAACTTTTCGCTATTGGACAATTCTCTTTATTTCCAAGGACAACTCTACGTTATGATTAAGTCGTTTGTTAAAATAAGTGGCCATTTTGGATTCATAATTATGTGATGGCTTGATAGGCATCATGCATCACGAAGATCTAGTAAGTCCCCTTTTCACAGAGCACGCTCTCTTGTGCAGACACCAAATTAAATGCTGCTGAAATTGTGGAAGTTGTCCTTGATAGGATAGAAAACATTGTTGGAAAAAGGAAAAGATGCTGGTTATCAGCTTTTCTCCTTTTTCCACAATGCTCTCAAAAGTCTTTACTATCAGGGTCGTCAGAAGTTGGCAACGTGTGGTGAAGTGATAAATGTTAAACATTATAGATCTTGGATCAGCAATGTTCGATCAGCTCGCCATTGGAGAATCTAAGTCTGCTTCCACGACTGTATTTATCCATTTCTCTTATTTCAAATTGCTTAAATAGTTATTTAATTTGTAAATGAAAATGTCCGCATTCTTCTAGCTGAAATTGATACTTCAAACTAGGTGTACCACGTTTGCGGATGGTAACAGAATTTTTATAGATATCAATAACTAAACACCATTTTTCACCAATTACGTCCTTAAACAAATTTGCACCATTCCACTTTGAAAGCTAAACTTTAGACAAGAATTTGTTGTTTGGGAAAGGGGTCGCTCTTTTGATTGAGAAATATTTAAAATATGATAGAGTCATGCTCTGTGAAAAGGGGGCTTAATACATTTGCGAAAAGCATCGGCCCAGGTCTGGGCCGAAACTTTTCGCTGTTGGTCAATTTTCTGTATGTTAAAGGACCAGTCTACCTCATGATTCAGTCGGTTGTTAGACAGAATGGGTTTTTATGCATCCATGATCATGCAATGACTTGCTGGGTATCATGCATCACGGAGATGCATTAGGCCCCTTTTGCCAGAGGATGGCTCAAATATACCGGTATGAGCAATGCTCTGGCAAAGGGGGTTTAATGCATCTCCGTGATGCATGATACCCAGCAAGACATCACGTAATTGTGGATTTATAAAATCCCTTCTGTCTGACAACTGACTGAATCTGGAGTTACACTGATCGGTAGACATGCAGAAAATTGACCAACAGCAAAAAAGTTTCGGTCAAGGTCGGCCTGCGCGTACTGCGCAGGCTGACCTGGATCAATATTTTTTACATATGCATTAAGCCCTCTTTTCACAGAGCATGGCTCATTATACACGTAGTTTGCGGAAGAGTGTCCTAGATATTTGAATTTGAAAGTTTATTGTCTAAAATATTCCCCACAATATCAGAAGATAGGGACGTAGGATCAGACTGCAAGCTCAAGGTCAGCATTCAGAAACTCTAATTCTAAATGCCAAGACAAACTTTCTGATTGGCTAAGAAATTCTGTCTCAACCAATTAACTAGATTGCTAGTATTGTACATTAGTTAAAAATAAGTTTGATATAGATTTTAACTGTTTACGAAAACGACAGAATTTTACAGTGACACTATGATTTCTTCAGGGTATGAATAAAAACACTATAAAAAAGCACCCTATTCTTCGATATTTCGGCTACTGTCTTTTCACTTTTCCTTCCCGCTAGAACATTTTTTAAGCATGTATTTCTTGAACCTGACCATAATTTTATTAGTGTTTTTTTTTTCATCGTCAAACAATTTTAGACTAGTCCACATTGAAAGCATTTGCAGACGACAAACTAAGTGTGACTGAAAATCTGAAATTTGTTTTGGGAAGGGAGTAAAACATTGTGGGAAAAGATGAAAATGCTGTTAACCAGCATTTCTTTCCTTTTCCCACATTGTTTTTAAACGGCTTCTTTCTCAGGGTCGTTAAAAGTCGGGATTGTGAAGTACAGGATAAATGGTCAGTGAAAATGGACGCTGATCAAAATGCTCGTCAAAGCAACAGAAGTTACCTGTGTGAACCAACAATGTCAGTTGGTGGATATCGTTCTCACTGATACTGCATCATACACCCATAGATAGGTTGGTTCATTATCAGTTCTTTACCAAAAGCCTATGCTGTGGGTACTCATAGGAAATACGTGAGTCATGCTCTGTGAAAAGGGGGGATTAATGCATCTGCTAAAAGTATCGACCCAGACCCAGGTCAGCCTGCGCAGACTGCGCAGGCTGACCTGGGCCGAAACTTTTTGCTATTGGTCAATTTTCTGTATGTCAAAGGACCAGTTTACGTTATGAAACAGTCGCTTGTTAGACATTACGGATTTTATGGACCCATAATTATGTGATGGCTTGATAGATATCATTCATCATAGAGGTGCAATAAGTCCCCTTTTGCCAGAGCATGGCTCAAGTCTACGAGGCAATTCATATACATCTGTTCAATTTCAACTTCCTTGTTAATTAGAACTAAAATATTACCATCCCTTAACCATTTTCACCACCATAGACAAAAACAGGGTTTTTGCGGACGGCACTGATCAAGATCAGACTGCATAGAACATGTAGTCGAGTTTTAACGACCCTGATAAAAAAAAAAAATTTTGAAAAAGAAAACTGTAGGAAAAGGAGAAATTATTGGTATCCAGGATTTTTTCTTTTTCCAACAATGTTTACAACTCTTTCATAGACACATATGTATACCATAATTTCAGTCACGTTTAAATAAAAGTAAGTGTAATACAGTCCACTGAAACTAAAAAAGACTTCTCTCTTAAAGGCTTAGGTAACAACCGGACAGTATAGACCCAAGATCAGACTGTACGTTCTGTGCAGTCTGATCTTGATCTATGCCGTCTGCAAAAGCCTCTACGCCAATGGCTGAAAAGTTTGAATGTAAGGAAGATGATTTTGTGAAATATCTTTTCCAGCATGGAAAATATCACCATGACAACCCTGGCTTTGCTTAACAACACCCTGGCAGACGACAACAACACGATATCCAACGTGACAACAAGCAGACCGTTGCCGAGGACACCGCCCCCTGTTGGTTACTACGGAGACATACGAATACTACTTTGGAAAATTTTGCCTCCCATTATCATTACATGGGGAGTCACTGGGAACATCTTGTCGGTCATAATACTGTTCAGGCTGGCTAGACGATCTTCCATTACCTCTACCACTTTGTATCTGACAGCTCTCGCGCTCTCCGACACAATCATCTTGCTGTGTGGACCGCTTCGAAACTGGATAAAACAAATCTGGGAAAAAGATGTACGGTATTACAGCGACGCGTCCTGTAAATCACAGTTATTCTTCACGTATTTCAGTATCCACTTTTCTTCGTGGTTGTTGGTCGCCATTACGATGGAGCGGGTGATAAGCGTGGTATTTCCGCACAAAGTCAGAACGCGATGTACTCCAAGGATAGCCACAATTATAATTATTGTAATACTGGTTGTAATTGGTGGCCTCAGTTTGGTTCATCCAATCATACAAGGGTTAGAGTCAGGTAGAAGCGGTATCCAATGCGCACCAACAACAGAGGAGTATATAGAATTCAGAGACGATATCTATATTTGGATGGACTTCTGCCTATCTTTGGGAGCACCTTTTCTCCTTTTACTGACTGGGAACATTATCATTATCATCCAACTAAACAAGTCGAAAAGGAAGCAAAGCAGAATGAACGCTTCCCGGGGAGAGGGCAAGAGGTCAGGCCGAGATACAAGATCCTTGTCCATACTTCTAATCTCACTTAGCGTCATCTTTCTCCTGACTATGACGCCGGTGAACGTATTTGCCATTGCCTATCGGTACAAGTTTGAAGAAATTCTGAAGATAAAGGATCCTTATAAACAGTGGTACGATTATCAGTTTCTCCTGTACCAACAAGCCATTGTGAACCTCGTCGGCTACACAAACGCTTCTTTCAACTTTATCCTGTATGTTTTGACGGGGTCAAAGTTCAGAAAAGAGCTGATCGACATGTTCCGATGTAAAATTCCGAAGGCACTGCGAACAAAGTCGAACACGACGACTAGTTCAACGGTCACCAAACAAAGCTCGCTTACAACATCAAACACGTTCTCTCAGAAAGTGTGTCCCGTCGACAGCTCCGATAGGAAAACTAGACAAGGTTTTGTCGATAATCAGCACGGTGTTCCACAGGACGTTGATATCAAAGAAATCTCTTTCATTTCTGGACGAAATGAACAGAAACCAGCGTCTGACATAGAGGGTAATGAACCAGACCAAAATGAAAATCATACAACAAAGATGTGAAGTCGTGCGTGGGCAAAACCTTGGCCTCTATATATTCGTTACTAGATGACAAAATTTTAGACTTGCCAACTCTTAATCCAGTTTCAGAAGACAAAATAAACGAGGCTCAAATGATGAGACAGAAAACATTGTGAGGAAATGAAAAAAATGCTAGTAACCAGCATTTTCTCTTTTTCCCCACAATGTTTTCAAAAAGTTCACTTTCTCAGGGTCGTTAAAAATCAGGGCTGTTTGGTAAAGTGTAAACCAGCAATGAAATCCAATTTTAACACTTAAGCTGCTGAATAAATGAAACGCAAATTTCTACTCAATACTAAAAGCCCAAACATTGCGGTTTCAAAGTTTATTTCACCGGAAAGAAAATACCGTATCGGACAGTGTAGATCAAAGATCAGACTGCACGTTTTGTGCAGTCTGATCTTGATCTACAGTGTCCGCAAAAGGTCAGTGAGTCGCGATTAGCAGCTTTAGGGTTAATTCTAAACTCGAAGGCTATCCCTATTTGATTGCCTGAGGAAGGAACTAGATGTCTCCGCCAATCAAATAGATAGTCTTGAAATTTAGAATTAGAACAATTTTTAGAATTGTCTGTGGATGCAATGCTAGTATTTTCAGACATTCTCTCTGACATGGTTTATCCTACTTGGGATCACAACAGATCTGAGCGACTTACTCTTTAGGATATGAAGAAACTGCTCTTTACCAAAAGCTTTAAAACCCAGGGTCGTCAAAACACGTGCAAAACACGTGTCTGGTAAAAGCTCTAATTGGTATAGGGTAAACTTTTTAGTCATTGCACGATGTTTATCGGCCATTTTGAGGGGTGAACTCAAAACCTTTTGATAAGCATTTTATTGGT
This sequence comes from Tridacna gigas, assembly GCA_945859785.2. Lineage (NCBI taxonomy): Eukaryota > Metazoa > Mollusca > Bivalvia > Cardiida > Cardiidae > Tridacna > Tridacna gigas. Next base: position 648,692 of record OX244032.2, on the reverse strand, counting down.
TTAGATGTAACAAGCGAAAATGAAAACCCAATCAGATGATGCAAAAACGGCTGTCGTCGGTATTACCTATAGAAGCTCATACGTTACATTGTATTGGGCTCCATTTTGATAATTTACACGTTGGGGGGTATTCTTTCGTAAGGTAGAAAATAGGCTCTTAAAGCAGTATTTTTATGTCCGGTAAATCCTTCCAAAATGTTACTTACACAAGTGCCTGAGTAGAACAGTCTCTAGGTTCTTTCTCAAGTCTGCATAATTTCGATCCATAAACCATTGTCCCTCCCCAACCTAGGCCACATCAAACACAGAACACAAATACAACGGATTTGCTTTTCAAACATTGGGCTTAGCGTATTTGAATAATTATGTAGATCGGTCAAAGCACTTACCTTTCTGACAGGAAGTCCCCAGCCACCCAGACTCACAACCGTCTGGGCAATTTCCGGTCACGTGGTTGCATGTAACATTTCCTTTACAGTTTCCGCATATCTGCAGGCATTCAACTCCATAGCGCCCTTTTTCACAAGCTGAAATAGGTTTTGTCGGATTAGTATTGGTAAAATATTGCGATCAACTCTTTACCAAACAACCCTAGGTCTCAACGACCCCGACAGGTAAAAGGCTTTTAAAAAACATCGTGGGAAAAGGAGAAAATGCTGGTAACCAGCATTTTCTCCTTTATCCACAATGCTTTCTACTCATTTTCAGTACTTTAGACCCAGTTAATTAGTTGTCTGCAATTTGTTTTAATACAGACGGGTTAAAAAAAAAATACTTGTGGTCTGGTAGAGTTAAACCGTTTTATTGTATTTGTGAGCTTGAATGATTTGATATGAATCAAAACATGTACATGTATTCCACCATGCTTCCTTTTCGCATTAACTAACTATCTATATTTTAGTTCGGCTGAAAACGTCGGGTATTGTCGTGACCCCGTCGTCGTCGGTTTTGTCGTTATCGTACGAAAACTTTGACATGGTTTAACCCTTTCCCAAACAAGCCCTGGTTTTCACGTGTGTGCAGTACAAGTGTTTTGAAAACACTGTGGGAAAAGGAGAAATTGCTCGTAACGAGCAATTTCTCCTTTTCCCACAGTGTTTTCTACCCATTTTGGTAACTTTCTGCCATTTTCATCAAATTTAAAATTGTCGTCTGCAAACTCTTTCAATTTGGACCAGTCCAGAATTTGTCGTTTGGGAAAGGGTTAATATCTCTGTCGTTACCTCAAACTCGCTGTAGCTGTTCTCTCAAACAAGGGGCTTCCATGCCAGAGGGCGGGTAGCCATCAAAATATCTTGGACACAATTATTTTTCACTTAGAACTATCTATTAGGCCCACCCGGGTAGATCAGTGATTAGCGTATCTGACCCGTGACCTGGTGGTTGCTAATTCGATACCCGGTTGAGGCAAACTTTCTTTCCGGCAATTTTTCGCCTCTCACCTCTGATGCATGTCACTGACCGCCATGATGTGACCTGAGCAGTTAAAATGGCGTTAAACTTCAATAGGGAATACTAATAAACAAACAAAACAAAGAACTATCTATGAAAAAGCAACTTCAGTCGAGCGGTGCCCTTGTTTCGACTCGCTTCAGCCTACTCTTTTCCCACAGTGTTTTCAAAAAGCCTTCTCTCCACATTCTTTTCTTGCCACGATATTTCGCTGTATATTTATATTCTAACCTTATATATATCCTTTGTTATTTGTAAATTTTCTGTATGTCAAAGGAAGAATCTACCCCATGATTCAGTCGGTTGGTGGAAAAATTGGATTTTATGAATCAATAATCATGTGACGACTTACTTGGTTTTGTGGATTACGGAGATGAAACCCCTTTTGTCAGAGCGCCGCCCATGTGACGTAAGTGAAGACCGTTATTTAATATCGAAGATTTTACTTGAGTATGCTTGATCTTAAGAAATGGGGGAAAAAAAACTGCTAACGACGTCAAAACTTACATGTAATTTAAATGTGACTCTTTTCCACTCGATCACATTTTGGGCTTGTTCAAATTGGAACCATTTACAGACAAAAAAATGAATATGACTCAAAAAGTTATTCGTGGATGAGTAAAAAATATCGTGGGAAATGGAGAAATGGAGAAACTAGCATTTCTTACTGCCCCCACAGTTTTTTTCAAAGATCTGCTTCCTCGGGGTTGTTCAAACTCGGTATAGTTCGGTATTGTTCGGTATAGTTCGGTATTGTTCGGTATAGGGTTGATGAACATATTTGTACCTAAACGTGATGCAAAAACTCATTTAAGCCTTATCCTGCTCAATAAAAGAAATAAAATTAAAATTTTCAAGCCTACAGTAAGAACTTTTTTTTTCTATTTCAAGGGTATTTTTGGAGGAAAGATATCTCCTAATCGGACAGCGTAGATCAAGATCAGACTGCACAGATCTTGATCTACGCTGTCCGCAAAAGGTCAGTGATTCGCGCTTGCAGCAGAAGGGTTAATCGCCTTGTTTGCGTAGGAACCTAACATCACAAGTTGTGATTTGCTTCAATGAACTTTGTATGATAAATGATAAAAAGCTATTTATGTTGAATCGTAATAAATGTTTTTTATCTCAGCTTGATCACTCTCGTTTTTATTTTAAGAGAAGGAAAAAAAAAAAATCATAAATGATGTCACGGTAGACGCTCTTATGTCCCTTTACCCAGGTTATCATATGCAAATGAGTTCACTCGGTACAGCGTGTTAGAAATATAGTTTTCAGACTTCAAAGTCCAATAACAGCTTTGTATTGTGAACAAATAAACACCACAGTGCTAGGAGCTTGCTGGTTATAACCTTAGCCGAAACTATGAGTTTCTTTTTTTCGGCGTAGGTGAATGTGCTGGCTTTTGACCTGCATTTTGGTACTGATAAAAAATGAATAAATAGAAATTTGTGATTGGTCAAATATGTAGACATGTTTATTCTAAGGACCCCTGTGGTAAAAAATATTGACATGTTTATTCTAAGAGCCCCTACCTATTTGCTGGCAAATTCACGCCATCTATCTTTTTTAAAGATATTTCTTGTTTAGGAAACGCTTAGTGTTTCCCACTTAACTAGGTTAAACTGGTAAAATTTGTATGTTTGTACCGTGTTTAGCATGGTTTTCAAAATTGTTTCATTTATATCGCGGCAGCTAGTGCACCTTTCCATGCGTTCCTGTAGTCTACCTTACGAGTACTTCGCACAATATTCTTCCAAAGCTACTGGCTACTTTTCCACATAATCGTCGTCGAAATAATGATCAGTGGTGACAAAGGAATGAATCCTGGCGAACTTACTATCATCAATCCTTGGAAAGAAATTGGCCGAGCTGGGGATTCGAGCCAGCGATCCTCTGGTCTCAAGTCCTGTACGCTACTGGCTGCGCTGACAGGCTCAGCGTAAACTTGTAAGAAACCAGGCCTTGTGTTTATCGGTGCTTTACATTGGGCAGGTAAAGAACGAGCGAGCTATTCACCAGGAGAACTAGGGTCGAGTACCTGCACCTCCTTAGTATGTCCAACTGTTTCTCTCTAACTATTAGTCCACTAAATGTGCAATATGTCATATATTACATGGCTTTCACGGACGGCAAAGATCAAGATCAGATTGCACATAACGTTTGATCTACGCTGCCCCTTACCCGGTGCTAAAGTGTGGCAAAAATTATGTCCAGATGCATTGGAACGGACATTTTAAAAAGTCGAAAGGTCAAATTGGCAGCAAAGGAGATAAGCTGAATTTGAAAGAGTTCTGTTGAAATATCAGATGTCTTCAGTCCATTGTCTACACATTTAATCCTGTTCAGCGCTGTTGACGGAAACATGGGGCTTTTTGCGGACGGCATAGATCAAAACCAGACGGCACATTGCGTGCCTTGTGATCCTGGATCTATACCGTCCGCATTAGTCAAGACTGTGAGATAAAAATTCTGACCGTTGGTCATTGAAATAATAATATGTACCGTGCTCTCATTTTTTTCAAGCTATAGAGACTCATTAAAAAAATAAAACCTTACCGACATTACATCGTCTATCAATAAAACCAACTGCGCATCCATTTGGACAGTATCCGGTCACATGATCACAGTTTTGTCCATCCAGACAGCTCCCACATACAGATTCACATCCAGGACCATAAAAACCGGAAGTGCATTCTGTAATAAAAAAAAAAGCATCATGAAAACGAATCTCAGCAGATACAGTAAAACCAGTTTTAGAGGTTAGTTTTATCAAGCACCTTCTCCCTTTTAGCCGCCAGGAGCCAAAGGTTCAGAAATTGTCTTTTGAATATAATGGTCCCTGAATTCAACGAACACGTGACGTTGATGGATACCCGCCCTGTGTAGGTCATCTAAAGATCCCGCCGTTTTTTTTTAAACCTGTGATAGAATGACAGAAAGGAACGATAAACTTTTTGTAGTTTCATAAAAGATACTCACGTTTGTCACATTTTGGCCCGATCCATCCTGGTTGACAGCCAAGGGAGCAAACTCCTGTCTGCGGATCACAAGTACCAATACAGTTACCGCACGTTTCCACACAGTTCACACCGTACGTCCCCGGATCACAGGCTGGCAGGGATGAAGAGAAATAAAAAGTTATAGTTGAGTTAACCCTTATCCTACCAAATAAGTAAAATGAAACTTCCAAGCCGATTGTTAAAAAAAAAAAAAAAAAAACAGAATAATGCTATTTCAAAGGTTTGTTTTGTAAAAAAGGAAATTCCTTGTCGGACAGGGTAGATCAAGATCAGACTGCACAACGTGTGCAGTCTGATCTTGATCTACACTGTCCACAAAAGGTCCTCGAGTCGCATTTAGAAGCCTAAGGGTAAACGCACATTTTATTTGCATGCAAACAGTATACCTTGAATTAATCATTTACAACAATCCCGAGTTTTAACGACACTGAGAAGAAGGCCATTTGAAAACATTGTGGGAAAAGGAGAAAATGCTGGTAACATGCATTTTCTCCTTTTCCAACAATGTTTTCTATTCTGTTACAAACAAATTTCATCATTTAAGTCACATATCATTTGTCATCTGCAAATGCTTTCAATCTGGTCAAATCTAAAATTTTGCCGTTTGGTTAAGGCTTAAAGATAACAAAAAAAAAAAAGGATAGAACGGTCGAGAACTGATAAAGCTCTAACTTTTAGATACATTATCCTTGTATTTATATCAGCCATGCTCTGTGAAAAGGGGGCTTAATGCATCTGCGAAAAGTATGGACTCAGATCAGCCTGCGCAGTTAGCACAGGCTGCCCTGAGCCGAAACTTTTCGCTACTGGTCAATTTTCTGTATAATATCAAAGGACCAGTCTACCTCGCGATTCAGTCATTTTTGTTAGTTAAAATGGACTTTATGGATCCATGATCATGTGACGACTTGCTTTGTATCATGCCTCATGGAGATGCATTGAGCCCCCTTTTGCCATAGCATGTGATAATGAAATACATGTAGCTCACCTTGATCGCACCGTTTTCCACTCCAACCAGCCAAGCACGTGACGCAGTGTCCTGTTTCTCGGTCACATGACCTCAACGGGTCCGCACATTGGCCGCACGTCATATTGCAGTTGATACCATAGTAACCACTGGAACATTCTTGTTAAAAAAAAAAAAAACAGACATTTACAAATGTTATAAATTTCTACCAAACCCACAGTTTGGTGTATAATATCGTCCAATGATCTGATTCGTAATTTGAAGATTAGTCACCTTATTGGCTGAGACAAAATGTCTTAGCCAATCAGTATGCTAGTTTTGTAATTTAGAACAAGAATTGAATGGTTGGTGAATAGCTGGTAAACGGTTGGTATGAGCAGTGGCAGAGGCTCCGATAATCCCATTTTACCACATAATCTCCCGTGTTTTCAATATAATATACTTTTTACCAAATATTTTAAGCTTTCACACGTTTGAGACAAGTATTGTGTGGCGTCATATGCAATGTTAATTTTATAGGTTGGTATCAATAAAAAGAAAGAACCCTGTGGGATACAGCACGTGAAATACTGAATATGCACGGTAAATATTTCACTTTTTTCAAAGATATAACCTCAAAATCATATGGGCTAAAGAAGAGGTAAATCATTTCTTTCAGGTTTTCACGGGTCCCCCACTCATTGTTATAGACAGAGTTAACCCTTTACCAAACAATCCCGACTTTAAACGACCCTACGGGGGGGGAAGCCTTTTCAAAACATTGTAGAAAACTAGCATTTTATCCTTTTTCAGCAATGTTTTCTATCCTTTCAGAGTAAGATTTCAAAATTTTGTGCAACATTTAATATGTCATCTGCAGATGTTTTAGATTTGGACAAGTCTACAATTTTGTCGTTTGGCACAGAGTTAAATGTATAATCTAATCAATACATGTATACAAATGGAAGACATGAATAATTCAAATATTAGTGGGCTTATAAACTTTTTCTTATTCATCTTTGCAAACGAAACATAAAAAAAAACCTCGAAATTTGTAATGTACGATGTAAAGTATCAACTGAGGTGTAATTTTAGACTTGAATCCATCTAAATATAAGTTGGGACTTTTTCCGAACGTGCTACAGCAGTTTTTGTTGCTCCCATGGGCATTAACTTCCAGTTTAAACCTTCGATATATTCGAATTATTGCATGCTCGAATAATCGAAATTTCACTATAACTGGATCATTATAATCTAGTCTGGTACCCTGCCATACTTCAAAAGTACGTCAGGCAAAGCGCAATAATGGCGACTCCCTTTGGTAATACGCAGAAGTAACGGATTATTGTTATTTCACTTGATCAAATCCGACTGTAGACTGAATTGAAAACAGATCGTTGCAAAAATAGTAATGGCAGTTAGTTTTTTTTAATTGTCGTTCTTATTTAGCGAGAAAAACTGCATATCACAAATGTGTCAAGTATCCGAAATGTCAATGGACCGATATAATGTCCGAAATTAGGGCTACTTTTAAAATGACTCATACTCAAATCTATATTTAAACCATACCTCAGCAGCAACAGTTAGATTCGGTAATGTATATTTTGTACAAAACTGATCTCATTTTATTTACTGATCTAACTGGATCACATAAAATTGGGAAAAACAGGAAAGCATGTAGGGCTGAGCTTGAGGTCGCCATAGAGTCCACCATTATTGCGCTTTGCCTGACCCGATAAGGTAGTGGTAGGGGTAGGTAATCCAGACTACACTATAATCATGCATATGCATACCTCTATCACAAGCCACGCCTTCCCAGCCTGGTTGACAGTACCCCGGACACGCCCCTGTTTTACTGTCACATCGCGTGTCGTCTAAACAATGACATCTTTTCTCACACAGTTCACCGTACGTCCCAGTGGAGCAAGCTGAAATGCAATGACTGCCATAAGAATTCGGTTAAAATAAGACTCCACATTTTCGGCGCCATAAGGCTTTATCTTTTAATGTTCTTATTTCAGTTATCCGAAATTTTTCTGTTCATTTACTCGAATCCTAAGATTTAATCCAGAATCTCCATGTCTTCAGTGTTTATTTTACCAATCGGCCAGCTCATGTGCCTTAAAGTGCACCTCCAGCCCAGATTTCGATATTTTTTCTTTTCATTTCCTGATTAACAATGATATTTTGATGACACTTCTGCTCTTCTGTTATTTATATAAATCGTTATAATTCATTTGTAACCACAGGTGTGTAAATCGCAAATACAATTAGCGAGCCCCAAATCTAAATGTTGCTATTTCAAAGTTATTGCTGAGGTAAAATATCTCCTAATCGGACAGTGTAGATCCAAGATCAGACTGCACGTTTTGTGAAGTCTGATCTTGTTTTTAACCGTTCGCAAAAAGGTCCTTGAGTCGCGTTAAGCATCCTAAGGGTTAATACTGCTCAGATGACATGCCTTTTAAAAGGGGAGAAAACTCTGTAAGAAAAGGAGGAAAACACCAGTTACCAGACTTTTCTCCTTTTTCTAACGTGTCTTCAAAAGCCGTTTTTCCCAGGGTCTTTAAAATGCGAGAATTTTCATTACAGTTTGGAGCATGCATTGGTTTGCATTTTTACTTATTGGTCTTTTCATGGCGCCCCCCTTCTGTTTCTTTTGAACATGTACTTTGCTAAAGCGCATCAGCTCTCATCTCATATATTTGGCCGCTTATGTCTCGGATTTTTAATTCTGTCTCACTGTGTCACAACTATACTCCTCAAAAAAGTCATTAAGTAAAGTAAGGAAAAGTAACCTACAGCATTATTTTGCTATGGTATGAGTCAAGGCCCTCGCGTATCAGTTAGCAGTAGCAAAGCTAGCTAATAGCGGTTTCATAAATGCGTGAGCAAATATGCCAGCAGGGGCCCGCCGAACATACATGTGCACATTTTTGACCAATCACAAATTACCATCTATTCATTCTTTATCAGTACAAAGAAGTAGATCGAAAACCAGCGCATTCAGCTACGCCGAAAAAAAAGTACAATCGGCCAGCAGTTGAGGTTCTAAACATAATTTAGCAATAAGCTGCGAAAAGGGGGTTTAACGCATCTGCAAAAAGTATCGACCCAGGTCAGCATGCGCAGTCAGTGCAGGCTGACCTGTGGCGAAGCTTTTTGCCTTTGGTCGAATTTCTGGCTGTCAAAAACCAGTCTACCTCATGATTCAGTCGGTTGTCAAACAAAATGAGTTTGGTGGATTCAAAAATATGTGAGGACTTGCGTTGTACAATGCATCACGGAGATGCATTTAACCCAAGTTTGCCAGAGCATGGCTTTGGTAGGTTGAGAATATGCTTTCTCAATTTTAGCCAGTTACCGTATTTTGTCTTTTTATCCTCACCTGCAAAACCTACAAAAGCTTAAAAATGATTTCTATATAAACGCCAAAAAATGATTAATTGGAGTGAGGTAAACAAGTTTATTTACATAAATTAATGAAAAAAACCTTCACTTGTCCCTTTGACCTGTAAATCATGACAGAAAAAAATGAACATTTCATTTTCGATTGGTTATAAAGGTCAAAAGATTCTGAATTCAAGGCTATTTGGTACAAAATAGCTCACAAATCATCAAGTAGTTAAGATGCCCGTTCAACTAGGCCGGAGTCAGTGCTTATGTAACTCCTTTTATTGTTCAGCTTAGCAGAGCATGGAATTTCAAAATTGCATAAATGTGCCTTGCTCTGGCAAAAGAGGCTTAATGCATCTGTATGATCCATAATACTATGTAAGCCATCACATAATTATTTATTAATAATACCCACTCTTTTACCAACCAACTCAATCATGAGGTAGACTGGTCCTTGAACAAACAGAAAATTGACCAATAGCGAAAAGTTTCGGTCCAGGTCAGCCTGCGCGGACTGCGCAGGCTGACCTGGACGATACTTTTCGCAGATGCATTAAGCCCCCTTTTCACAGAGCATGACTATATTGTAAATTGATAATTCTTATGGGAGAACTTTTGAACTTCAGAGCTTTTCTTCATTTCTGTGTATTAAATCAAGGTCTTCATTTCAGATTTTCGTATAATCTTTAAGCATAAATGACGACTTCAAAGTTTAAGCACGAACTCAATTCGACAAAATCACAAAGAGGTGACATATACAGGCATTAAGAGTTACCGCTTTATTAGACAAAGAAAAATTAACATTTTGAAAGTATTTGCACGGGACAAATGAAGATGTGTCTCAATGGATAAAATTTTTCTTTTCCAGGGCAGAAAACATGTTGGGAAAAGGAGAAAATGTTGGTTATCACCATTTTCTCCTTTTCCCACAATGTTTGCAGAAGCCACAATGTTTGCAGACGCCTTCCATCTCCGATTCGTTAAAACATGGAATTGTTTGGTAACTGGTTAATTAACATTGATTCTGGCCATCTTGTAGCTCATTGGGCCAAACACTTAGGCAACTTTACAACCGATGGCTTAGAAAAAGTACTTGAAAAAAATGCATCGAAAGTAAGCTCTATGGTATGTTAGCACAGCTACAGACTTATACAGAAGCTGTTTGCATATGTTTAGATAGATTTAAAAGCTTACCGAAAATCAGAACTTCGCACAGTTCCAAATTAGCCCAACAAGAATACAAAGTGTGCTTTGGGCAGTCTCTGATGGGTGTTTGGGTGGGTCTATCAATGTAGAGAATAACGAAACGGCCACGCCTCTTGGTGCACGTGAGACTCCGGTCCCGGAGGATGAGATGAGGAGGCGGGAAGACAAAGTCACTCATCTGGTCCATATAGCATAGTCCTTCGTTCTTAGCTTCTTCTACGCTGTCTGAGACGTAAATACGGATACCTGCACGTCTGGCTTGAGACATAGCATCTGCAAAACAACAACAAGAATAACATATCTTTGGAATCTTAATGTTACACCAGTCCTATGAAAAAAGGGCAGACGACATTTATAAGGATATACTTATGTGTCATTGTTGTCAAAATCTAGATTTGTTTTTCGTTTTTCAACGCTTTAAGTGAGTTTCTAATACGTGCAAACCTCAATAAAGATCATAAAAAAAGTAAATTTGAAATTTAGTTACATCATTTTTATGATCTACTATTATAGGAAAAAGGCCACGTATCACTTTAAGGCCCCTTACACATTCAATACATCTCTTTAAAGCGTATAACGCTTGTACACTGGAGTTATTAGTTGATAAATTTCGTTCTGTCAACGTAGAACACAGAAAACAACCGAAAATAATCAAGTGGCACTCTGGCAAAAGGGGGCTTAATGTGTCTCCGTGATACATTGTACCGTGCAAGTCATCACATAATTATGGATCCATAAAATTCAATGTCTCTAACAACCGACTGAATCATGAGGTGTTAAGATATTTTGACATGCAGAAAATCTACAAAAAGCAAACAGTTCCGACCCAGGTCAGCCTGCGCTGACTGCAGATGTATTAAACTCCGTTTTCATGGAGCATGGCTTAATTAAATTGTTGAAACCCACAGGTTTCGCCCAGGCACTTGTTTCTTTTTTAACAAATTTTGATACAAGTTGAGGTGTATTTGTATGGTATTTAACCCTTAGATTGCTGAGCAAGACTCAAGACGCCGTTAGTGGCAATGTAAATCAATATCAGACTGTACAGAACGTGCAGTCTGATCTGGGATCCACACTGTTCGATACGGTGAGGTTTTTACGACGAAAAGAACCTTAAAATTGCAACATTTGGGGCTGAAACGATAAGCAGGAAAATTTTGCTTTACTAAAATAACAGTTTTAACCCTTAAGCTGCTAATCGCGACTCACTGTCCTTTTGCGGACAGTGTAGATCAAGATCAGACTGCACAAAACGTGCAGTCTGATCTTTGATCTACACTATCCGACACGGTATTTTCTTTCCGGTGAAATCAACTTTGAAACCGCAATGTTTGGGCTTTCAGTATTGAGTAGAAATTTGCGTTTCATTTATGCAGCAGCTTCAGTGTTAAGGGGTACATTCATTCTGCAGTTAGCGCCTATAGATGAGTGTTTTTTGCCAAGTGTTAAGACCAAGGTCCTCTACAGATGCGTGCATTTTAATCTTGGTCTACATTGTTAACTTCTCTAAAAGATGGTCTAAAGCATGAAATCCTGAAATCACATACTAAACGGAATCTAGTTTAATAATAGTCAGTAATTATGAATTCTGTAGACAAATGATTAATGCGTAGTGTTTCATTAATGCTGAGGCAGCAAGCCCAGTTTTCAATAAACTAACTAATAGGGAAATATTTCAATTTGTCACGATGTTTTGAAAATTGTCTGGGTTTACAAGAAACACGAGGTCAGAGATACAACAACAAGGCGAAAAAAAAAAAAAATGCCCCGGGGCGAGAACGAAGGAGGTCAGTAATTATTATGGTAATCAATCTACGCACACAGTGTAGAAATAAACGAGCCATGCTCTGGCAAAAGGGGACTTAATGCATCTCCGTGATGCGTGATACCAAGCAAGTCATCATATATTTATGGATCAATAAAATCCATTTTGTCTAACAACCGACTGATTCATGAGGTAGACTGGTCCTTTTACAAGCAGAAAATTGACCTATAGCGAAAAGTTTCGGCCCAGGTCAGCCTGCGCGGACCGCGCAGGCTGACCTGGGTCGATACTTTTCGCATATGCATTAAGCCCCCTTTTCACAGAGCGCGGCTCAAATATCAGGCTATGGCGATTGGCAAACTTATTGACCATGCTCTGTGAAAAGGGGGTTTAATGCATCTGCAAAAAAAAAAAAATGTCGATCCATGTCAACCTGCGCGGGCTCCGTGATGCATTATACCAAGCAGGTCATCGCATAATTATGGATCCATAAAATTCATTTTTTCTGACAAACAACTGAATCATGGTGTAGACTGGCCCTTGGACACGCAGAAAAATTAACTTCAGCAAAGATTTTCAACAAATGTCAGCCTGCACACACTGAGCATGAGTCGATACTGTTTGCAAATGCAATAAACCCCCTCTTGACAGAGCAGGGCTCGTTTTTACTTACCATCAGTTCGAAAATAGACTTCAATGGACTGTATATCGAATGTACCGCCCAGATCCACGTTCCACCATGTTTTAAACACGTCCTCACTGTTGTGGGCCCAGGCACAGGACCCGTAGGTTCCGTCCTGATCTGGGTTCCCATCCACCGCTCTGGAGGAGTTCCAACCCATATAAGTACCATGTTGGTAAGTCTTTTTGCCAATAGCAATGTTTTCTGTAAAAGTCAATGAATGAAGTTCGTAAATAAATCAGCCTTTTTCGCGCCCCCCCCTTTTTTATGCACTGTTTCTCTTTTTGTTTATTTTTCATGCCACTTTCCAAAATATTTGAATTGAAATCCTCTACCACACAATCTCGAGTTTTAACGACCTTGTGATAGAAAGCTTTTGAAAACATTGTGGAAACCAGCATTTTCTCCGTTTCTCACAATGTTTTCTACTGAATTAAAGGCGAGTTTCAACATTTGAGCCACCCTTGATTTGTCGTCTGCATATGCTTTGAATTTGGACTTTTTGAATTTAAAATTTTGTCATGTGGTAAAGAGATAATGCCACTTTTAACAATATTTCAATTATATCGTTACAACAGTTCACTTTTCACTTTTCAGTCCCGCGCTAGTGTCTGCCAGATGGCTGGAATTTGGACTGTACTTTATCCCTTTACCAAACGATAAAATTTTAGACTGGTCCAAATTGAAAGCATCTGCAGACAACAAATTACATGTTTCTCAAATGATGGAATTTGCCTTTGAAAGGTAGAAACATTGTTAGAAAAGGAGCAAATACTGGTTACCAGCAGTTCTTCCTTTTCCTAGATTGATTTCAAAAGTCTTTGCTCCCAGGGGTGGTTAAAACTCTGGATTGCTTGGTAAAAGGTTAAATTGGTAGGTAATTATAACCTCGGTGGTTGCCTAACCTCCGATTTGATTGAACTCTGTCGCAACCAGTTATTCAAATTTAAGTTTTTTACGGGTCTAGCAATAGATTCACACTACAATTGAGGAGAATTCTGGTTACTGATAAGCACAATCAGGCGGACTATGTAGATTTCAGATCAGATTGCATGTGTAGTGCAGTCTGATGTCGATTTACGCCGTTAGCAAAAGGTATTCAGTCACCTTTAGCTGCTAAAAGGTTAAGCCAGACGCTGGGAATGATCGGCAAATTTCAGCCAAAAATAAAGTTATCTTAAGTTTGCTTTGAGCATTTCTTTTTCTGAAAAAGCACAAGAAACATTAAGAAAAATACAAAAAATAAACATTGTTTGCTGAAAATACCAGAAATTCCGATTTATTTGTCCTACAACACGATAGAAGACATTCTGTCTCTGTTTTTATCAAAATAACACACCTATATTGATGTTCGGTCGTTTTTGACATCTTTTACAATATTTCAGAAGTAGTATTCTTGATACTTTGATCCTTATTCTACTATACGCGACAAAGAAGAGTGAAAATCAGTCAGACTGTATATATATATGCAGACTGATCTTGGCCTGCTCTGTCCATTCTCTACGAGAACTCGTGGTCACACTTATAAAATCTTAACCCTGAACCCTTAACCACAGAATCCCGATTATTCAGGAGCCTCAGGAAGATGCCTTTTGAAAACATTGTTTTCTACCCTTTCAAAGAAGATTTCCACCATTTTCACAACATTTGATTTGTCGTTTGCATATGCTTTCAGTTTGTACAGGTCTAATATTTTGTCGTTTGGTAAAGAGTTAATCTGCTAAATAGATGGAATGAAACTTTCTAGCCGATATTAAAACTAAACATTTTGCTATTTTAAAGGTATTTTTTGGGGGAAAGATATCTCCTTATCGGACAGTGTAGATCAAGATCAAACTTGATCTACACTGTCCGCAAAAGGTCCTTGATTCGCGCTTTGCAGCCTAAGGGTTAAACGATATACTGCCGAATTTAAACTTCTGACAATTGCGAAGATAGATTGAGAAACGTTAATTGGCAGTGATTCATATGGAATTTATATGACCGAGACTCCCGAGAGAGCAGCGGAGAGTGCAGAGCAAGATCAGACTACACCTACGTGCAATCTGATCTTGTTTACTTTCTCCGCAATGTACACTTATTGCCGAGAACGGCAGAACAAGGTTGAAAATGTCAATCCACCGTATGAATTCTACTTATGTGATATTACGTGGTGTCCGTGGTTGTTAGGTAGAGCGTCGGCCTCGTAAGCAAAAGATCCCGAGTTCGATACCCGGGAGTGGATGTCAACTTTAGGACTGTTCATTGGTCCACACATTCGGCCCGAGTACTGGTGTAGTTTCCAGGAAGCAGAATCAAGAGAGATTAGTATAAGTCGCAAAGAGCTTGTTTTTCAAACGATGTAAAATAAATATGTTTAAACTAATTCGTGTGGTAGTCAACAACCGTAGTCAGTTCGGCAGGGTATGGTTTATCCCCTTACCAAACGACAAAATTTTAGACTAGCCCAAACTGAAAACAAATGCAGACGACAAATATAACATGTCCGAAAAGATGGGATATATCTTTAAAAAGATAGACAACGGTGTCGGAAAAGGAGACAATAATGGTTACCAGCATTTTCTGTTTTAGCCCACAATGTTTTAAAAAGTCTCTTATCTCTTGGTCGTTTAACCCTTTACCACACAATCCCAAGTTTTTAACGACCCTGGGGAAGAAGCCTTTTGAAAACATTGTGGGAAAAGTAGAAAATGCTGGTTACCAGCATTTTCTACTTTTCCCACAATGTTTTCTACCTTATCAGAGACAAATTTCCTCATTTGATTCACATTTAAATTGTCTTCTTCAAATGCTTTCAATTTGGAAAAGGCTACATTTTTTACGTGAGGTAAAGAGTTAAATATACCTGCTTGGCAATACGGAGGACCGGACCATCCTGCTGCACAGCCGTCCGGACACTGGCCTGTTTGAGGATCGCACTCGGTACCTTTGAGACAGTGACAGTCATACTCGCATTTCTCGCCGTAAGTACCCTGTGGACATATTTTGCTGGACGTCAATGCTTGTCCCGGCTCTACGAGATTGATTACGCCCGTTGGTGTTAAACTTTGAGCTGAAAATAGTTGTAAAATCACACTGAATAAAACTGCAGCACTTTCTTCATAAATTTGAGCCATGATCTGTGAAAAGGGTGTTTAACGCATCTGCAAAATGTATCAACCCAGGTCAGCCTGCGCAGAACGCGAATAAACAAAAGAAATGGTGCATCTGATACTCCAAGATGTGTACATGTGGGAAAGCAGCCAGTGGCTTGGAAAGAATATTGTGCGGAGAAGTGGTTAAAGAAACTCCAGGAAAGCATGGATAGTTGCACTGGCCGCCACGATATAACTGAAATAATGTTGAAAACGGCGTTCAACACCATACATTCATTTATTCATTCCAAGATGTGTACAAAAAAGTAACTGGTAGTTTGGTTGCAACACACAACAAACAGAATGAGCCATGTCATGTGAAATGGAGGTCAATACATCTCCGTGAACCATTATACCAAGCAAGTCATAACATAATCATAGGTCCTTAACCCTTTCCCAAACGATGAATTTTAGACTGGTCCAAATTGAAAGAGTTTGTAGAGGACAATTTTAAATTTGATGAAAATGACAGAAAGTTCTCCAAAAGGGTAGAAAACACCGTGGGAAAAGGAGAAATTGCTCGTTACGAGCAATTTCTCCTTTTCCCCACAGTGTTTTCAAAAGACTTGTACTGCAGACACGTGAAAACCAGGGCTTGTTTGGGAAAGGGTTAAAATCCAATTTTTCTAACAACCGGCTGAACTCCGGTAGAATGGTCCCTTGACAAGCAGAAAATTTAACAATAGCAAAAGGTTCTATCCAGGTCAGCCTGCGCGAACTGCACAGGCTGACCTGGGTCGATACTTTTTGCAGATGCATTAAACCCCCGTTTTACGGAGCAATTTTCATATTTCTAACCTTTTACCAGGCATCAAAATTTTGAACTCGTCTATACAGAGAGCACTTGCAAACTAAAAATCAAACGTGACGCAAAAACTGAAATTTGTCTTTGGAATCAAAGAAAAAAATTTGGGAAAATGGAGAAAATTCTGATCGCCAGCATATCCACCTTTTCCCACAATGTTTTCAAAGTACTTTTTCTTCAGAGTCGCCAAAATTCGAGATTTTTCGGTAGAGGTTTAATTAGTCATTTATGACTAATAAAAAGGGGATTGTCGTTACGTAAAGGAGAGCAAATAACGAAAACAGAAATAAGTAAAATATTTAGGTGAATAAGGGGGCGTGTTTGTTTACATGTGTTCGTCGATTTCTCGAAGCTATACCATCAATCATACTGAATGGACTTGGCGCGAACTTCCCAAACTTTGCCGAAATTCGGTGGTGTCAACTTGGCTTAATGTTACATATGTCCGAATATTGAGGATATATTCTTATAATCCTATGAGTAAAAATTATTTTATGGCGAGGAAGGTGCATTGAGGTCCGTGAGTCGCAACAGAGCAAAATGGAAAATCACATTTACATTAATAAAGGGGGCCGTCCGCACAGTCTGACCTGGGCCGAAACATTTTGCTATTGTTTAATTTTCTGCATGTCAAAGGACCAGTGTGCTTTATGACTCAGTAGATTGTTAGGCAAAATGGATTTTGTGAATCCTTTATCACAATGATGACTTGCTTGGTATAATGTATCACGGAGATGCACTAATCACCCTTTTGCCAGAGCATAGCAACTGTTAATTTCCTGTCTGCAAATGAATGCTTTCAATTTGGTCCAGTCCAAAATTTTGTCGTACGGTAAAGAGTTAATCAGCAATACAAGGATTAAATTCCATAGCATTGGTTTTCGTGGCCAAGTGGCTGCGTTAGATATGAAATCCAGCGATCCGGGTTCGACCCCACCGGCGATTTTCATCATATTAAATGCTCTTGGGCAAGGCAATCCAGAACTCCAGCAGGGTGCTAGTAAAACTAAATAACACGTAAAATGTGAGCAAGTTGTCGCCGTGATGGGCCTGAAAAAACTTTTAAAGCGACGCAAATCACTTCCCCATTTGAATTTGATAAATGAGCCTCATGACAAGGTGTGGACATGGTTTTTAAATTAGTAAGATTATGTTGAATCGCTGTTATTAGATGACATTTCAATGTTAAGCTCACGGGACCATGAAATCGTGACCCTGGGTTGCGTAACTCAGATATTAGGGAAAAAAAAACTCGATCAAAAGAAACACACATAAGATAATAAACTATAATTACAGTATAATACAGAAAGCTTACATATGCATTTGTTTTTCGGCGCAGCTGAATGTGCTGGCTTTTGACCTACTTTTTGGTACTGATAACAAATGAATAAATAGAAAATTGTAACTGGTCAAAAATGTAGACATGTTTATTTTAAGGGTCCCTGCCTAGTTGCTGGCAGATTTACGCCGTCGATCTTTTGTTTAAAGATATTTCTCATTTCTAATAAGTATATTGGGGTTAGTGGGGGTGGAGTTTTTATAGAAAACTGATAGCATAAAGGATTATTATTTAAGTTGAGAAGAGCAGGGATCAGTGGAAAACTATTAAACTGGTTTTCTGATTATCTATCCGATCGTTTTCAAAGAGTTGTTCTGCCAGGTGGTGTTTCAAAGTTATGACAGGTACAAGCCGGTGTGCCTCAAGGATCCATTTTAGGACCTCTGTTATTTTTTATTTATATTAACGGTATTGTTGATGACATTCAGGCAAACAACAATCTTTTCGCAGGTGACACTAGTTTATCTGTGGTTGTACATAGGTGATCCGACTGGTGCTGGAACTATTTTACAATCTGATATTGACAAAATTTCTCGATGGGCACAAAAGTGGTTGGTCAAGTTTAATCCATCCAAGTCTGAATCCTTAGTAATATCTCGTAAACGCTTTAAACAGAACCATCCCAATCTTTTTATGTTAAATACCGAGATTCCGTCTGTAAAAAAAACCATAAACACTTAGGTATATATCTCACTAACGATGGATCTTGGGACTTACACATTAACAAGTCTATTGAAAAAGCATGGAAGAGAATAGGAGTCATGCGACTTTTGAAAACACGTCTTGATCGCCTTTCACTTCAAATAATTTACTTCTCATTTATCAGACCCATTCTTGAATATGGAGATGTGATATGGGACAATCTTTCCTAAGGGTTAAAAGATCAACTGGATAAAGTGCAAAACGAAGCTGCTCGGATAGTTACCGGTTGTACTAAACTTGTTGCCATCGCTGATCTTTATCGGGAGGGTGGTTGGGAATCTCTAAGTCAAAGAAGGCGCAAACACAAGCTCATTCTCTTCTATAAAATGTTAAATGGACTTGCTCCAAATTATCTCAATAATCTTGTTCCGCCAACAGTTGGCGATTCTTTAACTTATAATCTTCGAAGACCAAATAATCTGAGAAACATTGCATGTAGAACCAGCTTGTATAGCAATTCATTTTTGCCAACTGTAATCAATGATTGGAACAACCTACCAAATGAAATCAAGAACGTGGAATCTCTGTCATCTTTTAAATACCGTTTGAATGTAGATAAACCTATTCCACGAAAGCTTTACTAGTTTGGAGACAGGAAAACGCAAGTCATTCATGCCAGGTTACGTAACAGATGTAGCAGTCTTAATGAGCATCTGTACTAAAAAAATTTGGTGCAATCACCTCTCTGTAGATGCGGTGCTGTCGAATCGATGCAGCACTACTTTTTAGACTGTTTATTTTATCGTGACTTAAGATTTAGTCTAAGTCAAAGCCTATATGGCATTACAACACTTAATCTTCAAACTATTCTTTTCGGGGATGAAAATCTTAGCCTTCTTGATAATCAAAGAATATTTAGTGCGGTGCATACTTATATCCGTAACAGCAGAAGATTTACTAGCAACACATAAGTTTTATGTTTTCGCATTAAAGTTGAATGTCTACCATTTTACTTTCCCTCTTTTCATTTATTGCGAAAACATGTTTGTGCATTATCTTCTCTTCAGTTTATTTTGTCTTCTAGTGTTCTCATTAATTATGATTTATGTCACCATTTACTCCTTTTGAAAAGAGATGCCGGTCAAGTTGGAATTTACTACAGTCCTCAGTCTGTATTTCGGCAGTGAAAATCTTTACCATTAACGCTCCACACCATTCTGCTTTGATGTTTTAGTCTTTTATTTATGTTGTTTTTCTACATTATTTACTCCGAAATTTTTCTCATCGAAATCATCATAAAATACAACCGTTGACCGGAATTTGGAGAAGAACCTTATAAGCTTCAGCTTCCGTTCTGATCCATTTCTTCAGTATATGTGTAATATGATTATATTGTTTGCTGTAGATTGTTATATACTGATGAATAAAATATGTTTAAACTAAACTAAACAAGCAGGACACTTTTGAAAAAAAAAAAAGTGCGGCAAAAAAAACAAACCCTAATTTGTCCTTTAAACATGATTATATGACATGTATTCGCCTATGTACAAACTGTTGTAGATCTTTGGCCTTTATTGTTTTTACATGTATCGAAACAGTAAAAAATATGGCCGCTTGACAGGTTTATGTCACATTATAGCTCGTGACATGTAGTGTGATGTTCAACCCGGACATTGTGAAAAAAAAAAATCATACGATTTGTGACGATTAACCTGTTACAATACCTGCTAAGGATGGATCCACGAAAAACCATCAGAAGAGTTGCAAATTTGGTTGTTTTTGGGGTGTTTAACGGCGTTTTATGCCAGTTATATCACGGTGGTCAGTGCATCTAGCCATGCTTTCTTGGAGTTTCTTTCACCGGTGTTTCCAACACAAACCTGCTTTCCCACATAAACATTGTCGAATCAATGTCTAGCACTAAGAAGGGAAAGAAACCTGTCCTAATGACGTTCGTTAATACTCGGTTAAAAAAGCCGAGCCCCGGCAGCTCAGCTGGAATTGAGAACAGTGGGTCGCTGGTTCGATCCACGGCTCGGCCAATTTCTTTCCGAGGATTGTTGATAGTCATTGCGACAGGATTCATTCTTCTCTCACCGTTAACCATTGTTTCGGCGATGGCTATGTGGAAAAGCAGCCAGTGGCTTGGAAAGAATATTGTGCGGAGTACTCGTAAAAGAAACTCCAGAAAGCATGGATAGGTGCACTGGCCGCCGCGATATAAGTGAAATAATGTTCAAAACGGTGTTAAACACCATACATTCATAATCAGTCGGATGAAAAAATGTATGCTCTTGGGAATCCAACAAGCGACCCCTTGGTTTTAAAGCTCTATCCTTTAAAAAGGTACAAGTATTGCAAACTAAGAATAGGCCTAGGTAGACAGGAACTTGTCTTCACTGACATTATGGTCCATGTTCTGGCAAAAGAAGGTTTAATGAATCTCAATGATCCGATACCAAGCAAGTCATTACATAATTGTGGGTCCATAAAATCTACTTTAACCCTTTCCCAAACAAGCCCTGGTTTTCACGTGTCTGCAGTACAAGTCTTTTGAAAACACTGTGGGAAAAGGAGAAATTGCTCGTAACGAGCAATTTCTCCTTTTCCCACAGTGTTTTCTACCCTTTTGGAGAACTTTCTGTCATTTTCATCAAATTTAAAATTGTCGTCTGCAAACTCTTTCAATTTGGACCAGTCTAAAATTCATCGTTTGGGAAAGGGTTAAATAGCAACGGGCTGAATCCTGAGCTAGAATGGTCTTTGTGCATGCAGAAAAATAACCAAAAGCAAAAGGTTTCGACCCCGGTCACCCTGCGCGGACTGCGTAGGCTGACCTGGTTCGATACTTTTTGCAGATGCATTAAACCTCCTTTTCACAGAGCATGGCTCATAGTTCTGTATGAACATGAAGAGTAGACAAGACAAAGAGCCTAATATAGGAAATAATATTACTATTAAACCCTGACAGCGCCACAGGCGAAACGGGGGCTTTTTCGGACAGCAAAGATCAAGATCGGGATGTTCAGCCTTACCTTGGATGTATAGTGCCCACCCGTTTAGTAATTCTATGGCTTTTAAACGTTATGTTAATTGTCGAATGGTATAGTAACGATGTTTTCTTGCTCAGTTCTCCTGAAGTTGGAATATGAATCTCCTTGAAACGAGTCCAAGTAGCTCAGCGGTTATGCGCAATCCTTGAAAATCCAAGGATTGTACTTTGGAGCCCCAGCTCAGTCAAAATTTTGCTCTGAATTAGCGCAAGCCATTACGATAGGTTTCTTTCCTCTCTCACCGTCTGAATATCTCTGTTTTTTTTTTTTCCCATTAGGCCAGTGCTTAGAAGGGTGTTGAGGTAGTCTCAATAATGAAACGTTTGCGGTGCTTCTTTTCTTATTTTCTTATTTGGACATTTACTGTGCACCGCACCGTCTCAAGTCCATTGTGAATTTTCCTGTAGCAAAGCTACAGCGTTGTACTGGCTTTGTGTCTTGTCGGTTTAATCTGTATTGCAGTGAAATGCAATTGATTTTAAGTGACACACATGACAAAGGACAAATTAATAAATGTTTCATTGCCTAAAGCGCGTGTAGAAAGAAGTCTTATAGTATCATGTAAGTCTTGTGGCCAAGGTGCACTGATCACCTGAGAATGCCCTTGAACTCCACAAACGTGTCTCTTTCGGTTACCGTAATGGGGTAAAGTTTATACCAAGGCATACATAGGCTTCAGGGCCTACTGTTCTTAGCATTTACTTAGAGTTTGTTACGTCAGAAGTTATCACCAAAAGATATGAGCCATGCTCTGGCAAAAGGGGGCTTAATGCATCTCAGTTCAGTGATGCATGATACCAGGTAAGACATCATATACTAGTATTTGTATTTTAACATGAGGCCCTGAAGTTGGTTTCTGTACAAATGGTATAGTACTATAGCTTAGCATAGACATCGCTTTTGTCACTTTCATACAAATCTTCGAAGTATAAGATGATTTGTCCAGTGATCTCTTATATGGGGTCTATTCTCCATTATTTGGTGTCAATTTTATTTTTGGTATGGCTTCATGTTTTACCCCACTTCTGGTGAGATATGTGTTCGAAACCACCTGACACTTAGACTCGAAGGTCTTTCAGAGTTTGTTTTGAATGGTTTTTCGCGATAATGATAATAATTTTTATTATTTTCAATTTGCCGATTATTGGATTTTGGTCGGAATCATAAGGTGGTAATCTTAAAGACACCGTAAAAATTCATCGACAACAATACGTTGGAGCTTGTTTATGGAACTTAACCAGTCCATACAATTCACCCTTCTTCGTTTTATTGTTGTATGCTATACCACATGATGTGAGACAAAGTTTGACTGGGTTTCAGGAAAACATCTATGGTTGGGCGAGGAAAAGAAAACAAAGTGTAAACAAGTGCGTGCAAGTTTCCGATATTGAATAATTGAAATAAAACCCAAATAAAAAATAAGGGCCTCAAAAGCTGAAGTTTTTGCTGTTCAAACAATAGATGACCACAGTTATTGTACTTGCATGAGAATTGTTTTCATACCCGGCAAACCCTTTACTTGGAATAGCCTTTAACCCTCCCACAGCTTTTAAGCTGTTTTGTTTATACATTTTAATATTGCATCGAATGCAAAAAGTTCAAACTAAGTTATCAAAAATTCTGAAAATTTCACAGAGAGTTTGTAAAGGTAATACTTTTAGTTATGCGAATTTTCTGTACAATAGCTACAGCATTTTTTAAGAAATATCAAAATTCAGGGGGTCCCTATGAACCTCAAACTACCTATACTAGTTATAATGCTCTGTACAGAATTCACTGTCGAATGTAACTTCGCTTCCAGATATCCATTTGAGCTGTCACAGGCCTGTAAGTAATTGACCCCATCACACCCCCCCCCCCCCCGCATCCTCCTTTACTGTATACCACACGACACAGAACGTGCAGTCTCATCTTGGATCTACACTGTCCGATTAGAAGATATTTTTCTCCAAAATATAAGTTTGAAATAACATTATTCGGGTTTTTACTATCGGCTTGAAAGTTTTATTATATTTTTAGCAGGATACGGGTTAATCAAGGTCGATAAAACTCGGAATTGTGCGGTAAAAGGATAACTTATCACTTGCTCAAGGAAACAAATCAAGGATCATTAACTTTACTACAAGTCGACCAAACACAATGAGCACTGCAGGTACAGGGTCCGTATTTAACAACCATTCTTAGTAATATTCATAGTCTTATTCTGCAAGATTTTCTACATTTGAAAGTAACACAACTTCTGATTGGCTAAACCATTTGGTTTAGCCAATCAGGAGTTGTGTCACTTTCAAATGTAGAAAATTCTGGAGAACAAGACAAAGAATGTTCTAAAGAATACGGACCCAGATAGGCAGGAATCTGTTTCAATAAGAAAATCAACAGGAAAACGGGTAAATACTTTACGCATTGGCAATTGAATTCAAGTCTTTTCACTATGAAAAAAAAAAGCGATTATTTTCTTTATGACATCAAAGTGTATATATCAATTGATTTCTTGCATTCTTATTAACCCTTTAGCACACAATCCCGACTTCTAACGAGAAAAAAACCTTCTGAAAATATTGCGGGAAATTTTCCCAAAATGTTTTCTACCCTTTAAGAAACAAATATTATGTTTTGAGCTACATTTAAATGTCGTCTGCAAATGATTTCAATTTGGGCTAGTCTACACTTTTGTTGTGTGGTAAACAGTTAAAAGTCGATATTGTATTAAAATATAGCCACCCATCTCACTATTGTAGGGTAAGTTAGTAATAAATGAATAATATTCCTCATAGACAGTAGATCATGTAAGTAATATCGAGAAAGAAATCAAATCGAGCAGAAAATTTTAAAAGAAAAGTAGAGGCATTACTTACCATAGGAAAACAAAATTAAGTCCAATTTTGAAATAAATAAAATCCACAAAAATCCATGGCACACTTTGTTAAGTTTCATAACTGATCACTATCTTTACTTTTGATTTCACGAAATAGAAAGTTCAATCGGTAATTTCATTACTATATACATGTAAATTGGTATGAACTTTACCTTTTTTCAATACAATCTTACAAAGTTCTCATTAAAAGAACCAACCTGACATTTATTGAGGTAAAAATCAATTTAATCTCGAAAATTTATCGGTAAAATCACTACCAGGCAGGGTTTGAAATCGTCGCCTTGTCAACTTCCCTGACTTGAGGCAAAATCCTGTTACATGTATTGACGTTCACGATCTTTGAAAACTTTTCTTAACTCTTTACCGCACAATGCCGCCTTTTAAGGACCCTGGGAAAGAAGCCTTTAGAAAACATTGTGGGAAAAGGAGAAAATGCTGGTAACCAGCATTTTCTCCTTTTCCCACAATGTTTTCTATCCCATCGAAGAAAAATTGCACCATTTGAGCCCCAGTGAAATTGTCGTCTGCAAATGCTTTCAATTTGGACAAGGCTAAAGTTTTGTCGTTTGGTAAAGGATTAATTGATACAAATTAGTTTTAATTCCCGCTTATGATTCACGCAATGACAGCTACTGTATGTATTCCTAATGTCCTTCACTTCGTGACAAAATTCGGACTCGAAGTTATCCATTTAAATAATAATTGAAATCCATGGAAACAAGCACTAATTATGGTTAAGTACATAGCTAATTGTTGAACATCGTATCTTTTCCTTCAATTAAATGTTCTGAGTTCATAATCCCAGAAAAGTTGTCTTACTACAGAATCTTTCTTCTTGACTATTTTGTCAAAAATAAGGGAAAGGTTATGATGTATACATGTATAAATACACAGTGTGGTCGAGGAGTGAAAAAAAAAACCACTGCCCGCCGGACGAAACTTTTCATTCCGCATGCTTTTTACAGTTTGTTTTCTTATAGAAGAATAAAGAATTACATTCAAGTGGGTGCGTCCCGCTCCCCCATTTCATTTTATCGTGTTAACTTGCCCAAGTTGTAAGATGACAATCTGTTATTGTACGGGGTCGGTCCAAGTGTTAATCGCTGGCAGAAAAATGAAACTTAAAACCAAGTAAAATAAAAAAAAAAATAGATCGACCTGGCAACCTTTTTACCTAGTCTTAAAATTATTTTTTTCCCGTCCAGACCGACCGATACATTCATGGATTGTAATCTTCATGCTAATTTTTTTCATACTTTTGATTGGTATGTTTTACATTTGAGCCATGCTCTGGCAAAGGGGGCTTAATGCATCTGCGAAAAGTATCCACCCAGGTCAGCATGCGCAGTCCGCGCAGGCTGACCTGGGCCGAATCTTTTCGCTACTGATAAGTTTTCTGTATGTCCGAGGACCAGTCCACCTCACGATTCAGTCGGTTGTTAAAAACAGTGGCTTTTTTGGATCCATAATTATGTGATGGCTTGCTTGGTACAATGCATCACGGAAATGCATTAAGCCCCTTTTTGCCAGAGTATGGCTCATATATTTGCCCAAAAAGTTAGTTAGCTCACATCGGTTTTGTAACACTTTAAAATCCAGACGCCATAGAGAACGAAACATTTCGACAGAAAGAAAAAAAGAATAGTTTACACATAAAAAGACACATTCTTTATCCAAGTCATGCACTGTCAATGAACATGCCAGTATATCTGAGTACAGACTTTCGAGAAATAGGTGAAGGGGCTCGTTAGACGGTGACCCAAAGCTGCGTCACACAAAATACGCGATCTACTGTCCTGCCCGGGGCAATATCTCATAAATTCATCCTTCCCCCCTTCTCGTTTCTCCTCTTTGTCCACTTGTCCATTGGAGTTCCATGACGTTTGATTTGCATTTATTGATTAATTGTAATGCGTTTAACCCTTTCCCAAACAAGCCCTGGTTTTCACGTGTCTGCAGTACAAGTCTTTTGAAAACACTGAGGGAAAAGGAGAAATTGCTCGTAACGAGCAATTTCTCCTTTTCCCACAGTGTTTTCTACCCTTTTTGAGACCTTTCTACCATTTTCATCAAATTTAAAATTGTCGTCTGCAAACTCTTTCAATTTGGACCAGTCCAAAATTTGTCGTTTGGGAAAGGGTTAAAGCCGAACTCTGTAACGCGATCGGTAGCGTATATGACTTGAGACCAGCGGACGCTGGATCGAATCCGCAGTTCGGTCAGTTTCTTTCCGAGCATTGATGATAGTCACTGCGACAGAATTAATTCTTCTTTCTTACTGCTGATCGTTGTCTCAACGACGGTTATGGGAAGCAGCCAGCGGCTTGGGAAGAATATTGTGCGAAGTATTGGTAAAAGAAACCCCAGGACAGCCATAGATAGGTGCACTGGCCTCTGAAATCTAACAAAATAATGTTGAAAACGGCCTTAAACACAATGCAAACAAAGTGTGGAGTTTAATGCCATTTTGAACATTATTTCACAAATATCGCGGCGGTCGGTGTACCTATCTATGTTTTACCGTAGTTTCTTTTTACCGATAATTCACAAGTTTTGTCCTGAACCTCTTGCTGCTTTCCAACATAACCATCGTCGAACAACGATTAGTGGCGAGAGAGGAATGAATCCTGTTGCAATGGCAATCATTGTGCTCGTAAAGAAATCGGTCGAGCTGTGGATTCGAACCGGCAACCGATTTGTTTTAACAATGTTTTCTAACCTTTCAGAAACAAATGCATTCATTTGGGCCACATTTAATTTGACGTCTGCAAAGCTGTCAATATTGACGGGTTTAAATTTCTTGCCGCTTAGTAATGCACTCCATGTGCTTATGTAGACGGTGTAAATCAAGATCAGACTGCAAAGAACGTGCACGTGCAGTCTGATCTTGGACCTACACTGTCCGAATAGTGAATAGTTATGCGACAAAATGAACTTTGTATGAAATAGTAATGCTTGTATTTAGGGTTTTACTAATGGCAAAAATTTTTAATTAATGTATTTGGCAGTTTAAAGGTACAATGGTCTCTGGCTGTCGAAGTGCATAATATGCCATGCTCTGGCAAAAGAAGGTTTAATGCATCTCCGCAATGCACTGTGCCAAGCGAGTAACTTTATAATGAGGGTCCATGAAATCAATTTTGTCTAACAACCGACTGAATCATGAGGTATTGATTGTATGGTGTTTAACGCCATTTTCAACATTATTTCAGTTATATCACGGCGGCCAGTGCACCTATCCATGCTTTCCTGGAGTTTCTTTTACCAGTACTCCACACAGTATTCTTTCCAAGCCACTGGCTGCTTTCTCGAACCATGAGGTAGACTGGTCCTTTGACATGCAGAAAATTGACTAGTACCAAAAAGTTTCGACCCACGTAAGCCTGCGCGGAGTGTGTAGGCTGACCTAGGTCGAAACTTTTTACAGATTCATTAAACCCTATTTTCACAAAGTATGGTTCATATATTAATCCTTAGGCTGCTAAGGACGACTCACTGACCTTTTGCGGACAGCATAGATCCAAGATCAGACTGCACAGAACGTGGAGTCTGATCTTGGATCTACACTGTCCGATAAGGAGGTATCTTTCCTCCAAAAATACCTTTGAAAAACGAAAATTTGGGTTTTAACTAATGGCTTAACCCTTTCCCAAACGAGCCCTGGTTTGCACGTGTCTGCAGTACAAGTCTTTTGAAAACACTGTGGGAAAAGGAGAAATTGCTCGTAACGAGCAATTTCTCATTTTCCCATAGTATTTCCTACCCTTTTTGATAACTTTCTGCCATTTTCATCAAATTTAAAATTGTCGTCTGCAAACTCTTTCAATTTGGACCAAAATGTGTCGTTTGGAAAAGGGTTAAAAATTTCATTTCTTTTATTTAGCAGGACACGGGTTAAGATCATACTGCATGTACGTGCTGGCTGGTCAAGCTTGGTTCACACTCATCAATGGACAATAGAGGTGGCAATTTGCAGGTCATCCGTTGACCTTCTAGCACAGTTGACCGCCTATGACACGCTGCTCTAGTGTTTACGTGTTAAGTTGTTTATGTATCGTTTGATAAATGCATTACCTGATCATCAGCCTTGAGAATTTGACCGCATCTTTGTAAATAAGAGGCTTTGTTGGAAATCTGGTGCAAATATAACTTTGTACGCCCCTGACTTTCAACACATTTTGGATTTTAGACAAAGGGATAAATACCAGTAAGAAGCGATTGCTTCTTTTTCCACGTTGTTCCCCATGTCGCTCCAAAACGGCATTATTCCTTTTCTGTCAACGTTTATACTTTGTATGATTTGATTTCTTCTCTCTCTCTTTGTAGATCTGAAAATGCCTATGCAGTGAAGGGTTACGCCTGAAACTGCTGTTCATCTGGCCAGGAATTCTCCTTTAGAAAGAACTCTTACCAAATGACTGAAAGATTGCAATTTAACCCTTATCCTGCTAAGTAAATTGAATCAAACCTTTCAAGTCGATAGTGAAAAACCCAACTGTTGCTATTTTTAAGGTGACTTTTGGGGAAAAATATCTCCTTATCGGACAGTGTTGATCGAATATCAGACTGCACAGAACGTGCAGTCTGATATTCGATCAACACTGTCCGATCTTGATCTACATTGTTAGCAGAAAGTCCTTGAGTCGCGCTCAGCATCCTGAGGATTAAACGCTTATAACCAATGGCAAATGAACGATATCTTTCACCGTAATACCTATGCATGTTATATAATGTGTACATTTATGTTGTTTGTGATATCCATGATAAAATGCCCATTATCGTTCGGATGTTAACAAATGGGGGAGGGGGTGTGTCAAGTTGCAGGTAAATATAATTCTTTCCATTTAAAAGAATGTATGTTATGTCTGCCCATTTGTTACAGTATGGTTCATCAGAGTTCCAGTCACTGACAGAAAAATGTATAGTTATAGCTGGCACCTTTAATTCGTTATTTTTTTTTTTCCTGTCGTCGACTGAAACTTTGACAGACGTGATTGTAAAACACTGTCATACTTCAATATTGTTCATAATTTTAAATGGTCTGGAAGCAATTTGTCTGCCTTTGGGCTCCTACACTGTGTACTTCTGGCCGCTAATACAAAGATATTTTCAAAATCGCCAGCAACCATTTTTTCTCAGGATGCAAAGTAGGTTTTTTATAGCCCTTAGCCCTAAGGCAACTAAGCGCGATTCAAAGACTTTTTGCAGACAGCGTAGATCAAGATCTGACTGCACAGAGCGTGCAGTCTGATCTTGGATCTACACTGTCGGATATCGAGATATATCTTCCGAAAAGATACCTTTGAAATAGCAAAATTGGGGTTTTTACTATCGGTTTGAAAGTTTCATTTCACTTATTTAGCAGCATGAGGGTTAGGCTAAATTGAGTGGAAGTATTCAACGAAATGCAAGAACACATATATTCCAATCTCAACCTTTAGCTAAATGAAATAGATCAGGCAATCTCATCTTGATGTAGCACTTTCTTTAACCCTTCCCAAACAAGCCCTGGTTTTCACGTGTCTGCGGTACAAGTCTTTTGAAAACACTGTGGGAAAAGGAGAAATTGCTCGTCACGAGCAATTTCTCCTTTTCCCACAGTGTTTTCTACCCTTCTTGATAACTTTCTGCCATTTTCATCAACTTTAAAATTGTCGTCTGCAAACTCTTTCAATTTGGACCAGTCCAAAATTTGTCGTTTGGGAAATGGTTAATAAAGCTTGGTTGTAGGAGCATTGCTCAAATGAGAGTTTGACACATACTTGATAATCAAATTCAGCAGGGTTGATTTTTTGTTTAAATTTTGTTTTACGCTGCTGTTGAAGGTATCCGAGGTATCAAAGGAATCACCAGTACTGGACTGGGGTATCGTGATGCCTGGCGCAAGGAAACTCCAACATGGGCGTAGCTAGTGTCACCAGCGTGGATCGTATATGGCAACGCGTTTTAAAAATGCAACGCAAATACCATGCTGCCACAAAAGAATAAAAACACGAAAAACCTTACAAAACATTTAATTTATATTTATTAGCTTCATTACACATATATTACTAGCGTAAAGCATATGACACAGTGTATCATTAACAGTGTAAAAAGCACAATGTCTCATTAACAAAATAACGATATAGTACATGTAGATGACCTGCTGGAATATGCGCATGTCAGTTGGCTGCTGTAGTCAATTCCACTTCCTGTGATCTGTCGGTTATAACTGAGTCGTGCTCTGTGAAATGGGGGCTTCATGCACCTCCAAGATGGATGATACCAAGCAAGTCATCAAAGTTCTTTTGGATAACAACCTACTTAATTATGGGACACACTAGTCCTTGGGCATCAAGCACAAAGTTTCGGTCGAGGTCAGCCTGCGCGGACTGCGCAAGCTGACCCGGGTCGATTTTTTTTTTTTTTTTTTTGCAAATTCATTAAGCCCCCTTTTCACAGAGCATGGCTCAAATTTATGCCATGCTTTTGCGGACAGTGTAGATCAAAATCAGACTGCACAGAACGTGCAGTCTGATCTTGGATCTACACTTTCCGATACGGTATTTTCTCTCCGGTGAAGTCGACTTTGAAACGGCAATATTTGGAATTTTACTGTTGATTGGAAAATGTTCCTTTAATTCATTTAGCAGTTTAAGGGTTACGCAGAAAAGCCAACTTTAATTCTAGTTTTAAGGCTAATTTTTCTTCCAGCAACTGTAACTTTGACAGACTCATAATATCTATGAGCCGTGTTCTGACAAAAGGGGGCTTAATGCATCTACGTAATGCATCATCCCAAGCAGGATATCACACAATTAGGGATTCATAAAATCCATTATATCTAACAACCGACTGTATCATCAGCGAGACTGGTCCTTTGACATACAGAAAATTCACCAATAGCGAAAAGTTTCGACCCAGGTCAGCCTGCGCGGACTGCGCAGGCTGACCTGGGCCGATACTTTTCGCAGATGCATGAAGCTCCTTTTTCACAGAACACGGCTCCTATACTTTTGAACAGTACGAATGAAATTTACTTGCATTTTGACTTCGAAATGTTTACTCTTAACTGTTAGTTGGTCTTTAAGATAACTTTATTCATAACATGATATTTTACCCTTTACCACACGATCTCTATTTTTTAACGACCCTATAAGAGAAGGCTTTTGAAAACATCGTGGGAAAAGAAGAAAATGCTGGTAACCAGCATTTTCTCCTTTTCCCATGATGTTTTCTACTATAGCAATGACAGAAATCATCATTTGAGTTACATTTAATTTGTTCCTTTCAATTTTGTCCAGATCAAGATTTTGTCGTTTGGTAAAGAGTAAAGTAGGCAACTGCACTCGAGAACGTCTAGGACCTTGTGTGTTTACATGTATCTGAGACACTAAAATTCACAAAGCATCATCGTCTATTAAAAGCACCAAGACAATTTCGTATCATATTCTATTCTATTCTGTTTAATTCTCTTTCTAGAGTTTTAGCCTCTAAAAAAAAAAAAAATTGTAGCAGATGATCTTTTTAAAATGGTTGGGTATAAAAGATATATGATCAACACCAAACAAGGTAAGCTGGTACCCGCTGTATCTCCCATAACCGTCCGATAGATACGAAGATCAACCACAGGCTACCAGTTTACAAATCAGGGTTTAACATGTGAATATATGTAATGACATTTTTATGAACAAATAAAACTATTAAATTCTACGGCATTCAACATGGTAGTTCCATTTTCAAAAAACGAAAAAGAAAAAACTCATTGATTGTTCCCATACTGAAAAAGCATACATACTATTGCACTAAACTGTGTTAAACATGACTTAACTCTTTTCCAAATAATCCTGTATTTCGAATGACCCCAAAAAACAAGGTTTTTGAAAACATTGTGGGAAAAGGAGAAAAATGCTGGTAACCAGCATTTTCTCCTTTTCATGCAATGTTTTCAAAGATTCTATTTTCTCATGGGGGTTTGTTTGACTAAGGTGAAGTGGACATAAACATTACATAGTCTGACAGGAATGTTTAAGCAAATTAAGGTAATGAAACATTAACAATAATCACTCTCGCATTCATGGAACAAGTTGACTTCCTCGTCCAAAAGAGAAAATTATCTATTGTGCTCTGCTCAAAAGCTTTTTTTTTTGTTGAGCCCAGTAGGGCAGTCAGTAGTATAAAGGACTTAAAACCACTCGGTTGCTGATTCAAATCTCCAGCTCTGCCAATTTCTTCCATAGGATTGATGACAGTCATTCCTCTCTCTGCCACGATCATTGTTTCTACGTAGTTTCTGTAAGAAAGCAGCCAGCGGCTTGGGAAGAATATTGTGTGAAGTAATGGTAAAAAAAAACTCCAGGAGAACATGGATATTTGCACTGGCTGCCAAGATATGAGTGAAGTAATGTTGAAAATGGTGTTAAACACCATATATACAAATACACATACAAAAGTTTTTTAACCCTTTACCACACAACAAAATTTTAGTTGTCCAAATTGAAAGCATTTGCAGACAACAAACTTGATATGGCTCAAAAAGTGAGATCTGTCTGTAAAAGGTCAGAAAACATTGTGGGAAAAGGAGAAAATGCTGGTTACCAGCATAATTTCAAAAGGCCTCTTTCTCAGGGTCGTTAAAACTTGGGATTGTGTGGTAAAGGGTTAAGGCTAATCCAAACTTACAATGGTAAATAAATGCAGTTGATAGTTTTAAGAATTACAGAACACCAATGTTAAGAGGTACAATCAAAAAGTTCTTGGCCAAATAGGCGTAAATTCATTACATTGACCCAAAATCCCAACCCGTTGACAATTTAATGTTATTGAAGATTATAGATTGAGAGAATACAATTTTGGCACTTTTGATTACACCAGGAAGTCACTGTAAAGATGAGAAGGGTGTGTCAAACTGACTCGAGGCATTCTACTCTTACAAGACAATGCACCTACTTATAAGTCTGCAAGTTCCATGGCTGCTGCAACTGAATGCAGCTTCAAATTCCTTCCTCCCCCTCCCCTCCCTCCCATATTCTCCTGATTTAGCCCCTTCCGCCTTCTATCTGTTCCCAAAGCTGAATATTAACCTATGTGTTAGACAATAAGGAAGCAATAAAGGTGTCATAGATGCAGTCAATGAGTACCTGGGAAGACCAGGATAAAGACAATATTTGGAAGGGAAAAGCAAACTAGATCAGTGATGGACAAATTGCATCAAGATTACGGGAGATTATAATGAAAAGTAATAGCCAACTTTTCATTCCTGGGTATTCTGGAGTACAAGAGGCCAAGAACTATTTGATCGTACCTTGTAAGAACAAGAGAACCTCATGCAGAATCCAACTCTTGGCTGCATTTGCTCTTTTGTTGAAAATCATAAATCAAAAAAGGAATATAAGCTTGTCAAAACTATTTAGAGGCACATTTTTGACAGTTCACAACTAGGCTGACTTAATCAAAGAGTAACTATCTTTAGCAGATATTATAAAATGTCAAAGTTTGTGCATGACGTGGACGAAAGGGTTATGACAATACCTCAAAGTTTTCTTTACAACAAGCTAAACTAGTAACAAGATTTATGCACTAATTATTCTTGTGCACTGGAATGCTTTAGATTATAGAAAAATCACTCCCATTATGTATGGTCAATCTACAAAAATTTATCCAAACAATGTAATTTGTCTAAGACAGTACTGTAAACGCAAGAATAGCAAACAGATTTGTTTCCTTTATGTTTAACTCCTTAACTCACGACAAAATTTTAGAGCAGTACAAATTGATAGCAAGTGCAGACAACAAGATAAGTACAACACAAAAATTGAAATTTGTTTTTGGAAGGGTAGAAAATATTGTGGGAAAAAGAGAAAATGCTGGTTACCAGCATTTTCTCTTTATCTTACAATGTTTTCAAAAGGCTTCTTTTTCAGCAATGTTAAAGTCTGGGATTGTGTGGTAAAGTGTTAATGCTGTTTTCAACAGTATCTCAGGTAACAAAGGCATTCTTGGCTTTTCATCATCCAATCGTATGAGCTACATTCATTCAATGCCAGTGGCTGCTTTCCAAAATACAGTGGGTGCATTGCAATCAGAAACTAGCATGAATGACACAAGGGAGAACAAGTAGAGGTGAGACCAATACCTTCTCTCTTTATTTTTTCCCAAACATTACTGTAAGGGCATAAAAAAGCCAATGTGTAAAGTCATGGAATAAGCAAGCATTATAACAAATCTTTGAATAATAAAATAATCTTTTTATCAGACAATAAAAATTTCAGGCTTGTCCAAATTGAAAGCATTTTTGAAAATGACAAAGTCAATGTGGCTGAAATCATAGGATTTGTCATTGAAAGGGTAGAAAACATTGTGAGAATAGGAGAAAATGCTGTTTATGGGCATTTTCTCCTCTTCCCAAAATATTTTCAAAAACATTCTTCAGTTAACCCTTTACCAAACAACATGATTTTTGACTGGTTCAAATTGAAAACATCTGTAGATGACAGATTTAATGTGGCTCAAGTGGTGAAATTTGTTACTAAAAGACTAGAAAACATTGGGGGAAAAGGAGAAAATGCTGGTAACCAGCATTTTCTCCTTTTCCCACAATGTTTTCAAAAGGCTCCTTCCTTCGGGTCATTAAAACTCGGGATTGTGTGGCGAAGGATTAAAACTCAGGATTGTTCGGTAATTAGATATAGGGCTATGTCAGGAAACTCTAATAACCCACTGATGTCACAGAGAGCGGGCAGATATGTAAGCACTTCAAACCTGCCTTGCTGTAGAGCTAGCTTTTACAGCGATGCGGTTTGGTGTCGTTCTCTCCTTGATAGTTCAGCAACATGCATCATGGTTAGTTCCTGGATGGGTGACCAGGCCGTTGCATGTTACAATATTAATACAATGAAAATGACAACAACACAGAAACATAATGATTGTCCAAAGGGATGATATTCACTCATGAGATTTGGTAAGAGTAGGCATCACAAATACACTTGTTCTTTTTAAACCTTCAACAGACTATTGCTCCTTTTCCTGTGACCTGGAAAGGAGTCTTTGGCAGGCACATCACAAGTCATATTTGTAAAGGAGGGTAAGAATGTAAGCTATGCTCTGTGAAAAGGAGGCATAATGCATTTGCAAAGAGTATAAACGCAGGTCAGCCTACGCAGTCAGAGCTCCGTGCAGGCTGACCTGGGTCAAAACGTTTTGCTAATGGTCAATTTTCTACATATCAGAGGACCAATGTACCTAATAATTCAGTTGTTCATTATAAATAAAAAAAAAATAAAGGATCCATCATTATGGGATGACTTGCCAGGTATGATGCACCATGGACATGCATTGATCCCCTTTTCCCAGAGCATGGCTCATTTATCAAACACCCTTTAACCCTTTCCCAAACGATAAATTTTAGTCTGGTCCAAATTGAAAGAGTTTGCAGACGACAATTTTAAATTTAATGAAAATGACAGAAAGTTCTCCAAAAGGGTAGAAAACACTGAGGGAAAAGGAGAAATTGCTCGTTACGAGCAATTTCTCCTTTTCCCACAGTGTTTTCAAAAGACTTGTATTGCAGACATGTAAAAACCAGGGCTTGTTTGGGAAAGGGTTAAATTTCCGAATACATGCCCATGGGTAAAATCAGACAAGACGAAAGTTCTGTGTCTGACAGTGTAAGATACAGTCCCTAATATGGTAAAAAAAACGTATAGTGACGTAACCTGCATGTGGAGTACTTTCAACTTGGTTTCAAATTTGGTTGAGCAAAATATTTTCTTACAATATTCATTCTCCATTCAAGAATAAAGTTACTACCCACTAAACCAGTATTTGTTTCAATTTCTTTCCATCTTTTAACTCTTTACCAAACTACAAAATTTTAGACACATCCAAATTGAAAGCATTTGCAGACGACAAATCAAATGTGAATAAAATGAGGAATTTTGTTCTGTGAGGGTAGAAAACATTCTGGGAATAGGAGAAAATGCTGGTGACCAGCATTTTCTCCTTTTCCCACAATGTTTTCCAACAGCTTCTTTCTCAGGGTTGTTAAAAGCTGTGATTGTATGGTAAAGGGTTAAATAAAATTATAATTAATCACAATATTTAGTTTTTTTTTCAAAGTTGTAGGTATATACACGGAAGATTAAGTAGTAGTAACATTCTTGATGCTTGTATCTACTTCTTGCTGTGGGTAATTCTCCCTTGACCTTTAGTCTTACTAGATATCAAATTTAGCAACACAGCTCTATGCAAATGCAAGCCCCAGAAAAGCCACTACACAGAGCTCCAGATAGAGGGAGTGATTTTGATTTCAAAATTAAAAATATTAATCACTCTCCACTAAACCCCATGTTATGGGTGCTCATTAGAATCGTCTCATCAAGATGATTCTAATGAGTACCCACAACATAGGGTTTGGAAGAGAAATAATGGATTGAGAATACTATTACTCCCTTTTATCTGGAGGTTTACAACATAATATTCTGTCTAGATCAGTCCAAGAATTGCATTAGAAGGAAAGGAATACAGATGGCCACAGACAAACAAACAAAATTAGGTGGAAGACAAAAGGTTAGAGCATATAATGGTAAAAATCAATCCATCACTCCATCAGCTAGTATTGGACCTATCAAACGTTTGAACAAAATGGAAGTACATGTTTCTTTATTGAATCATGAGGAAAACGTTGTTAGAAATAAAGTTAATTGCTTGTAACAAGCAACAACATACTCCTATCCAACCTTATGCTCATAAGCAATTTTATCCTGCTAAATAACTAATATAAAATTTTCAAGCCGATAGTAAAAACCCAAATAATAATATTATTTCAAGCTTATGTATTGGAGAAAAATATCTCCTTATCAGACAGTGTAGATCACAGATCAGACTGCATGTTTTGTACAGTCTGATCTTGATCTACACTGTCCGCAAATGGTCAGTGAGTTGTGCCTAGCAGCCAAAGGGTTAACTCTTTAATAGATGACAAAATTTCGACTTTTCCAAGTAGAAAACATTTGCAGAAGACAAAATAGATATGACTCAAAAATTGAAAGTTGTTTTTGAAAGGATAGAAAACGTGGAAAAAGGAGAAAATGCTGGTTACCAGCATTTTCCCCTTTTCCCACCATGTTTTCAAAAGCCTTCTTTTTCTGGGTTGTTAAACAAGGGATTGTGTGGTACAGGATTAAAGGTTCATTAACCCCTTTACCACACAATCCCGAGTTTTAACGACCCTGAACAAGAAGCCTTTTGAAAACATTGTGGGAAAAGGAGAAAATGCTGGTAATCAGCATTTTCTCCTTTTTCCACCATGTTTTCTACCCTTCCCAAAACAAATTTCAATTTTTCAGTCACATTTAGTATGTCGTCTGCAAATGCTTTCAATTCAGACCAGTCTAAAATTTTTTTGTTTGGTAAAGGGTTAAAGATGTATTTGTATCATAACAGATTAATCCATTGTCAAACCTACAAGTAAAATGCAAAATTTTGAAACACAAATGAATAAATAATGAATGAATAAATAATCTGCTTTGTTATTTCTTATCTACTGTAATTAGGTGGAACCTTAGAACAGGACCCTACAATTTTTTTTTCCCTTTTAACTTTGTGTTGTTAATTCATTTTCCTTTCAATCAAATGCTTCTCCTTTTGGTCACTTCTTCTAGTAAATGGTATGTCACAAAAAAATCTGCATTGGAAAGAATAATTTCTTATGCCACAATGTTTTCAGAAGTTGTCTGTTGCAAGAATTGAGAAAGTCATTTGCAAGCATTTTCTTTGTGTGTCCTTTTAACACAAAATTCCGATTTTTAACAACCCTACGAA
The DNA here is from genome assembly GCA_945859785.2 of Tridacna gigas. Taxonomy (NCBI): domain Eukaryota; kingdom Metazoa; phylum Mollusca; class Bivalvia; order Cardiida; family Cardiidae; genus Tridacna; species Tridacna gigas. The sequence continues at coordinate 610,574 of OX244032.2, read as the reverse complement.
AGAGGCATTTTGAAAACACTATGGGAAAAGGAGAAAAAGCTGGTAACTAGCATTTTTCTCCTTTTTCTCACAATGTTTTCTGTCCTTTTACAGACAAATCTCACCATATGAGCCATATATAATTTGTCATCTGCAAATGCTTTCAATTTCGACAAGTCTTAAATTCTGTTGTGTGGTAAAGACTAAAACTGTGTTTAATGTTGCTCTCAGCATTTTTTCAGTAATATCACATCAACAGCTAATTTATTCATGTGTCTCCTACATTTCATCAGATTTGAGCTAGGTCTCTACAAAGCCTTGCCTAAGGACAATGTAACAAAACTCAGAACCTTGAGTAAGGATCAGACCCAGAACTGCTGGATTACAATCGCAACAATTGAACCACCGAGGCCTCTGCAGGAGATAAAAGAGATAATTAATGTCATGAACCACAAAGCAGTCTCTGTTTAACTCTGTACCACATGATCCCAAGCTTTCACGACCCTGATGGAAAGGGGCGTTTGAAAAACATTGTGGGAAATGGAGAAAATGCTGGTAACCAGCATTTTCTCCTTTTTCCACAATGTTTTCTACCCTTCCAGAAACAAAACTTTCATTTGATTTGTCAGCCGCATATGCATTCAATTTGGACAAGTATAAAATTTTGCTGTGTGGTAAAGAGTTAACTCTCTATCACACATGAAACTTTTAGACTTGTCCAAACTGAAAGTATTTGCAGACGACAATTTTAATGTGGCTCAAATGATGTAATTCATCTTTAATGGGATAGAAAACGTTGTGGGAAAAGGAGAAAATGCTGCTTACCAGCATTTTCTGTTTTTCCCACAATGCTTTTAAAATGCTTCTTTCTCAGGGTATTAAAAACTCTGGATGTGTGGTAAAGGGTTACCTCTCTACCACACAAAAATTTTAGACTTAGCAAAATTGAAAGCATTTACAGACAAAACATTAAACATGGCTGAAATGACCTTGGTTTTGAAAGAGTAGAAAACATTGTGGGAAAAGGAGAAATTGCTGGTTACCAATACTTTCTCCTTTTCCAACATTGTTTTCAAAACTCCTCTCCCCATGGTCATTTAACTCAGGATTGTTTGGCAAAGGGCTAATACATTCTCCACCTGCCTCAATGTCCATCCCATTTTCTAAGAACATTGTTGGTAAATATCAGACTTTGTGTAGGGTATGTCACTGATTGATCCTTGTTGGGGTGCAGTTGGTCTTGAAGATCAGATGTTGGCAATACATCCTGAAAAACAAAAACCCATAGGGTATTTACTTTGATTAACTGTTTACAAAACCACAAAATTTTAGATTGGCAATCGAAAACATTAATTTTGTAGATGACCAATTAAATATTGCTAAAATGGCGAGATTTGTCTTTGATAGGATAGACAACATTGTCACAATGTTTATAAGCCCGGCTTTATTCATAAGGACAGTTTAAGGTATCTTTTTGTGTGAAATGAGATTCAGATGTTTCATAGGTAACTTACATTAACTTGCTGTTTTTAATAAAATTAAAAATATGATCATTATTAGGTACAAATGTTGAGCAAAATGGCGGACATCGATGAGTGAAGATGTTTTAAAATATCCATACGTCAATACTTAACTTCAAAAGGATACACCAATATTCCGTTATTTAAAAAGGGGGATATTAATAATCCAGAATGTTACAGAGGTACTACGCTGGTTAATATAACTGCAAAAATTTTTTCATTAGTTCTAAGAAATAGGTTAAACAACTGGTGTGAAAATAATGGTGTATTTTATGAAAATCAATTTGGATTTCGTAATGGACGTTCCACAGCAGACTCTATTTTTATTCTCCATACTATAATACAGAAAGTTTTATCAAAAAATAAAAAACTTTAGTGTATCTTCATTGAATACAAGAGGGCATATGATACTGTTGGAAGAGACGCTTTAGTCTATAAGCTTATTGAACTGGGTATAAGTTGTAAATTTACAAATATGATAAGATCGATGTACGAAACTGTCCGATCATGTGTAAAATTAACAAACAATACCAAGTTATCTGAATTTTTCAATGTCAGCTTCGGTCTAAAGCAAGGAGAGCCTTTATCGCCAATATTATTTCTTCTTTTCATTAATGATATAACTGAAAATTTAGATTTTAACTCATTGAACGATTCTGACTTAGAATTACTATCAAAACATTTGATTTTATTTGCAGATGATATAGTTCTTTTTACAACTAGTCAAGAGACCCTTCAATCTCAAGTCGATAGTTTATATCAATATTCATGTAAATGGGGTCTTGAAATAAATATTGATAAAACCAAAGTCTGTGTATTTGAAAAAAGAAAATCTTTAAAACAGCAAAATATTTTCATTAATGGAAAAGTAGTTCAATTTGTTGACAGTTTTACATACTTGGGCCTTGTTTTTAATTATACAAGTTCTTTCAATTTAGCTGTAAAAACTTTGAATGACCAAGCTTTAAGAGCATATAATAATCTTTTGAGAATCTTTGATAAAAATCCCCTCGATATTAAGACAAAAATTTCATTGTCTGATTCAATGGTAAAACCAATCTTACTGTATGGTGCAGAGGTGTGGGGTGTATACAATTTTAAGTGTATAGACAATTTACATTTGAGATTTCTACGAAATTTATTGGGAGTTAAAAAACAAACTCCAAATTGTGCCATCTTTGGGGAATTTGGAAGACTACCTCTCTCTGTGACATGTAAGCAGCATGCATTAAAGTTTTGGTGTAAAGTTATGTCCGAAAGTCATTCAAATTTATACGATGCTTATATCGATCAATGTAATTATGTTACTAATGCTTGTTGGGCCAAGAGGGTCAATTCAGTGATTGACTACCTTGGTCTAACAAACGTTAGACTAAGTTTTGATGTAAGTGTCAACAATGCTGCAATTTTGAAAACCAGGTTATATGACCAGTATGTGCAGAGCTGGAATACGTCAATTAATAATTGCAGTAAGCTTAATTATTATTGTAGATTTAAAAATGAATTTATATATGAAAGCTACCTTAACAGTATAACAAACATAAAATTGTTAAAAATATTTGCAAGTTTTAGGTTTAGTTCCCATAAACTAGAAATTGAAACAGGATGATTTACTGGTACACAAAGAGATAATAGACATTGTAGAATTTGCTCTTCGCCAGTTGTTGAGGATGAATATCATTTTTTACTTTGCTGTCCAAAATACCAGCATTTGAGACGAAAACATATTGGATATATACCAAGACCCAATACTAATTATTTTGTTAAATTGATATCATCGTCAAAAATAAAAACTTTGTTTTCTATTTGCAAATATCTTTCAGAAAGTTATTCCATTCGTGACGAATTCATTCAAACTATTGCTGTTCCTTAAACAAATTTCTTTAGTAGTCTTTAAAAACTTTGTACCTTTTTTTGTTTGTTTTTTTGTTTGTTTGAGTTCATTATACTGCTTTTGCATTGGTAATTGTTTGTCTTTGCCATATTCTGTCATTTTGTAAATGGCCATAGACAATTTTTTGTCGATGTTTGCCAATAAAGAATTGTAACTATTAAATATATTGCCCTGTTTATCACTTTTAGCAAAGTTAGTGCCAGTTGTCAACCTACGTGTAGCATAGGTAACAAGTCAATTGACACCTCCCGGTCACACTTCGCTGATTATATGCAGCAGTTTAATTGATGTTTGACACTATTCTAGTGATTTTCACGCCTTTAAAATGATTATCTTTTGATATGATTGTTGTTATATATATTTTTTGATGCATCTCTGAAAATTTTTGGGGGTCAAAATGACCCCTTGATCGGCATTTTCTGTATGTCTAAAAAGGGTATTTGAAGATTTTTGTGCGTCAAAACCCGGGTTTACGGGTCTAACTAAAGCCCTGCTTCAAGGTCTTTAAAAGTCTTTAAAAGGGTCAACAAATACGGCGTGAAATTAGTATTCGAACAGGAATCAGATACATGGACAAATATTTGAAGTCTTACAAACGGACAAAATAGTAGACTTTTCCAAATTGATAGCTTTTGCAGAGGACAAATTAAATATGAATTGTAAGATGAGATTTGTTTCATCCACTCTTTACCAAACGACAAAATTTTAGACCAGTCCAAATTGAAAGCTTTAGCAGACGAAAAAATAAATGTCACTCAAAAACTGAAATTTATTTTGGGAAGAGTAGATAACATTGTGGGAAATGGAGAAATTGCTGGTTACCAGCATTTTCTCCTTTTCCTACAAAGTTTTCAAAAGGCTTTTTCCTCAGGGTTGTTAAAAGTCATAATTGTGTGATAAAGGATTATAGGAAAAGGAGAAAATGGTGCTTGCCACAAAAGCCTTTTCTTCAGGGTCATTAAAACATGGGATTGTTTAGTAATAAGCTATGCAAAAGGACAATATTATTTTTTTTCTAATACAGAAAATATTTTTGTAATAGGAGCAATTGCTCCTATTACCAGCATACATGTAGTAACAAAACTATACATCACATACAATTTACCAGATTACTTATTCTCTCAAATGCCTCAATGTAAATCTCATTTTCTGGATACATAAACCAAATGCTTTGTTTCCCACACAGTTTATAAAATATTGTCAACAACATGTTGAATAGTTGGACATGTAAAGAGATTGTACCCTTAGAGTGCCCTTCACAACTACAGTTACCTTTGAAGCAGTCTGATCTTTGATCAACACTCTCTGCTTCCCTAAAACACTACTGACAACAGCAACCATGAAACTGCGATTATTTGAACTTTTTTTCTGGACTTAATTAAAATGTCTGTTCAGTTTCTTTAGCCCACCAGGGGATTAATAAATCTGCCTACCTGGAATTGTGATATAAAGTCAAGCAGTCTGAGGGACAGTTGTCGACTTGATTGCAGAAGCTCTTGTAGGCTGGAAAAGAAGATTTGATTCATACAGTTCTAAGGTAAGTGGCTTTTTGAAGTAAATAAAGTTTTATGAACATAACAGTGAACAATAAAGGTAGCCAGCGCCTTTCAAAAAAATACTTTGATTTAAACATGTTCAAAATGAAGCCTATTTAACAATGCAGGGCATTAGGTCTCCCCATGAAATTCCATTTCATGCTATATTGTGACCAGTCTCATGTCAGAAACTATAGATTCCTTAAACTCAACTGTTGCCTGAAACTGGACTTCACATTATACGGGATTCTTTAAGTGAGAGTGGTGTAACTGGGCCTTACTTTTTCATGATAGCAATGAAGACACTGCAAAAATTACAGGGAATAATATTTACAGCTCTTCCCTTGAAGCAAAAGTTCATGGCAGACTTCATGGTAAGGTATCTAGTACCAGAGGAAATGTGGTTTCAGCAAGATGGTACAACACCACACACACCCTATAGTATACTGAAGTGATTGACAGGATTCCCTTTCATGCACTTATGTGCATGATTCACGCACTTAATTGAATAATCACGCACAAAAATATGAAGTGAAACATGCATCTACGCACAGGTTTCTGGGCTCACGCTGTCGATCACTACGGGTGCTAGCTGGGACAAGTTAGAAAAAATGCATCCAAAACAGCATGACTCCTGAATCTGCTGGCAACAAGTAATGTCTCTACATGGTATTTAAAAGATCTAGACTCTTACATGTATACAATAGGTATCAAGCATGGAAGTAACTGTTTATCACCGCTAATCAAGCTATTAATTAACTCTTTACCACACAATCCCAACTTTTAACAACTCTGTGAAAGAAGCGTTCTGAAAACCTTGTGGGAAAAGGAGAAAATGCTGGTTACTAGCATTTTCTCCTTTTCCCACAATGTTTTCTACGCTTCCCAAAACAAATTTCAATTTTTAAATCATATTTATTTTGTCGTCTGCAAAGGCTTTCAATTTAGACCAGTCTAAAATTTTTTTGTTTGGTCAAGAGTTAAGGGCACTCCGAGAATTTCGCTTGCACTCCCAACTTGTCCTCTAGGGAGTGCATGCACTCCCAGAAAAAAGATGTGAGTGGGAACACTGGTTGGAAAGGGTGATCTTGAAAAAAGAGTGAATGTGACTTCCTCGCTCGCCAGACATAAGCCCATTGGAATTTTATCTGTGAGGTTTTCTCAAGGACAATGTGCATAAAGTTCAGCCTCAGACAACTGATGAGCTTAACCCTTAACCCGACAAAATTTTACCCTTGTCCAAATTGAAAGCATTTGCAGACGACAATTTCAATGTGGCTCAAATGGTGCAATTTTCTTTTGATAGGGTAGAAAACATTGTGGGAAAAGGAGAAAATGCTGGTATTTTCTCCTTTTCCAACAATGTTTTCATAAGGCCTCTTTCCCAGGGGCATTAAAAGGCAGCATTGTACGGTAAACCGTTAAGGCATCAATATTCCCAGCGATGAGACTGGTCATAGCCTAGGAGTGCAGATCGATGAAAGTGAATTTTATGGGGAGACTGAATGCCCTGCCATGTCAAAATGGATGTCATTTGAAAATAATTATGTTGTAAATCAATGCATTTTTTTAAAGACGCTGGCGGCCTTAATAGTGCAACTCTACCCGACATGCTGTGCTTGTCATACAGCTCTATTTCTAAATTATCAACTGAAATAGATTAAATTGTATTATCTTTAAAAACAACATACCATAGGTGTATTTGAAAGTGTAACATGTATTATGAAACACTTTGTAGGAGACACAAAATGTTCCAGTTTCAGGATGTTTGTTTGTTAATTTTTGTTTCTTTGTTTGTTTGTAGAGTGGCTGTTTTTAACATTCTTTCAGTTAAATGGCAATTGCCAGTGCACCTATCTATGCTTACCTGAGTTTACCAGTACTTCACACAATAGTCTTCACAAGCTACTTGCTACTTTCTCACATAACTGTTGTTGGAACAATTATCAGCAGCAGATTTGAACAAGCAACCCCTTCATTTCTAGCCCAACACATTACCAATAGAGCTACAAGGCTCAGCTAAAATTTCAAAACTATTTGCTCAAAACATTTAACAAAATATCCTGGTAGATCCGAGATCACACTGAACCATTAATAAGGTCTTTTTAGGCAATGTTATCCAGGTAATTCAAGAAACACAAATTGTATTTCTTTCCCAAACACTTCTCCTATAAGGTCACTTACTGACTTTGTATGGTGTTAACTATTTACCACACAATACAGAATTTTAATGACCCTGAGGAAATAGCATTTTGAAAACATTGCAGGCAACTAGGATTTTCTTCTTTTCCACAATTTTTTTTTTTTCTATCATTTCTAAGACAAAAATCATCTGTTGAGCTAATTTTGATTTAGTTCTTTCTGTACAATTTTGTTGTTTGATATAGAGTAAAACCTGTACTACAATATCACAAGTTTAAAAAAAGGCTACTGAAAACATTGTGGGAAAAGGAGAAAGTGATGGTCCCAGCATTTTCTCCATTTCCCACAATTTTTTTTTTTGCAGATGATTTTTGTCTTAGAAATGATAGAAAAAAAATTGTGGAAAGGAAGAAAATGCTAGTTGTACAGATAGAACGAAATCAAATTTAGCTCAAAAGATGATTCCCAGCAGTTTCTCCATTTCCAAGAATGTTTTCTTTCCTTCAAAAAAAGAAAAGTTCAGTTTTTGATTAACATTTACTTTGACGTTGGCAAATGCTTGCAGTTTGGACAAGTCTAAAATTTTGTCATTTGGTCAAGAGATAACTCGTCCCATTTCTAAGATTTACCTTACCTTTTGCTATTAAATAATCCTTCATTCATGATTCTATCACATACATCTTTATTAATGCTGGGTTCAAACAACGGAATTCCAAAGTAACAATCCAGTAAACACCACTCCTCCTCTACCAGCGTTTCCTCTTCGGACTCAAGTAAATCTAGCTCTTCAGGCTTATTCTGGTTTTCAAACAACTCTCCCTTATCAGAATTATTCAAGTCTAGAAGATCTATCTCATTTGCCAACATATCCGCAGACTTTTTGTCTTTCAAGCCATTTATAGGCTCATCCATTAGATTGCCAACACTGTCCGAGGAATGGATACTTCCAGTTACGCTACCTCCAGGGTGGGAGCAATTCATGTTGAAGTTGGGCTCATCTTCGTCCTCCTCCTCGTGTTTCCAGATAGTTTTTGACTCACGACCCGTATTTAATAACGTAACATAGCCACACAAATGGTCCATATCGATATTCTGTTTTAACTTATGTATTGCACTGTGATTACAAAAGTTCTTTTTCGCAAAGGAACCTGTATAAATAAAGAATGAAAGCGACAAATCATATTCTTTTAACCCTTTACCACACAATCCCCAGTTTTAACGACCCTAAGAAAGTGGCCTTTTAAAAACATTGTGGGAAAAGGAGAAAATGCTGGTAACCAGCATTTTCTCCTTTACCTACAATGTTTTCTACCTTGTGGGACAGCCTGAACTCATTTATACGAATCTTAAATTTGTTGTCTGCAGATATTATGAATTTGGAAGGGTCTAAAACTTTCTGTGTGGGAAAGGGTTACGTAAAGAAGCCCTCTTTGGTATTAAATTCCTTGTACTTCAGAATTAAAAATAAAATCTGTATAATACAGTATTATAGACCTGCAGAACACCACAATCAAAATCATTGGGGCAGTAGGAGAAATGGCTTGCAGTGAGCATTTTCTCTGCAACCTAAATTTGTTATTCTCATTAAAATATTTTCCCACATTTTACAATGATGTTTTCAACGTTGTATGTTGCAAATTTTGTTCCATGGGGAAATGAGTTATGAACTGGACTTTTTTCCTCTGTCAGTGAAACAAAATACATCAGCCATACTCTGTGAAAAGTGGGCTTAATGCATCTGCAAAAAGTTTCGACCCAGGTCAGCCCGCACAGTCTGCGCAGGCTGACCTGAGCCAATACTTTTTGCTGTTGGTCAATTTTCTCCATGTCAAAGGACCAGCGTACCCTCTGACTAAGTCGATTGTTGGACAAAATAATTTTAGGATCTATGATCAATGTAATGACTTGCTTTGTGTCATGCATCTCGGAGATGCATTAAGCCCCCTTTTTGCAAGAGCATGGCTTATATGTAAAACATTAATTTCAAATTCAAAATTGTTTTAGGCCACAATATGACAAAATCTCAAACTGCAGATCAAGGATGAGACTACACTCTCTATAAATCTAAATTCATAAATGAATTCATATGAGGGAAAAAGTTGGATTATTCTCAACTCTTTACCTAACAACAAAAGTCTGGACTTTTCCAAATTCAAAGCCTTTACAGACAACAAAATAAATGTGGTACAACTGATGGAATTTGGAAGTGAAAGGGGAGAAAACATCGTGGGAAATGGAAAAAATGCCAGTTACCAGCATTTTCTCCTTTTCCGAAATGTTTTCAAAAGCCTTATTCCTCAGGGTTGTTAAAACTCAGGACTGTGTGGTAAAGGGTTCAAGACCCTAAGGAGGAAAGGCTTTGGCCTACAAGAAGTGATGGCTAAGCTCACTACCAAACAATCACATGTTATAACAACCCTGAGACAGCTTTCAAAAACACTGTGAGGAAAAGAAGAAAATACTAGTAACCATTGTTTCCATCTCCCACACTGTTTTCTACCCTTTCTACCCTTTCAAAGACACGTATTTCATGCCACACATCATTTGCTGGCTGAAAATGCTTTCAATATGGACCAGTCTAAAATTTTGTCGTCCAGTAAAAGATTAAGCTAAGATGTTTTTATTTCAAGCATATAATATGTCTGACTCACCGGAATTTTTATCAAGCGGGAATGGCACATGAACAGTTTTTCCTTCTGATTGCCAACCATGGGCCTGAATGATGAAGAAAAGAAAAAAGAAAAATAACGTAAAAGTTTTTTGGAGTAATGTATTCAATGACAGTTTTTTATATCAGTAACTTATCTTTCTTTCCCACCACAGTAATGTAGGCACTCTATCAAAGTATACTTTCTCTGTCTTAACCCTTTACCACACAATCCCGACTTTTAATGACCCTAAGAAAGAAGCCTTTTGAAAACATTGTGGGAAAAGGAGAAAATGCTAATAACCAGCATTTTCTCCTTTTCCCACAATGTTTTTCACTTGTTCAAGGGAAAATGCTATCATCTGAAAAACATTTGAATTGTCATATGTTAATTCCTCCAGTATGGATGAGTTCAAAATTTTGCTGTGTGGTAAGGGGTTAACTCTTTAACAAACGACAAATTTTTGGACTGGACCAAATTCAAAGCATTTGCAGACGACAAATTAAATGTTGCTAAAATGATGATTTCTGTCTTTGACGGGGTAGAAAAACATTATGGGAAAGGGAGAAAATGCCGTTTACCAGCATTTTCTCCTTTTCCTACAATGTTTTCAAAAGCCCTTTTCTTCAGGGTCATTAAAACTCGGGATTGTGTGGTAAAGGGTTAATCTTTAAACACCATTCCAAAAGAGAAAGCAAAACCTATCAACAGATGGTTAATTTATAACAAAGCATCAATTTCATTTCATTTACCATGTTACCATACTGTTAAAACCTTTCCACTAAACTATATCTGTGAACAATAAAACTATCTTATCACAGTCAGTCATGATTTCAACTTACCTGCACAAACACAGCTGAATGTGAGAGGGCATCATTCAAGGTCAACAAGATATTGGAGGTTGCTATGACACCAGGGTCATGACCCCAGGTCGTGACTAGAAGACGATCATATTCCAGGAAAATCTTTGGCAGTCTGCGTAACTTGGTCCCCTTAACAAGTAACAGCGAGGCTGGACCACAACCAGTCAAGTTATACATATATAACTTAAACCAGACTGAATTGACCTGGAAATTAAACATGATATACATAGTTAATAATTGTTCTAAGGATCAACTGACTGATACATGTCAACCATGCTCTGTAAAAAGGGGGCGTAATGCACCTGCAAAAAGTACTGACCAATGTCAGCAATCTGCGTAGGCCGACATGGGTTAAAACATTTTGCAATTGGTAAATTTTCTGCATGTCCAAAGACCACTCTTCCTCCAGAATCAGTCAATTGTTAAACTGAATGGATTTTATGGACCCCTAATTATGTGATGACTTGCTGAATGGTGCATCATGGGGACACATTAAGCCCCCTTTTGCCAGAGCTTGGCTCATGTATAATATTTGATCACTAATTGTGTCTTATTTTGGTACTTCACATAATTATGTGAATTTACAACAACATTTTTTGCTGTTTACCTTTTGCATCTACGGAGTGAATTTACAGCCTTTAACTCTTGTAGCACAAAGCCTTGATTTACTACCTTATGCAGACAGTGTAGACCAAGTCTGATCCTGGATCAACACTATCTGTTTATTTGCCAGGTATTTTGAGAAAAACAGCTTTGACATTGCAATACATGTGTATGCATCTTTGGTTCTGACTGGGAACATCCATTTCATCTATTTAGCACTATTTGGTTTAATTTTTCTCATAGTAACTTTTGAAGATAGATGTTGAGATAATTTTTCACTGAGAAATTTCTGGTCAACATTGCAACATGAAAAACAGATACCCTACCTCTGGTATAGATGGTCCTAGATGCTGTGGGGTACAACTTGATACAGGCTGGATCTCGTAACTCAATGGTGCCATTGATACCAACAAACTAGAAGTACAATTGTCATGCATCTCAAAAAAAAAAAAATATATTTAGATGATGAAATGTTTTCAAAAAAATAGCACCTCATGAAGTATTTTTCCAGAAGACCAGTTTAAACAATTAAAACTAGAACTGTTGCAAAGTGCAAAAATATCCCCCACCAGCACCTTGTCATAGAAGCAGCAGAGTCAGTGAACGGAAATGATTTTCAAAACAAAGATCACCTGCGATCTTGACCTTTGACCCAAAAACCGTAGGGAACCTCCTTGGGTCATGAGCAACACTTGTATAAAGTTTCAGGGTCCTAGGCCAAAAAGCTGCTGAGTAAGAGAGTGGAAACAATTTTCAGACAAAGTTCACCTGTGACCTTGATCTTTGACCAATATCACCCAAAAACATTAGGGCGCCTCCTTGGGTCATGAGCAACACTTGTATAAAGGTTCAGGGTCCTAGGGCAAACAGCTATTGGGTTACAGCATGAAAGCAATTTTCAAACAAAGTTCACCTGTGACCTTGACCTTTGACCCATTTAACCAAAAAACAAAAGGGCACCTCCTAGGGTCATGAGCAACACTTGTATAAAGTTTCAGAGTCCTAGGTAAAAGGACTTTTGAGTTAGAGAATGGAAACAAAAACAAAATAGACAGATGGACGGACAGACAGACATTGTGAAACCAGATTACCCCCCCTCTACTTTGTAGGTAGGTGGGGGTATAATTAATGACTTATATGTATGAGCTGTGCTCTGGCAAACGGGCATCTCTGTGATGCTTTATACCATGCAAGTCTTCACCAAATTAATACAGATCCATACAGACCGTTTTGTCTCACAACAGACTGGATCATGCGGTAGTACAGTCCTTGGACATAAATAAAATTTACCAATAGCAAAAAAGTTTTGACCCATGTCAGCCTGCACTGACTGCGCAGACTGACATGGGTTGATACATTCTGCAAATGCATTAAAACCCCTTTTCACATATGTATGCATGCATCATGTCTTGACTCACATTAATTATTCGTATTTTTCAGTATTTTATGATAATTTCAGAAATGTCTACTACAAATTTTCCTCAGGCCACAGTAAGTTCACCCATCTCTTACGCAACTAGGGTCATTTATTTAATTGTGTCACTGGGTGTTTATGAGACACATTATATTAAATGCATATATTTTGTTTGTTTCATCCCTTCAAAATATTCTCCGTTGACAGAAATAAACTTTTCAAGTCTGGAAATCCAGTCTGTGAATACTGCAAAATAGGTTTTTCTGGGAATACCCTGCAGGCACTGAAAAATTGCATTTCCTAGGGCACTTTCAGAGTAATACAGACACCCAGAGAGAGTTTTCTGCAATAAAGGAAAGAGAAAAAAGTCACATGGGCTGAGGTCGAGAGAATGGGGTGGGTGTGGAAGCTGTACCACCTTTTCCATTTCCAGGAAATTCTGAACAATTGCAGACTTGTGAGCAGCTGCATTATCATGAATAAGGCACACGCCTCTTAATCTGGTTTTAGTAATATAGCCAGTGTATATGACTGCACCTACTTTAACTTTCAATAGGTTTTGAAAGAATGAACCTATTACAACAAAATGTCGTGCTAGTATTCAGAACAACTTTCTTACAAAAATACTGTTATTTCCTTGTGATACATATGGTCATGCCACAAGGCCCATTAGTGACACAATTAAATGAATAACCCTCGTATGTTTTAATCTCTTAGAAATCCTTAACTATAAGATGAATTAGTCTTCCTTCGAATCTCTTTGTAGTCTGTTTGCAAAATATATCTACAATATTTACAATTTGAACTGAAACTTATGTTACAAGATTAAGCCCTATTTTTAACACTAGCAACTTTTATTACAAATACTAGTATCTATGCTGATAGATCCTGACACACAGTGTGAGATAAACAGTGTCTGAGACCAATTATTGTACTACCTTTCAATATCTCAAAAACTGTGATTCCAAAAAGACTCTTTCTCCTGTTAAGCTTTCGATTTTCATTTTTGGACAAAATATCTACAACATGGCATTTTTGAAATGAAATTAGATATAACCAGTACTCTGGGGTTTAAAGAGTAGTATCACTGTAGTTCTTCACTAAAACCCATGTTGTGTACCCACAACATAGGTTTTAGTGAAGATATCATGTTTACAAGACTCCAATACAGCCTCTTATCTGGGCCTCTGCATGATCTTCTCACAGAATACAGCCACATTACCTGTAATTCTTATTAAGAACCCTTGCTCTAGTTGATGGATCCAGACTTAAAAGGCTTTCACATCGTATGAGATCAACTGCAGCACCATTCTCCATATCTGAACACAAGTTTTTATTGTAACGTAAAAACCGCACTGTATCTCGAAGTGTTATTGCATGAACAAAGTATCTCCTGGCCTCCCCTTCTGCCTCATAACCAACCTGGTGCATCAAAATGGAAAATAATAATGAATAAGTTTTTACAGACGCGTGAACTAAATGCAAAACTGTCTTCAACGATAATACAAGCAGGGGCTATATGCCCCACTTATTCTCTATTTAATTCTGATAACTGACATTTACCTCTCCCTAGTCAGTGATCCGTTGATCATTATGGTTCTGAATGATAAAATAATACCTACTGGGAAAGCAAAAAAATATTTGTAACAAAGCAATCACTTCTTTTCACATAATGTTTTTACAAACTGTGTACTGCAGGGACATTAACCCTTATCCACACAATCCCGTCTTTTAACGACTCTGAGAAAGGAGCCTATTCAAAACATTGTGGGAAAAGGAGAGAATGCTGGTAACCAGCATTTTCTCCTTTTTCCTCTCGGTTTTTCTACCGTTCCCAAAACAAATTTCAATTTTTAAGTCACATTCATTTTGTTGTCTGCAAATGCTGTCAATTTGGACACGTCTAAAATTTTGCCATTTGGTAAAGAGTTAAAATCATTGAATGCTAACAGTTTACTTGTTCTGTTTGTAGGAAATAGAATCTTACCTTTTCCAGCTCTGACAGAAAGCTATCTAGGGATTCATCACTCAGTTTTCCGACCTCAAACATTGTCACTGCATGTGTTTTCAAACCCTGATAATTGAAAGGGGAAAAAAATACAACAATAAAGAGACATATTTTTCAGAATAAACATCAGAATGAGAAAGTTCTCTGATTGAAGCAATGTTTTTGAATGTGTTTATATTATCAAACTTTCAATTTATGTTGAACAATCTTCCACCACTTTGATGCTCTTAGTCATTAGTAGCAAATCTGTTTAACCCTTCACTGCACAATTTTGACTTTTAATCACCTAAGAAAGAAGGCTTTTGAAAACATTGTAAGAAAAGGAGAATGCTGGTAACTGGCATTTTCTCCTTTTTCCCACAATGTTTTCTACCTATTTAGGTAAAAGACTGTCATATGAAGAAAACATTTGAACTGTTCTTCTTTAAATGCCTTAAATATGGATGAATGTAAAATTTTGCTATGTGGTAAACAGTTAACCCTTAACCAAACAACAAACTTTGGACTGGACCAAACTGACAGTAGATGACAAAGTAAATGTAGCAAGTTATGATTTCTGTCTTTCATACGGTGGAAAACATTGTGGGAAAAGGAGAAAATGCTGGTAACCAGCATTTTCTCCTTTTCCAACATTGTTTTCAAAAGGCTTCTTCCTCAGAGTTTTTAAAACACGGGATTAGTAAATATGGTAAAGATTTAACAGAAAATCTGTACTTACAGGTGACAAGTTTCCCATCATAAGGAAAGCCGTTAATGTGGAATCAAACAAAAATGCAATCCTCTTTACAGCACCAACTTGACTACTGTCTGAAATACAGATGTAAAAACAACATTCTAAATACCGGAAATGATTTCCTCATTTTCACCACCGACTAGACAAGTTTTTGTATGTTTGTTTGTGTGGTGTTAAACCCTTTTCAACATTATTTCAGTTATATTGCAGCAGCGCTATTCAAATAATCAAGCTACCAGACACAGCTAACTTGACCAATGTCCAACAAGACACAACAAAATTCAAATTCCTATCAATTCCAAAGAGTTTTAAATATTCAATGTTCAATCTTTATTAAAATAATAAAAAAAAGCCTCATATTTCAGTAGTTTTTACTTTGATACTAGTATAAGACAATTTGTACGTTTATGGAGATCTATACTTCCTGTAGTGTTACAATGTTAACCTTAGATACCTTGCAAAAAATATGCTGCTTTTGGCTATCATACTACCAAAGATCAGACTATACAGTACGTGATCAGACCTTCGATCTACTCTGTCAAAAGTATCACACCATATTGCAAAATAGTCTTGCAATTTCTGGGTGGTAACAAACCGAAGGAAGAAATCTTTTGAAAATTATGTTGTACACGAGCACTGAATGGGGGTACCAACACTTGGCTGCATGTACTTTTTTGTGAATATTCTGTCAGAAAAGGGGTATAACAGTGTCAAAATGTGTTGAGAGTTACCTGCCCTTCAGCTATGGGTTCCTCTTTAACACTTTACCAAATGACAAAATTTTGCAATGGACCAAATTGAAAGCATTTGCGGATGACAAATTAAATGATGCTAAAATGATGATTTCAGCCTATGATAGGTTAGAAAACATTGTGGGAAATGGAGAAAATGCTGCTTACCAGCATTTTCTCCTTTTCCCACAATGTTTTCAAAAGGCTTCCATTTCAGGGTCATAAAAAGTTTGAATTGTGTGGTAAAGGGTTAAAGTTAAACTGTAAAATCGAAATATGAAGTAAATACCTTTGACAGACATGAGACAATACATATGACAATGACGATGACCCAGACGACGAACTGGCTACACAATACCTTGTTTTCTTTGAATAAGGAAATCTCATCATCAGCATTTTTCTCCTTTTTTCCACAATGTTTTCATTCTTTGAAAGACAAGTCCCATGACTCAAGCCATAGTGAATGGCATCTGCAAATGTTCTCAATATAAACAAGTCTTGATATTTGTCATCTAATGAAGAGTTAACCCTTTACCACACAATCCCTGGTTTTAACGACCCTGAGGAAGAAGCCTTTTGAAAACATTGTGGGAAAATGAGAAAATGCTAGTAACCAACATTTTCTCCTCTTCCCACAATGTTTTCTACCCTATCAAAGACTGTCGCCTGCAAATGCTTTCCATTTGGAAATGTCTACATTTTTATTGTCTGGTAAAGAATTAAGCAGAGGGTCCTTACCCATTGTTGTGTCTAGGTCCACTAGATCTGACACTTCAGGTGTTTTACTAACTGGAGACGGGCTGGGTGGTACCTCATTTACATCTGACAGCTCCTCTCCCCAGTCAATGATCAACTGATCTTGACTTACTCTGCAATGTTGTTAGAATTGTTTTGATACTTTCACAAATTTACAACAAAACATTGACAAGAGAAGGACTGGGTAAAGCTTCATGAACATTTAACATATCTTGTCCTAGTCTATCGTCACCTGGGCCTGTATTCACCAATCACTCTTAATAACATTCTATAACTTTCAAGAATTTTCTACATTTAATAGTAACACAATTTCTAATTGGCTAAACCAAATGGTTTAGCCAATCAGAAATTGTGCTACTTTCTACATCTAGAATATAACTCAGAATGTAATTTAGACTGGTTAGTGAATATGGGCCATAATATTGGTTCACCCTGACACACTATCAAAATTCTCTTGACAGCCACACACAATGACACAGAAGGTAACATATTTACACTGCACTGATGTGGCTTACTCCCTCAAACATGCCTTTTTATCCTTGTTTCAACTCTTTATGATTTGTAATAACAGTATACTGTTAAAAGCATAAATGTAAATTGTTCTTAAAATTCTCTCAACATCCTTATCATAATCCTTGCATACAAGAGCTACATTAATTTTATCTATCCTGCACAAATGTGGCACATCCCCTACAATAATTTGTTTCCTTCTTTTCAAGTCTCGTAATCTTTAATTCCAAAGAAACCAACAAATTTTTGCTTTAATATGAAAATATATTCTACATTACTTCTTGTTGAAAAATTATGTGCTTCTTTGTTATCTGCAGTGGTTACTTGTTGAAAATGCAATGATTGGGACATGTATTGATGTAAATAACTAGATGAAAATCCTATTCCATTGCCTTGACTCATCTCCAGTTAAAGTTGTGAAGTAAAGAAAATTTCTATGGTGTTCCATAACTCCTACTATTAAGTTTCAGTCAAA
Organism: Tridacna gigas; assembly: GCA_945859785.2. Taxonomy (NCBI): domain Eukaryota; kingdom Metazoa; phylum Mollusca; class Bivalvia; order Cardiida; family Cardiidae; genus Tridacna; species Tridacna gigas. Next base: position 592,763 of record OX244032.2, on the reverse strand, counting down.
TCCACATTATTTACTTGAGAGGAATATGGCAGTTACAATTTCAAGTCCCACACAGTAACTAGGGTTGCTTTTGAATTGTGGCTGTCATGCAAGGCTATCATTGGCATCCAGCCATGGCAACACGATTTTTCCCACTGAAAACCACAATTCAGATAAATCAAGCAAGTCACACACACAAAAAAGCTCTCAAAATTTGTCCTTCTAGAGATATCCTAGCAGCAACTGTAGAACCCTTATCACAAATAGGGCTAAACCTACTGTTATGCTCTCCCACTATTGGTGCCTTCAGCATGGGGGGGGGGACATCTTTGGCATTCAGTGATTCAGTGGCCATAATCTTTCCACAGCAATGATAACCATATCATGATACTCACTTTTTTGAAACTGGTTTGACATCTTTCCAGGATGGATGCATCTCCTCTTCATTAGCATCTGTACCCTTCTTCTTGGCAAATCCAAGTCTACAGTACATGGATACTGCCATCTGTATTTACAAAATTCATTCATAGATGAAAAAAGTAGTATTTCATACAATGACAATGGTAAATGTATTTCAAGCAAGATTTCTACAATAAGTAAGCAGCTCTTTGGGAAAAGGAGGCATCATGCTTCTTTGTAATGCATTTCTATACCAGGCAAGTAGTCCTAGTACATAGACCAACGTTGTAACACATCTCTATACCAAGCAAGTAGTCCTAGTATATAGACCAATGTTGTAACGCATCTCTATATCAAGCAAGTAGTCCTAGTATATAGACCAATGTTGTAACGCATCTCTATACCAAGCAAGTAGTCCTAGTATATAGACCAATGTTGTAACGCATCTCTATACCAAGCAAGTAGTCCTAGTATATAGACCAATGTTGTAACGCATCTCTATATCAAGCAAGTAGTCCTAGTACATAGACCAATGTTGTAACGCATCTCTATACCAAGCAAGTAGTCCTAGTACATAGACCAATGTTGTAACGCATCTCTATACCAAGCAAGTAGTCCTAGTACATAGACCAATGTTGTCTAAAACTGGCTGAGTCATGTCAGCGTCATTAAAATGGTCTACTGACATGCAGAAAATTTACCCATTGCAAAAAGTTTCGACCCAGGTAAGCCTGCAGCGACTATGCAGGCTGACATGGGTGGATACTTTTTGCAGATGCATTAAAAAAAAAAAAAAAAAAACCACGCTTTTATAGAGGATAACCCAAATATATTTATGCCCCCTCTTAAGTGCCTGGTCAAAAACATAATCATTATACTTTCAATAACATAGACATACAACCTCACTGTGGCCTTGCCCTTCTACCAAGATCAAAATGGGCATTTAGATGGATATTTAAACACCAATGTATATATCTGTATAGGTTAGAATAATAAAGGTTAAAGCAGTTTCTTTGTACTGTAAAGAGCTGGCTGCTATAAAAGAAGACCAACAAAAATACTGATAGACAGACCAACATGAAAAGAGGAACAAACATTCCTCTTTAAAATGAGGGGCATAAATGCATGTGTCTGGTGAAAACTGTTATACTAAACCTATTTGATATATGTTCTACAGCACCAATCTTCGAAATCAAAATCATATATCTTAACCCTTTGGCTGCTTAGCTGGACTCAAGGCCCTATTGCGGAAATTGTAGATCAAGATCAGACTGCACATTCTGTGATCTTAGATCTACACTGTCCGATAAGGAGATACCTTTCCCCCCCAAAATAACTTTCATATAGCAAAATTTGCGTTTTTACTATCGGCTTGAAAATGTCGTTTTACGTTTTTTAGAAGGATAAGGTCAAGACATTAGCTTAATTCTTTTTTTACTCTTGTAACTTTCAGTTACATTTATCACAAATGATGATGTGGAAGACACAAAGAAAACCACACATGCCTTAACTCATTACCACAAAAAATACAATTTCGGACTTGTCTAAGTTCACAGCTTTGCAGGTGACAAGTCAAACACATCTCAGATTTTTGGATTTTTCTGTGAAAGGATAGAAAACATTGTGCCAAAAGGAGAAAATGCCAGTTACCAGCATTTTCTCCTTTTCCCAGAATATTTTAATAAGCCTTTTCATTCATGGTTGTTAAAACCCTGGATTATTTCATAGAGGGTAAACATCAAATAAATGGTACTGTGCACAAAAATCTCAATGTTCAAGAGAAGATTATTCTTCAACTCTAAAAGCCAAACATCCGAAAAATTGATTGAGCTTAACCCTGTACCAAAGGATTTCGTTTTAATGACCCATTAGGAAGATGGCTTTTGAAAACATTGTGGGAAAAAGGACATTTTTAACCTTTCAAAAAATAAATCCCAAAATATGAGCCATTTGTAATTTGTTGTCTGCCACTGACTTTTACCCTTTACCAAACAATCATGGGTTTTCACGACCCTGAAAATGAAGCCTTCTGAAAACATTGTAGGAAAAGGAGAAAATGCTGGTAACAGCATTTTCTCCTTTTCCCACAATGTTTTCTACCATTCCCAAAACAAATTTAAATTTTTGGGTCACATTAATTTTGTCGTCTGCAAATAATTTCAATTTGGACAAGTGTAAAATGTTGTCGTTTAGTAAAGAGTTAATGTGAACCAGTCTAAAAAAATTTGTAACCAGGGGTTCGCTGGTTTGAATTCCCAGCTGAGCCAATTTCTTCCTGAGGACTGATGACAGTCAATGTAAAATTTCGTCAATTGGTAAAGAGTAAATAGCTGTACAGACATAGGTTCCAAACACCAACTACAAAAGTAAGAGGAGTTAAAAACAGACATTTACCTATGCACATTTCCAGACTGATGGATAGACTGATTGCAACAGTATACTCCCTCTCTTCCACACACACACACACACACACACACACACACACACACACACACACACACACACACACACACACACACACACACACACACACACACAATGGTTGGCTAGGGTAGAACAAGTATACAAAACAACAGTGAATGACACAACTAAAGTTACACACCTTAACAAGTTGAAGATCTATCTGTAAGACATTGGACAGCTGGAGAATAAAAAAAAGACACACATTTTCAGAAGATTAAGAGTATTTTGAGTATTCTGAATTGAAACAAAGCCACAACAGAGTTATGAAAAGAGAGCTACATACAAGTCAGACTTAACCAAACAATAAAATTTTGGATTAGTGCAAATTGGAAGCATTAGCAGGTGACAAATCAATTGTGGCTCAAATGATTGGATTTGAAATTAAAAAGGTAGAAAACATCATGGGAAAAGGAGAAAATGCTGGTAACACTATTTTTGTAATAAAAAATGTATCATTCTATTTATTTGAATACCATCCCACATAATCAACACTTGATATTGATCATGAGATATTCCCATTAACCTTCGTGAAATTCTCGTGCAAAATCTAAAAATACAGTATAATAGTCCATTAACCCTTTACCACACAATCCCGACTTTTAACGACCCCGAGAAAGAAGCCTTTTGAAAACATTGTGCTGGTAACCAGCATTTTCTCCTTTTTCCACAGTGTTTTCTACCTTTTCCAAAACAAATTTTAATGTTTCAGTCAGATTGATATTGTCGTCTGCAAATGCTTTGGATTTGGACAAGTCTAAAATTTTGTCATTTGGTAAAGAGTTAAAGAAATGTCACTGAGACTTTTTTTTTTCTTACATTTGTCTTTCTTCTTTATGAATGAGTTGCCAGCGACTGCCTGACTACATTCAGTGCTTTTTTTGAAGTTTGGAGAGATTATAAAAATCTAAATTGCCTCCTTTAAGATAACTCACCTCAGACACTGTTGTATGTTCATCTATGGATACAAAAATCTTGTACAAAAGGGTCTCAAAGTAATCTCCAAGAACTCTGTTCATCACAAAATTTTCTAAAGGTGGAACTGAAAGTAAAACCTAATACTTCTTAACTCTGTCCAAAACAAAAAATTACTGACTCTTCCATAATATTTACATCCACAATATTTTCATAAGCCTTCTTCCACAGGCTTGTCAAATCTTTAGATTGTTTGGTAAAGGGTTAACCCTATGAATAGCGAGGACAATTTTAGCTGCTTTTCAGACATCAATGTGGGTAAAAATTAGTTAACCCTTATCCTGCTAGATAACTTAATGGAAACTTTCAAGGTGATGGTAAAAACCAAAATGTTGGTATTTCGAAGTTATGGAGGTTGGGGAAACATCTCCTTATTGGACAGTGTAGATCCAAGATCAGACAGCACATTCTGTGCAGCCTGATCTTGATCTACACTGTCCGCAAAAGGTCTGTGAGTTGCAAAAGGTCTGTGAGTCACGATCAGGGTTAATAGAGAATGACTAACACTGCCTCGCTTCTTGTGAGGTATTCACTTGCACGGCATGAATTAGATGTAGTGAAGAGAACAAGTCTAATGACAATAGACTGAGTTTGGTGGTACTAAGCCAGCCCATTGATTTGATTGAATGGTGGATTACAATGCTTTCAACATTATTTCAGTCATATCACAGTAACAGCTGCCTTATGCGTGTACGTCCTGGGTTTCATCAGCACTGGGCTATTGCTCTATAAGATACTCCCATAACAAATGCAGTGCTTCCAGTGAGGCTGGAACCCAGCATCTCTAGGTTATGAGCACTACATTTTACTACTGAGCCATGCAGGACACCCCCCCCCTGCCCATGAGTGGTAAACATGATACTGAAAGAAGTTCATGTTAAAATGACAAAATTAAAACTCATTTAGATCAAAAGCATACATAAAGAACAAACTAAATGTGGCTCAATGGATAGTTTCTGTCATCAGAAGAGCTGGAAACTTTTTAGAAAAAAGAAGAAAATACTAGGAACCAGCATTTTCTCCTTTTTCCATGATGTTTTCAAAAGGCTTCTTCTCCGAAGTTGTAAAATTATGGGATTGTTTGGCAAAGGTTCAACTCCTTACCAAACAACAAAATTTTGAGCTGGTCCATATTGAAAGTATTTGCAGATGGCAACATAAAGGTTATTAAAAAATTGAAATTTGTTTTGAGAAGGGTAGAAAACATTGTGGGAAAAGGAGAAAATGCAGGTTACCAGCATTTTCTCCTTTTTCCACAATGTTTTCAAATGGCTTCTTTCTCAGGGTTGTTAAAAGTCGGGCTTGTGTGGTAAAGACAAATTCTTCAAAATTCTTCTCTGTGTTACTTTTCTGAATGTATGCCAGTTCGATAACAGTACCAGAAATCTCTCTATTATAAAGCAGGATTGAGGACAAGTTTTCTTCACCAAAACCCATGTTGTGGGTACTCATTAGGACAATTCTCATGGGTACCAACATCACTGCCTTTTTTTAGTCAGAACTAAGACAGTATTACTAAATGAACCCCAAAATACTCCTTACATTTATCTCAAGTGTAATACAGGGTTCAGAAGTCAACCCTGTACCAAACAGTCCCAAGTTTTAATGCACATGAGGAAGAAAGCTTTGGAAAAACTGGGAAAAGGAGAAAATGTTGGTAACCAGCTGGTAACCAAAAATATTGTGGGAAAAGGAGAAAATGCTGGTTACCAGTATTTTCTCCTTTTCCCACAACATTTTTGCTCTTCTAAAAACAGATCATACCATTTGAAACACATTAAATTTGATATCTGCAAATGATTTCAAATAGGACAAGTCTTAAATACTGTGGATGGGTCAAGAGTTAAAAGCTAATTGGTACTTTGGTAACTATTTTGTTTAGCATATCTGACAACTATCACACAGGTTGACCAATGATCGAACTTCACATCTGTGCAGCCCGGTCTTGATCGACTGTCTGAAAAAGCATCCAAAATACCTTATGAATTTAAAGATAATTTTAGATACTAGATACTTAGTATGAATAATTTTGATAAAAATATTACCTATGATACAATCATCATCACTAATTGGAACATCTATATATACAAGTCCTCTCCTATATAAATCTGAAATTCAAAAGAAATACAATTAATGAATTTTACCTTGTTTACTTCTGATATAAATTGTAACTTGCACTGTCATTATGATGTCAGACTATTTTAAAAACATTTTTTACTAATGATTCCCAACACATTCAACAATTCTCTACAGCAGTCACTACTTTTATTTTTGTTTTGCTGAGGATGTAAAGTAAATGTAACACGTAATTTGATAGGTGCCTTTAGAACAGACTGCAACCAATAATTACCCAAATCTCTGATGTAACATATTTCAACTTGAATGCATTGAAAGCTTTAAAGTTTTATAGACAACAAATTAAATGTTTCTCAAAAACATGATATTTGTGTTTCATCTGTGTAAAAAACATTGTGGGAAAAGGAGACAATGTGCATTACCATCATTTTCTTCTTTTCCCACAATATTTTCAAAGCCTTTTTCAACAGCGTTGCTAAAATTCTAGATTGTGTGTGAAGGGTTTAAAAAATTTCTACTGCAACTTTATTACAGACGGTAATGACCAAAGAAAAGGAGAGAGGATGCAAGAGAAATAGCTATTCAGTATGTACAATTAGATACTTAGCTACTCACTATGTACAATTTTATAATTAAGTTCACCAGCTATCCGTGGACCATCATCTATGATCATGTCGACAACATTTTTCTCTGCTATACTGCATAGCTGAAACAATATCAAAGAAGATTTGAGTGAAGCATCTAAGACTGTATTCATCAACCATTCTTCATAACATTCTTAGTCTAATTCTCAAGATTTTTCTAAATTTGAAAATAACATAGTCTCTGACTGGCTAAATTATTTGGTTCAGCCAATCAGACATCATCATACCTTCTAAATATAAATCTAGACTGCATGTAATTTACATTGGTAGCAAAATAGAGGCCATGGACAGTATCCATTAACTCTTTCAGAACCCAGTTATAATTCTAAGACAAGCAATGATAAGAATTCAGAAAAAAGCCACCTGGTTAAAATGCAATCAGCATTTAAAATTCAAACACAACACTGAGAATATTTGCTAAAAAGAAACCAAAAACTAAAGATAAAGGGAGCATAATTCTACTTTAATCCTTTACCAGAGAAAAAATAAATGTAGCTAAAATAGTGAAAACTGTCTTTGAAAGTTTTAAAAACATTGTGGGAAATGGAGAGAATGCAGATTACCAGCATTTTCTCCTTTTTCCGTGACAGTTTCAAAAGTTTTCTTCTTTAGGGTCATTGAAAGGTGGAATTGTTTGGAAAAGGATTAATAAACAGAAACAATCAACATTCTTCATCAAAATAAATGTTGTGGGTACTCATGAGCACTGTCTTAAGAAACTCATGAGTATGGACAATTCAGATTTAAGCAAAGAACTATTCATTTACAAAAGGGAATGCATCCCCACTTCTTTGGACCTTTTTGAATTGCAATGAAACAGTTTAAAACTATCAACTATGCTATAAACTGCTTGAAAAATCTACAGAATGTAATTCTAAAAGTTTTGCTAATAAAAGACCGGCTATTCTCTTTTCACATGACTATAATTATCTCTTCTCTGCAGTTTTTAACACAGTAGTAGCTTTTTGAACACAACAGAAGCTGTCAGCTGTGCAGTCAGACAGAAGCCTTAAAGACTTGATTCAACATCAATCTTTGCAAATATGCCTTTTTGGAGAAAAAATGTAAATGAAATGACAGAATTCATAAAAGCTTGGCCCTTGCCTTTACCACAAACTTCATCTTTGCTACATTCTTGGCTACAACCTTGGCTGTTTACATAATCCCTTTAATCCTTTACCACACAATCCTGACTTTTAACCTGAGAAAGAAAACTTTGAAAACATGGTGGGAAAAGGAGAAAATGCTGGTGACCAGCATTTTCTCCTTTTCCCACAATTTTTCTACCCTTCCGAAAACAAATTTCAATTTTTGGGTCACATTTCTTTTGTCGTCTGCATATTCTTCTTGCATTTGAATTGGTTGATTGATTGTATGGTGGTCAACACTGTTTTCAACATTATTTCAGTTATATTAGGGTGGACAGTGCACCTATCCATGCTTTCCTGGAGTTTCCTTTTCCAGTACTCCGCACAATATTCTTTCCAAGCCACTGGCTGCTTTCACACATAACCATTGCTGAAACAATGGTAAACGGCAAGATAGGAATGAATCCTGTTGCAATTACTATCATCAATCCTTGGAATGAAATTGGCAAAGCCGGGAATCAAACCAGCGACATCCTGTTCTCAGGTCCTGTACGCTACCTACTGAGCAACTGAGGCTCGGTGCATTTGAATTGGAAAATTTAACTCTTTACCAAATGATAAAAATCTAGACCCTTCCAAAGTGAAAGCACCTGCAGATAAAAACTGCAAAGTGATACAAATGAACTATTATTCTTCGACTGGGTAAAAACATCGTAGGAAAAGGAGAAACTGCTAGTTACCAGCATTTCCTCCTTTTCCCCAAAATGTTTTCAGAAAGTAGAAATTAGAAATTTACTTCGACTCACCCTCATATCATCCTCAGTGATGTATCCAATGTGAACCATCCACCAGTGTTCCACCATGACTGTCTCTATAGGCTTCGTAGGCAGTAAGTCTTTCGGAGGTTTACGACGAAAAAATTTCTAAAAGGAAAAAAGAATATCTTGAATCAGTTACCTAATGAAACAGAGCCGCCCTCTTACGTAGTATTCATAAACAGTCAGCTATTTATCAAGATGATCGGTCTGGTAACTTCAGCTACAATGAAAATCTGTGAATTTACCATATATACACTGGAATATGACACACTCCTACCTTAACCCTTTACCAGACGACAAAATTTTAGCCTTGTCCAAATTAAAAGCATTTGCAGACGACAATTTCAGTGTGGCTCAATTGGTGCAACTTTTCTTTGATAGGGTAGAAAACATTGTGGGAAAAGGAGAAAATGCTGGTAACCAGCATTTTCTCCTTTTCCCACAATGTTTTCAAAAGGCTTCTTTCCTTGGGGCGTCAAAAGGCGTCATTGTGCGGTAAAGGTTTAAGTTTGTTTGTATTGGAGTTTAATACTGTTTTATCAGGAGAGGTCATATCGAGGCGGCCAGTGCACCTACACAAGTGTTTTCAGGCTTTCTCACACCAGTACTGCAAGACTCTGAATACTTTCTCCCATGCAACAGAGGTGAGAGGTGAAAAATCGCTGGAAAGAGAGTTTGCCTCAACTGGGTACCAAACTCGCAACCACTAGGTCACCAGTTGGATATGCTAATGACTGAGCCTCTTACCTGTAAGACCTGTCCCCTAACTAAGATTGAAATTTTTGGGACAAAAACGAATTTTACAGTCGGTACTTCTAAAAATAATATTACAGCAGCAGACCCTTAGCCCTTTACCAAACAACAAAATTTAAGACTTATTTAAACTGGAAGCATTTGCAGATGACAAATTGAAAGTGGCACAAATGAAGAAATTTAACCTTGAAAAGTTAAAAAAAAAAAAATTGTGGTAAAAAGAAAAAATGCTGATTTTCTGCTTTTTCCGCAATCTTTTCAAGAGCCTTCTTCCTCAGGGTCGTTAAAAGTCGGGGTTATTTGATAAAGGATTAAACAGCTATATGAAAAATGGATAACCAAAATAAAATAAGGTTTAACACTCTGTTACAAATCAAATTCTTCCTTTTGACAAAATGCTTCCAACAGAGATCAGCTCCGTGACTTAAAGAGTCATCTCCTGGAGATAATCGATTAATTCTTAATCTGACGACAACATTTTAAACTTTTCCATGTTGAAAGCAATCACAGACAACCAGTAAAATATGACACAAAAGACTGAGGTTTGTCTTGGAAGGGTAAAAAATATGGGAAAAAAGAGAAAATCCTGGTCACCAGCATTTTCTCCTTTCTCACTGTTTTCAAGGCCTTTCTTCCTCAGGGCTGTCAAAATTCAGGATTGTTTGGTAAAGTTTTAATAAAGGATACACTGTTATGAAGATACTCATAAACATACCTTGGATGACCTTGACTGATTCATAAGGTCAATATATTGGTTTCTTCCTATACCCAGCAGCCTCAAGCCTGCAACATAGAATACATGCAATGAACAATTTTCCATGCTTTAACTCTTTACCACACAATCCCGACTTCTAATGACCTTGAGAGAGAAGCCTTTCGAAAACAATGTGGGAAAAGGAGAAAATGCTGGTAACCAGCGTTTTCTCCTTTTCTCACAATGTTTTCTGTCCTTGCCAAGACAAATTTCAATTTTTCAGTCACATTTATTTTGTCTTCTGCAAATGCTTTCAATCTGGACTGGTCTAAAATTTTATCGTGTGGTAAAGAGTTAACTCTTTATCAAATGACAAAATTTTAGACTAGCCTAAATTGCATACACTTGCATACAACAAACTAAATACAGGGTGTTTCATAATATCTGCCACCATTTTATACATCAAAAACTTTAACATAAAAAAGAAATTGTGTTTTTACATTTAACCATGTTATTGTACATAGAATAAAGTTTTATTTGATATATAACATGTAGGTATTACCCTTGTAAATACACGCAGTTTCAAAATTCTTTAAAATGTCAATTTTATAGAATGTGTTCTAAATGACGTCCATTCTGGCCAATAACGACGTCGACTCTGTGCCGGAAATTTCGGATTACACATGCACATGTCTCACTGCTTATGATCTTCATTTCTCTCTTGATTGCAGTTTTAAGTTCAGTTGTGGTCTGTGGGGAGTGCTTATAGACCCTGTCTTTAAGGTATCCCCAGAGGAAAAAATCAAGTGGGCTTAAATCCGGGGAGTGTGGTGGCCACTCAATATCTGTTTTCAATGAAATGAAGTTATCACCAAAGGTCTTTTGTATCCAGTCAATCACATTTCTAGCTGTATGAGGAGTTGCACCATCCTGCTGGAACCATGTGGTGTTTATATCAATTCCCTTACGTCTCAAAGCTGGTAGAAATTTGTTTTTAAGAATATTTAAATAGCGGTCTTGATTTACAGTCTCCACAGTTCCATCCTCATCCTCAAAAAAAAAAAGGGCCAATTATGCCCTCAGAACTTAATGCCGCCCACACTGTAACCTTCTCAGAGTGGAGAGGTTTTTCAATATAAAATTCTGACTTTTCAGTTCCCCAAAATATGGAATTCTTCTTATTCACTTGTGCATTTAGATAAAAGTGGGCTTCATCCGAGAACCATATCTGTCCCACGATATCATCATTTTCCTTTACCCATCTTGCAAATGACAACCTGCTTTCGATATCTGTTGGTTTGAGGTGTTGCATAATAGAAATTTTATATGGAGTCAGTTTTAAATCATATTTTAGCATTCTGTAAACACTTGAATGGCTGGCAATGTTAGTAATATCTCCAAATACCATTCTAACAGATTTTCTTGGTGTTTCTGTGATCACCGCTTTAACCTGTTCAATTGTCGCTTCATTCCGCACGGACTTAGGGCGACCCAGATTATTGTGTCTCCCATTTTCAATTGAGCCCATAACTTCAAATCGCTTTACAATTCTATGTATCTGTTTTTTATCAAGTTTACCTACATCTGGATACCTTTTCTGCATAGTTCTAATCACTGTAATAGGTGATTTAGTTTCATAATATAATTTAACAATTTCTTTGCAGTGATCCTTAGTTGGCGCCATCTTGGAAAACTGACCACAGGAAATGACGTCATAAATGACGTTATGACATTGATGTTTTCCCATACTTTATTAGTCAAATAAAATTTTAATATATAAGCTTTCAAAGGGTGTACATATCATTGTTTTATCCTAATTAACTAAAAAGATATAAAACTTTGTAATGGTGGCAGATATTATGAAACACCCTGTAAGACTCAAATGATGGGATACCAGCATTTTCTCCTTTTCCCACAATGTTTTCTACCCTATAACAGACAAACTTGATTGTTCAAGCCATATTCAGAGCTCCAGACAAGAGGCAGTGATGGTATTCTAAATCTATTATTTCTCTTCCAAATCTTATGTTGTGGGTACTCATTAGAATTGTCTTGATGAGACGATATAGGATTTAGTGGAGAATTCCTGATATTTTCAATTTTGAAATCAAAATCACTCCCTCTATTTTGGAGCTCTGCATATTCATTTTGTTGTCTGCAAATACCTTCAATCTGGGTAAGTCTAAAATTTTGATAAAGTACTAATTGTAATTTCACATGTATTTTGTGTGTAATTTAACCAAGCATTTGACCACAGAACAACCTATATCTATAGAACAAACTACTTACAGTCAGCTGCGGTAAAGTTTGGCAGCGAGTCATAGCTTTTCTCTTGCGTCATGATATCTGACATCATGTTGACGTAGTATATAAAGGGAGTGACCCGCAGTCCCTTGACTACTACGTCTGATAGGTGGTATGGGTACAACATCAAATGGTCTTGACTGTACTGGAGCAAGTCTTCATAGTAGCGTCGCTCATCTTTCCTTACTGTCTTCACTAAAATCAGAAAATCAATAAAAAATTGAAGAATGTTTAGGGCTTGAGATCTGAGACAAATCTATCACTGCACTGGTTTATTTTAAACTCACTTTTTCTTTTGTGAATACAAAAGCCTCATATGCAGCTGTTTGTATGTGGACATTCTGTATCAATTCTAGTAGTAACTGATACATCTGTGAACTGCCAATAATATGGTTAACCCTTTCCCAAACGACAAATTTTGGACTGGTCTAAATTGAAAGAGTTTGCAGACGACAATTTTAAATTTAATGAAAATGGCAGAAAGGTCTCAAAAAAGGTAGAAAACACTGTGGGAAAAGGAGAAACTGCTTGTTATGAGCAATTTCTCCTTTTCCCACAGTGTTTTCAAAAGACTTGTACTGCAGACACGTGAAAACCAGGGCTTGTTTGGGAAAGGGTTAAACTCTATTTTCCTTTTGTGACTACTTCAGAATACATATGTCTCATATGCAGCTGCTTGTATGTGGACATTCTGTATCAATTCTAGTAGTAACTGATACATCTGTGAACTGCCAATATGGTTAAAGGATAGTATGGTTAAATGTCATCAGCAGGCTTTCCATTTACATCTTAAAAGTATCTTCACATACAAAAATCAGCTTGGACTGAAAATACCAATGCTCACTGCATACTAGACAAAAGTCAAACTTTTAATTAATCTAAGCAGCGTTTCAGAAAGTCCGCATTTTTGCGTTTTTGACGTGCAACATGAAAGCTGACGCAACAAAATTAACACATCGTGTCTTCCTTGACGCAACATAAATCAGAACTAAAAAGGAATATAATGGATTGATTCAATCAATTAATCTTACAAAATTTGTCAAGTTTATAACTGCAGAATCATATCGAACCCACTTTCTAACACCGAATCATTTGTTTCAGGTTTACACTGGGTTGGTCTAAAACGCGACATTATTCTATGTGACATCGCTGTCATCTTGCCTATATTACTGTATGGAATCCGTACTTTCAACTTTTTGTCCGGGTTTCAGACCCTGCTCGGTAATGGTCACTGACTTGCTAAATTAACCGGGATGACAGACCACAGTTTCAACGAGGTCATTGTTTTCAACTTTTACCTTTAATACCACCCAGTCATTGAAAATTTTTAGCATTATGCCACATCTACTAACTGGAAAAGGCAAACAACATGTGAAAAAAAGGTTAAAGACCATGATGCATAAAATTTCTGAATGACCCCAAAAATTCCAAACAGCGAGTCATAGATGACCCCCAAAATTTAGGAGCTAGCACAAACACTGATCTAAGTATTCCAGTAACTTAACAAATTGACCATCAGAATTCCATTTGCCTACAAATGTATCTCGACCTGTATGTACACCGTCATGTAAACAAGACTATGTAATTGTTCTTCTATTTAAATCAATGACATTGCAATTTTTGAGTGGGTACCTGCAACAGAGTAATCTATTGATTCCCAGTGCACTGATAGCAGGAACCAAATGTTGCTTAGTGTTACTTAAGCTGAAGATAGATATTCAAAAATTGTAAATTAAAAGCAGTTTTTTTTCACATGGTTTTGAGATATGTAACTGTTGATTTATGCAGGCAAAAATGCCACTTTGAAGGAACTCAATTGGACTCAACTTTTTCAGTGACACTAAGTCCTGTGGACTCAATATGGACTCAATATAATCATAGGCAAAGGGAAACACTGAGTTGGAATCTCACAACTTACCTAGATTAGTCTTGTATCTTAGCTGATTATTTACACTGAACTGCACCACTGCTCTCTCATACTCTTTTTGCGAGTTTCCAAGAATCTAAAAAAAAATATATTTCACATACAGAAACTAAAATTCCGCCCTCTACTAAAAGCAAAACTTTATACAAGTCCATACTGAAATGATCAGATGTAGCTATCAATAATCATGACTAAACCTGGGGTCAAAATAGTGGAAAATATTGTGCAGGAAAAATGCAGATTTTCTTGACCAGCATTTTATCCTTTTTCCCCCAATGCTTAAAAGACTTTTTCCCTACAGTTTTGATTACAAGAGACCATTTTGGAAAAGATTTATTGGAATAGCAATAAAATGCTGAATTTCAAATTCAAGCTGGGAAGCATTTGTCATAACTTCGCAACAGATAGGACAAATGATACAGAATATCAAAAATGGTATGATGACTTCTGCTTTACTGTTAACGCTATACCATACAATCCTGTTTAAGCAACCTTGAAGACGGCCTTTGAAAACATTATGGGAAAAGGAGAAATGCTGGTATCCAGCATTTTCTCCTTTTCCAACTATGTTTTCCATCAAATCAGAGAAATTTAGCTCATTTGTATCAAACTTAAAGTAGTCATCTGCAGGTGCCTTCATTTAGATGGGTATCAACTCTTAATTTGTCTAGGAAACATTTGTACATTTTAACTGTCAACACCAAAACAATATCTTACAACATGCGTAATGCTGTATATGTTAGCTATCATTCATACTTAACCAAACCAATCTGAATTTTTACAACCCTGAGGTAAAAAGCTTTTAAAGTCATTGTTGTAAAAAGAGAAAATGCTTGCAAAAGCATTTTCTGCTATTCCAGCAATGTCTTTAAGCCAATCAGAGAACTCGAGTTTATTTTCACCATCAAAGTTGTAGTTCTCAGTTTTTTCACTGAATTTGATTGGGTTTAAACTTGGTGTAATTAGAAAGAATATATTAAAGATGTCCAACACCATCAACAATTAAAAACTCAAGAAAACTTGTGGTTGTAATAAAGAGCAAAATACTCATAAAAATCAAGAAACATTGTACAAGAGCAAAGTACTCATCAAAGAGTGTTATATACTTCAAAGGCGAACATCATACAGACAAAAGTACTAAACCTTGGAAATGATCATTTGAAATTTTGTTATGTTGATTCAGAGTGGAATAAGGAAGCTGGTTGAAACATAATTTGTATATTAAGACCTGTTTAACATTGGCAGGAAGCTTTGTCCAGGGGTGGTTTTGTCTGATGTGATTCTCAACATCAGCATTCATGGCTTGTGTCTTTTTTTGCCACAGATTTCTTTTGTGAGTTCCAAATTCACTGTATCACCAGTAAATCGGTTCCTCCTCCCATTTTACCTGCCATGTTGGACGATTTACCAAATCGAGGTTGACGTTAAGCTTTAACCCGTAAACTCCCATTTGATTGGTTATTCTGCCAATCTAAGCCAATCATATAGTCTGTTATAAACATGGTATGGTAGCTATTTGTTTACAAATGGCTGCCGATTGACGAAAATATATTTTCAAAGCAAGAGGGAAATAATATGCAGGTTTGTGATCCATGGCATTACAAAAATCCAGTGTTTCACTCATTATTTTTAAAAGCACAACCACCTTGAAAGGAACCTTCCATTGCAGCTGCATTGCGGTCTTTAATTCATATCACTTTTCGCGCTGGTTATGTTAGCAATTTTACGAACGACTTTGCTAAGGCATTCAATTAGCAGTAACTCATATGCCCTACCTTTGACTTAATTAATGGCTGATACTCGCCAATATTAAACAGGTCTTAATATACGAATTATGTTTCAGCCGGCTAACTTATTCCTGTCTGCACCAACATAGAATTTCAAATTAGCATTTCCAAGCTCGACCGTCCATGATTCATGCCTATAAGCATGAACCGGCCCGTAAATCAATGGAGATATCGACAATAATAAAAACTACATCAGGGAAATAAACCAACTAGATGTCCTTTGTATGTGTGTTGTTGTTTTGTTTCCTATTGCTTCCAATTATTTTAAATGCTTACGTTGATCACATTTCTATTTCTGGAGGTGCCATCCTTGAAACGTGCCCCAGATGAATGATGTCGTACACACTCCCTTTAGAGGCCAAGCTTTTTTCAATCACTGTTTATCATTATTGTGTTAACTCTTTACCACACAATCCCGACTTTTAACAACCCTGTGAAAGACGCCTTTTGAAAACATTGTGGGAAAAGGAGAAAATTATAGAGTAATTGGTCTCTATAAGAATATATAAATACAGCTTAGCCGGCAACTTACGGTTATTTCAGAACTTCTGGCCGGCCAGTCTGTAAAACGCGGTGAAAGCTAGTTTCCTCGTGGGGAGATGTGCTTCAGAGATGTGTTCTGTTCAGTAGGTTATCTTCAAGTGCCCCGAATCTGGTTTGGTTTTAGCCCAGTTTAACACCTGCGCATGTGCAGGATGGGCAACTGGATTCTCATTGGTTGTTGCTTGGCTTTGTATTGTCAACAACTCTTCGCCAAGACTCGGGCATTTTCCGGAACCCGAACTACTACGAAACCTAACGATACTACACTCCTCCCCCGTTTTATTTAAAAGAACCCAGGAAAAATTTCTCTTTATGTTTAAAAACCCTATAAAACCCAAAGTTTTGAATAATAAGTCCCCGGAAGGCATTATCACACTCTGGCCCAGTTTCCTCCTACCAATTTGATGGGTTGGGCGTTACAGTTGGACATGACCATGTTGTGTCCATGTTGTGAAGCTTGATGCCACCAGGATCAATTTCAGACTTAAAAAACAGTTCTTAAAAATAAATGATTTTAAAACAATACAGGCTGATGGTATATACATGTATAAAAAGTATACACATATATACCCTGTTAATAAAATGTAATGTGTTATCACAGTTACAAATATCACAGTAAATATGGACTGGTCAAAATTATTAAATGTGTGGTGCTTCCACAACCTTGATCGTTACTTGATCATATGAGCATTCCCACAGGGTAACTTGTTTTGTTTTTATTAATGGCCCAATATATTACTTTACGCTTACCACAGAAAGGGATTCGAGAGAGCACGGAACAGCACTGTGATGCTTGCTTCCAGCCTGTGCTCACCAGCCGTTTCATATAGCACTAATTCCTCCAACCAACTTGCCAGTTAACCTTGTCAGATTTTTAAAACTGTTGTAGTTTGAATGGATTAAGAATTAGTGCCAGACAAATACTACCTGAACTAGTGAGTAAAGCGCACCGCTGTAAGAAGCTCCTTACGAGAGGTGCAATACTTTGACTGTTCAGGCAACAAAGACAAGACACAATCAACTAAGCAATTACACTCTCCTGTCCTCCCTGCACTTGTGATAGCTGGGCTCCAATTGAATTTTGGGATACATCGGTATCAAGAATGAATAGACCAGTCCAATCAGGTTAACTTAACACTGGAGCTGATGTTAAAACTATCTTTTATGAAATTTGTCTTGCACCCCCCAATTAGGCCATTCTTTCTGCTAAGTGCATATAATGGAGTAGTTAGATTTTCAAAGTCCCTATAGTTCCTTTTATCGTGGTTATTGGCCAACCCCAGGGAGCATTCCACATTTTGGAATTTTGGGGTACAGGTCAATTTTCCACATACCTAACAAGCTAATCCCTGAATGCCAACCCTTTACCCCAGACCAGTTTTACTAAACGTTCCACCTTCAATTGGAAAAAATGACATTTTTGGGCACGAACTTAAGTAGATTCATTCGCAGATGAGAGAATTTCCCCCAAGATTTGCGACATGATTCTGAAACTCTTGCCCATTACCCTAATGTCTTCCAGAAAGGCTGGAACTTGCAAATGTCCAGATATGCCCTCTAAACACAGACTTACTGTTCCTGCAAAATTAATGTGACTGTTGTATTACCAAATGCCACCCATGCATTCTGGAACGAATCGTATTTCGTACTGTAGGTCGCTTTCAGTCTGGTCCTCTACCTCAATGGTTATCTACCATTATGTGGAATTGGTAACCACTTCGAAAGCGACCCACCACCAGAAGGGTATATTAGCTCTCTACAAATAAGGGCAAGGGTAGGTATCCCTTTTCTTTACATTGTTTAGGGCTTTGAAATCCATATACCATTTCACACTAGCTCTCCTTTCCCTTATCAAAATGGAAGAGTTAATTCTGAAGTTAAAGGCGTTATCTCCTCCTGCATTCAGCATTTTATCAGACTAAACTCTCCTCTTGCCACATTCATTTCTTATTTAACGGATTGTGCATTAAACATTTCAAGTTTTTGTGCTCTAACACTTTAAAGTTACCCAAATCAAAGTCTACCTGATATCTGATTAGAAACTATGTAAAATATATTGATTGCTCCAGTGTTTAGTTATTTTTAGGACTTTTAAATGATCAGGCAGTTATTTCCCGTCCATATTTACCTTGGTTTGGGCAATTCTTGCTTTCTTCTGAATTGCCCCTCGTATTGGATGGGCTTGAGAGAATTCATGGGCAGATTCTATCCCAAAAGTGTATCTTATTCAAAGTTTGACAATTTTCAGATTCAATGTGCAAATAGATAAATGCCTTTATTTAGGTATAACTTTTTTTCTTTTTGAAATATAGACAGAGGACATGTAAAATTGATTTGAATTGTTACTGCAACAAGAACTCACCAACTGCACAGAATTCGGAGGAATTATTGTCTTTACTGTACAGATACATCCCCCAAAGACTTGCCTGGTGTTTGCACGTTGCTGATCCTACTTTGAAATAATTTAATACAAAATTACCACAGAAAGATAATGTTAGATCTGTAAAACCCTTCCTCTAACGTGACTGCCTGAACGTTCAAAATTAAGGCCTCCATGTAATAACCTCAGGATCGGGAGGCCTACTTGTCCAACCCTGACACGTTTAAAAAATTACTTGTTTTACTCTTCTGCATAAAAAGAAATAAGACTTAGATAGTTATCTTTTATGTGACGGGCACTTTTTGACAAATTGCCATACACTCCCCACTTTGCAAATAAATATCAGATTTAATTTCTTTTCGGGGTTGTTGAAATTCATTTCCTATTATTTATTTAGAACCAGACCTCTAGCCATAAGTTTGGCCGCGAGGGGTTCACGTCACATTTGTTATCACTGAAATATCAAGTTTTTCTCAAAAAGAGTAGAAAAATAATGGTAATATTTTTTTTATCATTTTAAATTGTAGATCTTAGGTCTACATTTTTTGAACGTTTACCCCTTTTGTCAAAGGTATTTCAAAATACAGACTTTTAATCTAAACGTTTGAAAGATTTAACCCTATTGTTCAACTTTATGATTCTATCCAAGTCTCTTGAAGGGCTAGGTGGCTTTATCTTATGTTGGCACAATGGTAACAACCTGGGTTGAATATTAATGTAAACATGCCTGTACAGGTTCCACCATTTGCCCTATTTTTGACCAAAACAAAGCTTCGTAGACCAACTGTTGCCATTTTGTTGCTGAAACCGCATTTTTCAGGGAAGTGGGTTGTTGATTATCCGAAGAAACCATATACTCCGAATCCCTATGGGTGCAACTCTGGCAGAATTGTGCTTCTGCAAGAATCTTTGCCCTTAACTTTAACAATACTTTATTCCAAACTGGCCTAGTCAATTCAGCCATCCTTTTATAATGATGTCCTAAAGCTATTTGGAGAAAAGACTTGTCTCCTTTTCCCACCTTTATTATTCTAGCCTTCCCCCTTATATGACAAAAGGCCAAAGGGTAAAGGCTTTTCTTCGTTTTGCCCTTTTGCAGATAGAGTATCAAACATTAATTTGTCTTCTTTCTCCTCGGTTTTAATACAGGCTGTCAAAAAGTATTAATGTATAGTGGAAAGTTCTAATGTACAGTAGAAAGAAATAAGGGGAACTTTCCCCCATCAGTTTAGTAGCATAAACGTCTTTGGGAAAAATGTAGGGGTGTCCAGTTAATAAAATAAATCTTTGAAGAGCATTACCTAACACTCAAGAGTTAATGTGCTTACTTGTTAACTAAAACAGTTGTAAGCTATAGATAAAACTGTCTAGATAGAGAAAAAAAACATGTTGGCAATGTGTGTCACAATCAGTCGATTTTTTTTTTTTAAATAAGGAACATGTCCTACTTATGGGATACTATAATATAAATTACAAGTAACTACTGATACTTGCAAATAACAATTCGATTCTAAATCAATACCAGTGACTATTAATGTCTAAATAAAAGGAAAAGAACAGGGAAAACATCTGAAAAGTTGGAAATGTAGGAAATAAAGGATTGATCAGCATTTTCTCCTTTTCACACAGTGTTTTCTACCCTTCCCAAAACAAATTTCAATTTTTCAATCACATTTATTTTGTCGTCTGCAAATGCTTTCGATTTGGACGAGTCTAAAATTTTGTCGTTTGGTAAAGAGTTAATTAATTAGGGAATGAAATCGTACAGGATAATTGCGGATTTCCATAGAAATAAGTCTGGAATTCGTTTCACAGTAGAACTGTCATGTTTTTATGTCATAGTTGATACTTACATTGGTACAGGACTGAACATGTATAAGGACCTCTCTTTGTAAAACATGTGACATAATTACTTTGGCCTTACTGTCAAAAAAGATGCGTCGATAAATGCCATGTGGAAGTACTGGCATGTTGGAAAAATATTTTGGGTGTTTTATGACAGTAAGATTTATTTGGAAAATGGGAGTAAGTGAATTGTATTATTTTTAGGACATGTCTAGAATTAAGCCAATATTTGCTCTTTTAAAATCTATTTTTTGATGCAGTTTTGGTAATGTAGCTTCTAGAAGGAAGTCAAAAGCTGGCAACCTATTTAATGATGTCATCTCACCTGATTTGTTGGTATCCCTGTAATGCTTGAGGGCATGATCCAACAACTGGCACCATCCAAGGACCGTTGACAATACTTTTGATTCACATTTGATTTGTTGTCTTTAAAATGGTTTCAATTAGGAACAATCTGAAGTTTTGTTGTGAGGTAAAGATATAAAGTTCTTTAAAACTATTTTTAAAAAAATTAGGATGAGACAATTTCAGATAGCAAGCTATTCCATAAATCTACAACTCTTCTGTGAGAACAAGAGGAAGCATTAAAAATTTTGTAAAAATGGAGAAATTTCTTGTGTTCTGCTGCAAATTGTCTCAAGTTGTCTGCAGGAAATAATAATTTGATTCATTTTAATGTGTTAACCCTGTATCACACAATCCCAACTTTTAACGACCATAAAAGAGAAGGCTTTTGAACCAGCATTTTCTCCTTTTCCCACTATGTTTTCTACCCAGTCAGAGACAGAAATGATCATTATGGCAACAATTAATTTGTGGTCTGCAAATGCTTTGAATTTGGTCTGAGCCAAAAGTGTGCCGTTTGGTAAAGAGTTAAGGACTAGTGTAGTTGTGTCAGAGTTAATTATCTTGGCCAGCCGGACCCATGAAGGGGATAAATCTACGAAGAAAGAGTAAAGAAAAAGGTTATTTTATTGCATAACCTCCTATGGTATCAGTAAAGTGTTCCCAGTACTGTGATGCCATATGTGATGTCATTTTATTCCTACTTTAAGAGAAATGAATTGGGTTTTATTTTTTATTTGTGGATAAATTCACGGATGTGTCTATGGTTTCCACTAGATTTCATTATGTCTTAACCTTTAAGCTGCAAAGGCCGACTCAATGACCTCAACGTGGCACCATCGATCATCTTGTCCGCTTTGAAACCTTTGTTAGAGAAGCCTTTATTAATAGACAACATGTAGTATCTGTCTTTTTCGACCTTGAAAGCGCTTATGATACGACTTGGAAATACGGAATTCTTAAAGACTTACATGACTTTGGTCTTCGAGGCCGTCGTCCTCTTTTTATCTCAGCCTTCTTGGATGAACGTCTTTTCCGTGTCCGAGTTGGCAATACTGTCTCGGGAGCCCGTGAACAGGAGATGGGTGTGCCCCAAGGATGTATTCTCTCTGTTACACTTTTTAGTGTAAAAATAAACAGTATAGTTAAAGCTATCTGTCCTGGTGTAGACTGTTCTCTTTATGTTGATGACTTTGTTATATGCTTCAGATCTCGAAATATGAATATTATTGCGAGACAACTTCAACAGTGTCTCAACAAACTCCAAACGTGGTCTGAAGAAAATGGCTTCAAATTTTCCAAGTCCAAAACAAAATGCATGCACCTTTGTAATTTACGTGGTGTTCATCCAGACCCTGAACTGTATTTGGACAAAACTAAAATTGAAGTCGTTTCTGAGTTTAAATTTCTTGGAGTCATCTTTGACAGAAAGCTTTCCTTCCTTCCTCACATCACAGCACTTAAAAAGAAATGCAAGAAGGCTCTTAATCTTCTAAAGGTTGTGGCCCATTCTGAATGGGGAGCAGACCGTAAAGTCCTCTTGCGGCTTTATCGGTCTTTAGTTCGCTCCAAATTAGACTATGGATCTATCGTATACGGATCAGCCCGTAAATCTTGTCTTAAAATTCTTGATCCTATACACCACGAAGGCCTGCGTCTTGTACTTGGCGCTTTCAGAACTTCTCCCGTCAATAGTCTCTATGTTGAGGCTAATGAACCTTCTCTTTCTTACAGGAGGGAAAAACTATCGCTTCAATATCTTTTAAAACTGAAATCAAATCGTTTTAATCCAACTCATAAAGTTGTTTTTAAACCTCAGTATAAACGTCTTTTTGAAAGGAAACCAAATGTTATTCCTTCATTTGGTATCCGCATGGAGCCCATTGTAGATAACCTTGGCATAGACATTGAGTCTATTGCCGACTATAAAATCTCTGAAATCCCTCCATGGACACTAAACAGTGCAGAATTCAGATTTGACCTTGCATCCGACAAAAAGTCAGTCACGGATAGAACTGTGTTTCATGCTAGATACAACGAGATAAAGGAGCATTATTTTTCCTTCAAACCAATCTATACAGATGGATCTAAAGAGGGAAATTCTGTAGCAGCTGCCGCTATTTATGGAGAAAGGAGCTTAAAGTGCCGCCTTCCAAACAATTCCTCTATCTTCTCTGCAGAAATTAAAGCTATTGATCTTGCCCTTAATCTAGCTGAACATTCTAATTCCAACCGTTTCATTATCTTTTCGGACTCTTTGTCTACATTACAGGCCCTTTCAAATCAACGACTTGAGAATCCTTTGATCTGTACTTTACTTGAAAGGATCTCACAAATTTCTTCTATGAATAGATTGGTGTTCTGCTGGCTTCCAAGTCATGTAGGCATCAAAGGCAATGAAAATGCCGATAGGTCTGCCAAATCTGCACTTAACCTTCCCATTTCAGATTTTAAAGTTCCACACACTGATTTTAAATCCTCTGTTTTAACACATATCCAATCTTCTTGGCAATCCCAGTGGGATGCTGATGTTTTCAATAAACTACATTCAGTTAAACCTTCCCTTGGTGAATGGTACCCCGTTTACAGGTCTGTTCGTCGAGAAGAAGTGATAATTGCACGACTTCGAATTGGCCATTCACGCATTACACATTCCTGGCTTTTGACCAGAGATGATGCCCCTGAATGTATTCCATGCAATGCATCCTTTACTATAAAACATATCCTACTAGATTGCATTGACTTTCAACCAATTCGTTCAAAATATTTCAACGTCGATAGTTTAAAAAATCTTTTTGATTCTGTCAGCGTTGAATCTATTATCGCTTTCATAAAGGAGATTGGCATTTACAATAAACTGTGATATTTACTCTTTAGTTTCTTATCCACCTTTTTACATTCTTTACTTTGAGTAGGCAGGGATTGCCCAGCCACTCAATATTATATTTTATGCACATTATCAGTTACACATAACCTTTCATCATTTAAAGACTTTTTCCTATCATTTTAAGACTGTTCAAATTTTTTATCACAATCTTAAGTTTGCATCTCCTTAATGGGAGGATTACCTCTTTTGAGGGCATCTTATCTCATTGGAGACATTCATTCTTCATTTAAAGACTCCTTTATTATTAATTTAAGACTGTTCAAATCTTTTTATCACGGTCTTAACATCATTATTCCAAACCTTTTTGAGTTAATAGGGAAGCCCTGTTGCTCAATTATATCTTTTATACATACTTAGATCACACATGATCCTTCTTAATTTAACTCTTTTACTGTCAGCATGTCTCAAATCTTTTTAAAAAAAAATCCGCCTTAATCGTTCCTTCAACACAGATATGCGCGCTAAATGACCAAAGCTGTCGATGCGCCATGAAACAACATTCATTCATTCATTCATCAGTAAAGTGTTCCCAGTACTGTGATGCCATATGTGATGTCATTTTATTCCTACTTTAAGAGAAATGAATTGGGTTTTATTTTTTATTTGTGGATAAATTCACGGATGTGTCTATGGTTTCCACTAGATTTCATTATGTCTTAACCTTTAAGCTGCAAAGGCCGACTCAATGACCTTTTGCAGACACTGTAGATCAAGATCAGACTGCACAGAACGTGCAGTCTGATCTTTAATCTACAATGTCCGATATGGAGATATTTTTCTCCAAAATATAAGTTTGAAATAACATTATTTGGGTTTTACCTATCTACTTGAAAGTTTTATTTAATTTATTTAGTTTAAACATATTTATTTTACATCGATTGAGAAACAAGTTCTTACAACTTATACTAATCTCTCTCAATTCTGCTTCCTGGAAACTACACCAGTACTCGCGCCGAATGTGTGGGCCAATGAACAGTCCCGAAGTTGACATCCGCTCCCGTGTATCGAACTCAAGATCTTTTGATTATGAGGCCAACGCTGTACCTCACAACCATGGATGCCACACAATTTAATTTATTTAGCAGGATAAGGGTTTCTAAGCTTTTGAGATGAAATTTTATCAAACTGGTCTAAAAAAACTGTTATTGAGCTCACCAGAGGCTTTCTTGTTGAAGTTTTATCTAGACTTGTAAAATAAGATTTTGTAATTATCTTCCCCTGGACGGCATTTTTCAAGTGTAAAATCTTTGAAGAATATTGACATGCGCAGACAACAAAGATTTTATCTCACATGCCGGATTCAATATTTCGCAGATCAGGGATGTTTCTGCTGGTCTAATCATTGTGATTCATGTGTTATTTCTCTCTTTTAGATGAAAGACTGAGAATGGGAGAGATTAGTGATAAGAAGTTTGTTTTGGAGCAAGTGTTTAAACAGTATGACAGGTCCGGTAAAGGAGAGTTAGCACCTCATGAAGTACAAAGCTTACACGGTGACATAAGGATGGGAGGAATTAGTTATCCTCAGGTAAACATTCAGTAGATGTTTTTCTGTTTTTTTTTTTAAACTCTTTACCAAATGACATTATTTTGGATTGGACCAAATTGAAGGCATTCGCAGACGACAAATTAAATGTAGCTTAAATAATGATCAATGTATTGGATAGGGTGGAAAACATTGTGGGAAAAGGAGAAAATGTTGGTTACCAGCATACAAATGAGTCCTTCCAGTTAGAACACCGAATAATGGTGTAAGCTTTGTCTAGATTCAGGCTGTGCAATTTCCCTTGCTGATAGGCCATTATACAGAGATGACAAAACACAAGATATTGTGCTTCATTTTAATGAAGCCACGGCCTACTATCGAACTATGACGGCTGAAAACACTGCCGCGGTATTCTTTTACACAAAATATACTTTGTTGGAACAGAAAAATGTTGGGCTGATCTGGAGCAGGTGGCACTTGTATATTCACAATGGAATACAAACTTTGACATGGAACTTTCGGTACAGTCTCAGGACTTAGAATGCTCAAACATGTAAATTCTAAATGTTTTAAACAGACTTGGCCACCCGACATGCTCTTTGACTTTGAAAACTTTGAGAGGATAAAAAATTCCCTTTTTTTGGCAAAGAAGAAGTTCTTTAATACTTGGACCAACCTGAATAGCTTGGGTTCAAGCCCCATGGCTGGCCCTTTAAAATTGCTAATAGTCTTTCCTATTAGACGCTAATCTTAGGATGGGTTTCTTGTACTAACCTCCATGACAAAACCTAACAGCCTTCAGGGGGTGTTGCCCACATGGGAAACCGGTGGCAATGATTTAAAAAAAATTGGAAAATCTGTAATACATTCTGAGTCAAAAACTTTATTATGTCTCCTTCCATAATTATAAAATTAATCAGGCAGGTGTCATTATAATATTGGCATGGTTATGCACGGTCTGTGAAAGCTTGTTTTCACACCTTGGCCAGATCTATCGATGGCACGAGCAACAATTTCATCAATGACTTGTGCCACTGTTGATGATGCAAATCAATGAAATCACAGGTAAGCACGAAAGAACAATCAGCTGAAAAGAAAAAAAAGTGGTACAGCCGATAGCATACTTGAGCAAAAAAGTGGTCTGGCGCTCGCTGGACCTGCCAGACCAGGGACAATGGCCCTGCATGCTGTTGCACATTGCACATTTTTTAAATCCTGTATCAAAGATTCTATGTTATAACCCTTAAAATGCTGAATTAATGATTTGGACCCTTTTAATTATAAAAACAGCCCAAGGTATTGCTATTTCCAGAATGTTTCTATAACATAGTAGCAGACAATGTAGATCTATGATCAGACTGCATGTTCTCTGCAGTCTGATCTTGACTTACACTTTCTTCAAAAAAAACTTAAGTCACTTCCAGGGCTTTAAGGGGTAAATGACCCAGGGGAATAAAGCCTTTGACAACACAATGGGAAAAGGAAAAAATGCAGGTAAATATCATTTTATCCTTTTTGCAATGTTTTTTTTTTTGCAATGTTTTGCAATGTTTTCTACACTTTCATTAGTTAAAATATTCATAGATTCGATCCATGTTGACTAACTTGTCTGCAAGCATTTAAATATAGACAAGTCTAAAATGTTTTTGTTTGATGAAGAGTTACGTGCAGCAATGCAACTTTCAGGTCCTGGCCAGTATGAAGTATGCATGTTCCTCCCCAGACACTTGTACCATGGATGATCTGTATGACCTTCTGCAAGAGATGGACAGGCGCTACTATCTACTGCAGGATTTTAGGTGGGAATTTTCTCTCCTTGATAGGGAACAGAGAGACACCATAACAGCCGACCAAGCCAGGTATTTCTTCTTTAACCATATACAATGTATTTTAGCCATGCTCTGGCACAAGGGGATTTAATGCATTTCCATAATGTATGATACCAAACAAGTCATCACATAACCCTTTACCGCACAATGCCTCCTTTTGACACCCCTGGAAAAGAAGCCTTTTGAAAACATTGTGTAAAAAAGGAGAAAATGCTGGTAACCAGCATTTTCTCCTTTTTCCATAATGTTTTCCACCCTATCAAAGAAAAATTGCACCATTTGAGCCACACTGAAATTGTCGTCTGCAAATGCTTTCAATTTGGACAAAGCTAAAATTTTGTCGACTGGTAAAGGGTTAAGGGATCCATAAAATCTATTATGTCTAACATTACCAACTGTATTGTGAGGTAGACTGGTCCATTGATGGAAAATTGACTAAAAGCGAAAAGTTTCAGCCCAGGTAAGCCTGCCCGGACTTGTGCAGGCTGACCTGGGTCAACACTTTTCGCACATTCATTATGCCCCCTTTTTACAGGACATGGCTCATGTATTTTGCAACCATATTCCTTACATAAAAAATTTAGACAACCCTTATATTGTAAACATTTGCAGATGGCACATAAATGTTACTAAATTTATAAAATTTTTGTTGCAAGGGTAGAAAACATTGTAGTGACAGGAGAAAGGGTGGGTTACCTGCATTTTCTCCTTTTCTCATGATGTTTACAAAAACCTGCATTCTTGGGATCATTAAATGATAAGATTGTTTGGCAAACAGTTAGGAATAGAACTGAAAATTTTTAGAGCAAGACCTACAAATTTGTATGACTTTTTACCCCAATTCTGATGACAGCTGCTGAAAATACTGTGGGAAAAGGAGCAATTGCTATTGTAACAATCAAGTACTCCTTTTTTCCAAAATCCTTTCGGACTGTTGGGGAAAAAATTGCTTTTCATTTAACTGTCTGTCTTTCATGTAATATACAGAACAGAACAGAATTTGAAGTGCTGTAAGTAATTATAGAAAACCTTTCGCTTTAAGTGTTTACCACACAATAACGACTTTTAACGACCCTAAGGAAGAAGCCTTTTGAAAACATTGTGGGAAATGGAGAAAATGCTGGTAACCAGCATATTCTCCTTTTCCCACAATGTTTTCCACCTTTTCCAAGACAAATTTCAATTTTAAAGTCGCATTTATTTTGTCGTCTGCAAATGCTTTCAATTTCAGGTGGTCTGAAATTTTGTGGTTTGGTAAGGAGTTAATTGCCGTAATTTGCTGTGAAAAAACTTTGGCAGGGATGCTATTTTATTCAAAACAGCAGTATTTTCTGCATGGCAAGAATAAATTCTTTGTTTTAGAACTTTTTCACTGTTCATTTGTCACGCAGTACTGTCATGCACTGGGTCTTAATTTATGTGGATCTGAAAAAAATTAGCGTGAATCCCATAATTGCGCATCCTACAATAGACATTGGTACATGTATATGTAACAAATTTCTAAGCCAATCAGATTGCTGATCTTTGAAGCTAAAATCAGAAAGTATTTAGAATAATTGATAAATAAACTCTTTTTGATCTTCTACATGTAAATGGTTTATATCCTTTCCAGGTGGCTTGTTCAAGCTGTTCATGGGAAGAATTTTTCACGACATAAGTGGAGAGATTTTCTACGCAAGAGAGCTATTCCCGGCAGTCCTGTTGCTTTCCAAGAAATTGAAGTACTGCTCTGTAATGTGAAGAGTAGCATAGATACAATACTAGACAGAGAGGAAGATGAGAGAGAAAGACTAGGTAGGTATAGATCTATTAGCAATCAAGGATAGCAATTTACAAAAACTTTTGGTTAACCCTTTTCCTCACATTCCCGAGTTTTGATGACACTGAAATAGAAGGCTTTTGAAAACATTCTAGGAAAAGGAGAAAATGCTGGTAACCAGCATCATAAAATCATCATTTAAACTACATTTATTTTGTCCTGTGCAAACGCTTTCAATTTCGTCCGGCCCAAAAATTTGTCGTTTGGTAAAGAGTTAAGAACAAACTCTTTACCAAACAAAAAAAATATAAGACCTGACCAAATTCAAAGCATATGCAGAAAACAAATTAACTGTTGTTCAAATAATGACATCTGTTTTAGAAAGAATAGAAAAACAATGTGGGAAAAGGAGAATATACTAGTTACCAGAATCTTTCTTCTTCACGGTGGTTTGAGCTTTTTTATGACGTAGTGTCATGAAGTGAATCCTTATCCTGCTAAATTAAAGAAATGAAACTTTCAAGCCAATAGTAAAAAACCTAAATTTTCTTATTTCAAAAGTATTTTTGGAGGAAAGATATCTCCGTATCAGACAGTGTAGATCCAAGATCAGACTGCACATTCTGTGCAGTCTGATCTTGATCTACCCTGTCTGCAGAAGGTCAGTGAGTCATGCTTAGCAGCCCAATGGTTAGAAAATTATTTATCAATGTTCAGTTCCTTTTTGCAGTGAGAAATCATTTGACCTGACTAGAAGTTATTTTTTTATTGACATTGAAAACACACGAAAGCATTACAATTAATTGTAACAAGCAACTTTCCCCTTATCATCAATATATTCAATAACTGCCCACTAAAGGAATGTGAAAACATTGTTTGTGGCCATAGTGATGTTATCTGTCTTTGAAACCATAGAAATATTGTGAGAAAAGGAGAAAATGCTAGTATCCAGTATGTGTGGTAAAGGGTTAAATGATTTTTGTATGTGGAATGTTACAGGTACGTCCATTGTAACTGAATGCCTACGTATGTATTTTGTACTTTTTTTTTTTGTACATGCATTTTCCTGTTAGATAGAAATCGTGTTACAAGCTTAACTCTTTACCACACAATTCCGACTTTTAACACCCCTGAGAAAGAAGCCTTTTGAAAACATTGTGGGAAAAGGAGAAAATGCTGGTAACCAGCATTTTCTCCTTTTCCCACAATGTTTTGTACCCTATCAAACAAAAATCACATCATTTAAACCACATTGAAATTGTCGTCTGCATATGCTTTCAATTTGGACTGGTATAAATCTTTGTTGTGTGGTAAAGGGTTAATGTAATTTTGATGTTGGTTTTCATGTCTTTTTTTCAGCACAACTAGAGAGAGAAAGACTGGCAGAAGAAGAAGAAAGACGCAACAGAGAGAGAAAGGAAGAGGAAAAAAGAAGAAGGGAACTTGTAAGCCATCACATAAATTTTTTATACACCTTGCCATAAAGTGATCTTTTTGAACCCATTACCCAATGAAAAAATGTTTTATCTTTCAACTGACTAAATATCCATGCAATAACACCTATGCTGTATTTATTTTTATACCACTGATGTTTATTGGACATAAATGAATTTTCTGTGGGTAAACATGACGCTTATGAGGTTGTGAACATCACTTATGACATCATTATTACAGCTAATCTGTATCAGATTAAATTGAATGGAAATAGTTCCCCTGAAGTAACACAAATATTGTTCACATCTTTTTCACAGTAAGTAAAAACCAGGCTTAAAATGATAAATAGAATACATACATAGTGTTGTCGTATATCAAAAATATCTAACTCGGTTGTGAGAATTGATAATTGTTTTGCTAAGGCTGGGCGATTATCAATTCTCCCAACTCTATCAGATATTTTTGATACACGACAACACTATGTATTTATTCTCTATATACCTCTCTAAATTGGAAGTATTTGTGTTTGATTAAATTATATGTGGTGCAGATGATGGGACTAGCATTTGAAAGAGTTGAAAACATGGTGAGGAATGGAGAAATGGCTGTGGTTATCAGTATTTTCTCCTTTTTGTACAATGTTTTCAAAACGATCTTTCTCAGAGTTGTAGGAACATAAGAATGTTGGGTGAAGAGTTAACCCTTTTCCACACAATCCTGACTTTCGACAACCCTGAGGAAGACACCTTTTGAAAACATTGTTTAAAACAAGAGAAAATGTTGGTTACTAGTATTTCATCCTTTGCATTATCCTTTCCCCACAATGTTTTGTAAAACCACTCTTGCAGAATATTGGTAAAACATGGAATTGTTTGGCAAAGAGCTAAACAGATTAACCTTTTACCACACAATCCAAAGGTTTAATGACCCTTGAAATCATTGTGGGAAAAGGAGAAAATGCTGGTAACCAGCATTTTCTCCTTTTCCTACAATGTTTTCTACTTCTTTTAGGATGAATTCCATCACTTGAGGCACACTGAATTTGTCGTCTGAAAATGCTTTTAATTTTGCAAGTCTAAGATTTTGTCCTGTGAGAAGTCCTGTAAAGAGTTAACTCTTTACCACACAAAATCCCACCATTTAAGGACCTTGAGAAAGAAACCTTTTGAAAACGTTGTGGAAAAAGGAGAAAATGCTGGTAGCCAGCGTTTTCTCCTTTTCCCACAATGTTTTCATCTTTCCCGTAACAGATTTCAGTATTTCAATCACTTTTATTTGTCGTCTGCAAATGTTTTAAATTTGGACTAGTCCAAGATTTTGTTGTTTGGAAAAGAGTCAAGCAGTATTAATTTTAAGTGCATGAATATTTCAGGAAAGAAAGAGAGAAGAGGAGGAGGCTAGAAAGAGAATGCTGGCTGAAGAGGGTATAAATTGTTTTGTTGATGGAAGCACACATTTTGATTTGTATTATATAGAGCTTTTGACCCAAGAATCATTTTCACTGTTTACCAAAAGACAAAATTTTAGACTGGTCCAAATTGAAAGCATTTGCAGAAGACAAAATAAGTGTGACTCAAAAATTGGAGTTTGCATTGGAAAAGGTAGTAAACATTGTGGATAAAGGAGAAAATTCTGGTAACCAGCATTTTTCCTTTTCCCACAATGTTTCCAAAAGCTGTCTTTCTTGGGGTTGTTTAAAAGTCAGGATTGTGTGGTAAAGGGTTAAAAGACTGATTTTGCACAGGCTTGCAAAGAAATTGGCTGAGCCTGGGTTCGAACCAGCTACCTCCTGTTTTCAAGTCCAGGATGCTTCCAACTGGGTGGGGCTCGGCGACTCTTCCTCAGGGTTGTTAAAAGTCAGTATTGTGTGTTATGATTGGAATTATCTTTTGATATATCATAACATATTAGATACTTTGTAGAGTTGTATAATTAGAATTTGGATAATTGTATTCATTGGAAAATAATAGCAATTCACATGAAACACATTCAATCAATCCAAAATACAAATTGAAAAAAGTTATGTTCTCTCTATAATAATATGTTTCCAGAAGGCTTCTTTCTCAAGGTCGTTAAAGGTCAGGATTGTGTGGTAAAAGGTTAACACCTACATACCACATTTGTATCTCTCAGCAGAAACATTGTGGAAAAAGTAGGGTATTGATCATGTTTGGCATAATGTTTTCATAAGTGTTCATGTAAATAATACAGCTATTCCTGAGCATTCCTATTGTACAAAAAAGATGTGTAAGTTGTCAGCTGTAAGTCTGTTTCAGTAGGTAATCCATTAACTCTTTAGCAAACGACAAAATTTTGGAATGGACGAAATTGAAAGCATTTGCAGACGACAAATTAAATGTTGCTAAAATGATGATTTCTCTTTTTGATAGGGTAGAAAACATTGTTTTAAAAGGAGAAAATGCTGGTAAACAGCATTTTCTCCTTTTCCCACAATGTTTTCAAAAGCATTTTCTTTCAGGGTTGTTAAAAGTTGGGATTGTGTGGTAATGGGTTAACTCTTTAATGGACAGCAAAACTTCAGACTGTTTTGTATTGAAAACAGCAAAATGAATGAGACTCAAAATATTAAATTGCCTTTGAAAAGGCAGAAAACATTGTGGAAAAGGGAGAAAATGCTGCTTATCAGCATTTCCTCCTTTTTTGACCTATGTTTTCGAAAGTCTATTTCCTCAGGGTTGTTAAAACATAGGGTTATTGGATTAAAAAATTAAATTAATAAATTGATTATTTTTTCCTACAGAGGAAAGACGACGAAAACAACAGGAAGAGGAGGAATTGGTAATTATCAAACATAATGGATATCTTGTTTTTCTTTTATAGTTTTTGTCAAACTTTTAAGCCAATAAGGGAGAAGCTAGCTGCTATTAAGTGATATATTACAAACATATGCAGGGAACACTAGTTAGGAACACATGCTAAACACATGTTAACTCATTACCACATGACAAAAAATATACACTTGTCCAAATTGAAAGCATTTGTATACGATAATTCAAATACGGCTCAAATGATGGAATATGTCTTTAAAAGGGTAGAAAACGTGGTGGGAAAAGGAGAAAATGCTGGTTACCAGCATTTTCTCCTTTTCCCACAATGTTTTCAAAAGGCCTCTTCCTCAGGGTCATTAAAACTTGTGATTGTGTGGTAATGGGTTAAACACATTTTGTCGTCGTAAGAGGGCAGTAGCTCAGTCTGTGGAAGAACTGATTTTTTATTTTAAGGTCAGGGATTTTATTTGCCGAGACAACAAATTTGGTTTCATTTTATACATTTTCGGTGAATTTTAGAAATAAATATGCATCAGTGAGTTATGATCTGATCATGTCACTGTTATTAATTCACTGCTCTCACAGTTTTTCTAATCGTTTTTAATTTACATATACATTAAGTTTTGCTTTTTGTATGCTGGATAAAGAATACAGATAATTTTAAATAACTGATGTTTTAATATCAGTTGAAAATACATTAAACAGAACAATTAAAAGACATGGTTTTTGTCTGTTTAGATCATATAAGAAAAGGGAACATTGTTTGCTTTGTTGTAAGAAATGTTGAATTCCATTAATTGTCCACTATATAATAATAGCCTTGAATAAGCTGATTTATTCAACCATTTTCCATCCAATCCTGTGTTTAACAACTTCGAAAAAAAAAGGCTTTTGAAAAAATTGTGGAAAAAGTAGAAAATGCTGTTAACCAGTGTTTTCTCCTTTTGGCGTAATGTTTTCCACCATTTGAAGACAGAAATCCTTTGTTACATTAAATTTGTTATATGCCAATGCTTTCAATTCGGTTGAGTCCTAACTTTTTGTAGTTCTGTATAGAGCTAAATGATTCCATGCTTGCAAAATAGAAATTTTAATGTGCTTTACAGGAGAGACAGAGGGAGGAAGAGAGACTGAGAGAGTTGGAGGAGCAAAACAGAAGAGAGCAAGAAAGGAGACGATTAGAAGATGAAGAAAAGTACAGAGATGCTGAAAAAATTCTTGAGGTAAGTATCAGGCAGCACAATATGTGCCGTCAGTTCTTTGATCTACACCAACTTCTATGTTGATGTTCCCGAGCTTAACCACCTTTGAATTAAGATATTGCCTTCAAAATCTGTCTTCCTCAAGGTCGTTAAAACTTATGAATGCTTGACAGTATTTAGACTTGACCAAATTCAAAACATTGGAAGACAACAAATTCAATGTAAGTTAGGAATTAACTGCTATCTTAGAAATTGCTTTGGATTCAAACAATCTTGTCTTTTATTTCCTGTCATCGTCCTCTTTTTTTTTTCTTGGGCAAGGGAGTATGATAGAATCATTTCCTAGGATCATCTTTTTATGCTTAACTCTTTACTAAACAACAAAATTTTAGACTTGTTTAAATCCAAAGCAATTTCAAGCAACAAATTAATTGCAGCTCAAATGGTGGGATTTGTCTTTAAAAAGGTATAAAACATTGTGGGAAAAGAAGAAAATGTTCGCTAGCGGCATTTTCCCCATTTCCCTCAATGTTTTCAAAAGCCATCATCTGCAGAGTCATGAAAACTTGAGACTGTATGGTAAAGGGTTAACTCTTTACCACACAACAAAATTTTAGACCAGTCCAAATTGAAAGCATTTGCAGATGACAAATAGAATGGGGTACAAATGACAGTATCTGTCTTTGTGATTCTTGAAAACATTGTGGGAAAAGAAGAAAATGCTGGTTACCAGCATTTTCTTCTTTTCCTACAATGTTTTCAAAAGCCTTCTTCTTCAGGGTTGTTAAAACTCTGTGGTAAAGAGTTAAACCATTACCACACTGGATACTTTTTTTAACTGCCATTCCTTTGAGTTTGCGATTCAAATGAGAAATATTTGAATGAAAGCAAACTGTCTTTAACCCTTTCCCAAACAATAAATTTTAGACTGGTCCAGTTTGAAAGAGTTTGCAGACGGCAATTTTAGATTTGATGAAAATGACAGAAAGTTCTCCAAAAGGGTAGAAAACATTGTGGGAAAAGGAGAAATTGCTCGTTACGAGCAATTTCTCTTTTTCCCACAGTGTTTTCAAAAGACTTGTACTGCAGACACGTGAAAACCAGGGCTTGTTTGAGAAAGGGTTAAATGATATGGAAAACATCATGGGAAAAGGAACAATTGGCTGAAAAGAACCATTGATGCTTTCGCCAAAGTGTTTCTAAAACCTATCAACTTCATTTATTAAAAATATGTCTTTTTATGGTATTTACAATGTATTTTTTGGTAAAATTCATTCAAAACAAGTGACCTATAAATAAAAAAAAAAAAAAAAAAAAAACGAAATATCTCTAATTTTAAATCACAAAAAGGGTATTTCATTTTTTTTTTTTCATCCAGGGTCCATATTCACCAACCATTCTACAGAACATTCTTAGTCTTATTCTTCAAGAAATTTGAAAGTAACAGAACATTCTGATTGGCTAAACCATTTGGTTTAACCAGTTAGAAGTTGTGTTACTTTCTAAGTCTAGAATAAGAGAAAGAATGTTCTTAAGAATAGTTTGTAAATACAGACCCAGGTTCATTCCTGTTTTTAACTTTCTTTTTTTCCTTTCTTGTTTCAGTTGTATCAAAAGAAAATATTTTAACTAAAAACGGTTTTTAATAGCAAAAATTAGCCTTTAAAAAGCCTGTAACAACTATTATTGCACTTTCAACAAGTGAAGATCAAGATCAGACTGCTCAAAATATGCAGTCTGATCTTTGATCTACACTGACTACTTTGCTTAAACATTCCAGATAAAAGTATTCTTGAAATTTTATTTATTTGGATCTTTTTCCCATACTAAGAATGGTTTAACTCTTTACCAAACCAAAACTTTTTAGCGTGGTCCAAATTGAAAGCATTTGCAGACAACAAAATAAATGTGATTGAAAAATTGAAATTTGTTTTGGGCAGGGTAGAACATGTGGGAAAAGGAGAAAATGCTGGTTACCAGCATTTTCTCCTTTTCCCACAATGTTTTCAAAAGGCTTCTTACTCAGGGTCGTTAAAAGTCGGGGTTGTGTGGTAAAGGGTTAAAAAACTGAAAGTATTATTGGAGAAAAATCCTAGTAAGTTGTCTTTTATTTTTCAAAAATTGTGATGAAGTTTTTATGGCTTTTGTTACCTTATTTCAATCTTGTTCATATTTCATACTTGACAGAAAGCAAAGGTATCTTACAATGTAGCTAGTTTTTTTTTTCAGCATGTATTAGGCATATACCGCCCAAAATTTATTATTGCAGACCTAGCTTAGATTTTAATTTTCATGAAATGTTTTTAGTTCTTTTTGTTTTATAATTGAGCCATTTTTGGGCAAAAGGGGGTTGAACTCTTTACCAAACAACAACATTTTAGACTACTCCAAATTGGAAGCATTTGCAGACGATAAAATAAGCATGACCCAGAATTTGAAATTTGTTTTGGGATGGGTAGAAAACATTGTGGGAAAAGGAGAAAATGCTGATAACCAGCATTTTCTCCTTTCCCCACAATGTTTTCAAAAGGCTTCTTTCTCAGGGTCGTTAAATGTCGGAATTGTGTGGTGGAGAGTTAATGCAACTCTGCAATGCATTGTACAAAGCAAGAAATCACATAATTATGGATTTGCAAGATCCATTTTGTCAAACAACAGACTGAATCATGAGGGTAGCATGGTCGTCTTACATGCAGAAAATTTACAAAAAGCAAAAAGTTTCGACCCATGTCAGCCCGTGCAGACTGTCAGTATTTTTTGCAGATGCTTTAAGCCCCATTTTCACAGAGCGTGGCTCAAAAGTAGTTGCACATAATATATAAAATTCATTACTCTTACAGTGAATTTCTTGTGAAACATTATGCAACAAAGGGGCAGTTATTGCTTTTCAACAGTGTTTCTCCATATACATGTAGGCATCTTCAAAAATAAAGACAAGTTTCTTTCCTATGTGTCTCTGTTATTTAATTTGCTTCAGTGCTGTGTAGGTCAAAAAGTATATGTTTTAGTATTTTGTTTTAAAAAAAATCCTGCCAATAGACATAATATGAGAGAAGAACTTATTAATTAACAATTTCGTGTTCTTGTGGCGTGCAACACATGAAAAGGGGCCTTCGGACATATGTGCAGTCTGTGACTAATCTGAGACGACATCTTACCGTTTTTGTGTGATTTTCTGTTTCACGAAAGTGTACTGTATAAAAAATCTTATGTAGTCGTAAAGCGCCGTCTTGGATTAGCCTGAGCAGACTGCGCAGGCTAATAGGGGTCGACACTTTACACAATTGCCTGAAGATCTTATTTCGCATGTTGCCGGCCATATTGTAAGATCAATTCAAACAAGAGACAAGTATGTATGATATAAAACCTCCTTGTATTAATGCCCTAGTATAAGTTTCTATTTTCAGCAGTTACATTAAAGCCTTACCACTCAATCACATGTTTTATAGACATTGAGGAAGATAGCTTTTGAACATATTATGGGAAAAGGAAAAAAATGCTTGTAACTAGCATTTTTCTCCTTTTTCCACAATGTTTTCTGCCGTTTTCAGGACAAATCTAAATATTTGAGGCATACTTTATATGTTGTCTATAAATACTTTCAATTTGGATTGAGGCAATATTTATCAGTTGGTAAAAAGTTTACCCATAGAGAGCTGAATAAACTCAACAGACATTTTCAGTCTGGAAATAAGTCCAAAATAACACCATATTCGAGGTTGCCTTTTGTCCAGAGTATCTCAGCAAGGCAGGTAGTGTAGATAAAAGATCAGACTGTATGCTTTGTGCAGTGTGATCTTGATCCACACTGGCTACAAAAGCAACTTAAGTCGTGAAAGGTGTGTAAGAGTTAATTTGAAGCCCCTAAATTGCAAGTAGCCAATGATGTTTGCTGACACTGTAGAATGTAAGGTCTGAATGCATAGTAGTTGCAGTTTGTTCTTGTATGGACATACATGTAGTTCAGTGTTTAGAAATTTGAGCTTGAACAAAATAAGCTTGAAATTTAATTATTTAGGTAATTTTTACAGAATGCATAATATGAATTATCCGTTTTACCTGTTTGTCTCTCCAAGGGTTAACAGTTTTATACCACAGAATCTCAAGTTTTAGTGACCTTGAGGAAGAGGGTTTTTCAAAATATGGGACAAGGAGAAAATACTGGTGACGAGCATTTTCTCCTGTTTTCCACATGTTTTCGGCCTTTTTAAAGACAAATCCCATCTTTCTAGTCATATCTAAGCTTTTGTCTGCAAATGCTTTCAGTTTGGACAAGTCTTTTGAATAGTATTTAACTCTTTACCACACTATTCTGACTTTTAACGACCCTGAGAAAGATGCCTCTTGAAAACATTGTGGGAAAAGGAGAAAATGCTGGTAACCAGCATTTTCTCCTTTTCCCACAATGTTTTCTACCCGATCCAACACAAATATTAATTTTTTGGTCACATTTATTTTGTCGTCTGCAAAGGCTTTCAATTTGGACTGGTCTAAAATTTTGTCGTTTGGTAAAGAGTTAATGCCAACTTCAACATTGTTTCAGTCCTATTAAGAAACAGCTCACATATACATGTATGTCTAGGGTTTCACCAGCACTAGGCTAGGCTAGGGCTCTGAAGTGTCTTGCCCATGGACACTCCTGTGGAAAAAAAACCAGTGCATCTGGTGAGGCTTGAACCCAGGGCCTGCAGGTTACAAATCCTGTACTTTACCTCTGAGCTATGCAGGACCGTCCTGGACAAGTCTAACTTTTGACATGTAGTAATGGATTAAAGCACTGAGTTTACCTGAACTTACTTTTAGGGGAATTGTGGGTCTTTGATCTATATTATTCATTAGTTTGTTTGATATTTTGGATAAATAAGCCTATAAGCCATGTGTATTACCACACATTCTAGAGTTTTAACATTATTGACAAAGAGGGCTTTAGAAAACATTGTGGGAAGACAATAAATAATGGTAACCAGCATTTTCTCCTTTTCCCACAATGTTTTCTACCATTCCAGAGGCAAATTTTATAATTTGTTGTCTGTAAATGCTTTCTTTTGAACCAGTCTAAAATTTTGTGGTTTGGTAAAGAGTTAACCCTTTCCCACACAATCCCGAGTTTTAACGACCCTGAAAGAGAAGGCTTTTGATAACATTGTTGGAAATGAAGAAAATGCTGATAACCAGCATTTTCTCCTTTTCCCACAATGTTTTCTACCTCATCAAAGACAGAACACATCATTTGAGCTATATTTAATTTGTTGTCTGCAAATCCTTCCAATTTGGTAAAGTCCAACATTTTGTCATTCGGTAAAGAATTAAGGTGTGTGCTTTGATTTATTTTTAGAGCTTGAAGTGTTAAGGCTTTTAGGTAGATTAGTTTTCAAACATGTATCTTTTTTTTTTCTGCATTTATTTTTTAGTTTGCTTTTTGTCTATTGCTCACCCTAGCACAAAGTGCTCAAGGTGAGATTTTGTGATCATGTTGTGTCCATTGTCTGGCATTGATTGGCTGTCATCTATTGTGCATTGTCAACTTTTATCTTGTGTGCTTTCTTGAGGGCACATTTTTCTATCCAGTGCTTATGAAATTTGGCCAGAATGTCTGTGATGGTAATATCTCGGAGTGGTTAAAAAAATGGATTACCTCATACCAGATTTTAAAAAAGCCCTGTGTGCATGCTCTAGGCCACATTTTCCGTACAATATCATGACACATAGCCAGAATGCTGGTCTTAATTAAAGCTTAGAGGAATAAGAAAAAAAGAAAATTGGATCTACTTGAATTGAAATGAAGGTGGCAAAGTCCAATTTAAAAAAAAAATGTGTGCAACCAACAGGCCACTTTTTGAGTGCAATGTAAAACATTGTCAGAATGTTTGACTTGGGCATTTAAAGGATTTTTTTTTTTTGTTTCCTAAAAAAAGAGATTCATGTACGTATAAGCTCAATATAGAAATGTTCCTGTAAAGATGCAAGGCTTCTTTTCTGTTCATAACTCTGTAGTTTTTTTATTGATACTGATCTTTCATGTAAATTGAAGACAAAAACTAAGATACCAAGTTTATATCTGTAAAATACAGTGTCAACCCATTCATTTTGATAAGTACAAGCTTTCAGGTTTGTTGTTGTCAAGTATTATGTATTGAAATAGAAACATAAATTTTTCATTCACTGTTATGAAGAAATGTATGTTCTATTTAAATCTTTACCAAATGAGAACACTTCAGATTTGTCCAAAATGAAAACATTTGCAGACAACAAATTAAAAGTTACTCAAAACCTGAAATTTTTATTTCAAAGGGTAGAAAATATTGTTGGACAAGGAGTAAATGCTGGTTACCAGCATTTTTTCCTTTTCCCACAATGTTTTCAGACAGCTTCTCCCTTAGTGTCATTAAAACTCAGGAATGTCTGGTAAAGGGTTAATGTAAAACAATCAAAAGTATTGCAATGCCTGTTAGTGCAATTTTTTTGTAACTTTAGAAAATTTAACATGATATCAGTAAAACTGAATTTCCTTTTTTCCCTAAAAAAAGATGCTTGATTTGTTTGGAATGTAGGATACAGAGAGAAAAGAAAGAGAACTGGAAGAGGAACTCAAAAGAATCCGACAACTACTTAAAGAGGAACAGGATGAAAAGAAGAGGAAAGAGTTGGAGAAAGAGGAAGCTAGACTGGTTGCACTTCTCAAAGGTTCTCAAAAGTTTTCACTTTTTAGTGGATTTGTATAGCAAATCCGCTTACTGTGATCATTCTGACCCGAACCAAATACATCATGCGTAACGACGCATGCCCGTTCACACTGTGATATCTGTTTGACCTGAACCAAATATGCTGCCATTCATGCTTGCGACCATTCTTCTTTCAGTTTAGCTGATACATCTCAACCTCACTTTTGTCACTACCGTATGTACTGTCAAACACGTATATTCCCATAGTCTGAAATCTCATACCAGCAAAAAACTGCGTTAGAATGACGGATCAAATTACCACTCCTTAAACAGTAATGGAATGACAGTTACTGTGTGGCCGGCTCGGCAGAACAATTTTGACTTTCCCTTCCCTTGCTAACTCCATTTTAAAATGATTGCACATGTGTTGCATGTGATGTTATTTTGTTATTACAACATATTACAGCTTTATGATACTCCGCAAATCTGCCTTTCAGGACTTTGAGTCATTTGATTTCTTCTCTGAATATCCATGTCTGCAGCATTTTGTTACTACATTTATCACTAGTGCATTGAGTTGTGGTTATACTGGTTTCACCATGTCTGTCTGTCCGTCCATCCATCCATGTTTTCCTTTTCATGCTTTAACTCAAGAGCCGTTTGACTTAGGACCCTGAAACTTTATGCAAGTCTTGGTCATGGACCAAGGAAGTACCACATTGTTTTTGGGTCACATGGGTCAAAGGTCAAGGTCACAAATGAACTTGGTTTGAAAATTGTTTCCATGTTCGAACTAGGACCCTGAAACTTTATACAAGTGTTGCTCATGATCCAAGGAGGTACCCTATTGTTTTTGGGTCACATGGGTCAAAGGTCAAGGTCACAGGTGAAGTTTGTTTGAAAATCGTTTCCATGTTTAGCTCAATAGCTGTTTGACTTAGGACCGTGAAACTTTACACAAGTGTTGTTCATGACCCAAGAAGATGCCTTATTGCTTTGGGTTCAGATGGGTCAAAGGTCAAGGTCAAAGGTGAACTTTGTTTTGAAAATCATTTCTGTTCTCCCTTGTGCTGCTTCAGTGACAAGGTGTTGATGGGGGGGTATTTGTCTGCTTTGCAACACTTGTAGTTGCTGCAGGTTGTATTGACATCCTCTGATAATATAAATAAATACTGAGGTATTACCTTGTAAATCTGCAAAGAACAGTTTGATTGAATAATAGTTCAAAGTAAAAACAGAGCATTGATGTCATTTACAGCATTATGTGACAAAAATTTACAAAAACTTCTGATAGAAACTCTAAGATTTCAATTGTGATTATAATGCTTTGATTTCTTTGACATTTTTTGTGTTACAAGGATTAACCCTAAACCAAACAACAAAATTTTAGACCTTTTCAGAATAAAAGCATTTAAAGACTACAAAATAAATTTAATTCATAAATTGAAATCTGTTTATGGAAAGGTAGAAAACAGTGTGGGAAAAGGAGAAAATGCTGGTAACCAGCACTTTCTCCTTTTCCCACAGTGTTTTCAAAAGGTTTCTTTCTCGGGGTCGTTAAAACTCAGGATTGTATTGTAAAGGGTTAAGACACTTTAGTGGTATTATTTATTTCCATGTATGTAAGGTTCTTTATTTTTCTACAGAGTTCAAGCACAAGAGGATACGGTACAAACTCAAGGTGGCCATTAAAGAGAGGGACAAATTTAAGCTGGAGTATTCTATCAATGAATTCAAAACAGAGAAAGTTGAGGATAAAGACATGGACCTTGAGAAAGCTGAGAGATTGCTGAAAGAGCTTGTCACTAGAGACAGTAAGCATTTTTTTTTTAGATTGGTTTATGATTAGTAACAAACAAATAGCACTTGCAGTAGTATAAAGGAAAAGTCAGTTTATGTAATAAAATGGTTGTGTTGTCTTTAATCAGTTACTGTGCCAACAAAATGTCTATGCCCCTTCGGTTGATACATGTAGCTTTTGAAAACATT
This sequence comes from Tridacna gigas, assembly GCA_945859785.2. Classification (NCBI taxonomy): domain Eukaryota; kingdom Metazoa; phylum Mollusca; class Bivalvia; order Cardiida; family Cardiidae; genus Tridacna; species Tridacna gigas. The sequence continues at coordinate 549,712 of OX244032.2, read as the reverse complement.
TTGGTTGAAGGAGAAATTGTATGTGAAAGCAATATTTTCTTTTACTTCAAACAGTGTAACAGTTTTTTGAAAGTCTAAAATTGGTCTTGAGCATTCAGGGGTGATCAGTAAGTAATGGATTTGGAAAAAAAAAAAAAGTTAACAAACTGTCATTGAATTCCCTTCACTGTTACATATTCCATTAGTATATTCATGATGGTATTTAATTTGTTTTCTTAATGATATTTCTTTTTTTGTAATTAGTTTTTGATTGAACTTCTTTTTAGCTTGTTGATTCAGAGTTTCATAAAATTTTATTTTCAAAGCTTCATAAAACTGATGGAAAGCCATAATATTTAGGAGTCTCAAATACAGGTCACTGACATTTGTCTCTCTTAATTTCTGTAACACCATTCCTATTTATTTGTCTTTGTGTACATTGTCTTTGTGTACATCCTTCTGTCTAAGTGTCTCTCATTCTCTCACTCTCTTGACATTGTTTGGTTCTTTCTTTGTCTAATTTATGTTTCATATTTCTATTATGTAAGTTATAGGAAGCAACGTGACAGGTAACTTACCCCACAGAATATTTTTTCCTCATCCTGTATCATCAAAGCCTTGTCCCTTTCATATGATCTCAATTTTCAAAAGGACAAACAGTATTGCTTTAACTCTTTAAAAAATTTAATGACAAAACGACATGACCACATTGAAAGCATATGCAGACGGCAAACTAAATGTGACTGTGCCACACAATTCCGAAATGTCATGACCCTAGAAGAGAAAGCTTTTGAAAACATTTGGGAAAAGGAGAAAATGCTGTCATTTTAGCAATGTTGAATTTGTTGTCTGCACATGCTTTGAATTTGGTCCAGTTGAAAAATTTGTCGTTTGGTAAAGGGTTAAATGATGGTATTTGTATTAAAAAATGATAGAAAAGACTATAATAAAAAGGAGAAAATGGTGGCATTTTCTCCTGTTTCTATAATGTTTTCAAATTCCTTTTTTCCTCAGGGTGAATGAAACAGGATTGTGTGGTGAAGGGCGAAAACCTATTTGAAACTATGAATATGCAAGAAGTACTTTTTTCTGATAACTTTCCCCTTGTGACAAAGTCATGTTTCTAAAGAAATTTTCTGTTTTTAAATTTTGAGCAATGAAAGCAACAAGGCTATTTCAGTTCCTCCATTATTTTTGATACATGTAGCTTTTATTCCCAGTTTTAAGATAATTGATAGCAGTTTTCTTTCCACAGCTTATGAGTAATAGATCAGATCTTTTTCCATGGTTTTCATCTGACAACTGTGTGAACACAAATTTTGATTATGATTTTATCAATATTGAGCCCAGTGTGAAAAAGTGTAAAAAAACCCAAACATCTGCTATATAAGTGAAAAAAAGATATTTGCCTTTCCTGTAGATATTTCTGTATTACTAGTGCATGGACTAGCTTTTCGGATAGTTGTCCAGAAAAGTCGCATTTGAATTATTTCACTAATAATACATATCATATTTCTTTAATAAAAAAGATCAAAAGTCTGTATCTACTTATATATTGCATGAAGGCATTATTGCAATTGAGAATTCATTTAAACCCAGTTCTCACTGGCATGGTTCTGGTCCCAATGGCACCGGGTAAAGAAAAGCCAATTTACTGTGATGATCCAGGACTGTTTTCGTAAAAAAAGGATTGCATTCTCTCGTTACCAACATAACCTCAGTGTATTCCCAGTCTTGAAGAAGATTCTTTAAATTTTACCCTTGAGCAACCTAGTTAATTCTCAGTTTACTATGGAGTATTTTCGTGCATGACAGTGGTTTGCACGGTTTATCCAATAAAGGGCAGCATCACCCAGGTTGTCTCTTTTGGTGTCCACATGAACGCCAGCACAGTCCCATCATACCATGGTTCTGTGCTGGTGACATGCCAGTGACATTTTGGTATTGCCTGCTGTTACCTGAGATGATTCACAAAGGTGAGCTAGGCCTGGTACCACAGTCAGTAGCATAGAGGACTTAAAACTAGGAGGTCCCTGGTTTGAATCCCCAGCTTGGCCAATTTCTTTTCAAGGATTGATTATAGTCATTGCTACAGGATTCATTTCTCTCTCACTGCTGATCATTGTTTTGATGATGGTTGTGTGGTATAACAGACAATGACTTTTAAAGAATACTGTGAAAAAACTTCAGGAAAGGATGGATATGTGCAACTGCCACCACGATGTACCGGTAACTGAAATAATGTCGAAATGGGCGTTGAACACCATACAAAACAAACAAATCATAAAGATTAAATCATTAGTAGTCACCTAGGAAAATCAAATCAATCCAAGAATTAATGAAATCACCATTTTAATTATATAAAACATGTTTTATATTATTATCAAATATTTAGTGTTTGACAAAGTTATGTTTGTGTGTGTGTAGTTGCTAATTTAAGAATGAAATAAATTACCAGGTTAAAAAAAGGCCAATGATGACCTTGTATTGCTACATTACCTTTTGAACAAGATGGCAGTTTGAAGAACAGCCCTGTATCCCCCACCGTAATTTTTCTAACCTGACAGGGGTTGACAGTTGACTTATGAAAATCTTTTAGAGGCCTCAGGCACACCTAATAATTTGCATAGACAGACAAAAGGGGATAGCTGAAGGCACAACCTGTTATCCTCAACTTTTGACTCCCCAAAGCCTGGATTCACTGTAGTCTGAGTCATACCAGAATGCTACAGTTTACTACGGTAGAGGAATGGTAGAGACCTGGCAGTACCTGCATTGCCATGGAAATCCTAGGATCTTGCCAGTTCTTTATATCTTATCGGTAATCTCTGGTTGTATTAGAATTTTTAAGACATCATTCAAGGGCTATTTGCTGGTTCAACAGGGCTTGTCAAAGATCGTCATGGCTTATGACATTGCTTCCTGGGTTGGTCTCCCGGATCACCATGGTTTCTCCTCAGTAACTAACTGGAACTTTCTGGGGTTGCCAAACCTAGGTAGTGAGAAAGGGGCTTTATCAGGGGGAATTTTACCATTTGCCATAATGTCTTCCAAATAATTTCTGTCTCGAGTTGTTATTCTAATAGGTGCCATGTCAGTTCCCAGAGTAGTATGGAATGTCTCATCAAAATTGTTTTCCATATAATGATCTGATATTGTGTGTACCATGGGAGAAGATCAATAGTTAAAACTTTAGAGCACATATTGTAAATGATACAGACAGTTTGGGTTGTGAAAAGACCAAGTTAATGCTATTTCAAGGGTGTTTTGACCAAAATATCTCATGAAACTCCAAACAGTGTCAATCAAAGATCAGACTATACATTCTTTGCATTCTGATATTGATCTAAGCTGTCCAGAAAAGCAACTAAAGCTGTGCTTGGCACTTTAAAGGGGCCTATATAGATTTTTTTGCCATGAATTAAAAATTCTTGTTAAACAGTTACAAATATTACAAAATATATGTGACATGCCATGACATGCTCTGTGAAAAGGGGGATTAATGTATCTGCGAAAAGTATCCGAAACTTTTCGCTGTTGGTCAGTTTTCTGTATGTCCAAGGACCAGTCTACCTCATGATTGAGTCGGTTGTTAAAAAAAGTGGCTATTTTGGATTCATAAGTATCTGATGGTTTGATTGATACAATGCATCATGGAGATGCATTAAGCCCCCTTTTGCCATAGCATGGCTCATACTTTTTTATTAACGGGTAAAGAGACTTATTGATTACACAGAGGAAAGAGGTGCAGTTTTAGTGTTTAATGAACAGGATGATGCTTTTGCAATCATGAGTAACTCCGTGTTTTTCATGAGATCAAATATGACAACATAGCACTTATTTGAATATGATCCCATTTAATCCTTTACCAGACAATCCCAAATTTAAATGACCTTGAGAAAGAAAGCTTTTGAAAACATTGTGGGAAAAGGAGAAAATGCTGGTTACCAGCATTTTCTCCTTTTCCCACAATGTTTTCTACCAGTCCCAAAACAAGTTTAAATTTTTTAGTCAAATATATGTTGTGGTCTGCAAATGCTTTCAATTCGGACAAGTCTAAAATTTGTTGTATGGTAAAGAGTTAATCAGAGTTTTTGATCATGTGAGATTCCCACAATCCTTTGCAAAATTCTGGCACAAGATTCATGGATTGCCGACTATTCCTTTACTATATTCAGTGGAAATACTATTTTGGAGTTCGGTTTGATTACCTGTTAAAAATCCGAATATGCCCCTTTAAAAATTAACAACCTATTAACATCACATTATTTGCATGCTGCACACAAATTATAGTTTGATTGTTGGACTACTGATTTTGAATAAGTCAATTAAGTTAAGACCCTTTTTCATGAAGCATTATAATTATGTTTTTGCTTATATGTTATGTTGCAAGTAAATGCAATTGAAACATTTTTATTGTTGACTAATTTAACTTTTTACAAGACCACAAAATTTTTTATTCGTCCAAATTGAAAACATTTGCATAGGGCAAATGCAGTGTGGCTCAAATGATAGAATCTGTCTTTACAAGGGTATAAAAGATTGTGGAAAAATGCTGGTTATCCACATTTTCCCCTTTTTTCTAAAAATATTTACGAAAGCGTTTTCCCAAAGGTCACTAAAACATTTGATTGTACAGTAAAAGGTTAATACAAAGAAGATGATAATGCATAACCATGCTCGAGACATCATTTGAAAATCTCATCGGAGAAAGAGCAGCTGCTTGTTTCATACAATTTTACCTTTTTCCACAATGTGTTCAAAAGTTTTTTTTTGCAAGATAAAAAAATCACCAACATATGGAGGAATGTTTACCCTTCACTAGACAACAAAATTCCAGACTTATCCAAATTCAAACATTTGCATATGCCAAAGAAAATCACCACATTTGTCTTTTGAAATTTATCTTTTGAAAGGAGGAAAACATTGTTGGACAAGTAGGAACAGCAGGTTACTGGCATTTTCTCCTTTTCCCACAATGTTTGCAAAAACCCTCTCCTTTAAAGTCTGTGTTTGGTTGGTAAAGGGTTAATGCTTATATGATTATACTTTCTTTGCAGCATACATATGAGCCATGCTCTGGCAAAAGAGGGTTTAATGCATCTTTGTGATGCATTGCACCAGTCAAATCATCACATAATTATGGATCCATAATAGCCGCTTTTTTCAACAACTGACTAAATTGTGAGGTAGACTGTTCCTTGAACATGCAGAAAACTGATCAACTGCAAAAAGTTTTGGCCTGGGTCGGTCTGCACAGTAGTCTGCGCAGGCTGACCTGGGTCAATACTTTCAGCAGATGCATTAAGCCCACTTTTCACAAAGCATGGCTCATACGTATTTCCAGTATTAGCAAAATATCTGTTTGCCATGCTTGTCAGTTGAGTTTTGCCAATAAGTAGATCTAGTTAAATGCAGAATCTTGTGATAGGCCATAGGTCAGCCCTTGGTAATAACTAAACCCAAAGAAAGGTTGAAAGGTTCGTATCATAAATTTGCAAGATTTGACATGTTTGCTATAGATGGTTTTTAACTCTACTGGCTGTAAGCCAGCAGAGCCTATGTCATGGCGTGGTTTCCATCGTCTGTCTGTCTGTCTGTTCGTCTGTTAGTCTTTTTCTTGTTTACGCGATAAAGTCTGCATTTGTGGTCAGATTTTCATGAAACTTGCAGAGTTTGTTTATCTCATTAATAGCTTGAACCCTATTGATTTTGAAAAAAATCTGACGATCAGTGTAGGAAAAGCAGCCATTTAAAGTTCAAAATTTCAATTTCTTGTTTACACGATAAAGTCTGTATTTGTGGTCCAATATACGTGAAACTTGCAGAGTTTGTTTATCTCATCAATAGCTTGAACCCTATTGATTTTGAAAAAAATCTTACAATCAGTGTAGGAAAAGCAGCCGTTGAAAGTTCAAAATTTCAATTTCTTGTTGACGTGATAAGGTCCAAATTTGTGGTCGGATTTTCGTGAAACTAGCAGAGTTAATCTCATCAATAGCTGGAACCCCATTGATTTTGAAAAAAATCTGACAATCAGTATAGGGAAAGCAGTCATTTAAAGTTCAAAATTTCAATTTCTTGTTTATGCGATAAAGTCTGCAGTTAAGGTCTGATTTTTATGAAACTTGCACAGTTTCTTTATCTCATCGATAGCTTGAACCCTATTGATTTTGAAAAAAATCTGACAATCAGTGTAGGAAAAGCAGCCATTGAAAATTCAACATTCAAATTTCTTGTTTATATAATCAAGTCTGCATTTGTGGTCGTACTGTGTTTATCTCATCAATAGCTTGAACCCTATTGATTTGACAATTGATCTGACAATCAGTGAAGCAAAAGTAGTCATTTAGTTCAAAATTTCAATTTCTTGTTTACGCGATAAATGCAGTTGTGGTCTGATTTTTGTGAAACTTGCAGTCTGTTTATCTCATCAATAGCTTGAACCCTATTGATTTTGAAAAGAATCTGACAATCAGGGTAGGAAAAGTAGCCATTTAAAGTTCGACATTTAAATTTCTTGTTTACGCGATAAAGTCTGCAGTTGTGGTTTGAATTTTGTGAAAGTTGCACAGATTGTTAATTTCATCAAAAGCTTGAACCCTATTGATTTTGAAAAAAAGTCTGACAATCAGTATAGGAAAAGTAGCCATTTAAAGTTCAACATTTCCTGTTATTGTTTATGTGTTTTAGTCTACGTTTGTTTTTCGTGAAACTTGCACGGTTTGTTTATCTTATTAATAGCTTGAACCCTATTGATTTTGAAAAACATCTGACAATCAGTACTGGAAAAGGAGCCATTTAAAGTTCAAAATTTTCATTTCTTGTTTACCCAATACATTTAGCATTGTATTTGGATTTTCATGAAACTTGCACAGTTGCTTTGTATTATCAAAAGCTTGAACACTATTGATTTTGACAAAAATTTGACAATCAGTATTGGAAAAGGAGCCATTTAAATTCAAAAATTTACATTTCTTGTTTACGCTACGACTAAGCATTTGTGGTTGAATTTTCATTAAACTTGCACAGTTGCTTTATATTATCAATAGCTTGAAGTCTGTTGATTTTGAAAAACTTTCCACAATCAGTATTGGAAAAGGAGCCATTTAAAGTTGAAAATTTACGTTTCTTTTTTACACAATTAAGTCCACATTTTAGATCAAATTCTTTTGAAACTTGCAAAGATTATTTGTGTCATCAAGGGATTGAACTGTAATAAAAATGAAAAAAATCTAGCAATCAGTTAAGGAAAAGCAGCCATTTGAAGATCATGGATTGTTTACTCAACACAGTCCACATTATTTCTATTTCTTTGAAACTTGCAGGGATTGTTTAATACAATGAGTACTGAAACCCTATCAAATTTGGCTGGATTTCAAACAGTTGGTTTTGAGAAATTGTACTTCAATTTTCTTTTCACTATTTGTTCAATTCAACATGCCTGCTTGTGCTTTCTTTGTGGGTTCAAGCCCAGTTGCAACAATACCCCCATTTTTTTGGGGGGGAGGGCGAATGTTTGTCTTTTATCTTTTTGCATCACAAATTCATAATGTATGCTAGAAAAAAGGCAAACTCACTGCCAGTAGAGCGATTTCAGGGCCTCAAGGGCCTCTAGTTAAAAATACATAATTTCTATTACACTTTTTTGAACAATTGCTATAACAGAACTGATATCTATACCATTTGCTAGGACATTTGCCAAAATCTTTGTGAAAGAACTGTCCTATTAACCTTTTACCAAACAAAATAAAAAAATAAGACTTAATTGTAAGCATTTGCAGACAACACATAGAAAAAAGACTTTGAAGGACATCATTTGTTTACAAAAAAGTAGAAAACATTGTTGGAAATGGAAAAAATGGTGGTGACCAGCATTTTCTATTTTTCACTCATTGTTTTCAGAAGCAGTCTCCCTTGGGTTCGAATACAAGATTGTTTGGTAAAGGGTTAAGTGGTCAAAGATATTAAAAAGTGTACGGAGGAAGTAGTTGAGTTGTGATTTTCCCTTGCTGCATGTACATGTAGCTGTAGCTTTGCAGCAAAAATCCGAACAGTGTAGGCTTAGTAGAATAGACCAGCACTGCTACAAGTGTATATTAGGATTTTCAAAACTTGATACACACGTACGATGAAAATGAGATTCATAGAGGATATTTGTTTTTTAGCTCACCTGAGCACAACGTGCTCAAGGGGAGCTATTGTGATCGGTCATCGTCCGGCGTCCGTCCGTCCGTCCGTCTGTCTGTCCGTCCGTCCGTCCGTCCGTCCATCTGTCCGTCCGTCCGTTAACAATTTCTTTAAAAATCTTCTCCTCCTAAACCAGATGGCCAATCTTGATATAACTTGGCAGGAATGTTCCTTGGGTGAAGGTCTACAAAAATTGTTAAAAGAATTTAATTCCATCAAAAACTCTGGTTGCCATGGCAACAAAATGGCTGAAAATTGAAAAAATCTTTAAAAATCTTCTTGTAACAAACCATAAGGCCGAGAGCATTCATATTTTGTATGAAGCATCATTTGGTGACCCTTTACCAAAATTGTTAAAATTATTCCCCTGGGGTCGTATTTGGGCTTTGCCCGGGCGCACCATATTTTACATAGAAACAAAGAAGGAAATCTTTAAAAAATCTTCTGATGACAAACCATAATGGCTAGAGCATCCATATTTGGTATGTAGTATGATCCTCTACCAAAATTGTTAAAATTATCCCTCTGCGGTCATATTTGGGCTCTGCCCGGGCGCACCCTAAATTAAAATCTTTAAAAATCTTCTTCTGACAAAACATAAGGCTGAGAGCATTCATATTTTGTTTGAAACATCATTGGGTGACCCCTTACCAAAATTGTAAAAATTATTCTCCTGGGGTCATATTTGGGCTTTGCCCGGGCGCACCCTATTTTACATAGAAACAAAAAAGGAAATCTTTAAAAAATCTTCTGATGAAAAGCCATAATGGCTAGAGCATTCATATTTGGTGTGTAGCATTATCTGATGATCCTCTACCGAAATTGTTAAAATTATCCCTCTGGGGTCATATTTTGGGCTCTTCCCGGGCGCACCCTAAATTAAAATCTTTAAAAATCTTCTTCTGACAAAACATAAGGCTGAGAACATTCATATTTTGTTTGAAACATCATTGGGTGACCCCTTACCAAAATTGTTAAAATCATTCCTGTAGGGTCATATTTGGGCTTTGCCCGGGCACACTCTATTTTACATAGAAACAAAGAAGGAAATCTTTAAAACTTCTTCTGATGACAAACTATAATGGCTAGAACATTCCTATTAAGTATGTAGCATTATCTGATGATCTTCTACCAAAATTGTTAAAATTATTCTTCTGCGGTGATATTTGGGCTCTGCCCGGGCGCATCCTATTTTAAAATCTTTAAAAATCTTCTTGTGACAAACCATAAGGCGGAGAGCATTCATATTTTGTTTGAAGCATCATTGGGTGAGCCTTTACCAAAATTGTTGAAATTATTCCCCTTGGGTCATATTTGGGCTTTGCCCGGGCACACCCTATTTTACATAGAACCAAGAAGGAAATCTTTAAAAAATCTTCTTCTGACAAATCATAATGGCTAGAGCATTTATATTTGGTATGTAGCATTATCTGATAATCCTCTACCAAAATTGTTAAAACTATCCCTCTGCAGTCCTATTTGGGCTCTGCCCAGATGCACCCTATTTTAAAATCTTTAAAAATCTTCTTGTGACAAACCATGACGGCTAGAGCATTCATATTTTGTTTGAAGCATCATTGCTTGACCCCTTACCAAAATTGTTGAAATTATTCCCTTACGGTCCTATTTGGGCTTTGCCCGGGCACACCCTATTTTACACAGAAACAAAGAAGGAAATCTTTAAAAAATCTTCTGACAAATCATTAATGGCTAGAGCATTTACATTTGGTATGTAGCATTATCTGATAATCCTCTACCAAAATTGTTAAAATTATCCCTCTGCGGTCATATTTGGGCTCTGCCCAGATGCACCCTATTTTTAAATCTTTAAAAATCTTCTTGTGACAAACCATAACGGCTAGAGCATTCATATATTGTTTGAAGCATCATTGCTTGACCCCTTACCAAAATTGTTGAAATTATTCCCTTATGGTCATATTTGGGCTTTGCCCGGGCGCACCCTATTTTACACAGAAACAAAGAAGGAAATCTTTAAAAAATCTTCTGATGACAAACAATAATGGTTAGAGCATTCATATTTGGTATGTAGCATTATCTGATGATCCTCTACCGAAATTCTTAAGATTATTCCTCTGCTGTCATATTTGGGCTCTGCCCGGGTGCACCCTAATTTAAAATCTTTAAAAATCTTCTTCTGACAAAACATAAGGCTGAGAGCATTCATATTTTGTTTGAAACATCATTGGGTGACCCCTTACCAAAATTGTTAAAATCATTCCTGTAGGGTCATATTTGGGCTTTGCCTGGGCGCACTCTATTTTACATAGAAACAAAGAAGGAAATCTTTAAAACTTCTTCTGATGACAAAATATAATGGCTAGAACATTCCTATTAAGTATGTAGCATTATCTGATGATCTTCTACCAGAATTATTAAAATTATTCCTGTGCGGTCATACTTGGGCTCTGTCCGGGTGCATCCAATTTTAAAATCTTTAAAAATCTTCTTGTGACAAACCATAAGGCGGAGAGCATTCATATTTTGTTTGAAGCATCATTTGGTGACCCCTTACCGAAATTGTAAAAATTATTCCCCTTGTTTCATATTTGGGCTTTGCCCGGGCGCACCCTATTTTACATAAAAACAAAAAAGGAAATCTTTAAAAAATCTTCTGATGAAAAGCCATAATGGCTAGAGCATTCATATTTGGTGTGTAGCATTATCTGATGATCCTCTACCAAAATTGTTAAAATTATCCCTCTGCAGTCATATTTGGGCTCTGCCATGGCGCACCCTATTTGAATCTTTTAAAATCTTCTTGTGACAAAACATAAGGCCGAGAACTTTCATATTTTGTTTGAAGCATCATTAGGTGACCCCATACCAGAATTGTTAAAATTCTTCCCTTTGGGTCATATTTGGGCGTATATCCGCCCTGCAGTGAAAAGAATAGCCTGCCCTTAATAGACCATATAGGTTACAAATATACTCAGGTGAGCGATATAGGACCATCATGGTCCTCTTGTTTCAGTGAAAGATCGAAATTTATTTCATCGAGTGGACATCATTGGTAATATTTTCACAAGTGGTGCAGCCATGAGTGAAAATATTACCGATAATGTTCATGAGATGAAATAAATTTCAATCTTTCTCTGGGAAAAAAAAATCTCTTTATTTCAAATGTCTAAAATATTGCCTTGTTGTAAAAGGGTTAAAGATTTCATCATGTTGATTATAGTTGTACATACTTTGGAAGGAGGTTGTCAAAGTCACCTACAGCAGTAGTGTTTCAAAATGCTACTCTGTTTTTGTGTTTAACCCTTTCCCAAACAAGCCCTGGTTTTCACGTGTCTGCAGTACAAGTCTTTTGAAAACACTGTGGGAAAAGGAGAAATTGCTCGTAACGAGCAATTTCTCCTTTTCCCACAGTGTTTTCTACCCTTTTTGAGAACTTTCTGCCATTTTCATCAAATTTAAAATTGTCGTCTGCAAACTCTTTCAATTTGGACCAGTCCAAAATTTGTCGTTTGGGAAAGGGTTAACCCTTTCCCAAATGACACATTTTTGACCCTTCCAAATGGAAAGATTTGCAGACAACACATTTGAAAGTGGTACAAATGAACTTAAGAGTTTTGATATGGTAGAAAACATTGTGGTAAAAGGAGAAAATGCTGGTCACCAGAATTTTCTCCTTTTCCCATGATGTTTTCAAAAGGCCTTTTCCTCAGGGTTGTGAAAACCCAGGATTGTTTGGTAAAGGGGTTTAGGATAAACAAATGATGAGAAACAGTTTTTTAGGCTGCTTGCGATAAATAGTGATAGTGTCAAACAGTCATTATGGGAAAAACACAGATATAGTGGATCTTACATGAGTGTTTAAGTATTATCATTTTTATCAAACAAGTTGACTAAAATGTATGACACGAGCCTTGGCGAGCATCAAATACATTTTAGGCAACTCGTTTGATAAAAATGATAATACATAAACACAAATGTTAGATTCTATTTATCACATAAAACAAAATGACAAGCAAAAAATATCCTACATCATCACATTTAGCCTATACACCATTCACGGGTTCATGTTTACAGTTGTAGTTCGGTTTCAAATGTGTACATACACAAGTAGACAGATCTTTGGCATTTACACTGAAAGTAAAATGAAACAGTTTCTAGAGAGGATGAGTCCACCTAATTCCGCAATTCCGTTGATTTGAAAGACTTTCGCTGCATTTCTTGGTTTTTATTAAACATGAAAATCAAAAACTTTCCAGGCCTATACGTCTTAGCAACAGTGACGTCATTTTTCCGTGAAACGGCCTAGTTGCACAAATTCCGGCACGTGCTGTGGTTGGTTTCTCTGGCTTCACACGCTCATGACTAAAAACTGAATAGAACCAGGACCCAAGAAATGATAATACACTAGTGTATCATGGGTTTAATAAACTGCCAGAGGGGGTTTTATGTGATAAATTTCACTTAATCACAAGACTTGTGTGCTGCCTTAACCCTTTACAATGCAATCCCAATTTTCACAACCTTTAAGCTGAAGGATTTTGAAAACATTATGAGAAAAGAAAGAAAATGCTGGTAACCAGCATTTTCTTCTTTTCCCACAATGTTTTCTATCCCTTACAGACAAATCTCATAACTTGAGCCATATTTAATTTGTTGTCAGCGAAATGCTTCATTTCTGACCAGTCTTAAATTTTGTCTTGTTGCAGACATTAACACACAAAAATGACTTTTTGTGCCCCTAACAGTAGACAGGGTTTAACTCTTTACCACACAATCCCAACTTTTAATGACAGTGAGGAAAAAGCCTCTCGAAAACATTGTGGGAAAAAGAGAAAATGCTGGTAACCAGCATTTTCTCCTTTTTCCACAATGTTTTCTACCCTTTCCAAATCAAATTTCAATTTTTGAGCCACATTTATTTTGTTGTCTGCAAATGCTTTGAATTTGGACAAGTCTGAAATTTTGTCATGTGTTAAAGAGTTAAGAAGATTGTGGATAAAGGAGTGTAAGGAGAAAGTAATGCACACCCTGCAACTATATTTTTCATTCTGTTTGCAAAATATTTGAGGTAAAAATCTCTTTAACTCTTTACCACAAAATCCCAACTTTTAACGACTCTGTGAAAGAAGCCTTTTGAAAACCTTGTTGGAAAAGGAGAGGCTGGTAACCAGCATTTTCTCTTTTTCCCACAATGTTTTCTACCTATCCAAAAACAAATTTCAATTTTTCAATCACATTTATTTTGTTGTCTGCAAATGCTTTCAGTTTGGACCAGTCTAAAATTTTGTTGTTTGGTAAAGAGTTACAAGAATTCTCCCGTGTGTGTTATTTGTACTAGTTTAAGTATGGTCTCAAATTAGATCTTGTAGTAAGAAAATATATAGAAAGAAAAATGTTTAGGGTTCAAAAATACATACACATGACAAGTGTACTTACATGACAGTCCATGACATGATGTTGTAGTTTCAAAGTGAGAAATAAAAATCACTTAATTGATGCTGAAAGAATTATATTCTTTTTGACAGATCTTAGAAAAGCAATATCTCGCAGAGAACTTGCTGAGCTGGAAAAAGCAATCGAGGTCATCAAGAAGAATGGATTAGAGATTCAACTGTCCAAGGAGCTTCTGGAAGCAACCAGAATTCTCGCACGTCTACGCAAAATTCAGCGCATTCGCTCAGAGATCCTGGAACTTAAACAGTCAACTGTGGCTGAAATAAGAAGTTACCAAAACCCACCTCCTGTTGTACACACAGTGATGACTGCAACCTTCTTGATCCTGGGACACAAGGAGAGAGAAACCAGGGTGAGCTGCTTTAACTAATAACTGTACAAGTTACCTCTTAACTCTATACCAAATGACACAGTTTTTGGTTTGTCCAAATTGAAAGCAATTGCAGATGATAAAATAAAAGTGACTAAAAAATTGATATTTCTCATGGGAAGAGTAGAAAACATAGTGGGAAAAGGAGAAAATGCTGGTAACCAGCATTTTCTCCTTTTCCCACAATGTTTTCACAAGCTTCTCTTCTCAGGGTCTTGTGTGGTAAAGGGTTAAACAGACGACAAAATTTTAGACCTGACCATTTTGAAAGCACTTGCAGACGACAAATAAACATGGCTCATATTGTAGGATTTGACTTTGAATGTGTAGAAAGCACTGTGGGAAAGGGAGAAAATGCTGTTTACATTGTTTCAAAAAGTCCTCTTTCTCGGAGTCGTTAAATATTGGGATTATTTGGTAAAGAGTTGTTTGTATACGCTACAAAAAAAATTAAAGCAATTTACACAAAGAACAAACATTTGAAAGACACAGGAACGTCATGGCAGTCTTGTCTTTGTACATTTCATTTACTAATTCATAACTCATGTTAATAATCTTTGTTTTACAAGAATGTTTTCAGAGCTGTCTGCTGCAAATCTGTTTAACCCTTTCCCAAACAACAAATTTTGGACTGGTCCAAATTCAAAGAGTTTGCAGACGACAATTTTGAATTTGATGAAAATGGCAGAAAGGTCTCAAAAAGGGTAGAAAACAATGTGGGAAAAGGAGAAATTGCTCATTAAGAGTAATTTCTCCTTTTCCCACAGTGTTTTCAAAAGACTTGTACTGCAGACATGTGAAAACCAGGGCTTGTTTGGGAAAGGGTTAAACCTTTCCCAAACAACGCCAAGTTTGAAGAAAAAGGCTTTTGAAAAATTTTAGGAAAAGGAGAAAATGCTTATGAAAGGAGAAAATGCTGGTAAGAAGCATTTTCCCCTTTTCCCAGAATGTTTTCTACCTCTTTAACCTTTTACCATACGATCCCGACTTTTAACGACCCTGGGAAATTAGACCTTTGAAAAGTTTGTAGGAAAAGAAGAAATTGCTGGTAACCAGCATTTTCTTCTCCTTTTCCCACAATGGTTACTAATCTTTCAGAAACAAATCCAATCATTTTAGCCACATTTGTCGTCTGCACATGCTTTGAATTTGAATCTGTAAAAAGTATTGTTGTGTGGTGAAGAGTTAAAGCAAAGTCAGATCATTTGAGCCACACTTAACCTGTCATCTGCAAATGCCATCAGTTTGGACATCGTCGGTCAGTGGAGTTAACCCTTTACCACCGAATACAGAATTTTAATGACCTTTAGAAAGAAGCCTTTTGAAAACATTGCGGGATAAGGAGAAAATGCTGGTTACCAGCATTTTCTCCTTTTCCCGCAATGTTTTCTACTCTATTAGAGAACTTAAGCTCATTTTGACCAAGTCTGAATTTGTCATCTGCACATGTTTGGAATTTGGAAGAGTCTAAAATTTGTTATTTGGGAAAGAGTTAAGGCTGATTGATTGATTGTATGGTGTTTAACGCCGTTTTAAACATTACTTCAGTTATATTGCGGCAGCCAGTGCACCTATCCATGCTTTCCTGGAGCTTCTTTTACCAGTACTCTGCACAATATTCTTTCCTAGCCACTGGCTGCTTTATGTCGAAACAATGGTCAGTGGTGAGAGAGGGATGACTCCTGCCACAATGACTATCATCAGTCCTTGGAAAGAAATTGGCCAAGCTGGGGATCAAACCAGCGACCTCCTGTTCTCAAGTCCTGCACGCCTTCAACTGAGCTACCAGGGCTCCGCAAAAGGGTTAAGGGGCAAAGAGTATCATTATATCACATCTAGAAACCTTGCAATAGAAAGCCATTAATTTATCCTCACTTTACAATGTTATTTTAGGACTGGAAAACAGTTCAGGCACTGGTAGGTAAAACTGGTAAGGAAGGTTTGAAGAGACGATGTTTGGAATGTGACGCCAGCAAGATTTCTCTGTTTAGTGCCAAGCGGGCTAAAGATCTGCTGGAAAAATACCAGCTAGATGAAGTCAGGGATGTTTCAGCAGGCGCAGCAACGTTTTATGTCTTTGTAAGTTGACACGTCTTCTACCTTATTATTGCAGCCAGTAAAATGCAGTATATACTTGAAGAACAAGGCAATATTATTTAACCCTTTACCAATTTTGACTTTTAATGACCCTAAAGAAGAAGCCTTTTGAAAACATTGTGGGAAAGGGAGAAAATGCTGGTAACTAGAATTTTCTCTTTTTCCCACAACGTTTTTCTATCCTGGGAAAGAAAATTTTAGGTTTTGAGTAACTTTAAATTTGTTTAATGCAAGCACTTTCAATTTGGACAAGTCTAAAATCTTGTTGTTTGGTAAAGAGTTAAAGTACTTTGGGACGGGTTATCTTTCTACACTTACTGACTTTAGAAGCATGTCATTTACATAAAAACCTTAAAATGTACACTTTTGTATGAGATTCGATCTTAATAATACATAAGAACAAAGTTCAAGTGTCTTTTAACATTTTATTGGCATTCACATCAAAATTGATTTTTCATTGACAGTGCTAAAGCCAGTTACCTAATTTTGTGATCTGCTTAATATTTTCAGTTATAGGGAAAATATTTGAAGAATAAAGTGATATGTTTCTAAAGTCAGTCGGTATAACATGCTTTACATCAAAAGGTTGCTGATAAAGAAATTCAAGATACTCATGGAGAGATGCTTTGGTCATTGCAACATTTAGAACTGAAATGATGGAGATGGTGTAAACTGTAAGAAAAGCAAACTGCAAAAGAGTTCTGTAAATTCGACTGTTTCTAATGATTTGAGAGCTCTAAAAGTGTCTTTGTTTCATGAGTATTGTTTTGTTTTACAATAATTCAAGCCATAGGCAATAATAGAATTAATGTTGGACCATACTGGTTCTTTTTTGTTTTCTTTTAACCCTTTAACACACAGTCCCGAGTTTTAACAACTCTGAGAAAGAAGCCTTTTGAAAACATTGTGGGAAAAAGAGAAAATGCTGGTAACCAGCATTTTCTCCTTTTTCTACAATATTTTCTACCATATCGAAAACCGAAATTGTCGTTTGAGCTACATTTAATTTGTCATTTCCATATGCTTTCAATTTGGCCGAGTCCAAAATTTTGTTGTTTGGTAAAGAGTTAACTCTTTACCCAACGACAAAATTTTAGACTAGTCCAAATTGAAAGCATTTGTAGATGACAAATTAAATGTGACTTAAAACTTGATATTTGTTATGGGACAGGTAGAAAGTATTTGCAGATGACAAATTAAATGTGACTTAAAAATTGAAATTTGTTATGAGACAAGTAGAAAACATTGTGGGAAAAGGAGAAAATGCTGGTTACCACAATATTTTCAAAAGGCTTCCTTTTTAGGGTTGTTAAAAGTCGGGATTGTGTGTTAAAGAGTTAAGTCCTTACCAGACGACAAAATTTTAGACTTATCTATATTGAAAGCATTTGAAGACGACAAATAATGCTTGGTTCAAGTTATGGTATTTTTCAATGAAAGGGTAGAAAAGATTGATGGAAAAGGAGAAAATGCTTGTTGTCAGCATTTTCTCCTTGTCTTACAATAGTTTTCAAAGGCTTCTCTGTCAGGATTGTGAAAACTAGAGATTGTGCTGTAATGAGTTAAAGACATGCTCTTTCTTACTATAGACATGGAGGTAGAGCATTGTACATGAAAATATATCAAGGGGTCATTTTGAAAAATAGTGCCTAACTTTTGCCATACATACTTTTTTCCTCAAATAGTGTATGCCCAGACATTTAAAGGAATGAAAAATGTTGATCTATATATGGAATATTATGTTGAAAAAACCTTCAAGGTGCACATATTTGCATCAAGCCGAGTGATATTTTGTGATACTGAAGGTGGAGGAACTTGTCTTTAATAGGCAAGAAAACATCGTAGGAAATGGAGAAAATGCTGGTTACCAGCATTTTCTCCTTTTCACACAATGTTTTCAAAAGCCTTCTCCGTTAGTGGTTGTAATACATGTGATTGTTTGGTAAAGGCTAAAGCTGAGGATATGCAACATTGGTATCAAAATCAAACACATGCCATATTTCCATTTTGTATGCTAATATGTTTTGCTTACCATGATTTTAGACAGAAGGGGTCACAAATGAGCTGTTTGACGAAGCTGGATCAGTTTTAGACTGGAACTTTTAATGTCTAGGAAACAAATTCCGTAATTTTCTGTCTGTCAATAATTTTTGTCTTGCAGTCACTGATTGTGATCTCACCATTGCTGCATGTTGAGAGGCACAGATAAGGGAGGAGTAGTTAAGGGTTAGGGTTAGAGAATTAGGGAAGTTTGTCTAAGTCCTCATGTTGTTGGTACTCATGTTTCAATGGCACAATTCTAATCAGTGTCCACAACATATGTTTGAATGAAAATATAATTATTTTAGGATTCAAGATCATTTCCAATTTATCTTGATGAGCCTGGTAGCTCATCAGTGAACATTTTCATGATGTTTAGATGGCAAACGTTACCCTGCTAGCTCAGTCGGTAGCATACAGGACTTGAGAACAGGGAGTCGCTGGTTTGATGCCCAGCTCAGCCAATTTCTTTCCGAGGATTGATGTCAAGTCATTGTGACAGGATTCATTCCTCTCTCACCGCTGACCATTTATTGATGATGGTTATGTGGTCAAGCAACCAGTGGCCTGGAAAGAATATGGTGCAGAGTACTGGTAAAAGAAAATCCAGGAAAGTATGCATAGGTGCACTGGCTGCCGCGATATAACTGAAATTATGTGGAAAACGGTGTCAAACATCATACAATCAATCAATCAATTACATAGCTAAGCAGAAAGTAGACAAGAAAGTGGGTTATTTAAAGTACTGGTAAGAGAAATTCTAGGGCCAGGTGTATTGGGTGCTGTGATAGGGCAGACATAATACCATTTTGAAATAGACATGAAGTAGCAAACAAATAAAAAATACTCCCAACTTACCTGAACCTCTAATTTTGATTTTTGATATTTTACTCATTACAATGCAGACTTCTCGTTTGACATAACATATGCTTCATACAAGAGTATGTTTCATCATGGAGAAATGGTTTATGGGGATTGAAATGCAACCTTTTATGAGTATGAAAAACAATGTGGAAAAGCAATTGCTCCTTTTTCTGTAATGTTTTGCAAAACTGTGCATGGCAGGGATGTAGAAAATGAAGTTTGTGTGATAATGGGGGAATGACAGTGAAGTGGAGTAAATCTTTACCAGATATGGCAAAATTTTACCCATGTCAAAACTAAAGAATTTGCAGACAACATAATACATGTGGCTGAAATCACAGGGTCTGCCCTTGATAAGGTACCAAATATTGTGGGCCAAAGAATAAATGCCGATTGCCAGCATTTTCTTTTCCCCCCGTGTTTTCAAAAGCCTTTCTTGGGGGGGATTGTTACCCCTTTACCAACTGACAAAATTTTGAACTTTGCAAATTTGAAAGCATTTGCAAACAACAAATTAAATGTGGCTCAAATGATGATTCCCGTCTTTGATAGGGTAGATGCTGGTCACCACCGTTTTCTTCTTTTCCAACAATATTTTCATAAGCCTTCTTCCTCAAGGTTTTAACTCTTTACCACACAATCCCGACTTTAACAACCCTGAGAAAGAAGCCTTTTGAAAACATTGTGGGAAAAGGAGAAAATGCTGGTAACCAGCATTTTCTCCTCTTCCCACAATGTTTTCCTCTCTTCCAAAAACAAATTTCAATGTTTGATTTGCATTTATTTTGTCGTCTGCAAAAACTTTCAATTTGGACTAGTCTAAAATTTTGTCGTTTGGTAAAGATTTAAAACATGCAATTCTTTGGTAAAGGGTTACATGAAGGGAAATCATGATTTTCATGTTTGTAAAACATTATAGCAAAAGGAGCATTGCTTGAATTTTGCAATGTCTCCATCTGTCACACCGTTTTCTAAAGCGGTCTGTTTTATGAAAGAAAAGTACACATAGTCTGCTGGAAGAAAGATGTTAACTCTTTATCACACAATCCTGAATTTTAAATGCCCTGAAGAAGAAGGCTTTTGAAAACATTGTGGGAAAAGGAGAAAATGCTGATAATCATCTTTTTCTCCTTTTCACACAATGTTTTCAAAGACAGAAATCATCAGTTGACATATATTTAGTTTTTCATTTGAAAATGCCTTTAATTTGGTCAAGTCAAAAATTTTGTCATTTGGTAAAGAGTTAAACACAATTTTTTAAAATTTTGTTTAACTTTGGTATGCCAAAAAGATAAAAATTCTAATTCTCTATTGAGAAGTAATCTCTTCCTCATAATCAAACAATTGTTGTCATCTGTGCATGTAGTCACAAAAAATTTGGCATCTTTTTCTGTGCTTGGATAATTCTTATTTAATTTCAGCATGATAGCTTTCTATAAAAAGCATAATTGAGCCATGCTCTGCCAAAAAGTGTGCTTAATGCATCTGCATCCAGCACAGGCTGACATGGGCCAAAACTTTTTGCTATTTGTAAATTGTATGCTTGTCAAAGGACCCATTCTACCTCATTTTTCAGGTTGGTTATTTGACAGGATGGATTTTATGGATCCATTATTATGTGATGTCTTGCTATCATGCATCACAGAGATGCATTAACCCTTTACCACACGACAAAATTTTAGCCTTGTCCAAATTGAAAGCATTTGCAGACGACAATTTCAGTGTGGCTCAAATGGTGCAATTTTTCTTTGATAGGGTAGAAAACATTGTGGGAAAAGGAGAAAATGCTGGTTACCAGCATTTTCTCCTTTTCCCACAATGTTTTTAAAAGGCTTCTTTCCCAGGGGCGTCAAAAGGCGGCAAAGGGTTAAGATCCCTTTTGCCAGAGCATGGTTCAAATTAATGCAGTAACAATAAATTTTGTGACAGCCTTGTGGTGCCTTTACCTTAATGTTCATTAATGTACACCCAGCCTTGCCTTTCATAACTATAATTGCTTTTGTAGCAAGTGAAATCAAGATCAGATTGAAAATAAAAACAGTCTGATCATGGGCCTACACTGCCTGATATGCCCAGACACTTTGGCAAAAATTACCCTGGAAAGGATAGCCGTTTTTTAGCATTTTCTTGGCTGAAAATTTCAACTTCTTTCTATGGCGCTCCGTTAGTTAATTCTTTATCGCACAATCCAGACTTTTAATGACCCTGAGAAAGAAGCCTTTTGAAAACATTGTGGAAAATAGAGGAAATACTGATAAGCAGCATTTTTAGGCGACAAAGTAAATTTGACTCAAAAATGGAAATTGCTGTTTAGAAGGGTAGAAAACATTGTTTAAAAGGAAGAAAATAGTGGTTAGCAGCATTTTTTCCTTTTCCTATGTACAATATTTTCAGAAAGCTTCTACCTCAGGGTCTTTAGAGAATGTGCAGTAAAGGGTTTTGGGTTAATTTTAGATAATCTTATTTGTTGTTTAGTTAAATGAGACAGTCCAATTTTCCATAATTTTTAGCTTTCCAAGGGTAAATTGTAGTGCTTCTTGCCACAGTGCAGATTGAGATCAGAAGGCACAGAGCATAGTTCTGGCCTAGAATAAGCTGTATTTTTGTCTTTCATTTTGACTGAAAACTGTACAAGTATTTATATAGCACTCTGAGGATAATGCTGTTGAAATTTGAAGTGGTTTGATGAGAGTACTGTGTAACTTATTATTTTTTGCTGTTAAGTCAATAGTTACTAAAACAGGATTGTTGCAGACAGCTTTGAATAATCTTGTATACTATACATGTAGATTTTCAACAGGAACTAAGGTTTAACTCTTTACCAAACAATTCCGGGTTTTAACGACCCTGAGAAAGAAGCCTTTTGAAAACATTGTGGGAAAAGGAGAAAATGCTGGTAACCAGGGTTAGTAACCAGCATTTTCTCCTTTTCCCACATTGTTTTCTATCCTTCCTTAAACAAATTTCTATTGTTCAGTCACATTCATTTTGTTGTCTGCAAATGCTTTCAATTTGAACTAGTCTAAAATTTTGCCGTTTGGTAAAGAGTTAGAGCACAAATTATGAAATGCATCTGAAAACATTGCAACAAAAAGAAAAATGTTTTAAGATTGGTCTGCTGCAAGATAAAGAAGGCCAGGTGCAAGTCGTCAGTATTTGTTGGTAGGGAAACAAATGAACAATTAATGTTTTTTTAATGTTTGTTTAATTTTTATTAATGTATTTTACCTGACCTGCTAGAAAATGGCTAATTTGTTATATATGGCGTTTCAACTCTTTACTGCACAATGCCGCCTTTTAACGACCCTGGGAAAGAAGCCTTCTGTAAATGTGGGGAAAAGGAGAAAATGCTGGTCACCAGCATTTTCTCCTTTCCCCAAAATGTTTTCTACCTAATCAAAGAAAAATTCCACCATTTTAGCCACATGGAAATTGTCGTCTGCAAATGCTTTCAATTTGGAAAAGGCTAAAATTTTGTTGTCTGGTAAAGGGTTAACCCTTTACCAAATGACAAAATCTTTGACTATTTAATAATACAAAGTATTTGCAGACAACAACATAAATGTGTCTCAAAAATTGAAATTTTATTTGGAAGGGGTAGAAAACATTGTGGGAAAAGGAGAAAATGCTGGTTACCAGCATTTTCTCCTTTTCCCACAATGTTTTCAATAGTTTTTTTCTCAGCGTCATTAAACTCGGGATTGTGTGGTAAAGGGATAACTTTTTACCACACAATCCAGTTTTCACAACCCTAATGAAGAGGACTTTTGAAAACAATTTGGGACAAGGAGAAAATGCTGGTAACCAGCATTTTCTCCTTTTCCCATAATGTTTTCTTCCCTTGAAAGACAAATTCCAATTTTTGAGCCACATTATTTTGTTGACTGCAAAGGCTTTCAATTTGGACCAGTCTAGAATTTTGTCATGTGATAAAAAATTAATAAATTGGTACCTTAGACAAGAGATAAATTTAGATGATGTGACTTTATTAATTTCAAGTACATGTAGCTGAGAACGCGAATAAACTTTAATTTCCAAACAGATGAAAGAGCCCTTATAATACATTCCTTAACGTTTAGCCAGACAACAAAAAATGGGCCGCTTTCAAATTGAAAGCATTTGCAGACAACAAATTCCTTGTGGTTCAAATAATGGGATATGCCATAAAGAGGGTAGGAACCATTGTGGAAAAAGGAGTATATGCTGGTTACCAGCATTTACTCCTTTTCCCACAATGTTTTCAAAAGCTGTCCTCTTCAGTGTTGTAAAGTCATTGAATTGTCTGGTAAAGCATTTTTTACAATCTTAACAAAGAGGCCGTGTAAACTAATGATGTTTTCTTTTTTACAGACTGTCGCTATGGTTGAAGAATGCATTGATATATCTGAGAGACCACCCACAGCCAAGGATTCACCCACACCCGCCCCAGCATCTAATGCCCCAGCAACGGGCAAACCCAAATTTGATCCATCAAAAATGACCGTGACAAGATCTAGGGAAATGGTGACTTCAACCAATAGGTCACGTAGTAAAACTCCCGTCGAAACATCTTCAACAAACCGGCCACGCAGTAAAACCCCTGTCAAAAGAAACTGAGAAAAGAAAAACAAGGCTAATGGGGACCGCTTAACTTAATCCATTACCATGCAGGTTGAAAATCAAGTTTTTGCACATTAGCGGTAAACAGATCGTTAAAACATCATGAGAAGGGCAGCAAGTGTTTGTGATAGTAATTGCTCTTTTCCAAACAATGTTTTCCTTACATTGTTTAACCCTTTACTTGTTTAACCCTTTACCAAACGACAAATTTTGGACTGGTCCAAACTGAAAGGGTTTGCAGATGACAATTTTAAATTTGATGAAAATGGCAGAACATTCTCAAAAAGGGTAGAAAACACTGTGGGAAAAGGAGAAATTGCTTGTTACGAGCAATTTCTCCTTTTCCCACAGTGTTTTCAAAAGACTTGTACTGCAGACACGTGAAAACCAGGGCTTCTTTGGGAAAGGGTTAAGCCTTTACCAAACAATCCCGAGTTTTAACAACCCCCAGAAAGATGGCTTTTCAAAACAAAGTGAGAGAAGGAAAAAATCATTGTGGGAAATAGAGAAAATGCAGCTAATCAGCATTTTCTCAGTTTCTTACAATATTTTCTACCCTATTGGGGACAAATCTCAACATTTGAGCTTCATTTGTCGTCTACAAATGCTTTCAACCTGGACCAGCCTAAAAGTTTGTTGTCTAATACAGAGTTAAATGGTGTTTTACGACACATTCAACAATATTTCAGCCATTTTAAGGCAATAAAGCACTCCTCTTTTTCAGTATACATAATTGCGGGGGGGGGGGGGGGGGGGGGGAATATATATATATATATATATATATCTCTCTCTCTCTCTCTCTCTCTCTCTCTGTCGAGGGTTATTTGCCAGAAGGTCGTAAGTACATATTTTAAGAAACTGAGAAAATCGCAAAAGAAGATAGTGACTCGTAAGTGACTCGTACATGCTACTAAAGTAAGAATTGGTCTGATTGTAGATCATATGCCCAGAAACAACATTTTACATTGTGAGTTTTCTATATGTTATGATTACAGAAAAAATGCTTAAAATACACATACTTCATTTTGGCTTCATACGTCATGTTTATTATGGAGTCGAAATGTTGCAAGTGCACTTGATGCACCGAAAAAAAATGACAAATCCAAAGGAATTAAGGTTGAAATTGTCTTAGGTGCACAAACAATTTTTTGGTCTGAAAGCTGTATAAGTTTGACTTTACATTTAACACACATACTTAATACATTATCTTATAAGAACTAGCATAGAATATGGGAACTGCTTATGTTTTGTTGATATTATTGTAATTTGTACAGTGAAAAGGATAAAAACACACTTGTGTCATCAAACAATTTCATTAATTGAAGATTGAATGAAGAAGTGCATAAAAATATAGCACATAATTTACACAATTAGTACTATTTTGGCAGGGGGCCCCAGAATAATAAATTATGTACAAATTAAAATCTTCATTGTCTTCAATCAAATCTAGATCTGGTAAACAGTCCTTTGTTTTTTGTTGGATGACAACAATGTGAAATATGAATAAAACTCAGAAATTTCCCATCGTTACACTGTGATGCAAATCAACATTCTTAGCACTAGATATTGGGAGTTTTGTAGTATTAAGTTGTGGTAGAGGAGCAGTTATAAATATCTTCTTTCAGGACATTGTAATGTTGACTGAGTGAATATCCCCATCAAAGCGATATTTGTAGTATACCAATTCAGGATCTGTTTTTCTAATTTGCAACCACTTGATTTTCATCCATTGAACCTTTCCACCATTTTAGTCCATAATATTTTGTGGCAAAACTGAATTAGCTAGGAGCTTCAAGTTGAGAAAATTAAAAAAAAAAACTTCATTGGTACAACTGTGTATGTTGTTTTCCTTCATGCAAGCCTTACAACAGTATCCAACTGACTTGAGACATAAATATATGCCCATTTCTTTGCAATTTCAATTGCTGCATGAACAGAGTGGCTCTCCATCTAAGGATGTCCAGATTCAAGGAATTATGGTAAATAATTGAGACACTATTCACAGAATTGAGTCCATTAAGTAAAAGTGATGCAGTGAATTTATTAAGACTTTGACCAGAACAGCAATCCTAATAAAATGTCAAATGCTCAATATTTGAGGGCAGCAATTTGATATAGGTCAGTAAACAAGTCATGTTCCTGTTTCACAGGAACCTCTTTACCAACTTGGCAGAAGTGTGCATTAGGAGCTGTAGATGTGCAAGACACATATTTTGTAAAAATTCCATCAAGAATTACTGAGTTATTGCCCCAGATTTGACTTAAAAATGCTTGTCCGGACAACTCCTCCTACAGTTTCCGTCTGATTCACTTTAAACTTGGCATAAGTGTTCATTAGGAGCTGTAGATGTGCAAGACACACATTTTGTAAAAATTCCATCAAGAATTACTGAGTTATTGCCCCTGATTTGACTTAAAAATGCTTGTCCGGACAACTCCTCCTACAGTTTCCGTCTGATTCACTTTAAACTTGGCAGAAGTGTTCATTAGGAGCTGTAGATGTGCAAGACACACATTTTGTAAAAATTCCATCAAGAATTACCGAGTTATTGCCCCTGATTTGACTTAAAAATGCTTGTCCGGACAACTCCTCCTACAGTTTCTGTCTGATTCACTTTAAACTTGGCAGAAGTGTTCATTAGGAGCTGTAGATGTGCAAGACACACATTTTGTAAAAATTCCATCAAGAATTACTGAGTTATTGCCCCTGATTTGACTTAAAAATGCTTGTCCGGACAACTCCTCCTACAGTTTCTGTCTGATTCACTTTAAACTTGGCATAAGTGTTCATTAGGAGCTGTAGATGTGCAAGACACACATTTTGTAAAAATTCCATCAAGAATTACTGAGTTATTGCCCCTGATTTGACTTAAAAATGCTTGTCCGGACAACTCCTCCTACAGTTTCCGTCTGATTCACTTTAAACTTGGCAGAAGTGTTCATTAGGAGCTGTAGATGTGCAAGACACACATTTTGTAAAAATTCCATCAAGAATTACTGAGTTATTGCCCCTGATTTGACTTAAAAATGCTTGTCCGGACAACTCCTCCTACAGTTTCCGTCTGATTCACTTTAAACTTGGCAGAAGTGTTCATTAGGAGCTGTAGATGTGCAAGACACACATTTTGTAAAAATTCCATCAAGAATTACTGAGTTATTGCCCCTGATTTGACTTAAAAATGCTTGTCCGGACAACTCCTCCTACAGTTTCCGTCTGATTCACTTTAAACTTGGCATAAGTGTTCATTAGGAGCTGTAGATGTGCAAGACACACATTTTGTAAAAATTCCATCAAGAATTACTGAGTTATTGCCCCTGATTTGACTTAAAAATGCTTGTCCGGACAACTCCTCCTACAGTTTCCGTCTGATTCACTTTAAACTTGGCAGAAGTCTTCATTAGGAGCTGTAGATGTGCAAGACACACATTTTGTAAAAATTCCATCAAGAATTACTGAGTTATTGCCCCTGATTTGACTTAAAAATGCTAGTCCGGAAAACTCCTACAGTTTCTCTCTGATTCACTTTAAACTTGGCATAAGTGTTCATTAGGAGCTGTAGATGTGCAAGACACACATTTTGTAAAAATTCCATCAAGAATTACTGAGTTATTGCCCCTGATTTGACGTAAAAATGCTTGTCCGGACAACTCCTCCTACAGTTTCCGTCTGATTCACTTTAAACTTGGCAGAAGTGTTCATTAGGAGCTGTAGATGTGCAAGACACACATTTTGTAAAAATTCCATCAAGAATTACTGAGTTATTGCCCCTGATTTGACTTAAAAATGCTTGTCCGGACAACTCCTCCTACAGTTTCTGTCTGATTCACTTTAAACTTGGCAGAAGTCTTCATTAGGAGCTGTAGATGTGCAAGACACACATTTTGTAAAAATTCCATCAAGAATTACTGAGTTATTGCCCCTGATTTGACTTAAAAATGCTTGTCCGGACAACTCCTACAGTTTCCGTCTGATTCACTTTAAACTTGGCAGAAGTGTTCATTAGGAGCTGTAGATGTGCAAGACACACATTTTGTAAAAATTCCATCAAGAATTACCGAGTTATTGCCCCTGATTTGACTTAAAAATGCTTGTCCGGACAACTCCTCCTACAGTTTCCGTCTGATTCACTTTAAACTTGGCAGAAGTGTTCATTAGGAGCTGTAGATGTGCAAGACACACATTTTGTAAAAATTCCATCAAGAATTACTGAGTTATTGCCCCTGATTTGACTTAAAAATGCTTGTCCGGACAACTCCTCCTACAGTTTCTGTCTGATTCACTTTAAACGTGGCAGAAGTCTTCATTAGGAGCTGTAGATGTGCAAGACACACATTTTGTAAAAATTCCATCAAGAATTACTGAGTTGTTGCCCCTGATTTGACTTAAAAATGCTTGTCCGGACAACTCCTACAGTTTCTCTCTGATTCACTTTAAACTTGGCATAAGTGTTCATTAGAAGCTGTAGATGTGCAAGACACACATTTTGTAAAAATTCCATCAAGAATTACTGAGTTATTGCCCCTGATTTGACTTAAAAATGCTTGTCCGGACAACTCCTCCTACAGTTTCCGTCTGATTCACTTTAAACTTGGCAGAAGTGTTCATTAGGAGCTGTAGATGTGCAAGACACACATTTTTGTAAAAATTCCATCAAGAATTACTGAGTTATTGCCCCTGATTTGACTTAAAAATGCTTGTCCGGACAACTCCTCCTACAGTTTCTGTCTGATTCACTTTAAACTTGGCAGAAGTCTTCATTAGGAGCTGTAGATGTGCAAGACACACATTTTGTAAAAATTCCATCAAGAATTACTGAGTTATTGCCCCTGATTTGACTTAAAAATGCTTGTCCGGACAACTCCTCCTACAGTTTCCGTCTGATTCACTTTAAACTTGGCAGAAGTGTTCATTAGGAGCTGTAGATGTGCAAGACACACATTTTGTAAAAATTCCATCAAGAATTACTGAGTTATTGCCCCTGATTTGACTTAAAAATGCTTGTCCGGACAACTCCTCCTACAGTTTCCATCTGATTCACTTTAAACTTGGCATAAGTGTTCATTAGGAGCTTTAGATGTGCAAGACACACATTTTGTAAAAATTCCATCAAGAATTACTGAGTTATTGCCCCTGATTTGACTTAAAAATGCTTGTCCGGACAACTCCTCCTACAGTTTCCGTCTGATTCACTTTAAACTTGGCAGAAGTGTTCATTAGGAGCTGTAGATGTGCAAGACACACATTTTGTAAAAATTCCATCAAGAATTACTGAGTTATTGCCCCTGATTTGACTTAAAAATGCTTGTCCGGACAACTCCTCCTACAGTTTCCGTCTGATTCACTTTAAACTTGGCATAAGTGTTCATTAGGAGTTGTAGATGTGCAAGACGCAACTTTCGTGAAAATTCTATGAAGAATTAATGAGTTATTGCCCCTGATTCACATTTAAAATGCTTGTCCGGACAACTCCTCCAACAATTTCAGTCCAATTCGCTTTATACTTGGCAGAAGTGTCCATTTGGAGTTGTAGATGTGCAAGACACACATTTTGTAAAAATTCCATCAAGAATTACTGAGTTATTGCCCCTGATTTGACTTAAAAATGCTTGTCCGGACAACTCCTCCTACAGTGTCTGTCTGATTCACTTTAAGGAGGTCTTTTCTGTCATATGTATAGTTGGCCAACATTATGCGAAAAGGCACCTTTGGACATTTGCAACAAGTTTGGATCCAGACCAGCCGCTGTGTCTCAGACATATTATCAGATCATGGTCTGCACTTTTTTACACTCATTTAGTTTTGTGTCCAATTAAATTGATACTTTGCATAAATATTCACCAGGAGCAGTAGAGGTTCAAGATGCATTTTTCTCAAATGTTTGCCAAATTAATTACCCCTGAATTTACTCAAAACTTCTTGTCCAGAGAACTATTCCTTCAGTTTAAGTCTTATCCACTTGATATTTGTCATGATATTCACCAGGAGCAGTAGATGTGCAAAGCACAAATTTCATGAGTGTTGGCCTAATGATTACGGAGTTATTGCCCCTAAATTGACATTGCAGAGTTATTGCCCCTGTGACATGAAATATAGGGGCGGGGGTATTTATCACCTTTAGTGATAGTTATTCTAGTTTTTTTTTTTTTTCAAAGGAGTAAGCCCTTGATGTAGCTCTCCTTCATCTTGCTGCAGAATGTAGCCTTTCTGGAGATTTTAAATTGATATTAGCACTGATGAAATCTCTGCTGGCATTCATAAGAATCAAGTTTCCAATAGGATGAGAAGTATTGTTGTCTTTTGGCGACTGGCAGTTTATCAGTGCATTTAAAACAACAGATACATGTTGCAGTTTTAAGCCCTTTTTGACCGAAAGTGCTTAGTAGCACTGATGTAAGAAAGTCCATGCTCTATTCTTTGTTTTCTTACATTCTTTTTCCATTTTTCTGGATTTGCTTTTCTCTTTCTGGTACTTGTGGACTTCCTTGGGCTTGTTGCTTGTTTTTGGGGTACAATATTAGTAGTACTTTCAGAAGTTGTCAAATTGGTCAGTTGACATGTTGCTGTGTCTGATTTTTTATGATAATTGTCTCTCAGTGTCTCTTCTTGTCCATTAGGTATACATGCCTTCTGGTGTTCATGCCCAGGAATTTGCAATATGCTAACTGCAATACTCTGTCAAAGTTCTCAGCAAAAACTGGTGATTGTATTCCATAAACTGGACGTGATGGATTACTGCAATATATTTTTACTGCCGAGCATGTTACTGACAGCTAAGGGTAGGCAGTCGGGGGGGGGGGGCTTCTCTCACCAATGTCCTTCTTGCTTTAAAAAATACCTTTTTAGTAAAGGAAACTGCCCTATCTGCTCTTGTCATAGAACAGCCAAAGGTGAGAAAAGCTTTGTCTGGTTTGAAGTTTTCGGCCAAATGTTTACAGACTTTTAACGGTACATTTAATATAACAACACAAAGTCAAGACACTGGTAACTTGTTGCTTTTTAAGATATTTTTCAGGTTGAAATACAATCTTTTTATTAACTTTATTGCTCTAGGAGATGAAAATAGTAATTGCAGTGACAGGGCTTATCGGGGTAAAGATTTTACCTTTCCTCGTTGTCATGTACAACAGACAATCTGTTCCAAACTTACATTTCTGTAATGAACTATGTAAAGTTACGACATTGTTATGGTTGGTATTCTCTCTGCTCTGACTTTTACCAGTTGAAATACGAACACTTATGGCTTAAAAACCTTACACAACAACCTAAGCATGTCAGTTCTAAATTGTTGTAAAGGCACTTACAACATTTTTACTCTGAATTATCGTTTTAAAACTTATCCGGGGATGACAAGCCAAGATGCAGTATGTGCACTAAAGACAGTTTGGCAGTTCATTCATATGACTTACGACTTTTTGGCACTAAGTGTACGACTAGAATACAAGATACTGCAATAGATCATTTTGTGATACTACCAGTAAAAATGATGATAACCAGCATCGGGACAAAAGTTAGAACTTTAAATGATAAGTTATTTTCTGTAAAAAGGTCATTTTAGCCATACTAACCCCTCGATATATATATATGCTCTGCTGAAAGGGGGCATAATGCATCTCCATGATCCATGATACCAAGCATATAATTATGGATCCATAAAATCCATTTTGTCTAACAACCGACTGTATCATATGGTATACTGGTCCTTTGACCTACAAATGATTGACCAATAGCGAAAAGTTTCGGCCCAGGTCAGCATGCATGGACTGCACAGGCTGACCCGAGTTGATACCTTTCACAGATGCATTAACCCTTTACCACACATTCCGTGTTTTCACGTCCCTGAGAAAGAGGCCTTTTGAAAACATTGTGTGAAAAGGAGAAAATGCTGGTAACCAGCATTTTCTCCTTTTCCCATAATGTTTTCTACCCTGTTAAAAAACCTTAAGTTTATTTGTATCAGTTTCAAATTTGTCGTCTGCAGATGCTTTCAATTTGGGAGGGGCTAAAATTTGTCGTTTGGGAAAGAGTTAAGCTCCTTTTTCACAGAGCATGACTCATATATATCTTGGAAATAGCTGCATGGTAACAGATTGACCTACTCTACCTCCAGCCTGAGTGACTCCTATGCATTTTATTTCCTATGCATTTTGTGATACCTATTTATTTTTTTTACTCTGTATTCAAAGTTATTTCTTTTTTCCCACTTTCCCTATTTATTTCAAACCTGCTGGCAGGCAAATTTTGCATAATTATATCTATCTGAAAACTACAATTTTAAATTTTTATTTGTGGATAAGTCAAGTATTAGTTTTTGCTTATTATAGTTTCTAACTTTTTATTTATTCATGTTTATGTACATATTGATGGAAATCTTAATTCTGTGTATAACATGAGGCGACAGGACCAATTTAACCCAAAAAAGCTTTGAAGGGCACACATTTGCCTGATGTTGTTTAGAAGCTTCCATTTCTATCATTCCTTACAAACTCTTGTTTTTTTTTCATCTTTGAAATTAGAATTAAACTTTTGAACCTTTCAGTGCTTCAAATGTATTGCTTTTGTTTGTAACACGAGTTGAAATAATATTATTTAACCCTTTACCAAACAAGCCTGTGTTTTTACAATCTAGAGGAGGAAGCTTTTGAAAACATTGTGGGAAAAAGAGAAAATGCTGAAAACCAGCATTTTCACTCTTTCCCACAATGTTTTCTACCCTTTCATAGGCATAATTATACAATCATTCAAGCCCAATTTACCCTGATGTCTGCTAATGCTTTTAATTTGGACAAGTCTAAAATATTGTCATTTGGTAAAAGCTAAAGGTGAATTTCTCCCGACAACAAAAACTTCTGGTGTAAGGAGTGTATTATGTTATGATCAGACTACATAATATAAAACTTTCTGGTGTAAGGAGTGCCAGAATATTATGGTCAGACTACATAATGTAAAAATTTCTGGTGTAAGGAGTGCCAGCATATTATGGTCAGACTACATAATGTAAAAATTTCTGGTGTAAGAAGCGCCAGAATATTATGGTCAGATTACATAATATGTGCTCACATAAATGTACTGGTATAACCCACCACAGTTCAAACCATGTTTGATCAAAACTTCAATTATAATTAGGTCACATGATTTTGCAAAAGATATTAAGAAAGATGCAATGATCTGTTGCACAACTGACATGTAGATTCCATAGATCAACATAATACTATAGCTTTTATACTGAACAAAAAGAACAAGTTGTACAGGCTTTAATAGTCTCAGAGTGCCAATGTATAGCACATGTAACATAATTATATGAAACATACATAATTATATGAAACAATTTCTAAGATAATCATTTAGATGGTAATTTCATTCCCTTAACCCATTACCTGATATCCAGTTTTTGGACAAACCACCTTCTAAGACTTCTACAGAAAAATCCAAGAAAATAGAACAATAAACGCAAAAACTGCTTGTTTCGATTAGTTTTACAACTTGTGTTTTCAAAAGCAATCCATCGCAAAAGTGTAAAAAGATGTCTACATAAAGAAAATGCTTTTATCTGTTGTGGTGTTTTCAACAGCAATGTATGGCAAAAGTAGATCTTTACAAAAGATGTCTGCAAAAACAAATGGTTAGCTATTAATAACTGCAGAGAATAACTTTTAACATGATCATTGGTATGGTCAAGTGGTTAACATACCTACTTTATAACTTTTTGTTTCATACTTTTTGAATCAATAATTAAGGATTTCTGTTCGAAACTTTAACACTTTAAGCTGCTGAATAAATGAAACGCAAATTTCTACTCGATACTAAAAGGCCAAACATTGCGGTTTCAAAGTTGATTTCACGGGAAATAAAATACCGTATCGGACAGTGTATATCAAAGATCAGACTGCATGTTCTGTGCGGTCTGATCTTGATCTGCACTGTCCGCAAAAGGTCAGTGGGTCGCGATTAGCAGCTTAAGGCTTAATACCTGGATGCTCTCTCCTCACATAGAAAGTTAAAAAGCCTAATGGTAAAGAGACTACTGGCAATTCATCAGTGATCAGTAACATAATAATAGGACATAAAATGACTTACTTCATTCAAAAATGCCATTACATGTATATTTTAACCCTTCACCAAACAGTCCCAACTTTTAATAACCCTGGGGAAAAAGGCTTTTAAAAACCTTGTGGGAAAAGGAAACAAGAGGGCCATGATGGCCCTGTATCGCTCCAGTGGCTTATAAATATAAACCATGAAGAGAAGTCTTCACTATATAAGCCCTTATAAAACTTTGACCCAAGGGCTACAGTCGGACTAAATGGGGAATATGTGTATTAGAAGAATAACATGCCAAATTTGGGAGTTCTTGGCCTTATGGCTAGTAACAAGACGGTTTCTGAACTTTTCACTCCATAAACCCATGTAAAACTTGTGACCCCTGGTGCAGGGCCAAACTTGATCCTAGGGCTGTAACTTGGGCCCTCTTTGTAGTTGTCCACTAGATAATGCTATAATTATGCAAAATTTGGTAGCCTAAGCCTTATGGCTATGTACACCAAGATTTAAAAGTTTTCCCTATGTAAGCCTATGTAAATCTTGTGAACCCCCCCCCCCCCCCCAGCATGAGGCCAAATTGACCCCAGGACTATAATTTGGGCACTTTTGGTAGACCCCAACTAGATCAAGCTAAATGCAAAATTTGGTAGCTCTAGGCATTATGGCTAGGTACAGGAAGATTTTTAAAGTTTTCTCTATATAAGCCTATGTAAAACTTGTGACCCCCTTGGGCAGAGCCAATTTTGACCCCAGGGCTATAATTTCAAGAAACATGATAGAGGTTTACTACATAAAGCTACATGCCAAATTTGGTAGCCCTATGCCTTATGGTTTCAGACAAGAAGATTTTTAAAGTTTTCTCTATATAAGCCTATGTAAAACTTGTGACCCCTGGGGCAGAGCCAATTTTGACCCCAGGGCTATAATTTCAAGAAACATGATAGAGGTCTACTACATAAAGCTACATGCCAAATTTGGTAGCCCTATGCCATATGGTTTCAGACAAGAAGATTTTTAAAGATTTCCAATATTTTTCAGTTTTGTTGCCATGGCAACCAGAGTTTTTGAAGGAATCAAATTCTTTCAAGAAATTCTGAAGAGGACCATGGCAGGATCATTTCTGTGAAGTTTCATGAAAATTGGATGGGTAGTTTCAGAGAAGAAGATGTTTGAAATAAAAGTTAACGCACGGACGGACGCACGCACGCACAGATGGATGGACGGACGCACGCATGACGGACACCAGGCCATGACATAAGCCCGCTGGCCTTCGGCCAGTGGAGCTAAAAACTGTTGGCAATCATAATTTCTTCATTTTCCCACACTGTTTCTATCCTGCCAAAAACATACACGTATTTCTATGTTTGAGTAACATTTACTTTGCATTTTGCAAATTCTTTCAATCTGGACAAGTCTAAAATTTTGTTGTTTGGTGAGGAGTTCAATCTTTCACTTGGAAATAAAAGCACCTAAATTTTCAAAAAAGGTGTACTGAGTGATTCTATATAATCCATCATGTAAAAGCATGAGCCATGCTCTGGTAAAAGGGGGCTTAACACATCTCCATGATCCATGATACCAGGTCAGTCATCCTATAATATGGACCCATAATAGCCATATTTTTCAACAACTGACTTAATCGCAAGATACAATGGTCCTTGGACATACAGAAACTTGACCAATAGCCAAAAGTTTCGGCCCAGGTCAGCCTGTGCGGACTGCGGACTCATATATTTTTAATGACAAAAGATAGTCTGTAAATCCACTGGGGGTACTTCAAGACTTTGTGGAAAAGGTGCTGGATTTCTGACCAAAAAATCATCCAGGGGAGTCCTTTAGCAAGGCACTGCAGGGCATTAGCCAAGTACCCGTGAAGTCTAAGAAAGACATGTGAGCTGTTGCAATGGCATCACTGATGCACAGTTGAAAGCATTATAAACTCTATTATATACCAATTATTACATTATTGTATTATCTATCTAGTCTTAAAACTGAGTCATGCTCTGCAAAAAGGTTGTTCAATGATTCTGCAAAAGTTACTGATCTATGTCAGCCTATGCAGTCAGCAAAGACTCAGTCTGATATGGATAGAAACTGTATGCTGCGAGTAAATTTTCTCCACGTCAAAGGACCATTCTACCTCATGATTCAGCCAGTTTTAAGACTAAATGGATCCATGTTATGCACCAACTTGCTTGGTATAATGCATTACGAAGATGCATTCAACCCCCTTTTTGACATAGCACCACTCATTTGTATGTTGCTTAGCTGCCAACAACACTGTTTCTGTTTTATGTGAAAAAGAAAAAAATCCAACATCAATTAAAAGAACCTACAACCAGAGAAGGAAAACACTCTGAACTGCTACCAACAATTGTAAAATTTGGTTCTTCAGTTCTTCATATTATTGTAATTGTCCTTGTGGACTGCATAGATTGAAAGATATTTACAAGAAATGCCCCCATGATTACACCATCTGGTTGTAATTTATGAGCTGCAAAGTAAAACTTACTCTTTAACTCTCTTGATGTTTACCGGTATTTTGATTTCTAGGGAAGCTTCCATCAGTTTGAACATTTCTGTCATGACATAGAGAAGTTTCATGTCTTTGCAGGACCTACAACTACATGTGTGTGATTTAACCTTTTACCAAAATTCAAAATGTTAGATTATTGCAAATTGATGATTTTCAGATGACATATAAAAATGACTCAAAAGATGGAATTTTGGCTGTGAAAGGGTAGAAAACATTATGGGAAAAGGAGAAAATGCTTGTAACAAGCATTTTCTCCTTTTCCCACAATGTTTTCAAAAGGCTCCTTCCTCAGTTTTGTTAAAACTGGGGGCTGTATGGTAAAGGGTTAAAGGGCAAACGGAAGAAATTCGAAGTTGGTGTAAGATACATAAGTAAAAAATTTGGTGTAATAATCAAGTGTAATAATCCCAAGTCTTAGCCTTTAAAAATACACCCCTAAAAAGTAACAAGTAAAACATATACATGCACTGAAAATAACATTCTGGGTAACGCAGGTGTAAAGTATTCTGTTACACTACATACATCACTGCTTGAACAGCTGACTTGTGAAACATTTTCAATGATTATAAGTCATACCTGGTAATTCCAAAATACTGATTTGTTCGTTTGTATTGGAATTTTAATGCCATTTTAACAGCTTGGGTCAGATCATGGCAGTCAGTGCACCTGGCTTTCTCACACCAGTAATGACACAACTTTCTTTCCAAGTCACTGATTACGTTTCCCAAGTTTGATCCCCGGGAGCAGGTGTCAATTTTGAGACTTTTCATTGGCCCACCCATTTGACATGACTACTGGTGTAGTTCCCAGGGAGAAAGATTGAGAGATTAGTCTAAGTTTTAAGAACTTGTTTCTCAAGAGATGCAAAATAAATATGTTTAAACATAAACTACTTTTCTCATATGAATAAGAGGTGAAAAATCAGAGGAAAGAAAGTTTGCCTCAACTGGATACTGAACCTGCAACCACCAAGTCATGAGTCTGATTAGCTAACCACTGAGCTACCCGTGCGGGCCCTAAATATATTGAACAGAAATGTCAGTAACATATGAGCCATGCTCTGTAAAAAGGAGGCTTAATGCATCTGCAGAAAGTATTGACCCAGGTAAGCCTCTGCAGGCCAGCTGACTTGGGCCAAAACTTTTTCATTTTGGTAAATTTTCTGCATGTCTAAGGACCAGTCTACCTCATGATTCAGTCGGCTGTTATACAAAATGGACTTTATGGATCCATAATTATGTGATGACTTGCATGGTGTCATGGATCATGGTGATGCACTAAGTCCCCTTTTGCCAGAGCATGGCTCATATAGATACCGTCTTGTGCTGATGGCTGTCCACCTGTCTAACTGAATATTACTTCTGTAACCCAAATTAACCCTTTACCAAATCCCATGCTTTAATGACCCCTTGTGACAAGCAATTTCTACTTTTCCCACAATGTTTGAAGTGTCAAAAATTTGTTGTTTGGGCAAGGGTGAACACGGCAACTTCTAGCGTTAAAAAAATGCAGCAACAGGTGAGGTATTATAAAGCTTGATTTGCAAGGATGTACTTGATTAGATACTGGCAAATTGCAATCAAAACAATAATATAATTTTTGCGATTGAAATGTCCTGAAATTTTGCATGAAAATACAGTGAGAGACTAACTATCATTGATACCTTGTTTTAACAAGGAAATGAAAGCAAGATATCCCAAAATGATGAATGCAGTAGACAAATTGATGTACACCTAGATTACCCAGGGTGAGAAAAGGACAGACATGAAAATAAAGCATTTGTACAGACTTGTGATGCAATCTGAAAAATTTGTGTAGAGAAAATCTGATGTGTCATCTGCACTTACAATCACTGCATGAATGTCTGTTCTGTCCTATCAGTTTGCCGGCTTATCTGAAATAAAAGAAATGGCATTAACAGCAAAATACATACACAGAAAGGAAATAAGTAAAGAAGGTGTAAATGAAAAGGGTTGACTGAACAAGCCTCAGTTAAAAGCATCACAAGTTATCAAAGATATTCAAATTATTCTGTAATTTCCAATCATTAATGATTATTTTGTGATTGAATCACTGTGTGTCTATATATAAAATCTTAGGTACAACAAAATAAAAGGATGTATAGATGGAATCTTGTGTAGTAAATAGGATGATAAAGCTTATAAAAGAAAAGAAATTGAAATTACATCAAATCTTGATATAAACCCTACTGTACCAACTTATGTTTAAAGACTTCTGTGTATCTAAATACTGGAAAGATTTTATGTTTCATTTTGACATAAGTTAAAGGGTCTTTTTGTTTTTCAAAACATATCTCCAGAAAGAATCCCCTGCAATAGAATCCTTCATGAAGTCAAACTGTAGCACTTTGCTGCAAGCCTGCCACACACACTCCTGCCAGCCTGCCGTGTGTATACACTCTATCTCACACTATATGTAAGAACAAAATTCCTTTATTCAACCCAGGGACTCTCAATCCCTCATTCTGTTCGTCATTGTCTTTACTTATGTCCCTTTTGACAAACTGTCTGTCTGTCTGTCTGTCTGTCTGTCTGTCTACAAAACAAGTTGTACAAAAACATAGTAAAACAAATTCACATCAGTTCAAATATTTCCTGATACATTATTTCAATTTGGACTTAATTTGCTCTTATGGTAATAACTATGACACAGTGTTTTCTCCAGTTGTAAAATTTTGTGGATCATTTTTTATCCTCAGAGTTCCAGGAGTCAGAAGTCAAAGCTGGGGGTTAAATTTTTTTACTTCATTTCCAAAGAAATGATGAATAAACAAACTGACAATATTCTTTGGTTTGTGTATCATTAATGCTGCCACATATTATACTTTCAGACATACAAAGAACGTTTCAGCTCACTATGGAGAAGTGACAGTCTTCATAAAAACGCTGCCAGAAATCAGTTTCCTCTTAACCAACAATATTTTATTGAAATCAGCTCGTTTTCTTTCTGATGTGAAAAATGCCACCAAAAGTGGCTGTTTCTTCAGCGTAGACAACACTCTATGCTGAGTAATACACAAAGTTTCTTTGACACTTGAAACAAAGTCTAATTGGTTTCCGCTTTATCTCCTGATATAAAAGTGGTTAGCAGTACAACTGGTCCTCAATTTTGCATCTGAGCGTAATGGGGAATGCAACTGGGAAACATCTACATTTATCATTCAGATTCTTCGCCAATTTTTTTCTTTTTATCAGATACTCAAATGGTTTTAAGA
This sequence comes from Tridacna gigas, assembly GCA_945859785.2. Lineage (NCBI taxonomy): Eukaryota > Metazoa > Mollusca > Bivalvia > Cardiida > Cardiidae > Tridacna > Tridacna gigas. The sequence goes on along the minus strand of OX244032.2, from coordinate 510,330 downwards.
AGTGTGTCTGGAAAAAAAATGGAACTACGGAATATCAGCAGGACAAGTGAATAAAAATGTGTCAAAATGTAAAAACAATCTCTGGAGAAAACACAAAAGACCCCTACTTGATATGCTAGTAATTAGCGTCACATGAATATGTATGATGTACACTGTTTCGCTTCTTAGTATCTTTAAATCCATAACTTAATCCTTCAGCTGCTAATCACGACCCACTGCTGCTAATCACTGACCTTTTGCGGACAGTGTAGATCAAGATCAGACTGCACAGAATGTGCAGTCTGATCTTTGATCTGCACTGTCTGATACGGTATTTTCTTTCCGGTGAAATAAACTTTGAAACCGCAATGTTTGGGCTTTTAGTATTGACCAGAAATTAGCGTTTCATTTATTCAGCAGCGTAATGTTAGTGGGAATCTCGCTATCATCTAAAATCATCCTAGAAACATACACCCTTTTTTATATACATACAGGAATACTTCACTGCACACTGTTACAATCAAAATCCCTTTCACTGGGTAGCAAAGCCCAGGACTTATAATTCATAAATGACCATGCTCTGGCAAAAGGGGACTTAGTGCATCTCCGTGACGCACGACACCAAGAAAGACATAATGGATCCATAAAGTCCATTTCGTCCAAAGACCGACTGAATCATGAGGTAAACTGGTCACTGGATATGCACAAAATTGACCAACAGCAACAAGTTTTGGCGTAGGTCAGCCTGTGCAGATTGCACAGGCTGACCTGGTTGATACTTTTTGTAGATGTTTTTAGCCCCATTTTCACAGAGCATGGCTCAAATTATGAGTTGGAATTCTAGTGCTGGGCACAATTTTACTTGCTTTAATATGCAGAGTAGATCAAGATTAGACTAAAGGGAATTTGGTGTACAATTTGTTTGTTTGGTGTTTAACACCGACTTATCATTGGTTTCGTGATTGGAGCTGGTGCACTTATCCATGCTTTCCTGGAGTTTCCTTCATCAGTAATTGTTTGTGCAATACTTTTTCAAGCCACTAGCAGCTTTCTCACAGAAACATCAGCAAAACAGAGTTCTGTAGTGAGAGATGAATGAATCCTATGGCAATGATAATCATTAACCCTTTACCAGACGACAAAATTTTAGCCTTGTCCAAACTGAAAGCATTTGCAGACGACAATTTCAATGTGACTTAAATGGTGCAATTTTTCTTTGATAAGATAGAAAACATTGTTTTCAAAGGCTTCTCTCCTAGGGTCGCTAAAAGGCAGCATTGTGCGGTAAAGGAGTTAAATAGAGTTTTGCCAAGCTGCTTGGTTTATGATCTTGGCTCTAAACTGTCCAATATTTTCATAAACGTTCAGACTAAAACAGTCTGAAATTACTACCCATCTTTTTCATTGACTTAAATGTCTGTGTCCTTCAACTAGCCCCTCCAGGTCAAATTCAATTTCATTGTGGTAGGTGATCTTTAGCAGGACTTCTACCTATCATGCCTATGTAAGTGTCAAAATAAGACACAACAAATACATGGGAAAAGTTCAGTTTGCATCACTTCAAACCTTGACCCTGGCAGATTTAAATCCATGGCAACTATCTTTTCAGGATTTTTTCGGTGATCGAGACCTGGATCTTGAATCAGAACTGTAACTGCTACCACTGGATCTTGACCTAGAATGTAGGAAATAGAACCAAACATCACCATGTTGAATCACTGGCAAGTTTCTTGCCTCTTCCTGATTGTATTGCAGACTCTTTATATTTGTTGTTCACTGCTACAAACATTATTTTACTCAAATCAGGCTGATACCAAGTATTTTCTCTTTTTCACACAATGTTTTCTATCTCTGCAAGGACAAATACTATTATTTTAACCAGATTTGAATTGTAATTGGTAAATGCTTTTATGTGAAAGAGTCTTAAATTTTTCCATCTGGTCAACTCTTTACCAGACAAATCTGAGTTTGAACGACCCTTAGAAAGAAGTCTTTTGAAAACAATGTGGAAAAAGGAGAAAATGCTGATAACCGGCATTTTCTCCTTTTCCCACAATGTTCTCTACCACATCAAAGACAAATTCCATCAGTTAAGCCAAATCTAAATTGTCGTCTGCAATGCTTTCAATATGGACAAGGCTATATTTTTGTTCTGTGGTATAGAGTCTTCCATCAACTGTATCCTGGCAAATATTACTCACTCTTCCGAAAGTTTCACAAGTGAATCTAAGTACACAGCTTTGACTGTGGAGACAATATAATGATGATACAGTATTGTTCATAGGGATTTTCTTTCCATATATCTGCATGTCTCAACTCTGTACCAAACGACAAAATTTTAGACCAGTCCAAATTAAAAGCAGTTGCAGACGACAAAATAAATATGACTAAAAAATTTAAATATGTTTGGGAAAGGTTGAAACCTTGTGGGAAAAGGAGAAAATGCTGTTAACCAGCATTTTCTCCTTTTCCCACAATGTTTTCAAAGCGCTTCTATCTCAGGGTTGTTAAAAATCTGGATTGTGTGCTAAAGAGTTAACTGTCAGCCCGCCAAAGGGAACATGTGATTCTTTTGATGTAAGCAAAATCCAGTTCAAACTGCACAGAAAATGCAGTCTGATATCTGATCTAAACTGTCCACTGTTTTGATGATATTCTGATGAAGATGATCTCAGAATTCCTACAAGTAGGCTTTCTCTAGACTGTTTACCATGAATGAGTATTTGAGTGACCTTTTGGAAAAAAGCAGTTTAACCCTTTACCACACAATCCTGACTTTTAACGACCCTGAGGAAAAAGCGTTCTGAAAACATTGTGAGAAAAGGAGAAAATGCTGGTAACCACAATGTTTTCCCACAATGTTTTCTACCCTATCGAAGACAATTTACATCATTTGATTCACATTTTAATTGTTGTCTGCAAATGCTTTTAATTTGGACCAGTCTTTATACTTGTCCTGTAAAGAGTTAATGCATCTTCGTAACACACTAAACCAAGCAAGGTTTCACATAACATGATTATATTCTGTCTAAAAACTGGAAAATCATGACGTAGAAAGGTCTTTTGATAGGCAAATAATTTACCAATGGCAGAAGAAAAAGCTTTGAGCAAGGTCAGCCCTCACTGACACTCACTGATACTTTTTGCAGATGCATTTAGCCAGCTTTTTTTATGGACCATTACTTGTTTCATTTATTAAGCCAGATGTTTGAGAACTATATTCAGTCAATTTGCAGTTTTTTTCATCTAGAATGTGATAGTGAGGTTTTCACATTCACTGATTTACTGAACCCTTTCAGCTCTACAGGCAAAATAAGAGGCTTTTGTAGATTGTATAGATCAAGATCAGGCTGCACAGGATGTGCCATCTGATCTGGGATCTATACTGGCCACTTGTCTGCCCAAGCCCGTAAGATGAATATCTGAGTTTCATTGGACTGCATTTTCAGCATTGACAGAGGTCAAGTTTCTACTTTTGGCACAAAAAAGAAATATCAAAATCATTTAACCCTGAATTGCATTTCGAAACATTCTTGCAAAATATGTACAATCCACTTATAGTGCAATTCATAAATACAAGTAAGCAGCAAAAGGACAAACTACTCATAAAATTATCATTCATATAATCAACCAAATTACCTTTATAACAACATTAAAACAAATATTTAGAAGTGATATTGACCTTTGACCTATACCAGTACCCATTTTACCCGTTACCTTGACCTAGACTTGGAGTATCTGCCCCGCTTCCTGTCTCTGGATCTTGACCTCGATGAACTTGATGACCTTGAACTTGAGCTACTTGATGAACTGGATCTGCTTGATCTTGAAGGTGACCTTGACCTCTTGTTGCTAGACTTCTCTTTATCTTTAGTTGCTACTTCCTCATCACTCCCAGCAACATCATAGGCACCTAGATCAGCATCATCATCATCGTCTTCCTGAAAAACATTACATCTGAGTCATGCTCTGTGAAAAGGGTGCTTAATGCATCTGCGAAAAGTATCAACCTAGGTCAGCCTGACCTGGGCTAAACTTTTCACTATTGGTTAAATTTTCTGTATGTCAAAGGACCAGTCTACCTTATGATACAGTCAGTTGTTAGACATACTGGATTTAATAGATCCCTAATTATGTGATATCTTGCTTGGGATGATGCATGACAGAGATGCATTAAGCCCTCTTTTGCCAGAGCATGGCTCATTTCAATTTTCAATCAAAGGTTTGATACTGAATTTGCTGGAGCAAAATAATGTATGGCAGAGATAATATTGTGAAGAGCATTTCAACCCTTTACCATACAACAAAATTCTAGATTTGTCAGTAGTCAAAGCATGTGCAGATGACATACAGAATGTGACTCAAACAACACTGAATGTGGCTCAAACAATGAAAGTTGTCTTTGCCAGGTTAGAAAACATAGTGGGTAAAGGAGAAAATGCTTGTTACAAGCAGTTGCAACTTGGGGACTTGGAAATGGGTTAACTCTGAGAATGCTTATAAATTGTGAATCACATTTTCAAAAAGGAAACAAAACCATCTACATATAGGTGTCTTTTTTTCCAGGATTTATTTCTTTTGTTTGGTTAAAACTAGTCAAACAGTGACAAGCAGTGTAGATCAAGTATCAGACAGGACTTTCTAAAGATATATTTATTTTTTTTATTGTCTGTGTTTCACCAGTTCAAAGCTAGGAATCAGTACAGCCTCTATGAAACTTCCAAACGAACAACCCAACCAGCAGGGATCAAGGAAACAGAAGATGAATTAACTCTCTCAGAGCTAAATATATCGACTTTTCCTCTTTTGACCGCTGAAATTACAATCCAAACTCAGGAAGATTTCTGCTTTACCCTGTGCAGTCTAACCTTGTTTTATTCTGTCAGAAAGAGCCCTGTGGGTTAGGGTTAGTTAACCCTAACCCTTTTGCCTATGTAACTACAAGAGTTAAAATTCTTGAGGTCAAATCTATCAAATTTAAAAACAGTAAGGGTATGCATTCACTTTCTCCTCATCTATCTTCTTACCTCATCAGAGTCTAGTTTATATGCTGATAAATCGCCATTTTCATCGTCATCATCATCATCCTCCTCCTCTTCAACCTTCCCTCTGTCATATCGAGCAAAATCATGCGGTCTGGTCTCTGTTGAACCTCTATTTCTCTTTTTCTTCCTTCCATACTGAAAAAGTTACAATATACTACCATTAAACTCTTCACTGATTGATTGCTTGTATTGGAGTTTAATGCCGTTTAACTCTTTCGGCACCAAATATATAAACTCAACTTCTTTTGACAGCTGAAAATACAATCCACTTAAACCCAGAAAGATTTTTATCGTATAGGCTTGACTAAACAAGCGGATGGTATAGATCAAAGATCAGACTGCACATTCTGTGCAGTCTGATCTTGATCTATGCCATCCGCAAAAGTTCCTGTTTTTGCCTATGGCGCTGAAAGGGTTAAACAGCTCAGGTTATATCACGGCAGTAAGTGCACCTACACATGTTTCCTGGTCTTTCTCACACCAGTACTAACACAACTTTCTTTCCAAGTCACATGCATCAGAGATGAGAGGCAAAAAATAGCCAGAAAGAAAGTTTGCCACAACCGGGTATCAAATTCACAACTACCAGGTCTAGAGTCAGATACACTAACCGTTGAGCAACCTGGGCAGGATTTGAAACTCTTCAAACAATCATCTTGTGTATGGAGGGTTGCTAACACAATCTAGAGCTAAATGTCAGTCTGAGCTCTTCACCCAGCAATACCATGGCTAAACTTTTAACCCCATGACAAAATTTGAGACTTGTCCAAATTCAAAGCATTTAAAGACAATGTTAACCCTTTACCAGACGACAAAATTTTACCCATGTCCAAACTGAAGAAGGCTTTTGAAAACATTGTAGGAAAAGAAGAAAATGCTGGTTACCAGCATTTTCTTCTTTTCCCACAATGTTTTCTACCCCACTGAAGACAAATTCCATCATTCAAGCCACATTTAAATTGTCGCCTGCAAATGCTTTCAATTTCGTCAACTCTACATTTTTGTTGTGTGGCAAAGAGTTAAACAACGACATAATTTCTAACTGGCTGAAGCTAATGATATTAACTGGCTAGGTCTGAAATTATATCCAATCAAAAATCATGTTACTTTTAAAACTTTAGAAAATTCTTGAGAATCAAACAGAGAATGTTATTAACCCTTTGCTACATAATCCCAAGTTTCAACGACCCTTAAGGAGAAGCTTTTTAAAAAAACATTTTGGGAAAAGGAGGAAATGCTGGTAACCAGCACTTTCTCCTTTTCCCACAATGTTTTCAACCCTTTCAAAGACAGATTCCAACATTTAAGCCACATTTATATTGTCATCTACAAATGATTACAATTCAGACAAGTCTACAAATGTGTTGTGTGGTAAAGGGTTAAGAATGCAAATACAAACCCAGACTGCATCTCATGTGTAGTCTGATCTTGATCCTAACTGTCCTAAAATGCAATACAAGTCACTATTGGTAGTGAAAGAGTTAATTATTTATCAAATGACAAAATTTCAGACTGGTCCGAACTCAAAGCATTTGTAGACAACAAATATAATGATTCTCAAATGATGGGATTTGTATTAGAAATTGTACAAAAAATTGTGGGAAAAGGAGAAAATGATAATTACCATCATTTTCTCCTTTTCCCACAATGTTTTCAAGTGCCTTCTTCCTCAGGATCATTAAAACTTGGGATTGTGTGGTAAAGGGTTAACCCTTTACCAAAGAATCCTGGGTTTTAACGACCCTGGGGAAAAAGCCTCAGAAAACATTGTTGGGAAAAGGAGAAATGGCCTGTAACAATTTCTTGCAGCGTTTTCTTCTCCATCAGAGAACTTAGCTCATTATGTACCAATTTCATTTTGTCATCTGCAAATGCTTTCAGTTTGGAATTGTCCAAAATTTGTTGTTTGGGAAAGGATTAACCGTTTACCACATGATCACATTTTTGGCATTCCAAAATTGAAAGCAGCTGCAGACAACAAATTAAATATGAATCGAAAATTGAAAATTGTTTTCAGAAGGATAGAAAACATTTTGGGAAAAGGAAAAAATGCTGGTTACCAGCATTTTCTTCTTTTCCCACAATGTTTTCAAAAGCCTTCTTCATCAGGGTCGTGAAAAGGCAGCGTTGTGTGGTAAAGGGTTAATATATGGAAGTTCATTTACCAGTACTCTGTACAATATTCTTTCCAAGCCACTGGCTGCTTTCCAACATAACCATCATCGAAACAATAGTAAACGGTGAGAGAGGAATGATTCCTGTCGCAATGACTATCATCAATCCTCGGAGAGAAACTGGCCAAACCGGGGACTGAACCAGTGACCCCCACTTCTCAACTCCTGTATGCTACCAACCGAGCTACGCGGGCTTTGCGGTAATGGGTTAATTAAGTACCAACATCACATACCTCATCATACTCGTCATCCGAGTCACGCCTGTCTTTATATTCGACTATTTCGTCTCTCTCCATGTAACCACCACCAAATCCTGTCCTTTGTTCTTGTTTACCATACTTGGGTGTGTTACACATATTACATGTCATACGTCTAGCCCAGTTCACATTGCCACATCTAAAATAATACGGTCTGATTCTTTGAAATTGTCCTAGGATGGCTCTGCCTTAACTTTTTACCAAACGACAAAATTTTAGAACAGTCCAAATTTAAAGCTTTTGCAGATGACAAGATAATTGTGACTCAAAAATTGAAAATTGTTTTGCAAAAAGTAGAAAAGCATTGTAGGAAAAGGAGAAAATGCTGGTCACCAGCATTTTCTCCTTTTCCCACAATGTTTTCAAAAGGCTTTTTCATCAGGGTCATTAAAAGTCTGGATTGTGTGGTAAAGGGTTAACTCTTAACCAAAGAATCATGTGCTTTAACCACCCTGGGCAAAAAGGCTTTGAAAACAAAGTGGGAAAAGATGGAAATGCATGTATTGCAGCAATTTTTTTCTTTTTTTTTTTATAAATGTATTTTACCCTTTCAAGGACAGAATCAAGTCATCCGAGTCAAATTTGTCATTTGTGAATGCATTCCATTTCTACAAGTTTAAAATTTGTTATTTGGTAACAAGTAAAGCAATCACTACGAAGATGGGGTTCGTTCTAGAAATCAAATCGAAACTTCCCCCCTCATCATAAAAAGTAGGAGCCATCAGAGAAATTTATGGGGCGAAGGGAAAACTACCATAATCAATGGATTTTGATTTTATCAACTGAACGTAAATTTTTCTTCCATTACTGCCCTAATGATCTTTTCCCTCTGAATGCCTCATGCATGTGCATATGAGAAATTGTGTCAGCTTCAGTCAGCATATCCGTCTTTTGTGCTTAGAGCACAAAATACTGTACATTTTTTGTTTTAATGACAACGAGGAAACAATCTCTAGCATACTGGCTGAATTATAGATAAATTTTTACCCGTCACTGGTTTTGCTCCCAGCAACATCTTGTTTATAACTAGAAGAATTTGGTTGTCAGTGTTATCTATTTACATTATTTCTTTAAAGTTATTTGGGCCCAAAAATGTGAAAAATACCGACTGAGATGTTTGTTGTATAATGAAAGCAAAATGGAGTTTTATTAGGTTTTCAAGTATGGTATGCCTTTTTTGATTGGATGATATGGGTGACACACCCACAGAAACAGCCAGTAAGAGCCCTCATAACAATTCACTGGTCATATGTTGGCAGCACACCTCGGGTGATCGGGTGATCAAGTCCCTTGGCTGTATCATGTAGCATGATATGCACCTACACGGTACATTTCTTCGCCAGAAGCAAACCATTTTACAGTTATTGAAATTGTAAGGCTCCTCTTAAAAAAGAAAATGTGTCATAATTTTCTATCGATATCTTTCTAAAAATATTTCCGTCGGCAAACAGTTTGTACATTCAATTTTTAGCATGGTTTATCAATTCCATTGGGAGCTTCCATCAAAAGATCAATTGATGTGAATAACTTCACTGTGGTTGCTCATGTCATTACTAAATGATTTACAAGGGCACTGCTATATTTAAGATCATGTGACTGGTAGTTCAAAATGGAACCCTCCTTTATACGGCCGAGGTTAGATGTGGGTAAAGAATTGGCCGAGTTGTGACGAGTGATGTTGGCTACACTTGATTCTTCAATTAGTGTGAACTTGAGAATGGATTCTCATCATCAAATTCATACCTTACTAACTAAAAACATGTGCTGGCTCGGTCCCCAGGTAAGATTTCTGAATTGCCAAAGATGAAAAATAAGCGCACATGGCAAAAGGGCGCACTCCAGAATGAACCCTGAAAAGACATGCTTTTTCAGGCCCCTGCAGTAATTTTCATTTTATACACTGCTTTTTAAAGCCTTATCATGGCGACAGCCCTTTTTACTTTCCTGTGCTTCAACAGGAGTCAGCCCAAACTGTGAAATATTTCTTTCAAAGGATACTCCTTTCTGACAAGCGCTACCAGCAGGGATTCGACCAGGCCTTCATGATTTACCCTTTCCCAAAAATTCCTTTGTTCAAAAGAGTCTGAGAAAAGACCCTTTAGAAAAAAATGTGGGAAAAGAGGAAAATGCTGGTTACCAGCATTTGCTGGTAACAAGCATTTTCTCCTTTTCCCACAATGTTTTCAAACGTCTAATTTCCCAGAGGCATTAAAACTCGTAATCGTGTGGTAATGGGTTAATCACTAACCATTGGAGGACCTGCCAGAGGTAAATGAATATGGTAGAAGAGAACAAATTTTTGAGCTGCAAGGCACTTGACTGCCAGTTCATGTATCTCAATGAAATTAAATGACAGGAGCCTATGCAGTATATAAACATGTATTCAAATCATTGCAACTATCATTTACTGATATTATAGGAAATCACAGAAAAATAATTACGTTTTGCATTGCCAGTCATCAGCGCTGAATAGCCCCTTACTTTTCTCAGCCATATTCTTCCCAATTTCTGTCCCTCCTTTTTTGTAAATGATTCCATCTTTTCTTTCTGAAAAATAAATTCTGGCTTAATCCAAATAATTGATAGCCTTAATGAGGAAAACAAAAGTAATATTCAGAAACAATCTCTTTGCTGATTCCATTATCTACAGATTAACCCTTTACCACACAATCCCGACTTTTAACGACCCTGTGGAAGAAGCCTTTTGAAAACACTGTGGGAAAAGGAGAAAATGCTGGTAACCAGCATTTACTCCTTTTCCCACAATGTTTTCTACTCTTCCCAAAACAAATCTCAATTTTTGAGTCACATTTATTTTGTCGTCTGCAAAAGCTTTCAATTTGGACTGGTCTAAAATTTTGTCATTTGGTAAAGAGTTAAAATATTTTTCCCTGATACAAGCAATTAGTCAATCTATCACAGTAAAAATACATGAGCCATGCTCTGACAAAAGGGGGGCTTATTGTATCTCCGTAAAGCATTATACCAAGAAAGTCATCGAATAATTATGTATCTATAAAAGCCACTTTTTTAATGATCGACTTAATCATGAGGTCAACTGGTCCTGGAACATACTAAAATTGACCAGTGAATAGCAAAAAGTTTCGGCCCAGGTCAACCTGGACAGGCTGACCTGGACAATACTGTGTTAAGCTTTCTTTTCACAGAGCATGGCTCAAATATTGAATGCTCTAGAGGCCAAAAGCTTGGGCAATCATTATGGGAAAATGAGTTATTACATGTAATTGTAACTAGCTATGTTTCCTGTCTGCACTGTTTTTACACTCTTTCAATTTAAAAAAAAATAAAACAAACAAACATCTCTCTGAAGCTAGACAGTTTCCAAACTGTTATCTCTTTTACAGAAGAGAGAAACATAAGTCTTCAAAATGAAACTGTTACAGGAACACTTCATATATACCCTTAACCCTTTCCCAAACAAGCCCTGGTTTTCACGTGTCTGCAGTACAAGTCTTTTGAAAACACTGTGGGAAAAGGAGAAATTGCTCGTAATGAGCAATTTTTCCTTTTCCCACAGTGTTTTCTACCCGTTTTGAGACCTTTCTGCCATTTTCATCAAATTTAGAATTGTCGTCTGCAAACTCTTTCAATTTGGACTAGTCCAAAATTTGTTGTTTTGGAAAGGGTTAAAGATAAGTATAATGCTTGTGTGTACCTTTACCACATTTGTTGCACTGCTGACGTCGGGCAAAGTTCACATTCCCACACCTGAAAAAGTAAAATGAATGCATTTGTTGACCCTTACATAAAAAACAACAACAACAAATAATTTATATCCAGTTAACTTGGCTCGTAACAACTATTATAGTAACTGGAAAACTAATTATAGTACTAATGACTCAAAACAGACATTACTTGGTATATCTTGCTGTATCTCTGACCATCTCCCTAAAGACTCAATAGGGGCCAAAAGTTAATAAAGTAGGTGTTAAAATGCTTTGAATTTAAATCAGATCATGAAAAAGTAGGGAAACTACAATAGTGAAGACTGCAATCTGTCTTTGTACAGACTGTCCATGTGTTAGTTGCTTGCAGAAAAATGAATTTAAAAACCAGGTAAAAAGTAAATAAAAGATAAATGGACCTGGCAACTTTTTACCTAGTTTCAAAATTTATTTTTCTACCTGCCACTTCAATACTTCACAATAATTTTCATACTTTAAATGTCTTGATAAAGTTGATTCACCTCATGAGACAATCAGAGATGTATAGAATATACTATATTACTATAGTTGAAATAGCTCCATTTGTAAGGCTATGATACTACATAAATCCTCTGCTCAAACAACACCTCATCAGTGCCTGAGAAGTCGCTGGCCCCTGCAAATGATTATGTCTGAAGGTGAAATTACTTGAGGCAAGCAATCTCTACATTTGTCATGCCCCCAAGTTTTGTTTACAAGTTCAAAATTAAACCTCCATTCTTGAACAAGCCCCTTGATACTAACCCTTTGCCAACCAGTCCCGAGGCCTTATGTAAACATTGTGGAAAAAGGAGAAAATGCTGGTAACCATAATGTTTACTACCCTATCAAAGACAAATTTATACCATAATTTGAGCCACATTAAATCTGTTGTCTACAAATGCTGTCAATTTAGATAGGACTTCATTTTTTAGTGTAGTAAACAGGGTGCTCAATAACGTACTGCAGTAGGTAATTCACGTATAAATTCTACTCCTCGCGTACAAATTTTTTGTGCTTACGTGCATGAACACACTGTCAAAAGTATGCACGTACAAAGAGGAAAGTAATAACGTAAACTGCACATACAAATTAGATACCATTTTGTATTGCATGCCAAACAAACAAAACGAAAGTAGCTTTCCTCATAAGTGGGTACCACGCTTTGTCCTCAAAATAGAGCGGGTAACCAAATATTTGCTATATACATTTTGCGGCTCCCTCGTCTGTCTGAATAATTTTGGCTACAATTTTAAGGTGTCAAAATCTACCACATACACAGGAAAACTGGTAATTAATTTTCAATGAGAAATTAAAATCATTTAATTATATCATGATGTGCAGTTATTGTTAAAAACACATTTTTTGACATTTGAAAGCTGAAAAATCGAGTCGCAATTAAACAAGTAATTTTTCGTATGTATGGCGTCTGCTGCAGAAAAAATGTCATCACAACAAAAGCTGTTAAAATATTTTACAGCATGAAGATCTGAGAAAGGTAGGTTTACACAAGTGATTCTACCATTACACATTTTGTTTTATTTTGCCCTAACACGGCATGGCTTTTATTTGACAGAGTTTGAGCTTACAATGAGCCAATCGGCCTACTCCTCTGTGATTTTAAAATAGCCAGATCTACAAACATCATCTTAGACAACGAGCATCAATCTGTCTACGCTTCCTTTTTAAAGTAGTTCTAATGTACTTTGCAACTTTGAGAAAGGAATAAAGGTTAAAAATCTTCCCTAAAGGCGGTCGATTATCAAACTCATGGCAGTGTTCGGCTTTAAACCCTGAGACATATGTCTCCACATACCTAGATATAATCGCAAAGTTTGCGATATGTGGAGACATATGATGCGTCCATATAATCAGCAAATGCACAATTTAATAATTTGATTAAGATCCTATTCATTATGATAAAGGAGCTAGGGAGTTAAAATTAATTAATAAAACTGAAACAGCCCAAAGTTACTCTGTACCCCCTAATTTTTCCTTGTACCCCAATTCAAAACCTAGGGGCCTGGAGGGTGCATGTACCCCCAAACTGAAAACCCAGTGGGCATGCTGGTAAAATGTAAAATATTCCCATATTGCATAAAATGGTCCCCTTCAATACTGGTTCCCTCAAGCTGGAGACTTAATTTACCAAACAATCCCGTTGGCTTTTGAAAATATGGTGGAAAGAGGAATATCTGCTTGTAAGTAGCCTTTTCTCCTTTCGTGATTATATTTTTTACCCTTGTCATTTGGGCGACATCAAATTTGTCTTCTGCAAATGATGGTAATTTGAATAAGTCTAAATTTGGCATAATACAGGCAAACGCCACCCCTCCATCAATCGCGAAAACCCATGAAAATCAAAATTTTCTTGCATAAAATATTGCAATTGTTTACGGGTTCATTTCCATATATACATCAAATAAAATATTTCTCAACAGAATGAAGCTTCAAAATTCCATGCATTTCTTCCTTTTACACATAAAACAATGCCACACGTATACATAGAACTGTACAGCGGCGGGGCGTTTCCCGGTATTATGCCCTAAATATTTGGTAAAGACTAAAAAGGTAAGAGACAAGGTAAGAAAATAAAAGCTTGACTTTGGCTTAAATTTGGGGTCGGACACACACAAAAAACACTGTGCCCTCAGCTTTACAGTTTGCGCGAGATTACCAGAAAAATCGTATGCTTGTTTTTATCTATGGGTTTAAAAGATCGAATTTACTCTTACTTTGGATCTGAACATATCCAATCACCTTCGTTTGGCTTAAATTTGCTAGACATTCTCGTTTAGGATTTCCACGAATTCAGATGACTTCTCTGTGCGGTGCTCCGTGAAACCTACCCTAATCGTGACATCAACTTTTCCCTGTCTGTCCTATTAAATTTTCATAATTTCAACTTTGGGTTTTATCATGTTATTTAGCTGTCTACAGTAGGGTAAGAGTTATAAGAAAAAGCCGAGTTTGAGATTTTAAAGAAATTCAGTTAGGTTGTGCGACAGTTTTTGTTGCAATTTCTTTCACAATAAATCATTAAAAGGAAAGGATGGTACCACTGAGCGTTGTCTATGATCCTTTGAAGTGGATTTGTGTTCGTCTGCATATTGAATATCTTCCGCTCAAAATATTTTTTGTCAAAATGTAGGGATATATATATATATGTGTGTGTGTGTGTGTGTGTGTGTGTGTGTGCAAGTAAAGAAGTGCAAATGAGGACAGAAAACATTGTAGATACAAGCATTTTTCTTTTAATTTTCCCACAACGTTGTCTAAAGCCCCCCTCCCCCCCCCCCCCGCCTCTCTCTCGCTGGGTCGCTAAAACATAAAACATATTTGAGCTACTCAAAAAACATCATTGGAAAACACGGGCACTAAATATGAAGGTTGACTAGAGAAATACACTTGAAAAATCTATGGCAAACGGAGCAATTCCTCATTATGAATTGATTATTCTCATTTTGCCACGATGAATTTTCAAAACTGATCCTCTGCAAGACGTAAGAAAAATCGTCTTCAAGGGATAAATGTGAAGAAGATAAACACTCGATGAAATTGAACTCGATAGTGCCCCTGACGAATGAGATGCTAGCCCGGGTACCAGTCCAATCATTTTTTTTTTCCCCTTTTATATATTCGGATGTTACCTTTTCAAAAATTAGGTAATAATTACGGAAGCGATAAAACTTTTTGCTGCAGATCTTAATGGACGGTGAAAGGAGGCCACAGTAAGGAGTGATTAAAAGACAATTACCGCCTGCACCCAGTACTGCGATGCATGTGAACTATCCTACGTTACCGTTTCAGAAGGTGGTAGGAAACGCATTAAATTAGGCACCTTGAACATTATCTACACTATAGATTTATTTATTTGAGCCATGCTCCAGGCAATCTGCGCAGGCTGATATGGGTCGAAAGTTTTTGCTAATTGGAAATTTTCTGCGTGTCAAACGACCATGATACCTCCAAATCCGGTAGATTGTTAGACTGAATGGATTTTGTGGTTCGATGATTGTGTGATGACTTATTTGGCATATGGATCACAGAGATGTATGAACCCTCCCTTTTACCTGAGCATGTTTATTTTAGCCATTCTCTGTAAAAAGGGGGCTTAATGCATCTGCGAAAAGTATTGACTCAGGTCAGCCTGCGCAGTCCGCGTTGACCTGCGCCGAAATTTTGCGCTCTTGGTAGATTTTTCTGTATGCCAAAGGGCCAGTCTACCTAAAGATTCATTCGGTTGTTAAAAAAGGTGGCTATTATGGATCGACGATTATGTGATGTCTTGATTGGTATCATGCATCACGGAGGTGCATTAAGCTCCCTTTTCACGGAGCATGGCTCATTTATTTTGACAAACTTCGAACTCTTAATAACCTAATATATCTGAGCCACGTTCTGTGAAAAGGGGGCTTTCATGCATGTGCAAACCTGAGCCGAAACTTTTTGCTATTGATAAATTTTCTGCGTGTCCAAGGACCAGTCTGCCTCATGATCCAGTCGATTGTTAGACAAAATGGACTTTATAGATCCATAATTATGGGATAATTTGTTTGGCATCATGCATTGCAAGGATGCATTAGGTCCCCTTTTGCCAGAGCATGGCTCATATGGTTACAGACGGCATCGTTGGTCAAAAGTGCTGTGGTCTTGGACAAAAGGGACAATCATTCTATGACAATCTTCGCATTCTATAGAACAGGCCTACATTAGGCCGATAGATGTCGAAGTTTGTCACGAAACGACCGCCCGTGCTTGAACGCTATAAATGGAACCTTCATATTAAATCAACATGAATTGTTTTTAAAATCTCTGTCATATTTTGTGGTGACATGCACATCCATTAAAAACCTAGCCTATTGCATAAAGAATGCTGGCATGTAACGGGGTATTTACTGTGATTTGAAGCACTTGATATCATATCGGGTAACAGTGAAATATATGGGACACCCTGTATGGAAGAAATCTTTGTCAATTAGCATCTATAAACATTTTTATTTCCATTCTATTTTATAGGACAAGATGTCGATTTTTTTTTCCGAAAACCATTTCGGTTTACCCAGTCGAGTCCGGTAGATGAGTCGATAACCCAGCGGGCTGGCAATCACGGGGTCGTGAGATCGAATCCCAGCTCATTTTGATGGGATTCAGTCGCTGTCGCTTCCACCGTTGAACTTTCGAGGTTGCATGTCAAAGGACCAATTCACCTCATCATTCAGTCGGTTGGCTGACGAAATGAATTTTACGGATCCATAATCTTGTGATGATTTGCTTTGAATAATGCATCACTGAGGTGCATTAAATCCCGTTTTTCTTTTGTTTTTTTTCCCCAGACTATGGCTAAAATATATGTGTTGAAAAACGGCCAGCCTCAGAACATAGACAGTAGGCAGCAGGAGGTAATCAGTTAAAGTAGGGTATGTGAATTATGCTACTAAGCCATAGTGTTGTGGAATTGAGAGAAACTTGATACTGAATTATGGTATGAATGAATGTACTGTGTTTTATGGCGTATCGACATCTATGGGCATTTAGCGCGCAAATAAAAAAATGTGAGGGAAAAAAAAAGCTAGTAATAATGTGAGTAATGACTGTAATGATAAAAGATGTGTTATGAAATTGATTCTGCTATAAAAATATAATAAAAAAGATACATATATATGGCGATAAGAATAAAACAGTCTGAATCAGGTTGGCTTCTTTTTTAAAAAGTTTAAAGAAGCCAGGAGAGGTCAGCATCAATGTTTTCAAAGAGTTTATTGGCTTTTAATTTCAATATATTTTACAACATGTAAACAAACAAGTAAGGCATTATATATATGATTGCTTCTGCATAGAAACCTCTTATGCATTGCATGACAGACACGTGACCTTCCCGCGATTTCAAGTCGCGTGATCTTTTCCAGCAGTGTTCTTTCTCTTTTTTAACAAAATTCCTTTTTTTTTTGCTTAGATTTTTTATTTGTTTAATGAAAAATCACAACTATTGAAGAGGTTTGTTCTGAAGATAATGACTGTCATTGAAACTATCTGTTGAATAGAAATAGTGAATAATTGAAACTATCCTTTGAGGTGAAGCAAGAATTAGCTCCCTCAGTTTTAGTTTCCGTTTTTGGAAAAGATGAATGATGGAACAGAAAATAAAAGAAGAGAATAACGAAAATAATATGAGTTTTTGTCTCGACCGTCGAAACACGTTTGCGATGAAATCAATACAAAAATCTTTTTCTGAAATCCGTCAGATAAAAACAAAACACGTCTATTTCCTATTTCAGTTTTTTGAATCCGGTTTATTTATAAAACCATGACGAAACAGACTGTGTATTGGAAAAATTGAAAAAAACACGTCTATTTCCTATTTCAGTTTTTTGAATCCGGTTTATTTATAAAACCATGACGAAACAGACTGTGTATTGGAAAAATTGAAAAAAAAAAGTGGATTTAGATTGCAGTTTCTTAGGCAGTCTGCCTTTTAAACTCACCACTGTTGGAGAGGTTTGATGACCTCTCCAATAAAAAAAAAATTACAACAATATCACAGTTTTGTGTAAGGACCAATCTCCTTGAAGAAAGCATGTCCCTGATTAGATCAACAACCTTTCTGGTATGCCTTGATCCGTCATTGGCGACAGTTTTGTTGGAATTTAATTTTATAAAAACGATCCATTTGAGTGTTTGATTAATAATTACATTTTGTAAACAATATACAGATGAAATTTTCAAACATACGGATTTTGTATTCGCAATACCTGCAACTAAATACAGCGGCCTTTGGTAGAATTATTTATTTATGTATATCCAAGGACATTTATCATGCGAGATAAAATATTAGAGTGGACAAGTTACAAATAGAATGTAAAAAAGTGAGTGATGAATATATGATGTAAGATGTGCTATGAGATGATTCTGTAATGGAAATCAAATAAACTAGATATAATTTGATACCATTGGCAATAAAACAAATACAGGGGACTTTAAAAGGTACATGATGAATAGAATTTAACAACTTTGGTGTCGGGGCGAGAAGTGGACCGAGATTCAATGTCCTTGTTGGTCTCATGATCAGGGTGAGTTTCTCTTTTGACAAATAGGCAAACCTCTGAATCGGAGGCATCGCCGTCAAGATCTTGGTCAGCCACCATACATGTAGCATCCAGATCCTGAAACCTATTAACACTTATCCTGCTGAATAAAAGAAGCGAAACTTTCAAGCCGATAGTAAAAACCGAAATTTTCCTATTTTAAACGTATGTTTTGAAGGAGGAGATATCTCCTTATCGGACAGTGTAGATCCAAGATCAGACTGCACGTTCTGTGCAGTCTGATCTTGATCTACGCTATCCACAAAAGGTCAGTGAGTCGCGCTAAGCAGCCAAAGGGTTAATGTTTGGGATCTGAGGTAGCGGTACATCCTCTACGGAAGGCTTGGGTTTTGGTTTCCTTGGAGGCGCAGCAGATGGTTTTTTTATTATTAGAGTTGGGCCACCACAGAGACCGAAGAAGTAGTAAAAGTTCTCAACTTCTGCTGCTGAGAAGCAACAGTATCAGTTGAATCGATAGAACGGGCTTTCTGAACGTGTGATGATTGTGATGAGGAAGGTTTAGTAGTTCTAGATGACGCAGAGGATTTGGGTACATCGGAGGAAGATGATTTAGACTGAGAAGAAGGAGAGATTTCCTGTGAGGAAGAAGAAGAAGATAAAGATTTAGAAGGGACAAGGCCTTTGAGTTCACTGGCCAGGACCTATTTCAGCTTGACGGTTGACATAAGAAGGTGAGACCTGAGATGTCATCATATAAAAGTCATAAGTCTTTCGGATGAGAAGTTAAAAACAGGTTCCGTACGACGGTGGTACACCGAGCACCTCAAAGAACCAGGCGTAACTCAACTTAATTTCGTCCTGTATTTTCAAGATATCCCGCATACCACAGCTAACAGTCTTCTGGGGCCGTCGCCCATGTGGGAAACCGTTGGCGACGATAAACCAAGCATGTAGAAAGATCTAATGCATGGTGTTTTAACTAGGGTCATTTTACTGTTGTAAGGACTATACAAGTGCATGGGTAATTTTTCAAAATGTGTCAATTTCATAATTATTTCATACGATAATTCTGTGATACATGTTGAAACAATTTAAACGATTTCAGGCTTAACCTAAAGCGGCTGCTATATAAAATGCTTTTTTTCCCAGTCAAGGAAATATGGTACCTTCTTAAATTTATGGTCTTTTTTAATAAAAAGAACACAACAAAGCACCCACAACTTCACTACACTGTTGATATGATCTGTGAGAAAACTGCAGGTCCTTGCTCTATGCCGTCGCCAAGTCGCCAGTGGGAACTCGAAAGGCTAAAAGGCAGGTACAGGCCCATGTCTATGTGAAAAAGCAGCCAGTGGCTTGGACAGATTGTTATGGTTGATAGTTGTAAAAAGAAAACTGTTGAGGATGCATGGATAGCCTACTTGCACAAAACATCTGTGCTATAACTGAAATACTGTTGAAAAAGCGGTTATTAACTACACAAAGAAAGAAAGGAACGGCGCTCTGTTAGAAGGGGGGCTTAATGCACCTGCGTACTGTATCGACCCGGGTCAGCCTGCGAAGGCTGACCTGGATCGAAACTTTTCGCTATTGGTCATTTTCGCTATTTCGCTATTGTTGAATTTTTCTACGTGTCCAAGGACCAATCTACTTCATGAGTTAGTCGGTTGTTAAAAAAAAGTGGCTATTACGGATCCACAATTATGTGATGATTTGCTTGGCATAATATATCACAGATGTGCATTGAGCTCCCTTTTGCCAGAGCATGGCTCAAATTTAAGACACTGTAGAGTCAAAGCAAAAGAGTCACTCGTTATAGGCGACGGTGATTTATTTCATGTTCAGGCCAAACATGACTGCAGGAGCTCTTGGGAACAGCGAAGATCAAAATCTGACTGTACAGAACGTTCAGTCTGACCTTGCTCTGCACAATAAGATAATTTGTGAGGTACTCCAACCAAAACAGTCTTTAAATCGCACTACCCAGACACATTTTCACTAACTGAATATTACAATTCTGTTTTATGGTATGTTGTGGGTTAAACTGCCTGTTGCTTAGCTCTTTCACTGCCAATGTCGCCCTGGACAGTTTTGTGCAGTCTGATCCTTGATCTACACCATCCGCTACCTGACACCAGTCTTCGACCAAAATAGGTTTCAAACGCAACGGTAGTATAATTTTATATCTTGAGAAATGTCGTATCCATTTATTTGGCAGCGAAAGAGTTAAATGCACACTAGCTGCCAAATGAAAACAATTTGGGGATCAAATAGCAGACAAATTTTATTCATATCATGTAAAAGTACACTTTTTTTTTAATCTGAGCATGTATTACAGTGCAATCTGTCAAAGTTTCAGTTACTGGCAGAAAAATGTATTGTAAAACCAAAACAAAATTTGAATAAGTAAGACAAACACTTTTAACACAATGTCAGACTCAATAATATCCATATTTTTAAATGGTATGAATTTAATATGTCTGCATTTTTACCCCCAACTTGTTTTCATTTGGAAGCTAGTGTGCCTTTAAGCAACAAGCAGTTAAACCCACAACATACCATAAAATAGAACTGAAATGTTCAGTTAGTGAAAATGTATCTGGATAGAGCGATATAAAGAACATTTTAGTTTGAGTGCCTTACAAATTATCCTATTGTGCAGAACAAGATCTGACTACATTTGGCACCCATTTGACCTTTAACCCTTTACCAAACAATCCCGGGTTTTAACAACCCCGAGAAAGAAGCCTCTGGTAACCAGCATTTTCTCCTTTTCCCACAATGTTTTCTACACTTCCCAAATCAAATTTCAGATTTGTTTCGTCTGCAAATGCTTTCAATTTGGACTGGTCTAGAGTACTGTCGTTTGGTAAAGCGTTAAACAAAGGCGGATTCTCTGCCAGTCAAGAAGTCCATTGTATCACCTCACTCTACCCCAAACAGATTCACTTGAACTCTTTTGACGCCTGAAAATGCAACCCACTGAAAGTTAAAAAAAAAAGCTTTTCGTTTAATATTACCGGCTTGAATAAACAAGTTGAATGTACAGATTCAATATCAGCCTGCACGTTCCGTGCAGTCTGATATTGATATATACCTTCCGCAAAAGCCCCTGGTTTCGCCTATGGAGCCGAAAAGATTTACAAAGTTTCTATCTTAAGTCATACCCCTCTGTGTCAAGTCCAAAGTAGTCGACTGTTTAACTCTTTACCACACAGCAAAAGTTTAGACTGGTCCAAATTGAAAGCATTTGCAGACGACAAATTTGTTGTGGCTCAAATGACTGAATTTGTTTCTGAAAGGTTAGAAAACATTGTGGGAAAAGGAGAAAATGCTGGTTACCAGCATTTTCTCCTTTTCCCACAATGTTTTCAAAAGGCTTATTCTTCAGGATCGTTAAAACCAGGGATTATTTGGTAAAGGGTTAAATGCATGTGAGTCATGCTCTGGCAAAAGGGGGCTTAATGCATATCCGTAATGAATAATACAAACCAGGCCATCATATAATTATGAATCAATAACAGCCTCGTTGTTTGAACAACCAACTGTATCATAATGTAGACCGGTCCTTGAGCATACAGAAAACTGACCTATAGCGAAAAGTTTCGGCCCAGGTCAGCCTGCGCGTACTGCACAGGCTGACCTGGATCGATACTTTTTGCAGATGCATTAAGCCCCCTTTTCATAGAGCTTGGGTCATGTATTTTTGTGAAGTATACATAGCTACGTAGTCTTAGGCCAAATACATGAATACACTTGAAACAGTTCGACACAAGGAGAAAATGTTCGTAACCAGCAATGTCTTACTTTGCAATGGTGTTTTCTGAAGTCTTGCTACAAGACAAAATAATAATAGTAATAAGAGTAATAATAATAATAATAAAAACAGATGTTATTCCTCAAGAGAACCGATCCATTGCATCGATAAAGCCCAGTCTTGCCTTGAATGGTCGATGTACCTCGACGCAAGGAATCTGTGTTATAATGTAGTTGTCCATGATGATATCTGTGTAGATGCAAGACAGCATTATGTGACAAATCTGGCATCATAAATCAACAATTATACCGAGAGAGATGGTTTCTTGCGAAGCAATCGATCCATCGTATGTATTAATTTCCTGCCAAACCTGGTCAGGTTCAGGAACGCAAGGGATCTTCCGATGTAATTCCATTTTTCAAGATGACATGATGATGTTTGTGTACCCGAAAGGTGGCATCATGTGACAAAGCTGACATCATATGTCATCAGCTATGCCAACATCTTGCCTAGTTTTGGGACACTTAAAAATGTCTCCCAAGTTGTTCTTAGGTCCTCGTTGATTTTTATCTTCCTCCTCCTGCTGCTGCTGCCCCCCTCCTCCTTTTTCCTACCCCTTTCTCCTCGTCCTTTTTATTCGGTCTCCCTTTTTTCCTCCTCTTCTTTTTCGTCTGCGAAGTATACCAGGTGCTGTTGTAAAAGATAAATACAGGTAAAACAGAAAATGAAAACAGTTTCGGCCAGACCTCAGACTTCAATTGTTATTATTTTAAAGCCGAAGTACAGGCCATATTACCGCCAACAAAATGTAAATCCGCAATGAGCAGATAATTTTCAAGGGCCTATTTTCAACAAACAATCTACATTTTCTTGCTAACGTCCAACACGGTCTGTCTCAGTCAATCAGATGGCTAGATTTGAATTTCATAATTAAATTAATTAGATTTGAATTTAAAATGGACGGTGTAACCAGGCCCTGAATATCAACTTTTTATGCGATACATAAACATAAATAATGAAATCTGCAATAACGTCAATAATCTGTTAACCCATATCCTGCTAAATAAAAAAAATTGCAAACTGATAGTATAAACCCAAATTTTCCTATTTCAACTGTATTTTTGGGAGAAAAGGTATCTCCTTATCGGACAGCGTAGATCCAAGATCAGACTGCACGTTCTGTGCAGTCTGATCTTGATCTACACTGTCCGCAATAGGTCAGTTAGTTGCACGTAGTAGTCTAAGTGTAAACTAGGCTCCTTAGACTTGGCATAATTGCACATCATGAACATACCTTTAATACCTAGAAAGGTCAAGGTCACGAAAACCAAAGAAGTAATATCCAAACTCCATTTCGGTTGGGGATTTATCTTTCGTTGTATTGCGCTTGTTTTTGTATCCACTTTAAAAACTGCATATTTAGTAGGTCTGTTAGATTTTTTGTCCTTTACTCTTTCAGGGGCGAATATATAAACTTGACCCCGTTCGACAGGTGAAAAAAGATCCACTGAAACTTGAAAAGAATTTTACAATATAGAGAGTCATTGTATAGCTACCAAGCGAACGGTATAGATCCAAGATCAGACTGCACGTTTTGTGCAGTCTGATCTTGATCTATGCCGTCCGCCAAAGCTCCTGTTTTCGCCTATGGGTTTAAAAAGGGTTTAAACTTCAAAGTAAATCAATTTTTGATTGGCTTAGCCATATGGTTTAGCCAATCAGAAATCGCGTTGCAGTCTTAATCTAGAATAAGCCTTAAAATCCACTTAAATACCGGTTTAAAATGCTTGGTGACCCAAGAGTAGAGTGTACCTTTCATACTGGTATCCATTGTTTGTCTAATGATGGTCTAAAACCCAACATCCTTCATTGTCAAAGTATCAAGAAATGAATTTTAGACTGGCAGCCAAAAATACTCACAATAATCATCATAGTCTGAATTTTTCGCCTCTAACCTCTGATGTATGTGAGAAAAGTAGTCACTGGCTTGGAAAGAAAGTTGTGTCAGCACTGATGCATGGGTGCACTGGCCGACGCGATATAACATAAGCTGTTAATACGGCTTTAAACTCCAATACAACAAATAGAAACAAAAACCCGCTTTTTCTCACAATGAACGCACGACACAGTTAGTATCCATCTTAAGGTGTCTATCATTTATTCCTATACGTGGATATGTAGTTAATTTCACTGTCCAAAAATATCGATGGTTTCTGAGATTTTATACATTTACCCCAGGCACACGACTTTATTTTTTTCAACTCGCAGCAGACCTATTTCAAAAACATTGAGGTAGAAGGAGAAATTGCTCGTGACGAGCGATTTCTCCTTCTGCCACAAAGTTATTTTTGTTTGCATTAAGGTGTCAAACTCCAACTGATTATCCATACTTTACAAAGATGTTTTCAAAGTCGTCTGATATTTTTTTCAGTGTTGTCTGGGTCAATTTTGTTTCAGATGTGAATGAGTTTCGGTTTTGCATGCTTAGCTAGATATCTTTCAATTAATCCACAGACGATATACCGGCCTGGGAGGATTTATACAGACTGATAATATTTTTCCAATTTTCAGAGTCATAATGATCTAATTGGATTTGAATATTTTGTTGAAAAAATAATTATAATTCTATGGCCATATATGGTAAAACCTAATTGGGTGCTTATCGACCCCCGTTCAAAGTATGACATTGATAGTTGAACAAATAACGCGGGTACATTTTAGGTTTCAAATTTCATGCTCGACCTTGTCCTATCGGGGTAGATCGATGTGTTTCACAAAAGCATGAAAAAAAGGACATGTATTGAGCGAAAACGGGTCGATAGACGTATTCTAACGGCTGACAAAGTTCTGTAAAGAAAATTATTATCAATAATTGCATATACATACAGGCCCGGCGTTTTCAAATAGATCGACGATAATTAGCCATTCGCTGTCCTGTTTCCACTGGATTAAATATTTAATGTTCTCTATTTATTGAATCTTTTCATATACCCTGTACCAAGGTTTCATATTTTTGTAAAGACTTGTACAGAAAAGTATGATCAATAGGCATTAACACCTTGTATAGTTATAATTTTTTCACCAATACACTATGAACAGAATCTTTACTTTATACATGTAGATCTAGCTGTTTTTTTTTTTCACAGATTATTTGAAATTCAATTTTTATTTCTAACTGCCAAGACAAGCCTTCTGATTGGCTGACACAAAAAAAATATAGTAGTATCATTCTGGCTTATCATGCATGCTCCCACGTCTGTCTGTCTTTCTTTCCGTCTGTCTGTCCATCTCTCTGTGTATGTGTCTTTGTCTCTCTCTCTTTATCTCTCTCTCTCTCTCTCTGTCTTTGTCTCTGTCTCACTCTCTCTCTCTATCTCGTTGTTGTTGTCGGATTTTGTCTTCTTCATCTTTTATGTTCCTTATTTCTTCTCGTCCAAATACTTTTCATACGTCAAACAATATTGTTTACAAGTATTCCTACCTCGTGTTTCCCTTGTACGACTGAGGAAGTCTGCAAATCACTCACATTGTTCTTATCGATAGTAAGCACAAACCCTTCTATAGAATACCTGAAATTAAAAACATCATCATCATCATCATCATCAACATCGTCATCATCATCATCTATTAGTCCATTTTCAGCACATCTTGTCCTCTTTTTACACTAGATATCACTGGCTATTACACATCAAGATTCACACAGAACAACGTGCTCATCTACTCCCACATAGACCTACATTCAAACATTTTATCGTTGTTAACGCCATGAACAGCAACGCGGTTATGACAAAGATATTTCAGGGATTTACTCTATAACTGACGTGTTTTATAAATATAGAACTCTTGAAATTCAAATTTAACCATTAGGTCCGTAATTGGGATTATTCCCTTTTCCACACAGAGAATCGGACAGTTTGGTATTCTATTCATATTTATATTCACATGTGTAGTCCTGTTCATTTATTTAGCAAATACTAGAAGTTTTGGGGGCATCAGTAGAGCATTACCGCCATTGCATCTCTCCAACCCCATAAAAAAAAAATAGTACGTAAAATTTGCTATATCGACCCTGAAGTTTTGTTAAAGATAATATTTGAAGTTAAGAGTGAGAACTTCTCGTAACTCTACCACCAACTAAACAAATTAGACTTTTGTTTTTGAGATCTGAAAGTAGATTTCCACTGTAGTTCAGAATGACTTTGTTCATAGTTAACCCTTTACCACACAACAAAATTTCAGACTGGTCCAAATTCAAAGTATTTACAGATGACAAAATAAACGTGACTGAAAAATTGAAAGTTGTTTGGAAAGGATAGAAAACACTGTGGGAAAAGGAGAAAATGCTGGTTACCAGCATTTTCTCCTTTTCCCACAATGTTTTCAAAAGGCTTCTTTCTCAAGGGGGTTAAAAGTCGGGATTGTGTGGTAAAGGATTAAGCATCAGGTAGTAGACCGTGTAGATCGCAGCTCAGACTGCACTTTCCATGCTGTTTGATGTTGC
Source organism: Tridacna gigas (assembly GCA_945859785.2). Classification (NCBI taxonomy): domain Eukaryota; kingdom Metazoa; phylum Mollusca; class Bivalvia; order Cardiida; family Cardiidae; genus Tridacna; species Tridacna gigas. The sequence continues at coordinate 483,867 of OX244032.2, read as the reverse complement.
TCTACACCGTCCGTTACAAAAATTAACTCTTTCGGCGCCAAATAAATCAACTCGACCTCTTTGGACGGCTGTTAATACAACCCATTGAGACTCCGAATTTCTTTATCATATAGGCTTGATTAAACAAGCGGATGGTATAGATCAAAGATCAGACTGCACAGAACGTGCAGTCTGATCTTGATCTATGCCATCCGCAAAAGCCCCTGTTTTCGCCTATGGCGCTGAAAGGGTTAAAGCCCTTATTGTAGAGTTAACCCATTTCCAAGTAAAAATGACTTTTTACGTTTCTATGAAAGATCTATCTTTTGCAAACATTTTGTTCCACCATTGGTTCTTTTTTTCCCCCACAAAGTTTTAAATCTAGTTGAAAAAGGCATTTTTTTCTGAATTGACTCTTTACCAAACAACAAAAATGTGCACTTATAAAAACCGAATTCTTTTTACGGCAAAAATTTAATGATGGAACTTGTCTTTAAAAGCGTAGAAAACATTGTGGGAAAAGGAGAAAATGCTGGTAACCAGCATTTTCTCCTTTTCCAAACATGTCTTCAAAAAGCTTCTTCCTCAGGGTGGTTAAAACTCAGGATTGTGTGGTAAAGGGTTAAAACGAGACAATTTTTCTACATTTGCTGCCCGTAAAAACACACAGACACAGAATATGTAGCCCGTTTCTGTCTTTTTTTTTTTTTGTCAGAATATCTCACAAAAATAAGGGAATTAAGATATAAGATCAGATTGCACGTTCTGTGCAGTCCGATCATTGATGTATATCCTACAGTAACGGTAACTGTTTCTCTTCCCCACCTCCCCCAGCATTCCTACGAGAAATATGGCATCTCATGTATGCTACTTTTTCGGCGTAGATGAACGCACTGGCTTTTGACCTACTTCTTGGTACTGATAAGGAATGAATACATGGTAATTTGCAACTGGTCAAAAATGTGCACACGTTTTATTCTACAGGTCCCTGCTGGCATATTTGCTAACACATTTATGAAACCACTATTAACAAGTGTTGCTGCAGCTAATAGATACACCGGGGCCTTGATTCATGCCATAGCAAAATAATGTAGAAGAAAATTGTTCTTTTCTTGTGCTATGTGGAAAAATATTTACCCAATAGACCAATACTACTTTTCAAAAAAAAAAAAAAAAAAATAATAATAATAATAAAATAAAATAAAATAAATGAATAAATAAATAAATAGTGAAGTAAAAGAGGCAATTGCTCATGAAGTAACTTTTCATTATTTTACTGCATATTGCGCCATAAAATACTCCCAGTTTTCATATTCAGTTATCTGTTATGCCGTCAATCTTTTTTAAAAGATATTTCTCTCTCGTTCGTTTTGCAGCGGATCAACTTTGCAAAAACGTTGTGCCACAGGGAGAAGTTGCTCTTAACGATTTCAACTCTTTGAGTGTTTAGTCGCACGATTCCGATGTCGAAATTATGACGGCAAGGGTTGTATAAACAATGCATTAAAAATAGATAAGATGTAAGCAGTTATCTATCTAGAATGGCGTTTACCAATCACGTGACCAAACAGAGACCAGAAATGACGTAATTAACTGCACGTAGAGTACGGCAATATTGAGTTACTACAGGCTCCTCTCTTTATCGTTATAATTCATGTATTATTTTTTCTTTTTGTCCAACCTGAAAATCCAAACTATTGTGATTTTAAGCCAGAAACTTTCATTGTAATAGACAGTTTGGATCCAAAATTAGACTGCACGTTCTGTGCTGTCTGATCTTGATCTACTATACCACCACAAAATGTGCAGTCTGATCTTGATTTATACTGTCCGTTTATTTAGTCGAACCTTTAAGATATAAATCTTTTCTAAGTTGAAGTGGGTTATACTTTCAGTCGTCAAAAGATGTACATAGATTTAATATACTTGGTGCTCAAACAGGCGAACCAGAATAAGAGGATGGGTGAGTTGATTGGTAAGTGTCTTCCTTGCTATTGAATAAAATCATACCATAGCGTAGTTCATTGAAAATACTTTTTTAAGTTCATGTCGATTATATATTTGACATACATGTACGTTTATAGGTGTTAAACCCTATTTCATATTAATTCTTCATATTTAGTTTTTGGTGCTGTTTTTGTTGTTTTTGTTACGATTTTGAGTCGTCTCTGTACCATGATATGTTTCAGGGGATAATGAGTTTAAAAGATAAGATTTTAGTCATCAAACGAAAAAATCCCATGATCAAATATCATCACTCAAGTTTACAGTACCTGCCACCCGGCATACACCCAACAAGTCATACACTAAACGACGCAATATGAGTAAAACATTCAAAGTTGTGTGCAGATAATTCCTCCTATTTTCAGGGGTAAATCAGATAACAAGAAAAGCGTTAAGTTTATGGAACATAGATCTATCCTAAGGATGAAATCATGTCACGTGACAGCAACCCGGCTAATCCGCCAAAAGCAATACACCGTAAGAGGCAATGTTGGCAAGAATTTCAGAATCGTCTGCACCAACTTTGTTTTTTTGTTTTTTCAGAAGAAATTAAAATTAAGGCAAAAAGAGTTCACCCTTTTATCACACCATGCCGGGTTTTAACGACCCTAAGGAAGAAAGCTTTGGAAAACATTGTGGGAAAAGGAGAAAATGCTGGTAAACAGTATTTTCTGCATTTTCTCCTTTTCCCACAATGTTTTCTACACTTCTAAAAAGAATTCTGTTCTTAAGCCACATTTAATTTGACGTCTGCAAATCCTTTCAATTTTGACATGCCCAGAACTTTGTCGTGTGGTAGAGATAAATCATGGAATGGTCAGCTCCGTGATTAAATATCATCATATAGCTACAAATCGACCAGTATCGTATCATAAGACACTATTATATGTAAAAATCTCAGTCATCGGCAACAATACACTTAAAGACGCGACATTCACGGCTCCGTCCGCAGCAAGTTTGTATTTTCAGACGGAAATAAGAATTAGAAGAAAACTATCTACTAGTATGATCGAACGAAGAGTCACGTGATAAAACATCATCACATACCTACAACCGACTTATATCGGATCATAAGACGCCATTATATGCAAAAAGGTCAATGTCATGGGCAACAATACACGTGAAGACGCAATGTTCACAGCTTCGTCCGCGGCAAGTTCGTATTTCAGACGGAAATAATAATTAGAAGAAAAAAAAAACCGTATATGATCGAAAAAAGAGTCACGCGATTAAATATTATCACATACCTGCAGCCCAGCTAATATCCGACGAGCAATGCACTTGAAAACTCAATTTTTGAGTTATAAAAATAGTAATGAAATAAATAAGTATAGAAGTCTGCAGTAGATTTTTTTTTTCAGCAAGGACTAAGATGAAGAAAAAAAGAGTAAGGCCTGAATGATCGAATGAAGAGTCCAGTGATCAAACACTATCACATACCTGCAGCCCGGCCAATATCCGACGAGTAATACACTTGAAGACGCAATGTTTGCAAAATTAATAAATACCCAAGTTTATCACTCGGGCACCGACGCTTTCCAATAATGGCCGTATCAAAAACGTCCATTCTGTGATATTTTCTGTACGTCGGATTAATACATCTAAACCCGCATACAGCTTTTCGCATCGTGCGGTTTTGAAAACATTGTGGCAAAAGGAGAATTGCTCGTAAAGAGCAATTCACCTTTTGTCACAATATTTTCAAAATGTAATCATTATCAAGCACTTGATTCATAGTGATTATCTCCAGTTTACAAGTCTTTAATTGTGGTCTACTGTAGATTTGTTTCAGGCTGTATCAAGTTGAACAAACCCATTTTTTTAAACACATTCCTACGAGCAAGATACACAGATGACAGTAGTTCCTTCGATTCAGAAAGTGATCGTCTTGCTACCCTGTAGGCCTATATAAAAAGGAAAATGCAGTCAGTTAGTCTTCAATGCATATTTTAATTGCCGTCTGCAAACGGGGAAAAATGGGTAATGACAAGTTCAAGTGTTGCCAGTCCCAAACGTCGGTCAATTAGCCCGTGGGGAGAAAACACAGGCAAATATTGACTGACTCTCATTTTTCCAAAAACAAACATTGTATTGAAGTTGAAAATCCATTAGCACCAGTCCATTCGTGTTTTTACCCGGCATCGATTACCCGGTAACGCCACGGTTGTATTATCCCGGACTTTTTTTTGTTCAATATCAAGTTTGATTTAATATTATGTTACAAAATATACATCCGTTTATCTACTCTAACTTATGTTCACGAATATCTATGAAATAATCATTTTGGGAAGTTTAATTCTGCAACATGAGATTCTGTTGGCAGAGCCCATAGAGTGGCCTATTAACTTACTTACCGGAGTGCGTTAACACAACCCCGACTTTTAACGACCCTGAGGAAGAGGCCTTTTGAAAACATTGTGGGAAAAGGAGAAAATGCTGGTAACCAGCATTTTCTCCTTTTCCCACAATATTTTCTACTCTATCAAGGACAAATTTCATCATTTGAGCCAACTTTAAATTGTAGTCTGCAAATGCTCTCAATTTGGACAAGTCTAAACTTTTGTCGTTTGGTAAAGAGTTAAACAGTTCTAAAGACTCATGTTCGAAGTCTATAACGTCAGTAAAAGGTTTCGTATTATGGCCTTTTTGAAACAAATGAATGGACTGAATTGCTGTATGAACAAATGAAACAAGAGCTCTACGAAGACCCAAATCGCTCTACTTGAAGTTACTGACCAACTAATACAGCATGTCACATTTTAGGACTTCAGGAGACTTGGGAGCCCAAAGTCAACAAACTGGGGGAAAAAAGAACACCTTTCCAAGAATGAAATCATATTACGTGATGATTTTCTAGCATGTTTCATGAACTGAATGACAAAAGTAAATGAGCCATGCTCTGGCAAAAGGGAGCTTAATGCATCTCCGTGATGGATGGTTCCAAGTAAGACGTCATGTTACTATGGATCTATAAAATCCATTTTGTCGATCAGTTGTCTAAATGATGAGGTAGATTGGTCCTTGGACATACAGAAAATTGACCAATAGCGAAATGTTTCGGCCCAGGTCAGCCTGCGCGGTTGATACTTTTCGCGGATGCATTAAGCCCCTTTTTCACAGAACACGGCTCAAGTCTTGTATCTTTTGTGGATTTAGACTAGATTAGACTGGGCTTGAACTGACGCAAGTCGGGGTGACAGCATTAAAACAGCGTAACAAGTATGCACGTTCACTTAAACGAATAGGAAAATAATCTTAGTATAAATTCTCAAGACATGTTTTTGGGAATACCGAATACAATTGGGCTTTAGTACTCATTAAAATAAGCCAACTCTTCAAGCTTTAAACAAGGGGACCCCCTTCAACCTCTTACTTGACAACCCCACCCCTGTCTTTACACCCCTGGAAACGCAGCTTTTTAAAACATTGTGAGAAAAGGAGAAAATGCGGGTAATCAACATTTTTTTCCTTTCCGGAAAGTATTTTTCACTGTTTACGTCTTTACCAAACGACAAAATTTTAGACTAGGCCAAATTGAAAGCATTTGCAGATGACAAAATGATTGTGACTGTAAAAATGAAATCTGGTCTGGGAAGGGTAGAAAACATTGTGGGGAAAATGAGAAAATGCTGGCTTCCAGCATTTTCTTCTTTTCCCACAATTTTTTCAAAAGGCTTTCTTCTCAGGGTCGTTAAAAGTCGGGATTGTGTCGTAAATGGTTAAGAAACGAACTCTGAAATTTCTGATCAAAACTCGTCCCCCCCCCCCCTTTCCATTTTCAAGCATTTTATTTCCTTCTACCCCTCTCCAAACCAGGTCCAAGTTTCACGAAGAAACTTAAGTCTTTTATTCTACTCAAATCTTCAAACAGACTTAGTTTCTGACTTAAGTTGAGTTTGTTATCCCAGACATATTTCACTGACATTAACAGACTTATGTAACATTCTCAAGTTCCGTGTGGACACAACGTTTCTGACTCAACTCAGCAAAATAATGGACTCAGGTCTGATAATTGACTTAAGTCCATTTATTTTGCTTAGTTGACTCTGAAACGTTAAGTCAGCTCAGGATTTGGGAACGTTACTACAGTCTGTTAATGTTGCTGAAATGTGTGTCAAATAACGAAGTCAACTTAAATCAGAATCTGGGACCGTTAGTAGATTTGAGTAACATAAGAGACACGTTTAAGTTTTTTTTTTTTTCATGAAACTGGGCCATGTTCTCTTCTCCCCTATCAAACAAAAGCTAGGCATGATAAAATCATGCTCAAGTAAATTTAGCGATATTCCACTCCATCCACTCACATAATAGCATAATTACCTTTCAGTGTCGACATGAATAAGCCGGTATTGATGTATTTTATATTTCACTCTTCTTTTTTTTAAATATTTATGAATTGTGCATTATTCCATAAAATATCAAACAATAGCAGGCTATTGACTGAGCCCATAGACTGGTTTCCATTTTCAAGGGGAAGATTTGAAATGGGCCGGAATCAATCACCGGAAGCAGTCAACCATTTTGTATTATGTTGTTGCTCGTGGTCCGCTTTCGATTTTTTGACGTACTAAATGGTCCAGTAAAACATCAATAGTTTTACAATGGATGGTTATATTCTGGTCAATACTTTTGCTGTACTGAATCAAAGAGCTGACAGTCCTGTAAATAGTAAAAGGGTGCAATATAAACTTAACAAAATAAATGACGTCATAACTTCTTTACCATAAAATAGATCTACAATGCAATCATCTAGTCATCATATCAACAAAGTAAATCTAGTGTGAGTCTACGTCGCTTTACTGCAAAGTTAAGGCCGCTTGGTTTTCTGCCTTATACTCGAGTGAAAATAGATGCAAGTGTCCTTCTTTTTAGGTAGGTTTCTTATGAAAAGATCCCGCATTTTGTCTATTCAAAGGTCACCAATTCAACACAGGCAAAAATAAAACCTTTTTTTTTTCTTACAGCTGTTGACTGGATTTTATAATGGATAACCAAAATTAACTCCTTTAAGCTAAGCTTTAGCTACGACTGTTACAATGAATGAATGAATGAATGACGAACGGAGAAGTGAACAAATAAACAAATATTGTTTTAAAGTAAATCGACAACGTAGTTTTTTAAAGAGATCATGAGAGTTAATGTGGTAAAATGATAAGTTCGAAAGTACGCTGCAAGACTTTGATAAGGATAAAACTAAATGATTAATTTACAGTAAAATTCAGAATAATCTTGTCTCCAGGGTCCGTATTCACCAACCATTCTTAAGAATGGTCTCAGTCTTATTCTCTAGAAATTTCCGTAAATTTGAAAGTAACGCAACCTTTTATTGGCTAAAGCATTTGGATTGTCCAATCAGAAGTTTTGTTACATTCAAGTTTAGAAAATCTAGAAGAATTAGACAAAGAATATTGTTAAGAATAGTTTGCGAATACGGGCCCAGATGTTTTGAAATTGGATAAATCTTAAATCTGTCGTTTAAGAAAAAGTTTTATATCTTTGGAATTATCTTCCTTTTCACCGTAGTTGCAAATTGGAACATGAAAATAAACGTTGCATGTGTGGTAATTTTATTCGCTTCAAGAGTGGTTTACCTTTAGCAATCATTTTTGTGGCCTAAAAATCTGTACTGCATGACCCGAGACCTTAGCCCTTATCTAACAGAACCCCGTTTTTTAATGGACCTGGGAAAAAAAGGAACCATGAAAAAAGCTTTTAGGGAAAAGAAAAAAGGCTAGTAATAATTGTTTCCTATTTTCCAGAAACGTTTTCTGTACTTATAGAAACATTACCTCTAATTTGAGCTATTTTAACTCTTTACTACACAAAAAAAATTTAGACTTGTCCAAACTGAAAGACGACAATTTCAGTGTGGCTCAAATGATATGATTTTTCTCTGATAGGGTGGAAACATTGTGGGAAAAGGAGAAAATGCTGGTAACCAGCATTTTCTCCTTTTCCCAAAATGTTTTCAAAAGGCCCTTTTCTCAGAGTCGTTAAAACTCGGGATTGTGTGGTAAAGGGTCAAATGTTGTCTCCTTCAAATCCTTTTCATTTAGACAAGTCGGAAATTATATCGTCTGGTTGAGGAACGATCACAAGCCCGAAGCACATCGTTATGTTGCTTCTGCGTACGGTGTAGACCAAGAAAGAGACAGCCGAAGACAAGGCAGCCAACAGAATTAATCTGAACCCCCTTTTTCCCTCGTAGAAACAAAAACGGGCATAAAATTGCAACACCTCGGTCATGTTTCCTGACTGCGAAACGCCATTATCATTTATTTTTGTGCCCTAAGGGCTTACAAAAAAGGTAGTTTTTTTGTGTTTAATCTATTTTAATAAAACATGGACAATGTAAAAAGCTAGGTATAGCAAGTCCACACTGTAATATGAACCGCTATCTATTCATTCCAAGTTGAAAAGCGACGAGAATACTGGTACCCTGTCTATTTATCATAGACCGATAACCATCAGAAAAGCGGCATTTCATACAATAAGCAATCATCATTTTCGTTTAAAACCCTTTCAGAACCCTTTCATTCTAGTTTGTTTATAGTTACTAGTATAAAAATAGGTTTGAATTTATCTTTAAAGTATTAAGCCGATATTGTTTTGTGTTGTGGTTGTTGTTGTATGTTATTGCTGTTGTTGTTCTTAATGTTTAGCATTGTGCAAAGCATAGACTGACTGGGCCATGGATATGTCCATTAGCCATGTTCTGACAAAAGGGGGCTTAGTGAATCTCCGTGATGCATGATACCGAGCAAGTCATCACATGATTATAGATCTATAAAGTCGATTCTGTCTAACAACTGACTGAAACATGCGGTAAGCTGGTCCTTAGACATACAGAAGATAGACCAATAGCAAACAAAACGTTTCGGCCTAGGTCAGCCTGCATGGCTCATATCTAAAGAAAAAAACAGATTTTTTTTTATTCATAAACCATTCGGTCAAATTGAGAGAGAGAGAGAGAGAGAGAGGAGGTAGCAGATTTCAAACACACTTTTGGTGATCAGCAAGTACTGACTATACTTATTGATCCCTAGACTGGCCCAAGAATCGCCGATTTTGAAGTTCATTTACGAATGTGAGTTTTCCAAATTTACTGCATGAAAATCTATTTCCAAATTGTGAAATGTTAATGCTTTTTTATCTTTGGGGCGATTGAGTGTTTCAGTTTCAATTTCAAACACAAATGTATTTTTTTCCTACACTATTAAGGGTAACCGGGCGAGAGCATCAATTAATAACCAACGGACAGCAAAGATTCAAAAACAGACTGCATAGAACGTGCATTCCTTTTTTGAATGTAGACTGTCCGTAAATCGGAAATCTACAACTCTCCTGAAGGTAATCTAGTATTGTCAAACAGCATGGCAAAGGAAGAAAAGAGAAAACGTGCACCAGGTGGGCGTAGTTGACCTAGGTGTCATGGTTGCAAAATAGTTCTGTGTAATATTATACCCAAGGTTTTATGTTAATCCTTTACCAAACGACAAAATTTTGGACTTGCCTAAATCCAACACCGGTTGCAGACAACAAATTAAATGTGACATAAATGGTGGAAATATCTTTGACAGGATCGAAAACATTTTTGGAAAAGCATTTTCCTCCTCTTCCCACAACGTTTTCAAAGGCCCCCTTCGTAAAGATTGTTAAAACTCGGGATTGTGTGGTAAAGGGTTCATCGAGTTAACACATCAAGGGTTTTTTTTTATACAGTTTAGATCATGATAAATCTTCTATAAAGCATGAGCCGTGCTCTGGCAAAAGGGGGCTTAATGCATCTCCGTGACCTACAATACCAATCAAGCCATCACATAATTATGGATCCATAATAGCCACTATTTTTAACAACCGACTTAATCTAGAAGTAGACTGGTCCTCGGACATATAGAAAATTGACCAATAGCGAAAAGTTTCGGCCCAGGTCAGCCTGCGCGGAGTGCGCAGGCTGACCTGGTCGATACTTTTTCGCAGATGCATTAAGCCCCATTTTCACAGAGCGTGGCTCATATTTTTTTACATTCAAATTGTAATTATGGAGATTTCACAAAAAGGAGAAATACAGAAATATGATAGCACACCAATCTTAAAATATCGGAAGCGAAAACTTTTTTTTTTTTTTAACGACTGTTTAACTGACTAAATGAAGATCAAGTCGTTTTCTTTTATAAAAAAAAATCTTCCAAATAAGCTCCGTTGTTTTCGCTGTTATACAACCAGTAAGAATTTTCTTATCTCATGCACGCCTAAGATTATCACTAGATAATGTCATTACTCTGTCCACGCACTTTACGTACATACTTCCTATATGACGTCATTTTGCACTATTTTCAGAGAAATGTTTCGGGTTTTACTCATGTATGGTTTTGCATATTCTGACCTATAATTTGTCAGATTTCGTTATTTGACGAAAAGAATCTGACATTCATCGCCTTTTTATATTATTAAGCTCATCAGAGGCTCACTAAAGAAAAAAAAAAAAAAAAAAAAAAAATCCAGACTCGTTTAATAAAATTTTATCTGAAATTCCACTTTATGTCAGATCCTACATATGTTTTCAAAAGTTGTCTAAATCACTGATTGCTTAAAGAAAGACAGACATCATCTTTTGGAATAGGGTTAATATACATGTATATAATTTGCTTGCAAGATTTACTTTTCCATGACAAAAAAAAAAAAGTTCCATCCTATTCTGCTACATTTAGGGTAACGGTACACATACTTAAGGTTTAAATAATTTTGAAATCGTGCTTCGAATCTCTACTTTGGTTGGGTGGCTGAGTTGCCTGTAAACTGAATCGAATTTAATAACAATGATAATAACAGTGATGGAGGAATCAGGCCTTGTCGAAAAGCATAATACATGAACCATGCTCTGAGAAAAAGGGGCTCAATGCATCTGAACGATGTCGAAAGATATCGACCCAGGTCAGCCTGCGCAGTCCGGTCCATTTTCTGTATGCCAAAGGACCAGTGTACCTGTGGACCAGTACGTCTACCTTATGATACAGCTGGTTGTTAGACATATCGGATTTTATGGATCCCTAATTATGTGATCCCTTGCTTCGCGTGATACATTACGGAGATGCAATAAGCCCCATTTTGCCAGAGCATGGCTCACATTCAATTTCTTTTGATAATAATTCGTTCTGTATAAGTTCTGAAATATTCCAATATAAGAGATAAAGATTACCAAAATATGATCTAAATGATAAAACCAAAAAGAGAACAAGGTGAAAACAGGCCGGAATACACGTTTTGAGCTATTTTACTACATTGCATTGCCATACTGTTGTTTAAAGCTTTGGGCAATTGTCTAAATGCGCTTACATTTTTTTTTTTTTTTTCCAATTAGCAATGCTGCAATTAACCACAAAACACATTTTCAGTTTTGTCAAAGACACCTAACCATTTCAGTTTTAAGGCTATTTTTTGATTATTTCCTCCCTCACAAGACACCAGACAGTCTGGATCTAAAATCAGACTGCAAGAAATCTGCAGTTTGATCTTGGATCTACCTTTTCCACTAAAACATCTAAAGTTGTGCCCACCTATCTCAATACTTAACCATTTCAGCGCCATAGGCAAAAACAGAAGCATGTGCAGCTAGCACAGATAAAGATCAGACTGCACAGAACATGCAATCTGATCTGGGATCTATACCGTCCGCCTGTTAAGTCAAGGCTGTAAGATATGAGCCATGCTCTGAGAAAAGACGTCTTAATGCATCTGCGAAAAGTATCGACTCAAGTCAGCCTGCCCAATCCGTGCAGGCTGACCTGGGCCGAAACTTTTCGCTACTGGTCAATTTTCTGTATGTCAAAGGACCAGTCTACCTTATGATACAGTCAGTTGTTAGACAAAATGGATTTTATGGATCCTTACTTATGTGATATCTTGCTTGGTATGATACATCACGGAGACGCATTAAGCCCCCTTTTGCCAGAGTATGGCTCATATTTTTTTTTCTGATTTTTCAGGAGATTGTAGTTTTAGTTGTTGGAAGATGTCAAGCTTATGTATTTTGTGTAGGAAAAAATCAAAATGACAAGATCGAGGACGAACATTTTTAGATGACACAAGGGTTTCCAAATACAACGTAATTATGTATGAATCGAATTGGCTTTATTTCTACAGGTATTCAATAAAATGTCCTCTTTTTTGTACTTATTTGAAGAATCGAAGTTTGAAGTTCTGAATTTGTACGTGTTTTGAATGTTGCTAAGAGATATTTACATTACTGCTCTGATCGATGGTCGAGTCCACATGGGGGGCCTTTTGTTCAACTCCCAATATTTGCTTACACTTTGTTTGTACAAGGTTTTCTGGCAGCGGGCTTGTTTGCGCAGGTTAGAATATATTATAGATCGTGTTACGTAGGGCTTTAGGTATAGCACAATCGTTGGTGTTCAAGCAGAAAAACAATGGCGCAAGCGTTGAAAATTTCAATTTTTGTTCCAAAGCTAACAGCACATACATAGGCATTTTGGAAAAAAAAAAAACTGATTGCAGATCTCAGCACCAATACTTGTCCTAGAAATTAGCACACAGAAATTATTACAGGGTCCGTATTCACCAACCATTTTTAAGAACATACCTTGTCTTATTTTCCAAGATCTCCTAAATTCGAATGTAACTTAACTTCTGATTGGCTAAACCAAATGCTTTAGCCAATAAAAAGTTGCGTTACTTTCAATTCTAGAAAATTCTGGAGACTAAGACAGGGAACACTCTGAAGAATGGTTGGTATATACTGACGATGGTCGTGGTATGTTGGGCTTTAGGTATAGCATTACCCTTTTATTACAAAAGTGGTTCTAACATAGCATATCGTAACCGTATATTGGCATGCAGAAGACTGCGGCACAGTCGTCGCAAATTCTCAGTTTTGATTCCAGGGTCCTTATTCACCAACCATTCTTAAGAAAATTCTTTCTCTAAGTCTAGATTTAGAAAGTAACACAACTTTTGATTGGCCGAACTATTTGGTTTAGCCAATCAGAACTTGTGTTAATTTCAAATTTAGAAAATTCACGCGAATAAGACTAAGTATATTCTTAAGAATGGTTGGTGAATACAGACCCAGATCTTAAAGCACATACAGTTGCGCAGGTCACAATATGTAACAGATTACCTTGTGTCTGTCCATTGTTATTACATAACCATAGCTTTGCATGGAGAAAGATTGGTGCACAACAATCGGAAATTTTATTTTTTGTTTCCAAAGCTAAAAAAAATACAAACAGGCAACTTGAAAAAAAAAAAAAAACTGGTTGAAAACATTAGCACCTGTCTCGGTCAAAGAATGTAGCATATAGACAGTATTATTATTTATTCCAGATGGCATTATATAGGGCTTTAGGTATAGAACAAACGCAGACTTACCAGAAAGATAGACTATGGCATATAACCTTTGCAAAATTTCAGTTTGGGTGCCATGTCTTATAAAACATCGATTGCACTGGTTAGAATGTTTCAACCCCTAGGCTGCTGAGTGTGACTCAAAGACCTTTTGCGGACAGTGTAGATTAAGATCAGACTGCACAGAACGTGCAGTTTGATCTTAGATCTAGATTGTCCGATAAGGAAATATCTTTCCCCAAAAATCCCTTTGAAATAGCAAAATTTGGGTTTTTACTGTCGGCTTGAAAAGTTTCATGTAACATTTTTAGCAGGATATGTATTAAAGATGGTCTTGTGTTGCACCATTGGTATTGCATGACCAAATCTATGATGCAAAGAGAAGAGCATGGCGCAACCGTCACCGATTTCAAAACTTCCAAAACTACATGTACATTCAAGAATCTTGGTTGAAAAAAAAAAAAAAATTGCACATCTAGGCACCAATCTTGGTCTTAAAGGGACTTTAAATACGCCAGATTTCGTTTCGCAAATATTTTAAAAAAATCTTTGCAAAGACTGCTAATGTTCACGCAATAAGATTGAAAGCTAGATAGAAATACATGTAGAAAACACGAAGAATTACCCAGTCATCTACCGTTTTGGGGGTCTTGGGTCTGAGTCCCACCAGAGGAAATTTCTTTTCGGCTTTTTTCCCTGTTTTTTTTTTTTTTTTTTTTCCAGATGAAGGGTAAACAGTCATGTCCTTATGATTTTTCCTTCCAAGCTATCAATTTTTCTCTACTTAAAAAACTGGGGTCAAAAAAGTTGTGTAAGGCCCCTTTAAAATTTAGAATTAGGGTAGAGTTTGGAATTGCTGGCGAACCCGAGGTCAGGAAGCTTCTTGAGTCTGTATTTAAGATTGTAATGTTTTGATAATACAGGATCTGTTAAACTTGTACTCTGCAAAAATGCTGATCAGGTACGGTTTTAAACAATCAATAGTGGCAAGATTCGTAACCCTTATCTTGCTAAATAAGTGAAATGAATCGTATCAGCCGATAGTGAAAACCCAAATTTTGCCATTCCAGAGGTATTCGGGAAAGGGGGGTAAATATGTCCCTATCGGACAGTGTAGATCAAAGATCAGACTGCACCTTCTGTGCAGTCTGATCTTGATCTACACTGTCCGCAAAAGGTCAGTGAGTCGCGCTTAGCAGCCTAAGGGTTAATTCTAAAATTGGAAATATTATTTGCTGGAACAGACTACGACTCTAAGAAACTTTTTAGTCCGCGTCTGGTGTGGTAATGCTGAATATTTAGCCAAACTGAAACTGTCATTTTGCCTATACTCTACCAATCGACCCGATCTCCCCTGTTCTAGTGAAATGGTAATTGTTGACAGGGCCGTTCCTGAACATGATCATAATAAGAGCCATACTCTGGCAAAATGGGGCTTAATGCATCTCCGTGATCTATGATACCGGGCCAGTCGTCACATAATTATAGTTTCATAAAAGCCGTTTTTTCTAACAACTGACTGAATCATGGCGTACACTGGTCCTTTGACATGCAGAAAATTTACCGAAAGCAAAAAGTTTCGGTCCAGGTCGGACTGCGCGGACTGCGCAGGCTGTCTTGGATCGATATATTTTTGCAGATGCATCAAGCCCCCTTTTCACAGAGCATCGGTCAATTCTGAACCTTCGAAAGCTGCGGTTGTTGAATTAAGACATATTTATTTTCTTCTGGGTTGAAGTCGGGTTGGTTTTAACGTCATGCACAAATACAGTAATTTCTAATTTAAATTAGTTTAAAAAAAAAAAAAAAAGCGAATCTTTCTCTCTCAAAAATTAGTAATAATCTTTCGAAAGGACTGAAATCTGGGGCGGGGACGTGGGGGGTGGGGTGGGGGGGGTATTGGTTTAATAAACGGACTCTTTTGCAAAAGTGGAGTTTGGCAGAATCCGAGTTTTAAGACCTTATCGCAGTCTGTTGAGTTTGATAAAACTTTCCTATGGCATATTAACACTTAAGCTGCTGAATAAATGAAACGCAAAATTTCTACTCAATACTAAAAGCCCAAACATTACGGTTTCAAAGTGGATTTCACAGGAAAGAAAATACCGTATCAGACAGTGTAGATCAAAGATCAGACTGCACGTTCTGTGCAGTCTGATCTTGATCTACACTGTCCGCAAAAGGTCAGTGGGTCGCGATTTGCAGCTTAAGGGTTAATGGATGATAAGATGATACCCTGTAGATATTCTTTAATCTTTTATCCAACGACATAATATTAGACTTGTCCATTTTCGGATCATTTGCAGCTGGCAAATTTAATGTGATTTAAATGAATGGATTGTATTTAAAAAGGTTGAAAACGTTGTGGGAAAAGGAGAAAATGTTGGGAACCAGCATTTTCTCCTTTTCCCACAATGTTTTCAAAGACCTCTTTCCTCAGGATTGTTGAAACACGGGATGTTTTGGTAAAGGCTTAACTTGTAATTCTTTCATGTATACTATAACCAGATGAAAGATGATGCTGGGCATAGAACTCAATCTTCGGTCTGATAACTTTGGTATTTCAACCACAGCGAATACAGTGTATTCATGTCAAAAATGATCTGACCGTCTTTTTTGTCGTTTTATATGTGTATTTGAATTGTAATTTTGTTTAAATGAAGGAAAAATTTGCAGTTTATTCTTCTCCCAGTAAAAATCGGACTCATCAGAAATGAACGATGAACATCATTTCTTAGCAAATTTAATAACTGAAATCTGTCTTGGTTTAAGAAATGAACTTGATTTCTACAAGCATTTTACGACCGGGTCATTCTGATCCCACGTGTAATCTACATGAAATATTCATGAACAAATTTATGTCAAAAAAACCCAAAAAGCTGTGAATTAATTGTATACGGTATCGTGTGTATATATACAATCCATAAAACTGACAAAACATGCAAGTTATATTCTCACATTCGAGTAAATATCGTTATTTTACACTGCTGTTTAAACAGCTGTTCTATTTATGAATACTGACGCACCGTTTCCTGTTACAATCGATAGCCGGCGGTTGGTGCAGACTTTGTCACCAGAGTTTCTAATTCATTAAATACCCAATAAATTGTAAAATAAACTCAGAAACTGAAGCTATTCTATTATATTACCTCGATTACGTTACTTAAGAATAGAATATTAATAATTCCAAATATGAGTCATGCTCTGTGAAAAAGGGGGCTTAATGTATTTTCGTGATGCATTGTACCGAGCAAGATATCACATTATTAGTGATCCATAAAGTCCATTTTGTCTTACAGCCGACTGAATCATGAGGTAGACTGGTCCCTGAACATACAGAAAATTGACCAATAGCGTAAAGTTTCGGCCCAGGTCAGCCTGCGCGGAATGCGCAAGCTGACCTGGGTCGATACTTTTCGCAGATGAATTAAGTCCCCTTTTCACAGAGCATGGCTCATGTATTTTGTATTTAACTGCTACACTGCCGATGGCAACTTAAATGATTCTTGCGGATGTCGTCGATCAAGATCAGACTGTAATCGACGTGCAGTCTGATCTTAGATCTACACAATCTGCTATCTCATGTTTAACTATGACCAAATTTACACTCAGCTGCAGCAGACATAGATCTACCTCTTGATCTCAAAAAAAGGTTATTAAGCACAAAGCCAAACAGTCTAATGTCTCTGGCCTTATCTAGTATTGCATCATCACGTATTGGCTTAGACAACTTTTGAAAAAAGTTGTAGCGAGCAATTTCGTCCTTTGTGATAATATCAGTTACAGTCCTTCGCAAGAGAAAGAAACAATAACAGAACGAAATGAACCAGTTTTACAATTTTAATCGATCAACAAATGAACACGATTGGGATATAATGAATGTTTTACGAAATAGGCAACTAATGGGAATTGATATAAGCAACACAGAAAATAAATCAAATAACGACAAAATTTTTGACTGGTCCAATTTGAAAGCATTTGCAGACGACAAATTAAATATTGATCGGATGGTAAGATTTGTCTGTAATGGGATAGAAACAATGTGGGAAAAGCCCTACTTTTCGCACAATGTTTTCAAAAGGCTACTTCCTAAGGGTCGTTAAAACTCGGGATTATGTGGTAAACCCTGTAGCAATGGACAAAATTGAAGACTTGTCAAAACTTAAAGCATATGTAGTCGCCAAATTAGATGTGGCTAAAATTGTGAAAGTTGTCTTTGATATGTAGAAAACATTGTGGGAAAAGGAGAAAATGCTGGTTAACAGCATTTTCTCCTTTTCCCACATTGTTTTCAAAAATCTTCTTACTCAAGGTCGTTAAAAGTCGGCATTGCGAGGAAAAGATTTTTAATAACTTAGGCAAAAGGTAACAACATCATAACCATTATATAATTTGTACAAAAAAAAAAATGATATAGTTACGAGTTAAAAGCAATACATACCAATTTCAAGCGTGTTTCCTGCATCGTTTTCAATTGACTCCAACATCTAATTAAGAACTGCAACGCTAAATTATTTCAACTGCATGTATTTACACCACCAGATATGCGCGAATAACAACATATTGACAATGTAAAAGCTTTTTCTAACTTGCATTGCGAAATGTATAAACGTGGAAATAAAACTAATCTATGCGTCTACTTTCTATTCTATACTAAGCTTTAGTTTCTCCTTTTCCCTAAATTTATTTTTATAAGTGTTTTATGGGCTACCGCTTCACAATAGCCATGTTGTCATTAAGGATAGAAGTTTTGGGTGGCTTTTGTGGGTGTGTGTAAATGCTTTTTTCACGATTCATTATATTTACACATACCATAAAGAATACCATACGGGTACATTAGAAAGATAGGCTGTGTTACACCGCTTTTTCTTACCGCCTGGTTTAAATTTGTAGAAGGCGACTTTAAAGTTTTTAATTCTTTACTAGATGACAAAACTTTAGACTTGGCCAAATTGAAAGCATTTGAAAACGACAATTTGAATGTAGCTTAAATGATTTTATTCGTATTTAAGAGGAGGGTAAATATTGTGTGAGAAAAGGAGAAAATGCTGGTTATCGGCATTTTCTGCTATATTTCCCACAATAATTTGAGAAGCCCGTTTTCCTCGGGGTTGTTAAATATTGGGAGTGTTTGGTAAAGGCTAAAGCGCTAAATTTGTCAACTCTTGCTCTTTCGACGGCAGAAAATACAATACACTGGAGCTCAGAAAGAATAACCCAATGCACTTAAGCTGCTGAATAAATGAAACGCAAATTTCTACTCAATACTAAAAGGCCAAACATTGCGGTTTCAAAGTTGATTTCACCGGAAATAAAATACCGTATCGGACAGTGTAGATCAAGATCAGACTGCACAGAACATGCAGTCTGATCTTGATCTACACTGTCCGCAAAAGGTCAGTGGGTCGCGATTAGCAGCTTAAGGGTTAAACTGCTAAATAAGTAAAAAGAAGATTTCCAGCCAAAGTATATACCAAAACATTGCAAATCAAAGTGCTTGTTGCTGGGGGAAAAAAAAAACACCGTATCGGACAATGTAGATCCACGATCAGACTGCATGTTCTGTGCACTCTGATCTTGATCTACACTGTCTGCAAAAAGAGCACTGAGTCGTAGCAGTTTAGGGGTTAATTGAACTCATGGCTTGACTAAACAAGAAGACGGGTATAGATCGGAGATTATAGACTGCACGTTCTGTACAGCAGATCTTGATCTATGCCGTCTGCAAAAAGACCGGGTATAGCAACTGTTCTACTTTTTCTATTTTATCGGTACTCCCCATGCAAATTCACAGCAAACAACACTGAAAACTGCCATGAGAAATAAAGATATTAAATGTGAATTGAGGTAAAACATATAAAGAAAACGAACCATGTTCTGTGAAAAGCGGGCTTAATGCATTTGCAAAAAGTATCGACCCAGGTCAACCTGCGCAGTCCGCACATGCTGACCTGGGTCGAAACTTGTTGCCTTTGGTTCAATTTTCTGTATGTCAAAGGACCATTCTATCTCCAGATCGGCTGATTGTTAGAAAAATCGAATTTCATGGATCCAAAATGATCCAAAATTATGTGAAGACTTGCACGGTATAATGTATCACGGAGATGCAGTAGGCCCCCTTTTGCTAAAGCACGGCTTAATAATGTATTCATGGTATAGGAAGAATATGCTCTGTTCAAGCATTTTTTTCTCGATTTGACACGTTTTCAAAAAAGTGGCAGGCTGCTCAAGAAAGACAAACATCTACAGGAGGTTCTGTGTTTATTAACCCTCTACAACACTTTTATGTCGACTTTTAACGACCTTGAGAAAGGCGACTTTTGAAAACATTGTGGGAAAAAGAGAAAATGCTGGTAACCAGCATTTTCTCTTTTTTCCACGATGTTTTCTTTTCAAATACAACTTCGACAATTTTAGCCACATCTAATTTGGTGTCTGCATATGCTTTGACTTGGATATGTCTGAAGTTTCGTCGCGTGGTATAGGGCTAAGATTCACGACCATGTGACCGTTCCGGGAAGTTGACCCTCTGTGTGTACAAAACTGGAAAATCTTAGCCTAGTCCAAACAGAAGCATTTTTCAAGCGTCATATTAAACTTGGCTAAAATGATCGGATTTGAAAGCGTAGAAATATTGTGGGAGAAGGAGAAAATGCTGGTTACCTCCTGCAGATGGCGTTATTTCAGTCTTCTAGAGATGAGTTTTGAAAACATAGCGGCAAAAAGAAAAATTGTTCGTAATTAGCAATTTGTGTCCACGTGTATTTATGTTAAAATTAGCAAATTGCGCCCACGTGTATTTATGCATCAAACATAATTTCGTATTGATTTACATTATTCTCCAACATATTTTTAAAAATCGTCTGTTAAGCCCAGTTTAATTCAAAGGCAACCTTGTTGTTCACCAGACCACTCTTACTTCAGACCCCCACTTTTTTCTGTCTTTAAAAAAAAAAAGATAGTAAACTTCGTAAAGCCTGTGAGGGCCACATTGCAACTGAGACCATACAATTTTAATCCTAAGAGAGGTCTTAACCCTTATTCTTCTGAGTAAATTAGAACGATACCTTCAAGTCAATGGTACAAATCTAAATATTGCTATTTCAAAATTCTTTTTTTGGGGGGAAAAATATCCCCTCATCGGACAGTGTAGATCCAAGATCAGACTGCACGTTTTGTGCAGTCTGATCTTGATCTACATTGTCCGCAAATGGTCCCTTAGTCGCACTTAGCAGCCTAATGGTTAAAAAGCCCATTTACTTAATGTGTTGCCGTCTCCGGCAAAATATTTGTATTAGATGAAGATAAGACGCATTCCAGAAGAAATTATTTTGTTGTAGCCATTAACATTACATCATAGATTGCAGTTGAAAAGGGCCGTTTTAGATTTTGCGCTATGAATTAATTTATTTTGTTGAACATCGATGAATACTAATAAATATATATTTCTTTGTTACCGTAACATAACCTGGACGGTTACAATCAGTGAATGTGCGGACTTTTGGCGTTTGAATTACGGTATGGTACAGGATGTCCAAAAAGAAAGTTAAATTCTAATGTCTATTTATTATATGTTTACCTTCTTCCAGATCAATGAAAGCTGGCCCATATACACACAACAGATATAACTTTTTGTCCTGTATCAGCTTTAAAATTTACACTCATATACTTTTAAGAAAAATGTCAGTTTGTGATAATTACTATATTTTGTCCATGGCGTCAGTTCTGTTATTTATGACGTTTCAAGATGTCTACCCTTTTGAAGCTTGCCTAACCACTGCCAAAGGATACATCTATGCCCCTCAGAAACAAAAGAGAAGTAAGGAAGATCAGTGAGGACACTTGTTGCAATTAAACCACTAGTTTTGAAGAGCATGTGAGAAGGCAAGCTTCAAAAGGACAGACATCTTGTAAACGTCATAAACTGCTGAATTGACGCTTTGGACAAAATACAGTAATATTAATAAAATGACATTTTTCTGAAAAGTATATATTAGTAAATATTAGATTGATTGATTGATTGTATGGTGTTTTAACGCCGTTTTCAACATTATTTCAGTTATATCGCGGAGGCCGGTGCACCTATCCATGCTTCCCTGGAGTTTCTTTTACCAGTACTCCGCACAATATTCTTTCTAAGCCACTGACTGCTTTCCCACATAACCATCGTCGAAATGGTCAGCGGTGAGGGAAGAATGAATCCTGTCGCGATGACTATCATCAATCCTCGGAAAGAAATTGGCCAAGCCGGGGATCGAACCAGCGACCTCGTGTTCTCAAGTCCTGTACGCTACCGACTGAGCTACGGGCGTTTGGCGTAAATATTAGAACTGGCACAGGATTAAACTTAAATCTATTGTCTATACATGGGCAAGTTTCCGTTGATCTAGCAGAACGTTATAATGATAACATAAATGAGCCATGCTCTGTGAAAAGTGGGCTTAATGCATCTGCGAAAAGTATCGACCCAGGTCAGCCTGCGCAGTCCGCGCAGGTTGACCTGGTCGAAACTTTTCGCTGTTGGTCAATTTTCCACGTGCCAATGGACCAGCCTACCTCATGGTTAAGCTGGCAATTCAAAAAAAAAAAAAAAAAAACTGGCCATTATGGCTACATAAGTATGTGTTGGCTTGCTTGGTATCATGCATCACGGAGATACATTAAGCACCCTTTTGCCGGAGCACGACCCAAATCTATTATAAAACTGTTAACTTTCTTTTTGGACACCCTGTATTTTTTCCATTCAGGAACCAAGTCTATTTTATAGGATCTGATATGACGTCATTGCCCCTATTCGAACACGATCCCTCATAATAGACCCGTGTTATTAGTTATGTGACATCCACACAAGCATTTGCAAAATCCTGGCGCAAAATTGAAATGAGCTATGCTCCGGTAAAAGGGGACTTAAGTTATCTCCGTGATCCATGGTACCAAGAAAGCCATCACATACTTCTGGATCCAATATAGCCACTTTTTTTTCCAACAATCGATTTAATCATGAGGCAGACTGGTCTTTAGACATACAGAAAACTGACCAATAGCGAAAGGTTTCGGGTCGATAGTTTTCGCAGATGTCTTAAGTCCCTTTTTCAGAGAGCATGGTTCATATATATATATCTCTACCGAGGTTATCTTTACCATTTGAAGGATATATCAGAGAAAATAACATAACATAACATAATCTTTTGTGATTAAATAAAATACATATGAGCTATGCTCTTTGAAAAGGGGGTTTAATGCATCTGCAAATTGTATCGACTCATGTCAGCCTGCACAGTCCGCGCATCTCGACAGGGGCCAAAACATTTCACTATCTTTAAATTTTCTAGATGTAAAAGGACAAGTCTATCTCATAATTCAGTCAGTTGTTAAACGAACTCAATTTCAGGGATCCATAATTATGTGATGACTTGCTTGGCATAGTCCATCACAGAGATACATTAACCCTTAGGCTGCTTATCGCGACCCACCGACCGTTTGCGGACAGCGTAGATCAAGATCAGACTGCACAGAACGTGCAGTCTGATCTTTGATCTACACTGTCCGATAATACCTTTGAAACAAGAAAGTTTTGGGCTTCTACTATCTACTATAAAGTTTCATTTCTTTTATTCAGCAGGATAAGGGTTAAACACCCTTTTTCCATTGCGCGTCACACATTTATAGCCAACACAGTTAGCAATATAAATTACAGAAAAAAAAAAAAGAAAAGAAAATGAGCCATGCTCTGTGGAAAGGGGGCATAATGCATCTGCGAAAAGTATCGACTCAGGTCAGCCTGCACAGTCCGCGCAGATTGACCTAGGCCGAAACTTTTCGCTATCGGTCAATTTTCTGTATGTCCAAGGACCAGTCTACCTCATGATTCAGTCGGTTGTGAAAAGCTGTGGCTATCATGGATCCAGAATTATGTGATGGGCTGATCGGTTTAATGCATCACGGATATGTATTAAGCCCCCTTTTGCCAGAGCATGGCTCATATTTAACTTCTCTTTCTGATTTTTTGACGGATACGAAAACTATTACCCAAATCAATTCTTTAGCAATGCTTTGGCAAAAGAGGTGGGGTTGGGGTTAGTGAATCTCCGTGATGCAATCTACCAAGCAAGTTTTCATATAATTATAAACCCTTAACTCTTTACCAAACGACAAAAGTTTACACTGGTCCAAATTGAAAGCATTTGCAGACGACAAAATAAATGTGTAATTGAAAAATGTTTTGGGTAGGATAGAAAACATTGTGGGAAAAGGAGAAAATGCTGGTTACCAGCATTTTCTCCTTTTCCCCACAAGGTTTTCAAAGGACTTCTTTCACAGGGTCGTTAAATGTCGGGATTGTGTGGTAAAGGGTTAAAACAACCGACTGATTCATGAGGTAGACTGGTCCTTTTACAAGCAGAAAATTAATCAAAAAGCAAAAAAAAAATTCCACCCATAACCAATGGGTCGATACTTTATGCAGCTGCATTGAGCCCACTGTTCACAGAGCATTGCTAATTTTTAATGTTTGGTATGATTACAAAAATCGAAACAACCCCCTTTAACGAAGTTGACGAGTATCATGCTGTTAATTTCATATTGTTTACTGCCAGGCTAAAATACGCAACACAAATCCCTGAAATCATATGCGATGAGAATGGATCAAGATCAGTCTGTATGTCTGGTCTGAACATGTATTAACTCTTTACCAAACGACAAAATTTTAGACCAGTCCAAATTGAAAGCTTTTGCAGACGACAAAATAAATGTGACTTAAAAATTGAAATTTGTGTTGGGAAGGATAGAAAACATTGTGGGAAAAGGAGAAAATGCCGGTTACCAAGGCACCCTTCTCAGGAGCGTTAAAACGCGGGATTGTGTGGTAAAGAGTTTAGCGATTATTTTAAACTGCTTTTTATGTCTACATTTCAAGACTAGCCATCTGATTGGCTGAGGCGTTATCGTATCTTAGCCAATCGGATGTTTAGTATTGGAATTTTAGAATTCGTATTCAATTTGGAATCATTGGTTAACATGGTCTCCGGTCTTGGATTCGTATTCACCGACAATTCTTAAAAACATTCACAGTTTATTCTCAAGAACTTTCTAAATTTGAAAGTAACACAACTTTTGACTGGCTAAACCAAATGATTTAGCCAATCAGAAGTTTCGTTACTTTCTAAATCAAGAAAAAACAAAGAATATTTTTGAGAACTGTTGGTGAATACGGGCCTTGGTCTTCGATATCCAATGAAGAAATGACCCTTCATCTTTCTTTCCACAATATTTTAAGAGGGTCTTAATTTATCAAAATGCTGTGATAATTCAGGCCAATTTCTTAGTCCCTCTATATTTTTTTTAATTGAACTGTGTTTTACACTGCTTCGACAACATTTAAATTCGCGAAAGTTCACGTATTTATGGGTTTCACAATGCCGTAGGTTGGGGTTCTGCAGTGCTTTGTCTCTTTGAACCGGCGTTGCAAGTGAATATCGAAACAGGATTTCCAAATCAATGGAGCCATGTACAACCTTAATGTTTTATGTTCTAGGATTTACAGTATAGTTATAGAAACTCTTACCTTCTTTATGCTCTTACTCAAGGTCCTTGCTCTTGGTCCCACAGGAGTTCACACGCAACTGTTCTATTTCCCGCGTGGTTTGAACAGTTTTAAAAAGAGCCACGTGACCAGTTCCAATTGCCGTCATCTTCGTCTGGACGTTAGAACAGGCTTGTGTTGTCTGCGACTCGACGGCAGTGAACCGTTTAATTCACGCCGAATCTCGCCAATGACAAGCGAGGACCTTGGTATTCAACAAAAAAATCCTTTATACAAACGAGTTTCGAATGGATCTATTCGGCTTTGTTTGCCCAACAAAGTATTCTTGTTTGTTTTTCTTTGCTCTCTGTAGACCATCGCTTTTAAAGCCTTCATTTTTTTGTATGCTAAGCAATTCTCCAACAAGTCCGTATTGAAAGAGTAGAGTTAGCTTTCGAACAAAAGAGGCGTCCTTCATCAAATATGAAGTTTCGATTTGTCGATTATTTTTTTCTTTACCTGAATAGCACAAAGGTTTAACCCTTCACCAGAGAATCTAGAGCTTTACCTGCCCCCCCCCCCCCCCCCCCCCCGCCCCCGGAGAAGACTTTAAAAGATTGTGGGGAAAAGGAGAAAATGCTGGTAACCAGCATTTTCTCCCTTTCCCCACAATGCTTTTTACCCTTTTAAATACAAATTTTTACTTTCTTGAATTATAAATGTATTGTTGTCTGCAATTTCTTTCAATCTGGACAAATCTAAACCTTGGCGTTTGGGAGATATCCCTCTATCCCGAACCATTCAAATTCGTAATTAATTCACCTTTTTGCAAAATCATGGCCTATAATTTACAGAACGGCTGACATATACAGATGTAGGCCAACCATCCTGTGATCTATACATAATGGTACAATACTTTATAAATGAATCATGCTTTGTGAAAAGGGTTTTAATACACTTGCAAACTGTATCGACTCAGGTCAGCCTGCGCAGTCTTTGAAGGCTATTCTTGGTCGAAACTTGTTGCTATTGGGTCAATTTTCTGCATATCAAAGGACAATTCTACCTCATGATTCAGCCGGTTGATAGACAAAATGGATTTCATAGAGATACATTTAACCCCCCGTTTGCCAGAGCGCTGCTCAAGTGTATGAAACAATACAGACGTGACTTGTAATGCGCTTGTAGAGAAGTAGACATCCTCCTTTATTACAAGCAACCCCTCCATTTCCCGCAATGTAAAGTCACACTATCCTGAAACAAGCTTGAAAAATGCTTCCTGAATTACCAAAATCAACACAATTCAAAGTTTAATACTTTACCAGACAAAAAAAAAATCATTGCATTGGCCTAATTAACCCCTTTAAGCTGCTAAGCGCAACTCAATGGCCTTTTGCGGACAGTGTAGATCCAAGATCTTGGATTTACACTGTCCGATAAGGCGATATTTCCTCCCCCCCCCCAATCTTTTTTTGAAATAGCCAAATTCAGGATTTCACCGTCGACTTGAAAGTTTCGTTTAAGTTATTTAGCAGTTTAAGCGTTATAAAGTCTTCATGGCGACAAATTAGATGTAACTGAATGGCTGCTTTCCCACATAACCATCGTCGAAACACTGTTCAGCGGTGAGAGAAGAATTAATACCTACTGTCGAAATAACTATCATCAATCCTCGGAAAGAAATACTCCGAACTGGGAATTCGAACTAGTAACCCCCCCCCCCCCGGTTTAAAGTCCACTACTGGCTGCACTGTTGGGCTCGGTAGAGGATACATGATTTCATGTCAAAACAGTGTGGAAAACGGAGAAACTGCCTGTCAAAAGCAGCTTTCTACAAGACGAAAAGAGAAAAATCTTGCATTTTTTTCAATAATGTGTTAAGTACTCGAGACTGAAAGGGTTTTAATGTTTTTGAAGCTCGGATTTGTGAATAAAATTATTGACTAGCAATTATTCATTACAAAGCGAAGTTTTTTTCATGGCCAAATATCGTATAGATATTTATGTGAACCATGCTCTGGAAAAAGGGGTTTTAATGCATCTCCGTGAGGCATTACAGCATGCAAGTCATCACGTAAGTATGGATTCATTTTATCCTACGACCGACTGAATCTGGAGATAGAATGATCCTTTGACATGCAAATTTTAACAAAGGTGAAAACGTTTCAAGCCATGTCAGCCTTCTCGAACTGCACTGGCTGACAGGGTTCGATACTCTTTGCAGATGCGATAAACCCCCTTTTTACAGAGCATGGCTCATGTATAATTAACTTCCAGATAACATGAATTTATTCTCTTATAAACTTTGAGGTGAATTTCGAGGACATTTCTGTTTGTGAAAAAATGACTGTTCAGTGAATTACCTTTTTTTTCATAGGAGTTGCTATGAGAGAGAGGGAGAGGGAGAGGGAGAGACAGACAGACAGACAGACAGACAGACAATACTTTACGAATGTACTATCCTGTAGTTATTACAAACAAAGCTGGCATCTATACAGAAAAGTACTTGTGCAAATCAATCATCACTGACGAAGTGATTGCTAATGCTTGGGTTCTTTTTCCACATTTAGTCCGAAAATATTCCACACGACATTAAATGCTTTATGTTGACGGCAGAATTCACAGAATGTATTATTTGATCTCTTCACCGCACATTTCCGAATTCTAACGACCCAGAGGAAGAAGACTTTTGAAAAGATTGTGGGAAAAGGAGAAAATGCTTTTTTACGACGTTGAAGGAAGACGACTTTTGAAAAGAGTGGAAGAAAGGAAAAAAATACAGGTAATCAGCATTTTCTCCTGTTCTCACAACATTTCGTGTCCTATGAAAAATAAATCAACTCATTTGAGCCGTATTTAAATTGTCTTCAACAAATGCTGTCAACATAGACAGGTCTTATATCTTGTCGTTTGATAATGAGTTTACCCTTTACCATACAACCCCGAGTTTTAAGTAAAGAAGCTTTTTGAAAACATTTTTCCCCACAGTGTTTTCTACCTTTCCACGTGTTTTTCTCGAAACACATTTGAAACAGTCGATTTTGAAATAAGAAATATGTTTAAAAAGACGGCGAAATTTGCCAGCGAATAGACAGGTATTCTTAAAATACACATGTCTACATTTTTTATCTCAGGGGCCCTTATAATAAACATGTCTACATATCTGACCAATGACAATTTTCTATTTATTCATTTGTTTTCAGTACCAAAAAGTAGGTCAAAAGCCAGCAAGCTACGCCGAAAAACAGCGTTAAAATATGGATAATCCTTATTATTTCAGGTTTCCAATATTTGTTTATGCGCTATCTATGTGGTAATTGAGAAATTACTTCGTGCAAGCAATATCTCCTTTTTCGGCAATGTTTGAAAACAATGTCGTCTGCTGTATGACGCCATAAGACGTCTGGACGTAGTGACGTGTTACCCTTATCCTGCTAAATAAATTCAATGAAACTTTCAGGCCGAGAGTTTAAACCTGAATAATTTAATTTAAACTTTTTTTTTTTTAGAAAAATACCTCCTTATCGGACAGTGTAGATCCAAGATCAGACTGCACGTTCTGTGCAGTCTGATCTTGGTTCTATATTGTCCGCAAAAGGTCAGGAGTCAGGCTTAGCAGCCTAAGGGTTAATTCAAAAGTATTACGTTAGGATGTTTATTTTTTTTCTTCAAACACGTTAAATATTATCTAATAATTGTTTGGGTTTTATTTGACCATACGTGTTGGTTCACACGAGAGGGTGAAATGAGATGGATGGTTACGTAACCTCTAACTTCGAAGGTCACCAGCAAATAATGGCACAAGAGGCTAATAATTCAGGGGTTTTGACTTAGGAACTCGGCTCCGTCAACTGCTGTACGATAGATAAAAGTCATCGCAACTGGACGCGTTTCTCTCTGACCGCTAAACCAGTTCAGTCATGTGTGCGCGCGCGCGCGTGTGTGTGTGTGTGTGTATGTGTGTCTGTGTGTTGAAAAGAAATTAGTGGTCTGAAGAGAGTGAAGACTGCTGTGCGTAGCACAGTTAAAGAAACCCCAGTGATGCATAGAAAGGTGCACATGCCGCCGTGACATAAGTGGGGAAAAACTGTTGAAACGGCGTTAAACACCAAAAAAACCAATCGATCAAACTACTTACGAAGCCAGATACAATGTGCCCGTAGCAAAGTTTGCATGAGGTAATTGAGCCATGCTCTGGGAAAAGGGGGCTTAAGGCATCTCCGTGATGCATGATACCAAGCGACTCATTACCCAATTATGGATCAATGAAATTTGTTTTGTATAGCAACCGACTGAGTCATGAGGTACACATGAGGTACACTGGTCCTTTGACATGCAGAAGATTGACAAAAAGCAAATAATTTCGACTCAGGTCAGCCTGATACAGTTTGCAAATGCATTAAGCCTTCTTTTCACAGAACATGGCTCATTTGTTTGTCACGTTTTAATTGGACATACACATAGTTCCTTGATGTATTTCGAACAGTCCCCAGTGCACGTATAGCCTTCTCTGACAAACAAAATTGTCTGGCAAGTTATAGAATAACGCTTGCACTAACGTTATGGTGTTTTAGGTGCACTGCATACATGTGGCCGAAATGTGTAGTGCATTCAGTCTTCACTTGAACTCGAAAGACCAAAGTTTTATGAATGTGAGACAAATGTACATATAAGAAGATACAGGACTTGAGAACAGGAGGTTGCTGGTTCGATCCACGACTTGGCCAATTTCTTTCCGAGGATTGATGATAGTCTTTGCGACAGGATTCATTCCTCTCTCACCGCTGACCATTGTTTCGACGATGGTTATGTGGAAAAGCAGCCAATGGTTTGGAAAGAATATTGTGCGGAGTACTGGTAAAAAGAAACTCCAGGAAAGCATGGGTAGGTGCACCGAAATTATGTTGAAACCGGCGTTAAACACCATACAATCAATTAATCAACATATAAGAAGATGCTTATCGGAAGCAGAGACTTGGCGTCCTGTGGGCGAATGTAGACCGAGAGTGTACCGATCATGGTGGAGGCGAGGCTCTTGACATACACCATATTATTAACAGAGTCTTGGTGAGGTTTCCACAGTATTGCACACCTATCACGATAGTGACAGTGAAAGGGAACGATATGCAGCTGAAGAACGTTTTGATTGCCAATGCTCTAAGAACCATTTTGTAACAGCAGCCCAGCTTCGCACCGATCTTCAAAATACAGCGTATCCCCTAAAACCATCCACACAAGATTGTTTCAACGTGACAGTTGAGAAGATAGTACATACGCCTTTTGTTTTCCAAGAACCACCACCGGTTACGGTATGGGACAGTCATGAAACATGTTGGTTGTACCAGAAAGTAGTGGCAACCTGCCTTCTTTACAGGCGAGACCAGTGGAGTAATTCCTTAACTTAGATGTGGGTTTGGATATCTTGCTAAGAGTGTATGCTGGTAATGGATTGATTCTATCAGACTATAATGTTCGTCTTCACACTGTCAATATTGTTGCAATGCTACCTTCAAGGAAACAGTGCTGCACGTCTTGATCTCAATCCAATTGAACATTTGTGCAACGAGTCGCAGACTCGAATTCGAATCAGTCGGATTTAACCAAGATTTTTATTATGTAGAAGTCCAAGAATTGAAACAACATTTCGCAGAGGATAATCAAGCACCCGTTAGGGAGTATAACACTTCTCCTGCAAAAAAAAAATGGAACTTTCAAACCGATAGTAAAAACCCAATCTTTCCTATTTTAAAGGTATTTTTGGAGGGCATATGTCTCCTTATCGGATAGCGTAGATCCAAGATCAGACTGCACGTTCTGTGCAGTCTGATCTTGATCTACGCTGTCCGCAAAAGGTCAGCGAGTCGTGCTTAACATTATTATTATGGGATAAGATGATGTCAAAGCCGTCGATAACACCAACTATATACTATGTAGTAATCCCATATCAGCTTGCATGAACAGCTTTTTTTGGCAAGACTTAGTAATGTCCTTTTTTTTAAAATTACACATTGTATCAAAATCTTTATCAGTAATGGTCATCGTACTGAATTTCTAAAAACTTGGTACAGTCACTGTGAACTTTATTTTCCAACAACATTTAACCCTTAGGCTGCTAAGCGCGACCCAAAGACCTTTTGACACAGAACATGCAGTCTGATCTTGGATCTACACTGTCCAATAAGGACATATCTTTCCGCAAAATTACCTTTGAAATAACAAAGTTTGGGTTTTTACTATCGGCTTGAAAGCTTCATTTCATTTATTTAGGTTAACGGTTAAGAAAAAACCAGCTGAAATGTATCTCGAAGAAAAATAATAACGCTTTTGCAGCTTTAACATGAACGAAAGTAACAACCTACGTCAAAGCATACGTCATCGGAGACATTTTAAATCCTCCATTTTCGTTTTAAAAGGTAAGTTTTTCAGCTTGTACATTATTGTTATTGAAGATCTGTCCAAACAAAGCAGTGCATATGGTACCTGACAACTTTCTTCGTTAGTATACATTAATATTTTGTTCATTAGTTTCGTTGATTTTGCAATTACCTCCGCACAATTTTCGAAGCCGGTGACACATGTGCGATTTAACAATAGATGTCGTATACACTTCAATTGTGTTGAAGTGTTTAGAGCTACAACATTGTTTCATGGCATTTTGATTTCACGAATAGGACAAATATATTTACCGTCACCAGATGAAGTAGGTATTCTAAGTAAATTTTAGATACATATATCTTTTTAAAGTAATTAATCTGCACTTTGCGCACAAAATGGCGGCTATTCAAAATGTTTCCGACACCTCTGCTATGACGTAGGTTGTCACCCTTGATTATTCTAGGAGCTTAACAAACTTTGAGTGGTTTATGATTATTTTCCCTGAGTAGAATTTCCTTCTTTCGACAAGCTTTGGAATTATGTCATTAATTGATCAACTGCACGAGTGTCTTCTGTTCGAGAAAAATACTGTTGCTTTATACTGCGGTTCCAAAACTTGGACGTGAAATTGGTTCTTATAAGGTGAAACCATGTTCCCGCCCTTCTCTCTCTCTCGCTCTCCTTAAAAAAAAAAAAGCAATACAATACAATAAAAAATTTAAAAATTGGTTTTTGATTTTGGCTAAAAATGTATAGTCTTGTAAGCATGGTGTTAAATAAATTACATGTAATAAAAATCCCGAAACTGCAATCGTTGTAGTTTTATTCTAATTTATTGACAATGTACACATTTAAACACAGGATTTACGTTGTGTTTTTAATACTCCCCCGCTCTAGGAATCTCTTTTCTTGACAAAACGATGTGCATTTCAAATTTAAAAGTGCACATTCTCCTTTATCGATGGGGCGGAGAATTTGCATTAAAAAAATTATTGCGAATTCATCCTTGTATTTTGGCTTGAATATGAATGTTGGGTATTTTTCAAAAACAGAGGTGCATGTAGACAAGAATTGACTCCTTATCCCCTGGAACTCATTTAACTCCTGACCAAACGATAAAATTTTGAACTCAACCAAATTGAAAGCATTTGCAGATAACAATTAAATGGAGCTGAAATGATTATATCTGTATTTGATAGGGGAGAAAACATTGTGGGATAAGGAGAAAATGCTGGTTACCAGCATTTTCTCCTTTTCCTGCAATGTTTTCAAAAGAATTGATCTTCAGGGTCGTTAAAATCGGGACTTTGTGGTAAAAGGTTAACCCTGTATTTTGACGGCCCTTAGGAAGTAGCCTTTCGAAAACATTGCGGGAAAAGGAGAAAATGTCGGTAACCAATAGTTCTACCCTTACCAGAGACAAATTTATTCATTTGAGCCACACTTTATTTGTCGACTACCGCAACTTTAAATTTTGTAGTTTGGTAATGAGCTAAAGTAGATGACTTTTAAAACATTATTGTAATGTGATTGAGCCATGCTCTGGCAAAAGGGGATTTAATGCATTTCCTAACTATAAATCAATAAAAGCCACTTTTTCCAACAACAAATTTAATCATGAGGTAGACTGGTCCTTTGACATACAGAAAATTGACCAATAACGAAAAGTTTCGGTTCAGGTCGGCCTGCACGGACTGCGCAGGCTGACCTGGTTGATACTTTTCGCAGATGCATTAAGCCCTCTTTCCGCAGAGCATGGTTCTAACATGACGTACATGACGCCAGGTTTAAAACATGGTAACAGGTAAAACTTTGTGGAAAACGGATAAGTTGATCCTCATGAAAAATTTACCCTTTTGCCATAATTCTTTCAAAAGACGCCTTCTCCAAGACGCTAAAAGTCGTCTGCATAGTGACATGTCTTTACACAACGGCGTGTTTTGATGACAGTGTAGATTCAGATCAGGTTGTACATTCTGTGCGGTCTGATCTTGGATGTACAATGTCCTCTATTTTCCGGCAAAGATAACTTGGACATCGTAATATTTGAGTCTTTACTATTGGCTAAAGATTTTTACATGATTTACAAAGCAGTTTGATAAGTTAAAGGGACTTTTCACCAGATTTAGTTTTGCAAGTTTTTTAGAAATTCTTTGCAAAGACTGTTAATTCTTATTCGCGCGCAAAGATTGCTTTGAAATTAAAGGATAGATAGGAAAAAATGAGCCGTGCTCTGGCTAAAGGGGGCTACATGCATCTCTGTGATTCATGGTACCAGTCAAGCCATCACGTGATTATATTTCCATTATAGCCAACCGACTGATTCCTGTGGTAGACTGGTCCTTTGACATAAACAAAATTGACCAATAACGAAAAGTTTCGGCCCAGGTCAGCCTGCGCGGACTGCGTCGATACTTTTCGCAGATGCATTAAGTCCCCTTTTCACAGAGCATGGTTCAGAAACAGGAAGATTTCCAGAAGTTTGTTATTTCTGTAAAGGTTCCTATTCTGTTAGCAACGGTAAAGCCGTTATTGCATGACAGGGGATAGATAAACTGTTTTACATAGAAAAATGTCAACTGGCTCCATGGTTCAGTGGTAGAATAGTCGATTATGGTTTTGAAGGTAACGGGTACGAGTCCCACCGGAGGGCATTTTTACCCACCATTTTTCCCCAAACTAAGGATAATCGTATCACATCCTTATGATCCTTCCTCGCAAAATATCAACTTTCCCTCATCCAGACAAACTTTGATCGAAATCTGCGCAGTCCGCGCAGGCTGACCTGGGCCGAAACTTTTCGCAATTGGTCAATTTTCTGGTTATCAAAGGACCAGTCTACCTCATGATGCAGTCGCTTATTGAAAAATAGTGGCTATTATGGATCCATAATTATGTGATGGCTTGATAGATATCACGCATCACGGAAATGCGTTAAGCCCTCTTTTGCCAGAGTATGGCTCATGTATATGATGCCGACTGGGATTCCGCTGTATAAGTTTTTGCATTTTCTCGTTTGAAAATTTATCGCGAACGATTTTTGACCTATTTTTTAAACGATTAAGCAGTCAGGGCTTGGAGTTTGGTGGTGGCACGGGGGTCCTGAGATCGATCATCGCTGAAGCTAGCCAATGTTTATCTTCTAGCATCTTCTGAACTTTAAGAATTAATTCCGAAAAACGTGTTCATGTTATTAACTGTTGAATGTTTTATTTTCTGTCATTCAAATACAGATCAGCAATCTTAATTTTGATCATTTAAGTCATCCATATCGCGACCTCTTATGTCTTGTGTAGATAAAGTAAATCAAGTTCAAACTGCACGGACGAGCAGACTGATCTTGACCTGTTCTTTTCGATACTCAGTTGTTTTTTAAGCATTAACCATAAGGCTGCTAAGCGCGATTAACTACCCCTTTGCGGACAGCGTAGATCAAGATCAGACTGCACAGGACGTGCAGTCTGATCTTGGATCTATACTCTCCAATAAGGAGATATCTCTCCTCCAAAATATACCTCCGAAATAGGAAAAGTTGGGATTTTACCATCGGCTTGAAAGTTTCATTTCTTTTATTCAGCAGCATAAGGGTTAGAATAATCACGTAAAATCGATAAAGGAACTGCTAACCCATCAACTTGCAAAAACACTTGTTTCACCCTCACGGTGGAAAGGTCGTAAAATCGGTAGAAATATCTTGAGAAAAGAACTCAGTCCCAGATAAATCTGCGCGCTTTCCGTAGCATTCAAACATGCACCTTTCTTTCCTTGAAATATTTCCCCTTTGAGCCCTATCTACTGCTTTTTAGTGGGTCTAAAGTACTCCGTGCAGTAAGGGGTTAACTTTTTACCAAACGACAAAAGTTTAGCCTCGGTCAAACTGAAAGCATTTGCAGACGATAACTTCAGTGTGGCTCAAACCATGGGATTTTTCGTTTAACCCTCAGGCTGCTTGGAGCGACTCACTGACCTTTTGCAGACACTGTAGATCAAGATCAGACTGAACAGAACGTGCAGTCTGATCTTGGATCCACACTGTCCGATAAAGAAATATTTTCCCCAAAAATACCGTTGAAGTAACTGAATTTCATTTTTTTTTACTGTTGGCTTGACAGTTTCATTTCATTTATTTAGCAGATTAAGGGTTAAAGGATAGAAAACATTGTGGGAAAAGGAGAAAATGCTGGTAACCAGCATTTTCTCCTTTTCCCCCATTGTTTTCTTAAGTTTTTATTTTTTGGGTCGTTAAAACTGAGGATTGTGTGGTCAGGGATTGATCAGTTATGGGTCTCTCTCTTTTCCGACTCTGTAGGATAAAGGGACTCAACACGATTTCAAACATAGCGGATCAAACACAATTAGAACATAGTTAATATTTAACTTAAGGTTTAATTTCTATGACGCTGTCAATGTTGAGATGTCAATTTTTTAGCATTATTCTTGTGTAAGCTATCTGATTTCATATGACAGTGCTAAACCCTTCTACCTTCCCTCACTCTTTCATCCCATTTCCTCGGATTCCTTTCACTGATTTTAAATCTACATCATTTTCCAAATTATTTTTCTTGGAAAAAAAAAAGGATTTATCACTGTTGCGACGAAAACATTACAGTAATAACGTTCACAGCTGCATAGGATATCTGTTGTCAAAGAGCATGTTAACTTGAGCCACACTCTGTGAAAAGGGAGTTTAATGCATCTGCAAAAACTATCGACCCAGGTCAGCCTGCGCAGTCTGCGCGGACTGCGCAGGCTGACCTGTGTCGAAACTTTTTGCTTTTGGTAAATTTTCTAAATGTCTGAGGACCTTTTTACCTCAGGATTCAGCCATTTGTAAGTTAAAAAGGTGCCAAGACCCGTAGCTCAGTCGGCAGCGTACAGGACTTGAGAACAGGAGGTCGCTGGTTCGATCCCCGGCTTGGCCAATTTCTTTCCGATAGTCATCAATCAATAGCTAATAAAGTTTTTATGGATCCGTGCTTATGACATGACTGCCTTGGTTTAATGGATCGCCGAGATGCGATGATAGTCATTGCGACAGGATTCATTCCTCTCTCACCGCTGACCATTGTTTCGACGATAGTTATGTGGGAAAGCAGCCAGTGGTTTGGAAAGAATATTGTGTGGAGTACTGGTAAAAAGAAACTCCAGAAAAGCATGGATAGGTGCAATGGCCGCCGCGATATGACTGAAATAATGTTGAAAACGGCGTTAAACACCATACAATCAATCAATAGCTAATAAGGTATTTATAGATCCATGTTTATGACATGACTGGCTTGGTTCAATGGATCACGGAGATACATTAAACCCGATTTTGCCAGAGCACAGCTCATTATCTTGTCGCTTCTGATGTGAATTACCTTCTCCGGATCAAATTTTGAAGCCGACGACTTTGTATTAGAGAAATAACTACGGTTAAATTCATGACATGAAAAAACAACATGGCAGAGGAAGCAATTTTATAGTTACCAAATCTTTCTCTTTTTCAGTCATGCAAAACCAGTAATTTGCCTGCAGTGGACATAGCGTTAATCAACTTTTGATTAAAATAGTAGTAGTAGTAGTAGTAGACGATGATGTAGAAGTAGTTTTACTTCCCACATATACATACGATAACACTGTAATTACAGTATCATGTTTCATGTAACTACAACACAAACACAGTACTCGTGTATGATATACAGAAATTAAACTAAAATTTTCAATCTTGAAATTAACTTTTACGGTGCCGGATGTAGATTTTCACAAACTGTCGCACGCTTCTTATAATTTATAATTTGTGTTTTCTTTTGAGCTTTTTCTTTACAATATTGTATTCCATTATTCATAGTTACTCGCATTATTTGTTCCAGCTGGGCGAGTCCAAAGAGAGGCAAGGAGGGGAAAAGGGTTGAGAGACTCGATCAAGAGCCCACTTAACCCTTTACCACACATTTCCGAGTTTTTTTAACGACCTTGAGTAAGAAAGCCCGTTGAAAATATTGCGGAAAATGGAGAAAATGCCGGTTACCAGCATTTTCTCCTTTTCCCACAATATTTTCTACCCGTTCAGAGACAAATTCCACGATTTGAGCCACCAATAATTTGTCATCTGCAAAAAGGTTTCAATTTGGAGGAGCCTAAAATTTTGTCGCATGGTAAAGAGTTAACCCTTAGGCTTTTAAGCGCGACCAATGCAGTTAAGCAGACAGTGAAGATCAAGATCAGACAGCACGGAACGTGCAGCCTGATCTTGGATCTACGCTGGCTGAAACGGTGTGATTATTTTGTAGAAAAAAAAAAAAAACCCTTTAAAATCGATTTGATTTTTTTTTGTGCTATGTACTGGAAATTTTCATTTCTTTTATTTACATTTAGCTAGTTCAGCTAGTTAAGGTTCAATGACAAGACGAAGACGTTCTGTGTCACAACATGTCTTCTTTCGATTTTATTTTAACTTCATATAATTTCAATTATTCTTTTCTTCTTCTAAGACGAAAAACATAAAATTCTTTTTTAACCGTTTACCAAACAATCTAGGGTCCTATCGATTCTGAGGAAGTAGTGTTTTGAAAACATCGTGGGAAAAGGAGAAAAGGCTGGTATAACCAGCATTTTCTTCTTTTCCAACAAAGTTTTCTTCCCTGTCATAGCAAAGTTTAATTATTTGAGCAACAATTAATTTGTGGTCTGCAAATTTTTTCAGTGAGGACAAGTCCAAAATGTCGTTGTTTGCTAAAGAGTTAAATACCAGCGACATCATTTCAACCTACTTTTTATAGCGCACATTTCAACCAATCACGAGACTAAAGCTGAGTTAAAAAAAGAATGATTTCGCCTCTTTACACTTTTTGCAACTTTTATACGTAAAGTAAGTGTAAAGACGATACGAAAAAATCAGTTATACTCTTGAGTCTGATTGGCTTAGAGCAAATACCGTAGTCAACCCGACTTCATGTTTCGGAATTCAATAGAAAACGAAAAGGTAGAATTATAAATTTTAGGCTCGACGCTGGGGTCAAATTCTAGATTAACTCTTAGGCTGCTAAGCGCGACTCAAAGACCTTTTGCGGACAGTGCAGATCAAGATCAGACTGCACAGAACGTGCAGTCTGATCTTTGATCTACACTGTCCGTTAAGGAGATATGAAATACCTTTCAAATAGCAAGAGTTTGGTTTTTACTTTTAGCGGAAAAAATTTATTTCTTTTATATGGTAGGATAAGGGCTAACTCTTAGGCTTCCTGAGAGCAGTCCAAGCGAATGTGAGGACTGTGTAAAACAAGATTAGACTGCACAAATCTGTCTGATCTTTGATCTACATCGTCCCAGATGCTGAGATTTTTTTCCAGTGAAAACAGCTTTGAAACTGCAAGTCTGATCTTAATCTATGCCATCCGTGTTTTGGACTGCTGGAGAAGCTAGGGTAAGTTGTGAAATACAACCACTTACGTTCTGTACCAGTCTAAACATACGTACATGTATTTCTTTCATCACACAAGACAAGGGGCTCTTAGTGGTTCTCTATCGTTCACCTGAACACCACTGACAAATTTCGTAATGTGGCCAAAGTGTCAAGGCTTACGGCCTTCTGATTCTGCACAAAAAAATATAGATTTTTCAGTACTTGACCCTATAAAAAAAAAAAACTACAACAACAACAGTTATACTAACAACAACAACAACAACAATAATAACAACAATAGTCGTAACAAAACAACAACAACAACTTTTTCAAAGCTATGGCTTTTTTTCCCCCCTTACTTTGGTTACCTAATTCTAACACAAATACATAAACTTTACCTCTCTCAGCGTTTGAAAATACACAAAACTCTGAAACAAAGTCAGAAAATTATTTTAGGGGCTTGACTAAACAAACGGAGGGTACAGATCTTAGAACAGACTGACTTCATGTTTAGTGCAGTCTGATCTCGATTCATGCCACCCTGCTCCGCCAATGGCACTGAAAGGGTTAACTCTGTACCACACAATCCCTAGTTTCAACGACTGGAAGTAAGATGCCTTTTGAAAACATTGTGGGAAGAGGAGAAAATGCTGGTAAACCTGGTAAACCAGCATTTTCTGCTTTTCCCACAATGTTTTTCTACCATACCAAGGACAATCAAAGCACTGAAAGTACTGACAGACTAGCGAATTTGAGTGTTTGATTGATTGATTGATTGTATGGTGTTTATTAACCCTGTTTTCAACACTATTTCAGTTATGTAGCGGTGGCCAGTGCACATATCCATGCTTTCCTGGAGTTTCTTTTACCAGTACTCCGCACAATATTCTTTCCAAGCCACGGGCTCCTTTCCCACATAACCATCATCGAAACATGAGCGAGAAATGAATCCTGTCGCAATGACTATCATCAATCCTCGGAAAGAAATTTGTTGAGGATCAAACCAGCGACCTCCTGTTCTCAAGTCCTGTATGCTACCGACTGAACTGCCGGGGCTGTATGTGCTACTGGTTAACTTTAATCAAGTTTAAGTTTAACCCTTAACCTGCTAAAAAATGTTAAATGAAACTTTCAAGCTGATGGTAAACACCTGAATATTGCTATTTCACAGTTACACTTTGGAGAATATCTATCCTCTTATCGGACAATGTAGATCCAAGATCAGACTGCACACACTGTCTGCAAAAGGTCATTGAGTCGCTGTAGTGCTGGTAAGAGAAACTCGAGGAAAGCATGGACAGGTGCTCTGGCCGCCGCAAACTGAAATTATGTTGAAAACAGCGTTAAACACCATGCAGTCAATTAGTTAATATCCAATAGCACAAGATGTAGTTAGTTAACTATTTAACTCTCTTTACAAAACGGAAAATTTTACATCCGTCCAAATTCAAAGCTGTTGCAGACCATGAATTAAATGTGGCTGAACTGATGAAACATGATTCCAGAAGGACAGAAAACAATGTGGGAAAAGGAGAAAATGATGGTTACCAGCATTTTCTCCTTTTCCCAAAATGTTTAAAAAGGGATCCTTCCCCAGTATCATTAAAACTTGGGATTGTTTGGTAAAAGGTTAATAGAATAACAGTTTAACATAATAGTTCAACTGTACACAATGATCTAAATAATGAATGACTGAAGGAATGACAAGGGTTCCCTGTCCAGTGGGGGTTGATAAAGCTGGGATTTGCTGCAAGTTAAC
The DNA here is from genome assembly GCA_945859785.2 of Tridacna gigas. Classification (NCBI taxonomy): domain Eukaryota; kingdom Metazoa; phylum Mollusca; class Bivalvia; order Cardiida; family Cardiidae; genus Tridacna; species Tridacna gigas. Next base: position 443,478 of record OX244032.2, on the reverse strand, counting down.
CTAGGTGTATCTATTAATAGATTCATTCATAATGTTACAGTTGTGTAGGAATAAGTGATTCTCTGCTTTGCATAGGTCACTCAGTTTACATACAAGCAAAGATCTTGTACCTTATAAATGACATCTTGTTCAGTTTATTACTTTGCAAGACGACATGTTCAAATCGGAGAGGTAGAGATTTAGTGGTTTATGTCTAAATTGTCATGTATAACAGAATTAAGATTTCTAACAGAAAGAAGTATTTTCTGTGTGGCAGTATTTAGCAACTGTGGGGTTTTGAATCTAGGTCAATCTTGATGCTTATAGACTAGCTTCGCTAGTCAAAAATCATCATGCGCGATACATATACCCTTTAGTCTGAAAGGTGTAAAAGGGATGTCATCACTTGTGTAATCAGAATATTAATACATGTTTGCTTCCCTTTATAAAGCGCGTGCGAGCTGGTCATCCAAGTTGACTTTCTGACGATATTATAACAGGTCCACAGAGTTAGGGTTAGCCTAACCCTAACCCAAACCTAACCCTAACCCTAACCATAACAGGTCCACAGAGAATGAAAAGCGTTTAGCCTATACTTGGCTTTACAATAGTTACAAGAAAAAGTTATACTATGGTAACCGTGAACTATGATTTACAACAGAGGAGTCAGCTTTATGCAATGAAATTACATGTCTCGCCGTAGACAGACACTTCAGAGCCCCAGTATTGTATTGATGCAACCTAGAAAAGACATGAACAAGTAGGCTTTCGCCGTGTTATGACTGAAATATTGTTAAAACGACGTAAAACGTCATTTAAACGAAACAAACACACATCAACACATTGAAGTATGGAAATTGGAGACATGTTCGCTTCGTGGCAACAAGAGAGATTAAAAATAAGGAGTTGTAGGTAAAGAATACATCGTACATAATGAAAAAGGCATTTTTCGATACTCTGTTAAGTTTTACATTTTTTAGCTCACCTGAGCACGAAGTGCTCGAGGTGAGCTATTGTGATCGGTCAATGTCCGTCGTCCGTGCGTCCGTCCGTCCGTCCGTTCACAATTCAAAAAAAAAATCTTCTCCTCCTAAACCGCCAATCAGATTTCAATGAAACTTCACAGAAATGATCCTTAGGTCATGCCCTTTCAGAATACTTCAAAGATTTGAATTCCATGAAGAACTCTGGTTGCCATGGCAACCGAAAGAAAAAAACTTTAAAAATCTTCTTGTCCCAAACTGTAAGGGCTAGAGCTTTCATATATGGCATGTAGCATCATCTAGTGGCCCTCTACCAAATTACTTCAAATTATGGCCCTAGTGTGGAAATTGGCCCTATGTTGTGGGTTCTCGGATTTCACATAGAGATAAAGAAGGAAATCTTTAAAAATCTTCTTGTCCCAAACCGTAAGGGCTAGAGGTTTCATATATGGCATGTAGCATCATCTAGTGACCCTCTACCAAAATGCTTCAAATTATGGCCCAGGTGTTAAAAATTGGCCCTATGTTGTGGGTTCTCGGATTTCACATAGAGATAAAGAAGGAAATTTTTAAATATCTTCTTGTCCCAAACCGTAAAGGCTAGAGCTTTCATATTTGGCATGTAGCATCATCTAGTGGCTCTCTACCAAAATACTTCAAATTATGGCCCTAGTGTGGAAATTGGCCCTATGTTGTGGGTTCTCGGATTTCACATAGCGATAAAGAAGGAAATCTTTAAAAATCTTCTTGTCCCAAACCGTAAGGGCTAGAGCTTTCATGTATGGCATGCTAGCATCATCTAGTGACCCTCTACCAAAATACTTCAAATTATGGCCCTGGTGTTAAAAATTGGTCCTATGTTGTGGGGTCTTGGATTTCACATAGAGATAAAGAAGGAAATCTTTAAAAATCTTCTTGTCCCAAACCGTAAAGGCTAGAGCTTTCATATTTGGCATGTAGCATCATCTAGTGACCCTCTACCAAAATACTTCAAATTATGGCCCTAGTGTTGAAAATGGCCCTATGTTGTGGGTTCTCGGATTTCACACAGAGATAAAGAAGGAAATCTTTAAAAATCTTCTTGTCCCAAACCCTAAGGGCTAGAGCTTTCATATTTGGCATGTAGCATTATGGTGTTGAGCTGAGTTGCATTTCAGGTGAGCGATTTAGGACCATCATGGTCCTTTTGTTTTTTTAATCGACTGGTCGCAGAAGACAGTAAAGTGGGCAAGATCAGATTGCACGGATGTGTGGGTTGATCATGATCCATACATTTCGAATAGAACATCAGCCGTAACGGTACATTAGATATCCATGTAGGTCAAAAACACCCTTGTCATCGAAAAGTACTAGTGTTGGTAAAATGATAGATGGGAATGGCGTAAGTCTCGCTCTAGATATTTTGGGCTTCGAAAATGATTTACGGTGCCAATTTGCTTGTTGGCTACCAATTAATTGGGGCTCTGTTTATCCTTCTCTGCAATCATTACATTAGAGATTAGAAGAGGAATATATCTGCATAGAATCGTAATGTTTAACCTTTTGCGTGCTAATTTATCAAAAGATTTTTTTTCCAGTGAGGAAAATGGCACAATCATTGTTAGATCTATTCACGTTATTTGCAGCTTAAATTTGATCTAGTCTGTACACAGAAGGCAGTGTGATCTTAATCTAAATTACCTGCAAATATAACTTTGCTTGTGCCTGGCAGTCTAATGGTTAACTCTTTATTAAACGACAATATTCTAGACTTGTCCAAATTGAAAGCATGATCAGTCGATAATAAACCCCATCCTGTTAACTAAGTTAAATAAAACTTTCAAGCTTATGTTAAAAAACCCGAATAATGGTATTTCAAACTTTTCTGCAAGAAAAAAAAAAATCTCCTCGTCGGACAGTATAGATCCAAGATCAGACAGCACGTTCTGCGCAGTCTGATCTTGATCTACACTGTCCGCAAAAGGTCAGTGAGTCGGTCACGCTTAGCAGCCAAAGGGTTACAATGTGGCTCAAATTATGGGATTCAGTACGATAGGATACAAAACATTGAGGGAAAAAGAGAAAATACTGGTTACCAGCATTTTCTTCATTTCCCTTTATATTTTCAGAAACCCTCTTCATCGGGGTCGTTACCACACGATATTGTTTGGTAAAGGGTTGATAGGCCATAATCTTACCTAGTAAAAAGATTAGATATTCAACCATTTTCCAAACAATCCTATGTCTTTATAACCCATTGAAACGAGGGAACTGAAAACACTATGGGAAAAAGAGAAAATGCTGGCAACTAGCATTTCATCCTTTTCCCATAATGTTTTCAACCCTTTGAAAGAGAATCCTATAACTTGGGATATCTTTTTTTTTTTGTCGTCTGCAACTGCTTTCAAAGTGTACCAGTTTAACATTTGGTCGTCTGGTAAAGCATTAATAAGAATCATATTACTACGGTCTGTACTCCCACATCTAGTAAATGATTATGCAAATGATGTTAGCCATTTAGGCATAATCCCGGGAACTTCGCACCGTGAATTTTGCTTGGTAATTTTCGGAGCATAACGCAAGAAATGTATGGAATAAAATTTATTAATGTTAAAATGGTGAATACGTCAGTCCTGCATACTCACTATTTCAATATCTATTCTGTACATTTCTTGCGTCATCCCACAAACTTGCCAGGCAAAATCCATGGTAGGGAATTTCCGGAATTATGCCGTCAGTTAAAATATTTCCCTTCCAAATGAATGAATTCGAGGTTTTTTCAAGGTCTTGAACTGCTGTTCATCTAAAAATCTAATAATGAAGACACTCTCTGGTCAAAGCATCAGATAGCGTACGGTGCAGATCCAAGATCAGACTGCACCTTCTGTGCCATCTGAATTTGATGTATGCAGTGCACAGAAGCTACTAAAGTCGCCATTGGAAAGAAAGAGTTAAAATCTGTCCTAGTAATGTCGCATTTTGCGTATTGCTAAATAAAAGCCATAGAGATTTTCTTAACCCTTTACCAAACGACAAAATTTCAGACTTGTCCAAATAGAAAGCATTTGCAGACGACAAAATAAATGCGACTGAAAAAATGAAATTTGTTTTGAGAAGGGCAGAAAACATTGTGGGAAAAGGAGAAAATGCTGGTTACCAGCATTTTCTCCTTTTCCCACAATGTTTTCAAAATGCTTCTTTCTCAGGGTCTTTAAAAGTCCGGATTGTGTGGTAAAGAGTTAAGTTTGTTTATCATGCTGTAGTGTAAATGAAGCAACACTTTATGCCCCCCCCCCCCCAAAAAAAAAAAACATGTTGCAAGTAAACTCGTGTAATTTATCTAAGATTTTCGCTACAAACACATCAATTTTGAACCTTTTAATCAAGATTGAATTTTCATCAGAAAAAATATAGGCTGATTTTCTGAATAAATACAAAGACTTTTTGTATGGATAATCACTATCCTTGACCCTTTTCGGTTCTTTTCCCTGAACAAAACCAGATGTTGCTCCTTTTTTTTCGATGCCATGCATCTTCAATAGCCAACATAAAATTACACCTCAACTCATTGTGTTCTTCGCTACTCCACTTCAAACACAACTATCATTTGAAAAGCATCACGATTTAAGGCCCTTGATAGTTGTCGACCATGTTCCTTTATGTATCACAGGCACGAAATAGTTCCTCGAAAGTAAAACAATGGCACCAGGTTTGCAAAAGAAGGCATCAGAATACTATCAAGAATACTTTTAAGTCCGGTACTTTAATTCGTTGTGCTAAAACAGTGCCGCAGATCCGAGGTACACTTAATGCCAAATTTTCAAATGGAAGCATCATAACATATGAGCCATGCTCTGGCAAAAGGGTGCTTAATGCATCTCCGTGATCAATGATACCAAGCAAGTCATCATATAATAGTGGATGCATAAAATCCATTTTGTCTAACAACGGACTGAATTATGAAGCACACTGTCCTTGGAGATACAGAAAATTGATCGATTGCGAAAAGTTTCGGCCCAGGTCAGCCTGCAGTCCGCACAGACTGACCTGGGTCGATACTTTTCGCAGATGCGTTAAGCCCCATTTTCACAAAGTATGTCTCATACGCATTGAGGTTGAATTTGCGCCATGTGTACAGCTTCCGTGTTCCTACTTACTAAGAATCAGCAGTCAAATATACATGAGCCATACACTCTGAAAAGGGGGTTTAATGTTTCTGCTGAAAGTATCAACCCATGTCAGCCTGCATGGTCCGCGCAGGCTGATATGGATCAAAACTTTTTGCTGTTTGTAAATTTTCTGTATTTCCACGGACCATTTTACTCGTACCTTACAATTCAGTCAGTTGTTCGACAAAATTGATTTTATGGATCTAAAATTATGTGATGACTTGCGTAGTATCACAGAAATGCATTAAACCCCCTTTTCCTATAGCACGGCTCACGTGTATGTATACGAGCTTGATGCCCCTGCAGTTGAAACCTTCCTGTTTAGCCACTTATCACATATACCAGAGGTTTCGAAAATAACACGGATTTTGTTAATACATGTAACTTTACACTGCTCTAATGCATGGTGATGAAAATCATGTATGTATGTTTTCGCATCATTTTGTCATCTGTTCATCGAGTTTGGTTTAGTTCTGATGATTCTGCGCAAAGCTATAGGCTCTCAAAGGCAGTCATTACGATAAACCTGGGCCACGTAAACTGGGTTTACACAACGTCAACGACGTCGTTATCTTAAATAAATTGGATAATAAACGTTGTGTTTTAGAGAAGTTCATTTCTTCTCAAAGCATTCACCGTTAAGTTGTACCACTTAAAAACAATTGCATGACTAACAAAAATCTTCCCTGGTGTCTCAGTTATAATCTTATATGCTTCTGTTGTAGTTTTTTCAAGATCTCGGAAGAATTTAATAACTGCGCGATTTTCAATACGACGCATTGCCGCCACGACGTAAAAGTTGTTTACATCCGTTTGCGACAATCAAATCACGTTCTTTTTAGGAAACGTTGTAAGGACGTAATTTCAAGCAAATTCAATGGTTCCCAACTGTTTTATAAACGGTTAAATAGATACAAAGAAAGCAAATAAATGGACAACCCAGGGGACCCTTTACAATGATAAAATAAACTGCCCATGCGCCTACAGTATAAATTTGATTGGTACTTTAATCCCATCCTCTGATTATGTACGAATTCTATAGCGAAAAGATATTTTCTTTTTTTTTTTTAAGTTTTCTCATTTGCAAAATCAAATAAACGATAATTGTCTATACTACACATGTTAAGTCATATCACGAATCTTTGAATAACCTTTAAATCGTAAAGCATGCAATTCAGATCGGATCAGACTGCCATCTTTGCGGGTTATTCTAGATCTGGATTGTAAGCGCTTCATAATGTTTTCAAAGTTTTCTCGTTTTAGAAACCGAATAAATGATAATTGTCTTTAATGTCCAATTTTAAGTCATCTCAATATGAGTTTTGTGTCACTATCAAGAGAGATGTGTCGTCAGTTTCTAACGGAACAATGTTCCGGTGATATACAGACCATATAACATTCCCATTCTGTCACATTGCCAGTCCGCTCAATAGAAGACTTTATAAGTATGAATATTTCCAGTTACAAATGGTTGTTTCCACGATATTTTATAGGACTCCACTTGATATGATTTTGTTATTTTGTAGTATGTGTATAATGGGCCAGAGGCCTATAATGTATTATTAAAGAATTGAATTGAATTTCAATAACTCTTTAAGTACTTATGAGCTTTTTATAACAAAAATCTATGTTATCTTTTTACATCCCTCGCAATAAAACAAACTTTATATCCCAGAAATAGGCTGCTTTCTGACGATATTGTGGATTTAGTAGCAACTGCTTATGTGCCCTCAGTGTCTTGCATGCAGTTCAAAACAAACATTTAACTCTCCTGAAATCGGCTATTTCCTGGAACAAATTGGCGGTAGACAACTTTGACAACATTATTGTAAAATATGGGTGGTTTAGATGCGTTACGGTTAAACGTTAATCCTTTATCGCACAGTCCCGAGAATCTTTTTGAAAACATTGTGAAAAAAGGGAAAAAATGCTGGTAAACAGCATTTTTTCCGTTTCCCACAATGTTTTCTGCCTTGTCAAAGACGATTGTTTCCATTAATTGTATGTTGTTTAACGCCGTTTTCAACATTATTTCAGTTATATCGCGGCGGCCAGAGCACCTATGCATACTTTCCTGGAGTTTCTTTTACCAGTACTACACACAATATTCTTTCCAAGCCACTGACTGCTTTCCTATATAGCCGTCGTCGAAACAATGGTCAGCGGTGAGAGAGGAATGAATCCTGTCGAAATGACTATCATCAATCCTCGGAAAGAAACTGGCCGAGCCGGGGATCGAAACAGAGACCTCCTGTTCTCAAGACCTATACGCTACCTACTGAGCTGCAGGGGCTTGGCCCTGTCAAAGACGAATCTTATCATTTGAATTAATTCATATGTCATTTGCAAATTCTTTTGAATTGAACTAGTCAAAGGTTTTGTGGTTTACATGTAAACGAGTACATTATATATGAACCGTCGGCTCTGTGATGAGGGGGCTTAATGCATTTGCAAACAGTATCGATTCAGGTCAGCCTGTGCAATCCGTGCAGGCTAACCTAAGCCGAAAAGTTTTGTATTTGATCAATTGTGTGCATGGCAAAGGACCAGCACTTTTGCCTCATGATTCAGTCTGTTGTTATAAAAAACGGATTTTAGAGATGTATAACGTTGTGACCACATACTTAACAGAATGCATCATGGAGATGCATGGAGCTCCTTTTTGCCAGAACATGGATTATATATAGATGATCAGATAGGTCAAAACTGAAAACATAGATCTTAAGAATGCTGGTGGAATTTTGAAGATACGAGCCTTACACTGTAGACCAACATGAGCCAGTACAGGCAGCTGGCCTATCAAACTTGGCATGGGGTAACCCACACCAAAGATACTTTTCAAGGTGTGTTTGTATTGGAGTTTAACGCCATTTTAACAGCTTAGGTCATATCATGGCGGTCAGCGACGCACCTATGTGTTTCATGGCTTTCTCACACCAGTACTGACACAACTTTCTTTCCAAAGCCACTGACTACTTTTCTCACATGCATCGGAGGTGAGCGGCGAAAAATCGCCGGAAAGAAAGTGTGCCTCAACCGGGTATCGAACTCGCAACCACCGGGTCACGAGTCCGACACGCTAACCACTGAGCTACCCGGATGGGCACGTTTCAAGGACAAAGATAAGAACAAATAGAAACTAAACACACAACAGATGTCTAGAGATTATGGAAAGAACGAAAGTCCGTCTCATTGCCCAGCTAAAGTAAGTCAGAAAGATATGGTATAAAACTCCCTGGGGCTCTCTATCGTCGTTGTCGTCTTGTACAGAGTTTATTCAAAAATCGATAATAAAATATGAGTTATATAGAAGCCAGCTCCGACCATCTGTCTTCGAGATTATTGACCACTCAGAACATGGATTACGGACAGGTCGTGCGGAAAGCAAAACCAGGAAGAGAAAATGAGCGACAAAGCTAATGACCAGCGTACTTCCGTGTTTAGCTCAGTCGCCCTGCGGTTATTATTAACCATTAACTCTTTACTAAACGACAAGATTTAAGACTTGTCCAAATTGAAAGCATCTGCAGACGGTAAAATAAATGTGACTGAAAAATTGAATATGCTTTGGGAAGAGTAGAAAACATTGTGGGAAAAGGAGCAAAAGGCTTCTTTCTCAGAGTTGTTAAAACTCGAGATTATGTGGTAAAGAGTTAAAGGGAGTTTTCACATTTTTCATAATCTCACCAAGCTTCAAAAATGATTTAGGTCTATTTCTGAATTAAGAGAGGCGACGATAGCTGGTAAAGTATCAGAAAAGAAGAGAGACGGAAGTAAGAAAAAATAGTTGTCTTTTGTATTTTCTTAATGGGCTTCGTAATATCTAAACTTATCTTTAGATTTCTCACTAAAGTTTCTCAAACACTTGTGGGGAATACCTACCCTATGATAAATAGGTCGCGTTGATTTCCAGGATTCGTACTCTATTCTGTGCCGAGCCCCAGTAGCTCAGTCAGTAGCGTACAGGACTTGAGACAGGGGGTCGCTGGTTCGATCCCCGGCTTTGACAATTTCTTTCCGAGGGTTGATGATAGTCATTGCAACAGGATTCATTCCTTTCTCACCGCTGACCATTGTTTCGACGATGGTTATGTGGGAAAGCAGCCAGTGGCTTGGAAAGAATAAAGTGCGAAGCACTGGTAAAAGAAACTCCAGGAAGGCATGGTTAGGTGCACTGGCCGCCGTGATATAACTGAAATAATGTTGAAAACGGCGTTAAACACAATAAAATCAATCAATCAATCAATTCAGTACAATTACGTCATATCTGATATAAAAAAAAAAAAAAAACAACTCTAGACGGAGTTACCGACTGTAATTAGACCATCCCATAACTTAAACAGCCTGAATGAATATAAGCGAAACGTTAACGATTGCGAAGAAAAATATATGAGCCATGCTCTGTGAAAAAGGGGCTTCATGCATCTCCGTAATTCATTATATCAAGCACATCACCAGATAAGTATTGATCCATAATAGCCACATTTTCTAACAACCGATTTAATCATGGGGTAGACTAGTTCTTGAATATGCAGAAAATTGACCAATAGCGAAAAGTTTCGGCGCAGGTCAGTCTGCGAGACGGACTGCGCAGGCTGACCAGGATCGATACTTTTCCCAGATGCATTAAGCTCCCTTTTCACACAGCATGGCTCATATCTAGTTGCATTTATTGGTCATGGTTTTGCAAACAATTTTTGATATACGGCACGAAAACTTTATAGCCCCCTTTAAGGTAAGACATGGACGATACTACTGGCACAGTTATAAATGAGCCCTGCTCTGTGAAAAGGGGGCTTATTGCATCTGCGAAAAGTATCGACCCGGGCCGAGACCTTTCGCTATTGGTCAATTTTCTGTATGTCAATGATTGATTGTATGGTGTTTAACGCCGTTTTCAACATTATTTCAGTTATATCACGGCGGCCAGTGCACCTATCCATGCTCTCCTGGAGTTTCTTTTTACCAGTACTCTGCACAATATTCTTTCCAAGCCACTGGTTGCTTTTCCACATAACCACCGTCGAAACAATGGTCAACGGTGAGCGAGGAATGAATCCTGTCGCGATGACTATCATCAATCCTCGGAAAGAAATTGGCCAAGCCGGGGATCGAACCAGCGACCTCCTGCATGTCAAAAGACCAGTCTACCTTATGATACAGTCGCTTGTTTGACAAAATGGATTTTATGGATCCGTAATAATGCATTATGGAGATGCATTAAGCCCCCTTTTGCCAGTGTATGGCTAAAATGTATGTTGGGTGGATATGCCTATATTTGTTGCCAAAATACTGAATAGATTGAAGTTATTTTCACTTTCTTTTTTAGCTCTACTGGCTGTAAGCCCTCAGAGCTTATGTCATGGCGTAGTTTCCGTCGTCCGCCCGTCTATCCGTCCGTCCGTTAGTCTTTTTCTTGTTTACGCAATAAAGTCTGCATTTGAAGTTGAATTTTCTTGAAACTTGCACAGTTTGTTCATCTCATCAATAGCTTGAACCCCATTGATTTTGAAAAAAAATCTGACAAACAGTGTGGGAAAAGTAGGCATTTGAAATTTAAAATTTCAATTTCTTGTTTGCCTGATTTTAGATTTACCATATAGATACAGAACTGCACTTGCAAGATTTAGATGTTTCAATTACAAGTTTGGTACTGAAAGTGGGCGCCATGCAAATATACCTCGTAAGGACAGAATATGCTTCTATTGTTTCCAAAAGTCAGGTAAAAGGGTAATCGAATCTAAATATCATGTATTTTTCCGTTGTTCTAAACATGACGAGATAAGAAATCACTATCATTTCAGCTGGTATAAATCAGGTACAGATATAAGAAATTTTTAGGATCTATTACAAACAACGAACTATGACAAATTAAATAAAGTAGCACTAAATGTTCATATCCTACTTCAAAGTTAAAAGGTGAATCAGTCTATGTCTGTGTATATATTCATATGTGATTGTCATTAAAATTATGGGCTGGAGGTTTCTACAGTTTGAATAAAATATTGTTATGGTCATTGTGGACAGTCTGGAGCTGGATCAGACCGCACAAAAGTTCAGTCTGATCTTGGGTCTTGGCTGTCCATCATTGAGAACGGTACCAAAGTGAGTCAACAGATATATATCCTGTAGATTCTAAAGCCTAGCATTTGGTTTGGGAAAAGCAGCTTTTTGTAGACTTAGTTTTGTTTACTCAACACAGTCAACGTTATTAGTTGCATTAGTAGATATGAAAAGACCCGATCTAGGCCATAGCCTCTTATGCTGCACAATCCCTTAACAAATTATCCCTGGCTAAAAATGATCCACAAACTACTACAACCCTCACCCATATAATTTTAAAACCATCCTTAAGCAATCTCTTTGGCCCAGCTTTATAAATATGACGGAAATGTACCACAAATAATAACAAACCCTTTTACCTAAGCAATCTCTTCACCCTTAAGAATATAACTAACTCACACATACACATATTAGCTAACCCTTAACTAATCCAATCACACTTAACACACACGCTCTCCCAATTAACAATTTTATGTAGCATTAACATACTCATAAAATTAAAAAACAAAATGGGTTAAACATAACAATCTTAATTAAGATTAGCAAACAAAACAGCTAACCTTTTTTATAAATATTTTTTTACTTAAGCCATTTTATTAAAAAATTAAAAAATTTAAAAAAAATTAAATTATCACTCACTCACTCACTCACTCAACTAACCAACACATCCCACATCATGCATCAGCAAACCAGTTTATCACTTACTAATTAACTTAATACTTCATTGCAGTACCTCCCAACAAACCCTTACATCACTTTATCACTTCCCCTTTTTCCGCCCCCATCAATCAACGCATCAGGCTATGACTAACCAGTTTATCAGTAAGTGATGCATCAGCTAGCCAGTTTAGCAAGGTCAATATGTATAAAAAAAATTTTTAAAATAATTTAAAAAATATTTAATCTTTTTACCAGATTAAATATTATAAATTATTTTAAACTTAAAATAATTTCTTTTATTTCCATTGAGAATTTGTTGTCTGCTAGGAGAAGTTTTTCCAATCGTAATTATCAATGTAAAACACTCGAGTAAGTTACACTTGATTGCTTCGGCTTCCCGCCAAGACGGGAGTATATAAGTGCGGGTTTCCACGTGCATCGCCCTCTTCACTAAACTTTCGGCGACTAAGTTACCAGTTTGTAACGAAAATCCCACCCGCCTCTCCCTTTATCTTTGGCAAAGTTGCAGAACGTTATTGGGGAAAAGATCTCTTTTGTCCATGGTAATGGGGCTACAGTTAGGGTAGGATACAATTAGCGGGGCTTATTTTTGCAAAGGCTGTTACGTTATTGTCACACTGCTATCATAAAATTCTTTGAAATCTTTTATAACATCTAAAATAGCCCCGCTGGTTGTATTATGGTCTATCAGAGGCTTAGCTTACATAAATCTCTCAAGTTGTTATTCTTTACAGAAACAAGTAATCAGTCAGAAGAACAGAGGATATACACAATGGACGCAGGTTCAATGCTACAGGGCAGGAGTCCAGCAAAAGCATAGTAAACAGCTCAGTGGATTCAGCAAAGAAAGCCATTTAAGCCACAGTGATATTAGGACTGTCGCTCTTGTAGTCAGTGAGGTTCCGTCTATCATAGGGCAGTTTATGTAAATCTTATTTCCAAGTGCATGTAGCTTTATCTTTCATCCTGTTAAGGGATCTTTACTGATTGAGCAAGGAGTCGCTATCCGCTGTCGGGCACCCACTTCGGGAAGGACTTCTTGGTAGATCGCAACTGTAAAATTTCATGTATCAATCCGCCCCTTTATTGCCGTGTTACGTGTTTTGCTGTTACAAAGGTTTCGCCCTAGTACTTGGTGATGCCTTTCTTGCTATCGCATTGCTTTCACTTTCTGCTGTATGAAACATGTTCTAAGTATGTGTATGTTCTGCATTGTTACTGCTAGGTGGAATCATGTAAGTTCTGCCTATCACTATTGCTGTGGTGTTCTATGTAAATTGCATTTAAGTAGCTAATTAGCAGATTGCTCTAGCAGCATCATGTGTAAAGGAAAAGCCATATTCGCCGTGTAAAGGAGTGAAATTCGCATATCTAATTCGGATTGCAAAGGTTAGAATGTTATATAGTTGCCTGTTGGTATAAACTGTTAATAAAAAATGTATATATATAGCTTATTGCTGTTTAGCCTCGGGTCGCCGATTGCTGAGATTAGCTTGTAAGGGGCGGCAAAAATCAGTCGCGTGTAGAGCAATAGCTAGCTCACTTCCTGGGTACCCGGTAGTGACTTAATTTTGCTTCTACAAATGGAAATTTACTAGCGTAATAGTTACTTGTTTTCGCTCTCTGGATGTCTTATTGTCGACGGAATCTTCACAATGCAAGGACATTACCTGGGTAACCCGGTATCGTCCTTCAGAGCGGCCAAATCATTCCACGCCTATATATTTACATCAGCTGTTTCTTCCTGACAGTATTTGCGTTAACGCTTATTAAACTGTTGTTATCACTCAATCTTGTTTATTTATTCGAGTATGAAATAATTTAATATGTTTTTGGTCTTGCTCCTTGTGCTTCATACATTTTTTTTTCTTTCTTCTTCAGTTAATTCTGGAATCCTATAATGGCCTTTTGCTAAAGTATTATAACTTCCATCCAAAAGTATATGTCTCTTATCATCATCAAAACTTAATGCTCTTTTGTTTATCATTACTGTGTTTAATTCATGAAGATAGCTTCTTATTCCTCCCATATTTGTATAATAATCCTTTCCTGTATCTAAACAATCCTTATAAGTTTTAAATCTCATTTCATTTTTAACAACAGACTTGCTTACTCCCTTGCATCTTTTAATTTCTGCTTCATTTTCTTTATCTTTGACTTTACTAAGATCTTCATATATAAATTTACCATTTTTATCTAAAACTGCTTTTGGATTAGGATTTTCTTTTGTTGCCTTTTCTCTTTTTAATGTTAGTTTTTTACAACTATATGTTTTTGCGCCTGTACTTACAAATTCAGTCATGATATCCCCTTTTAATTCATCCTTAAACATACCTAGCACATTTCTATTTTTTTCACTATATAATGGGTGATTAGGTGGGTATTCACTAAAATCAAACATGGTATCAGCTACTTCTTTTGAATCCTCATATAGATCTTCAGTTTCTATTTCAAGTACAAAACTATCTGTATTAGTATAGCACATTATAACCTTAACACCATACCTTTTCTTAAAATATAAATAAAGATCTAATAGCATTGCTGTTTTACTAATATCAAGTATGCTTACACCTAAATAAATTGGCTTATCATATTTTAGCTCTGTTTTTTTCATATGAACAGCAACTAAATCTGGAGAAAATATTGTATGATCATGATAGTTATGTTTTGCGGTTAGCTTTTTAAAACGTTCACAATTTTCACTATTAACTAATTCTATATTTATTCTGTTTCTTATGTTTTCCATAGTTTTACCAAAAACTGCGTTCATCATTAACTTCCATAATTGCTCTAAAAAACTATTTTTATCTTTTTTTGCTTTTGTTCTTAAATCAACAAGTTTATCAATATGTTTTTTAATATCACTACTTTCTTTAAATTTAATTCCTGCATGTATTTTTTTAATTTTTAATCCTAATTTTAAGTAAGTTTTTAAAGCTTCATAATGAAGTGCATATTTTTCTTTGTCCCATAAGTTTGGTATTAATTTTTCTACTTTTCCTGCTTTTTTTCGTTCTGCTGCTAGAGGCATATCATTATGTTCATCATGTAATTCTTTTGGATACTCTAAATCTACCTCTAAAAGGCATGGGTAATTTTCCCAATTATCTAATTCTTCTCTTGTCATCCATTCAAAATCACGTACTGGTAAAGGTTTTGACATAGCCCAAGGATAAAGACTGTTTTTATCAATATAGATTAAATATTTAGAAGGTTTAGTTGGATCATACTCATCACCCATATATTTATTGTTGGCTTTTGAGTATCTTTTACTGCACATGCATACACCACCTCTTTTTGTTTTTTCAGTAAATAATAGGTGATCTTGATTAGTAAATAGTTCTAATTCTATCCCACTTACCTTAAGCATTGAATCATATCCATATCCAGGTAAAGTATAATACCAAGCAGGATCTAAATCAAAATGTTCAAGAGTTGATAATCTAAAGTTTTCTATAACATCAGCTAGAAGTAAAACATCAACTTCATTGTATAACTCTAAATATTCCTTAAATGTTTTCATATTAAAAGTATTCCAAACTTTTAAGGCATGCTCATAATCTTCAGGATCAATATGTTCATTGTTTAAACTTGAATAAAATGCTTCTATAGGAGGTAATTGGGTTTCTTCTAACTTATCAAAACTATCCAACCACTCATATGGAAAAACACCCTTTCTTCTTAGTAATTGTACTTGTTCTTTTGTGTAGTTTCGTTCTAATAAATGTTTAAAATCTTCATCTTTTAAATGTTTTGTAAGTTTATCTAAACTTGAAGGTAAAAATTTATAACTATCAAGAAACCTTAATTTAAGATATTTATCCCCAACCAAAATATACTTAGTAAAACTAATATATTTTTCTTCAGTGTTTGGAATACAATCAATTCTACCACTAGTTTTACCAAGATATTTAATAAAAATATGTGCATCATAACTAGATAAATTATGAAAAAAGACAGAGATAAAATTTGGAATTTTTGCTTTAAGATTACATTCATTATGTGCGGCTCCCCTATACTTACCAGTAAAATGACAATGATCTCTTACTTTATAATTTTTATGAGTAAATTCACCACCACATATCCAACATTTTACTTCATTTTTATGTTTTCTAACTTCATCTTCTGTTATTTTAATTTTTACTGGTTTTTTATAAAATTCATTATAAAGTTGTTTAGCATCCTTAGTAAGTTATTTATAAATTGTTTTTCTGCATCTTTACCTACATACCCTCTTAATACTGGTTTTAAAACATTTCTATCAAAACTACAAATTAAATACTTATAACTAATTGGTATATGCTTTTGTGTTTTAATTGTTTTGCATTCTTCTTGACTTAGATTTTCTATAGGTTCCAATAAGCACTCAAAATCAGCAATTACAACAAACGGCACCATTATTTTCCTACAATAATTTTCAAACTTTTTTATAACTTCTTCTGGCTTTTTTGGATCAGGCATTATTAAATCAACTCCATCATAATCTACACAACGTTTCATATGTTTATCTAAAAGTTTTTTACTTCCAAAATGCCCCATACAAAGCATACAATACTCTACATTACTATTATCACTTACTTGTACTCTCATTAAAGCATTAATATTTTTTATTAAAACATAATGCGATTTTTTTTCTTCTTCATCTTCAATATATAGCAAATTTACATGATTTTCTTTTAATCTTTTTATAGCTCTAATACGTTTGATTTTTTCTTTACCTTTTACTATCCAAAAAACATTAACGCTAATTGTTGGATTTTGTCTTTCAAACTTATCTATATCAAGTAAAGAAACAGGATATTTAATTCCTTCCATATTTAAGCTATTTTTCTTAGATTTTAAATTACCATCAACTCTTTCAGGATGACTAGTTGTTGGATTTAAATGTCTTAAAATACAATCTATAAAACATTCATCATTTTCACTTTTCATATTAATACATGCCTTTTTGTTTGCAATCCAACCAGGTAATGGTATCCATCCACTTGCTCTTAATGGTTCATAAATAACACTATGTAATTTTAAATGAATCACACTATCAAATACCCACCCACTACCCTTCATTAAAAAACTGACATAATTTTCTAAAATTCTTTCAATCATATCAAAGTATACTTCTACTACATTAGTTCCTTCTAAAATAATCTCATAGCCGTGTTCAGAAGAAGAAGAAAAATTTGCCTTTACTATTTCTTCATCTTTACCTTCTCCTCTTTTCATAAAACATTGAAGATTTAATTTTACTTTAGCCCCACGCATGCTTTTTAAAAGTTTAGTGATTGATGCTTGTGTTAGTTCTAAAAACTCTTGTGGTGTAGCAACAGGTATTCCTTCTATTTTATGTTCAGTTGCATAATTTTTTAAGGAAGATTTATTTTTTATTACTTTTATTTTATCAACTTTATCATATATACTTTTTATCTTCTTTTTTAAAGCATTAAGTTCAGGTGAAATACTAGGTTGTTCCACTCTTACATTTTCTAAGCTTCTTAACAAATCATCAACATATTGTGTTGTTCTTTGTGGAATTGGTGGCGGTGGTATATAAGGTCTTGGTGGTATATAGGGCGTTGGTTGCAATACTGGATCCCTCGTGGTTCCAATATCTCTATCTAATATTGTAGGACCCGTATTGATTAAAAGGGTAATTAGTTCATTACGCCTTAGCCTTGAGTATCTTCTTAATGCCCTATTTCTTGCTAAAGCTCTTAATCCATCAACTGTATATCTATCAAATTCATTATCCATATTTTTTTTAATAAAAAAATCTTTCCTTAAGTCAAAATTTTTAAATTTTATTATTTTTATAAAAAATAATAAAATTATTGAATGTTAATCTTATATTTACCATTCCATACTCTTCCATTCCAATTTTCAATCGTTTGAGGGCATTTATCAATAAACTTACTTGCCTTGTAAATTGATGGAAATGTTGTTTCTTCTTCAGTTTCTACATCCTTTAATATTACCTTTTTAGGATTTTTACTTATATCTTTTAATCTATCATAATTAGGTGTTTTCTTAAGTGGTATTGCTTCTTCTGGATATAAACCATGCTCATTTAAAACATCAATATACTTTTTCTTGTTCCAATAGGAATAAAACTTAATATTGTTATCTGTTAATATTTTTTTAAAATCAGCAATCTTTTGCATTTTTTATTTAAGTAAAAAATTACTTAATACACTACACTCATTTTATTTCCATCACTCTGAAAGTTAATTAGCCTATCACTAAGTAAAACTGCATATGCTTCAGTATTTGGTGGAACAGGTACACCGAATGTTGCTTTAACGTGAATATCAGTAATAGAATACTTTAGCCTTTCACTTTGTTTAGATAAATCAAACACAAACAAAGGAAAAATAAATTTAAATTCATAAGGATTAATATTAGGGTTTGATACCAATTCATCCATGTTAAAAAATTTTTTTCTAAAAGAGGAAGCCTCACCATATATTCTTCCAATTTTATTAGTTGTAAAATTTATATCATGTTCATAGTTTGGATATTTATTTGAACCTAACATTACATAAATGTTTCTAACATCTATATTATCAAATACAGCTGGGTTTGTTAATTGACTATTACTTTTTCCAGTTTGAAAACCAACAATTAAAAAACGTGGCACCTCAGGAGATGATTTAGATGATAACCTCCAAGTAAAACCTATTGCTGGTGGAACTGCAATAGAGTCGCTTTGTATCATTCTATAACCAACTGGGAATTTTTCTTTCTTCTCAATAGATTTAAAAAGTTCCAACTTGTTTCCATCTTCCGGTGTTATATGTGGCATAAACCAAGATACTTTACTTAATACAACCCTACCAGGTTCATGTCTTTGATTTCCACCCACTGCTGCTTCGACAAGTCTATAAATTGCATCATTATCATTGTTTCTTGTTAAGGTTAGTGTTTGTTTCATACCATATAAAATTTTGTTGTAATCTTCACAAAAACCAAATATATGCTTTAAGGGTACCTAAAACTAAATGTTCCAGTAGGTAGTGAACTAAAAATATAACTCCTTCTTACAGTAAAACCATCATTATTTATAGCCCCAGATGTATCCTTATACCATAGTTGGTTTAATCCTTGTGATTCAGAAAAATCATCGGGATATTTTAACAGTCCAAGCGTTGTTGTAGTTTGTCCAGGATAATTAATACTTTCTATCTCTTGCCCACTGAGCTGATATCTAATATTTTTAAACAGAAACATCAACCCATTGTTTATTAAGCTAACAATATCTTCATCGTGACGAACATTACCATCCATATTACAACCAGGATTAGCAACAACAATAGATTCTTTTAGCAATCTTCCTTCAAATAGTAGATATGATTCTGAAGGATGATAAAAAATATCTTGAGTTTCAATATCAATCCTAATATTTCCTCCAGGGTTGTTTAGATTAGTTCCAGTAATAGGTAGATATTCATAATATTCATATTCATCAATACTATTACCGTTAAAAATTGGTGCTTTAATATTTAAAATATCCATTTTATTATATACAATTATAATTTTTAAGTCAAAATTATAATTTTTTTTAATATTCTAACCATAGTTGGGGAAATGATTTGTTTTCATCATTTACATACACACCCTTAAGTTTAATATTTTTAAGTTTTTCAGCAGAAAGCTTTTTTCTCATTTTAGGATAAATTCTATTTCCGTAAAGAATGACTACCTTAGGTATATCATTTTCTTCTAAATAATGATTTACTT
The DNA here is from genome assembly GCA_945859785.2 of Tridacna gigas. Classification (NCBI taxonomy): domain Eukaryota; kingdom Metazoa; phylum Mollusca; class Bivalvia; order Cardiida; family Cardiidae; genus Tridacna; species Tridacna gigas. Next base: position 423,893 of record OX244032.2, on the reverse strand, counting down.
CTTCTTCAAATTCCTCAATGATATCAGCTTTTTCAGGAGACAAATTTAAAACAACCTTTTTATAATCATAATTTGTATCATTAACTTCATGAATTTCACAATCTTCATCAAGTTTAAAATTTGCAAAAAGGATACTAACCCTTTTTGTATTGTATTTTTCATAATTTGATACTTTAAATTTTAGCTTTGTCATTCTTTTTTATTTAATGTACATAATTTGCTTAAATTAAATTTATTTTTTCATAATACTTTAACTCCGGAACCCTTAATACTATTTAATTTCTTAACTAAATCTTGTATAGCAATGGCACCACCATCCATTAACTTGCTAATATCTTGCATTACAGGTTGAGTTGTTGCAGTAGGCTTTTGTGTATATTTTTCTATAATCTTTTTAGATTTTGGTGTTAAAGCCTTTTGAACTAACTTTTTACCTGCATCAATTGCTGCCGTCTTTCCAACCTCTAACGCCTTCTTTGCTCCTTCCTTAGCCACACTTTTACCAACATCAACTGCTGAAGATGCAATTTGTTTAGCTGCGCTGCTTGTAAATAGTCTTGTAAGAAAATTAGCTAAAGTATCAAATATCCCTGCTCCTCCATAAGCATAATTTCTTTTAAATCCTCTCTGTTGTGATGTAATCATTTTTTATAGTATAGACATTAAATTTTTATAAGTTTTTGTATTTAATACACGTTGTCTTTTTAATTCATCACAAATACTTATAAGCTCATTTCTTACACCTGTATTACCAGCTCCTTTACTTGCCATTAAGAGGTCTAATCTTTCTAAAAGTGCTTTAGGGTCAGATGGAATAATAGTAATTCCTTCACCGATGGGTCTTTCTAGCCAAAAATTTTTAAGAATTTTTTTCCATTTAAATGTTTTACTGCTTTTTGGTAAATGGCTATCTTTGTCATTATTTTTATGAAGGGTACCAGATTTTAACATTATCTCCTTATAATTATCAAAATCCTCATCAGTATATTTATCTCTGTCCGGTTTTTTAGCCACAATTAACTCCCACAGACCAGGTGTACCTTCATAGGTTTTATTTGCAAATAAAATATCATTTCCTAAAATTTCAATATCCTCGCTGCCGATATAAAATTTACCTTTTTTATCATATAACCCATACGTTGTATCAGCTTCATCTTTATTGGTAAATCTTCTTAGTTGCTTTGCTGCAAGTGGACCAATAAGCAATAATGGGTCTTCTTGTTTTCCAAATATTTCTTCCAGTTCTTGCATTATTCTATACGTTTCTTCTGAATCAGTTTCCGATTTCTCATAAGCTTTTATAGAAGGAAATTCTGGAAACGCAATAGCCTGTGGTAATTGTTCAATCCCCTCTTTAATAGGTTTAAGCCCTTCTGTAATCTCCTTTGTTGCAGCTTTTTGTGTTTCTGTAATTGGTTTAAAAAACTTAGAAAGGTCTGTTTGTAATTCAATGTCTCCCGTTTTTTCTGCAAGTTGGTTATCACGAATTCTTTTCATTGTTGCAAGATATTCTTTTACTGTTTGTTCCCTTTTTACAGGGTCTTTTAGCTTTAAAAATGACATTTTTTTAAGTAAAAATTTTTTTTAATTAGTATTATCTATCTCACATGCACAAGAAAATTTAAACTTAGGTGGTTTTAGTTTTATTCTTAATGGGTTCCATTGTTTCTTTCTACTAGTCTCCTGAATTCCTCCCGTGCTTCCTGTTTCCCCTTCTCTATCAAACTCTCCTGTTCCTCTAGCTTGCTTTTTTTCTTTGACTTAACACGTATCTCTTCCTTCATTTGTTTGTATTTTTCCAATTCATCCATAATTAAAGTAAATTCTGAATGTTCTATTTTGTTGTCAGCGATAGCCTTAGATATATGTGTATGTATCATATTTAACTTTGAATCTGCTAACATTTTAATCTGAAGATGTTTTTCAGATTTAGTCCTAGTTCTTCTAACAGCTAATTTACTAACAATTGCAGCAAGACCAACAGCTAAAGCACAACCTTCCAAGGCTAACGTTGCTGGAATTGCTACTACGGTACTCAATAGTGCTATTCCACCTGCTCCGGCACCTAGTGCTAAGGTGGTTAGTCCTGTTTCAACGTTATCAACTGATTTACTAATCTTTAAGTATTTTTTAGTTAGTTGTTCTCTTGTCTTAACTTCATTTTCAAGAAATGTTTGAATTTCTGATATTTTTTGTAGCCTAAAGGATTGACCATTATCATTACTTAAAATTACTGCTTCTAGTCTTGGCGCATTTGGTGTATTTCGTACTTCCGGTAAGCTTGGATATATCTTTTCATTTAGTTCCATTTTATTAATTACAACTATTTTTTAAATAGTGTAGTAAAGACGGCACAAAAAGGTATTTTCCTCAATTTTTACTAGAATACCAGAGTTGTTTGTAATTGTGGTAATCACAATATCATTATCCTCAAGAATAACTTCATTTGTTAAACTAAATTGCTTAATTTTTAGAGCATAAGATAGAGAAATTAAAACAACACCCTTACTCATCATAAAACCAAAATTTAAAATACTTGTTTTAGCTTCATTTGCTTTTAATACAAGGGGTTGTTGAGTATAAATATCCCAAGTAGCAGGATTAACTTTTTTAGCTGGATATTTAACTTCTACAGGTTTCCAAAAAATAGTTTTTGGTTGAACCATTTTTAGTTTGTTGTTTCCAAATTTATGCACATTCATATTTTTAATTTATAATATTGCACCCAATATAGGAATATTAGCAAATGGGATATTAGGTCCTAAAAGAAGACCTTTTCCATCATAAATTTTTCCACCTTGTTTTAAATATAATCCATCACCAACGGAACCTAATCCTTTACCTTTGTATAGTTTAAGATATAAACCTTCACCATCTGTTTCAACTTGGCAGATACATCCACCTTTCTTAAGATACAATCCATTACCCATTGCTTTTTGAACACCTGAAGAGGCTAAACCAGATAGTGCACCAACTCCTAAAGCTGGTAAAACAGTCCTTGCTAATGCTGGTAAAGCTGCTGATGCTAATCCTGCTAACATTCCAAGAAAACCACCTTCTACTTTCATGTTATGTTTAAGTTGTTTAGTTAACATTCTAAACGTGGTTCCCTTTCCACCTTTATAAACTTTTGTAAGTTTATTTACTTGCGATTTGGTTAATGCTATTACATCATTTCCATGTAAATCTTCATGTTTTAAACGAATACTTGCTGGACTTTTGTCTTTAAAAGAATGTAAAATTTTTTCCTTTTGCCCATCTGATATATCTATTTTAGTTTTAATATAGTTTGTCATTTTTTATATTTATCTTGCTTCTCTTATATGAAATCTAATTGTTAAATTTTCCCCTTTAAGATTTAGTAATGTTCCATCTTGGTCTGTAATTGATACATTTAAATTATGTATTTCATTTAATGTTAGTGGAAGATAAACTAGATTAACTGGATTTTCTATTATTTTATACCCTGGTGATACATTAGGAAAAAAACTATAAATTGTATTTCTTTGTGAACCGTTAACATAACTACCTGAAATTAAATCTATATTAACTAGTAAGCTATTAATACTAAGAATATTTACTACATTTTCAGATTCGTGAAATCCTATGTATATTTAGCACGAGTGAATCCTAATACTTTTGCAATAGAATTTTGTTGGTTAAAATCTACCTGATAACCATTTTCTAAAAAAAGAACAGACTTTAAAGTATTAGTGTTTGCTGAGATGTTAATATAATATTCTTCATTAACTACATCATAATGACCTTTTTTTCTCATTTCCTGTTGAATAAAATCATTAATATCAACTAAATCATAACTTCCTTCAGGTATTTTTATTTTTACCCATGTTGTACCATTGTCTGGTGAATAAACTAAAATGTTATTGCTTGCATCAATATTAGGAAATGAATAATAAGTTTCAAGATTAACCAATGCTATTTCATATTCTTTATCCTTTTCTAATAAAAGTGGAGGAGTAAATCTTGTTTTAAACTCTGTTTTGTTGTTGCTTACTATAATTTGAAATGATGTTTTATGATCAGTATTTTTTACTATCTTTTCTAACAATTCTTCCATTTTTATATTAGTAAAAATGGATGTTATATGTGTAAAATATATATCTTTTTACTTAAGATATATTTTTTATTGAAAATGTTGTTTAAGCTTATCATTTTAAAAATGGTTTTTCTTTAAAAGTAAAACCAGAACCCATTTTTAAGTCATAATGAAATAGACCTAGTATATTTTTTATTTTATTTATATAAATTATTACTATTTTTCTTTGTTGTAAATGTTTCTTGTTTGTTTTATTTTCTTCTTCTTTCTTAAAAATTTTTGCATCGCGTTCAATATTGTTAAGTAATTCAGAAATATGATTTTGAATAAAAAAAATACAAACATTTTTTTCATCCATTCTATTAAAACTTTTCGCATATTCTTGATATTTTTTTCTTAAACCTAAAATATAAAATATTTTTTTAAAATATCTTGGTGGGTATTCTTCACCATTCATTATTTCATAATATTTTTCTACCTCACTTTTTATTTTATCTTCAAGATCATTTACTGTTATGTTATTATATTTTTCATCATTAACTGTACAAAACGCATTACGCATAATACCTGTCATCTTTTTTTATTATTATATCTATATTTTAAATCTCCTTAAGTTATTTTCAATTTTTAAAAAAAAAATTCATTTTTTAAAAAAGAAAATTTTAATAATAATTGTTATAGTTTTGTGGTATGTAAAAGTTATCAAATCCATTTCTATACTTACCGTTGTATTTGTTGTTGGTTAAATCAATTATGACAAAACCATGAGGTCTTTCCCAACACTTTTTACAAAAATTAACAAACTCAGTTTTTGTCATATCATCACCAACATGATCACTAAAAATATGATTAAGATTTTTTAAGTCTTGTCTAAACAAGCAAATAAAATTAGCATTTTCTCTAATAGTTTGACGAGGTAATCTAAAATAATTTTGGGATAGATAAAAACAATCAGCATTACTATGTCTACCTCTTACATAATAGCTTTCACATTTGTTTTGTCTTTCTAAAAGTAAATCGTCAAAAATCATTAAATTTTTGTTTTGGCCATTTAAATCTCTTGGGTCTGGTACATCACTAGCATGTTCAAAAAATTCACAATTGATATCAGATTTTTCTTTAATTGTTTTACTCCATTCTTCAACTAATGCAACAGGTGAAATATCACGGTTTTGAACTTCATTTTTAAGTGAAAACAACCTTAATATGTATTCTTTTGGTATTTTTTCTTCAAAAGCTTTTTTAGGTATACGATATTCTGGTTGAAATAAACTTTTACCAAAAACGCATAAGTTGTCATAATCTAACCAATCAGGGCGTAGTAAAAGGTTAAGTAAAAGGGTAGTTTTACCACATCCTGATTTACCTACTATTAAACCTCTGATACTCCTAGGTAAAAGGGGGTGGTTAAATCTTTTTGCTAACGCTTCATTCCAAGATAAATTAACAATGTCCATTTTATATCAAAAATTATATTTTAATATAAAAAATGTATTGTGTTAAATGTAAAAAGAAAACTGATACTACTGATATAGAATGTGTGGTAAGTAAAAATGGTAAAAATATGATGCGGGGAAAATGTGTTAATTGTGGCACAGCGAAAACACAATTTATTAAACAAAAAGAAGGTGGTTCGTTGTTAAACAAAGCAATCAATAACTTGCCTGTTGAAATGCATTTACCTGGGCATAACTTTACTGGTCCTGGTACTAAGTTAAAGAAAAGATTAAATCCAGATTTAACACCAAAAGAATGGTCTAAACCTGTAAATCGTGTTGACAAAGCAGCATATCATCATGATATCTGTTATCTTAAGCATAATGATACAGCAACAAGAAATTCTGTTTGTGATGCAAATATGCTTAAAGAGTTAAAAGGTATTTATAATCCTACTATTAAGGAAAGAATGGAAAGAGGATTGGTTTCCTCATTGATAGGAACCAAGAAAAGATTTGGAATGGGGATTAAAAAAAAAATTCAGAAAATAGCGCTAGCAGAAGAATTACATAAACCTGTAAAAAGAAATCTCTCGTAAAGTGGAAAGGTTATTCTGATGATTTTAATTCATGGGTTGATAATAGTGCTATTGTGAAAATTTAAATATATAAAAATGAAAAATATTTTAATTGATAATATAACTTTACCAAATAAACCTTTAAGCAATTTTGAACTTGGGGATGCTGCAAAAAAATTAAAAATAAAAAATTTTAGAGGAATATTTTTAAGAGATACCCTACCTAAAAAAGTAAGAAATAAAGAATGTGGTATATTAAATCTTGATGACGCAGGTGGTCCTGGCACTCATTGGGTTGCCTGGTTTAAAGATGGTAAAACTAAAATTTATTTTGATAGTTATGGTATACAACCTCCTCTTGAAATTATAGATTATTTAAAAAGTCCAATACACTACAATACAGACCAATTACAACAAGCAGGGGAAGTATTTTGTGGTCATTTATGTTTGTATATTCTTAAAGAGTTGGGTTTAGGTAATAAATTTCAAAATATTTTAAATAAACTTTTTTAGTAATATTTAAAAAAATGCCTGTTGATAAATTTGGAAGAATGGATGAAGCAAAAACAAGTGGTGATGGTGTGTCGCTTGCTTACATAAGTAATAATTTTTTACGTTAAGATGGAACAACCCCTGTTGCTGGTTCTATAAATATGAATGGAAACACGCTAACGAGGGTTAGTAATCCAGTAAATCCACAAGATGTTGCAACTAAGAGTTATGTTGATGCCAACACAGGGCTGTTAGATGAAAATGGAGGATACCATATGGCAGGGTATTTAAACATGGGTTTTAATAAAATAAAAAATATAGCTGACCCTGAGGAGCCAAGTGAAGCTGCTAATAAAAAATATGTAGATGCTGCAAATAGTGCTTTTGTTTTGGGAGCAGATGCCACAGCAAGTGGAGACATTTCTATGAATGGATTTAGGATTAACAATGTTGGATCACCTATAGAAAGCCAACAAGTTGCAAATAAGTTTTATGTAGATACCGCTGTTAATACAATAACTGCAGGTAATAATGCTTTAACAAAAAACCGATATGGAACTTTCTTAGCAACTGGTAAAATAGATATGAACACTCACCCACTTACTGGATTACCAAATCCTACAGATCGTGATGCTGCTGCTAATGAAAATTATGTTGATAATGGTGGTGCCATTGTAAAAAATCCTGATGGGAGTTTTACAGCAATATCTGATGTAGATTTTCAAGGTTTTTCTATAAAAAATGCTGGGGCACCTGTAGAAGAAAGAGATTTAGCAACAAAATCTTATGTGGATGGAAAAGTGTCACTTCCTTCTCTTATAGGTCCAAAACCTATTATAAGTGTGTGTGCAGAGGAACAAGGTCCTTTAGGTGATGGTAATTATGAGTTTTCCTTTGGTAATGGAAACACAGGTAGGAGTCATGGGATAGGAGGTTATTGTATGACTGCTCCTGGTAGAATTATAAGAGGGTCTTTAATGGTTGTTAAAGGTAATAGGTTTTTGCATGAAGAGGCAAAAGTTAATTTAGTGGTAAATGGGGTTGAACAGGTTGATTACTCCTTAATAAAAAGTGCTAAAGAAAAATGTAGTTGTGCAGTTTTTCCTCAACCTTTAGAAGTAGATCAATGTGATGTTATAAACTTTATAACAAGGTCAAATAATCCAGATGCTAAAAATGCATATTTATCAATATTGATAGAGTTGGACTTGTAAAAATATTTAACCTGGTAAAAAGGTTAAATATTCACTCCATTTTTCTTATAATTTTATTTTCAGTCCTACATACAGGGCATTTTTTATTTATTGTTTTTTCATAACAACCAGCACATAAACAAAAATGGCCACAATTACAATAAAGCACAGTTGGTTTTTTATCTGTGCAAACAACGCATGAACTAAATTTAAAAGTTTTCTCATCATTTTTAACAGAATCAGAATAAAAACCATTTTCTCTCTGCAACTCTAAATTGTATTCTTCTTGAGCCTGTCTGATTCGTTCTTCTTCAGCCCGCATTTCACTGATAGTTGGTATATTAATATGTAATGGTGGAAACCAAGGATATTCTTTTGACTGATGAAAAAAAATGATAAATTTATTTGTGCCACTAATAGAAACATTATTATTTATATAATCAACATGTGGTTGAAAATCTAATAAATTTAAAATTTGTTGATTTAAGTTTTGCTCTTCTCTTAAATCAATAATAGAATTAAACTGTATTCTATCAAGGGTATCATTATTTAAATCTATAACCTCAATACCAAAACCTAAATAAAAATATACGTTGCCGGCCTGGTACATGATTTCATGTTTAAACATACTAACTAAATAAATAATTTCTGGGTATGTTGATTTATTATAATTAATATACTCATTAAAGGATTTTTTACAGCCATTAAAGGGGTTTTTAAAATATGTTAAACCCTCTAAATTTTCTTTAAGTGTTGTTTGTAATTTTTTCTGTGTGTGTCTCTCTAAAATATCTGCTCTTTTACGTATTTCTTCTTTCATCCTTATTTATATATAAGGTTTGAGGTATTTATTAAAGTGATATCAATTTTTTTTTTCTTAAATTATCTTAAATTCTTTTTTTTATACAAATTGACCTTGCTAAACTGGCTAGCTGATGCATCACTTACTGATAAACTGGTTAGTCATAGCCTGATGCGTTGATTGATGGGGGAGGAAAAAGGGGAAGTGATAAAGTGATGTAAGGGTTTGTTGGGAGGTACTGCAATGAAGTATTAAGTTAATTAGTAAGTGATAAACTGGTTTGCTGATGCATGATGTGGGATGTGTTGGTTAGTTGAGTGAGTGAGTGAGTGAGTGATAATTTAATTTTTTTTTTTAATTTTTTAATTTTTTAATTTTTTAAAAAAAAGGGCTTAAGTAAAAAAATATTTATAAAAAAGGTTAGCTGTTTTGTTTGCTAATCTTAATTAAGATTGTTATGTTTAACCCATTTTGTTTTTTAATTTTATGAGTATGTTAATGCTACATAAAATTGTTAATTGGGAGAGCGTGTGTGTTAAGTGTGATTGGATTAGTTAAGGGTTAGCTAATATGTGTATGTGTGAGTTAGTTATATTCTTAAGGGTGAAGAGATTGCTTAGGTAAAAGGGTTTCTTATTATTTGTGGTACATTTCCGTCATATTTATAAAGCTGGGCCAAAGAGATTGCTTAAGGATGGTTTTAAAATTATATGGGTGAGGGTTGTAGTAGTTGTGGTTCATTTTTAGCCAGGGATAATTTGTTAAGGGATTGTGCAGCATAAGGGCCTATGGCCCAGATCGGGTCTTTTCATATCTACTTGCATTTCTTTGAAACTTGCAGAGATTGTTTAAAACGAGTACTGAAATCCTACCAAATTTGGCGGGATTCCAAACAACTGGTTTTAAGAAATTGTACTTCAATTTTTTTTCACTATTCAATTTGCCATGGCTTCTTGTGCTGTCTTAGTGGGTTCAAGCCCAGTTGCAACAACACCCCCCCCCCTTTTCTTGGGGACGGGGGTGTCATTTTTCTTTTTGCATCATGAATTCATAATGTATGCTAGAAACAAGCAAAATCACTGCCAGTAGAGCGATTCAGGCCCTCAAGGGGCTCTAGTTTTGTAAAAGGGCTAATCTGGACGCTTTTTTATACTTGGAAAGAGAATACCAAGAAAGTGAAAGTTTAAGTACTTAAATTCCATTATTTAGTTTTTGAGCGAATTAATGTTTTCTTTTCATACCAAAGTCTTAATGTCCAAAATACTGCTTTGTCATCTCCAACAACAACAACAACAGCAGTAACAAAAACAACAGGGTACCATGTGAGTAGATCTATTGAATGTCTAACAAAGTTTTAAGAAAAATAATATTGTCTTTGCAACTTGTACATAATTTTGATGTTATATGTTACAAGTAATTGAAATCATTACAGTTAATCAGTGAAGAAGTCGGAAATTCTACCTTATTTCCGTATATGGTCATGTTACAAATTATGAAATGAGTGAATAAATAAATAAATAAATAGAATTCAATAAAATAATAATAAAAATAATCAATAGATAAATAAATGAAAAAAAGGAAAGTAACAAAGTCTGTAATCCCCAATTTTTTTTTATTATTATTCCAAAATACACCAAACTACACAAATACCAAATAAATACAAACTGTTTTATTGGACAGAAATGGGGTAACCTGTAGTGATCGCCTTTAATATTCGGAAAAGCAACAGATTTTATACATGAACACAAAACATTGTAACAAATGGAGAAATTTCTCGTTATAAACAATCGTTTTATCAAAATGATCTGCTGCATATTTGTCAGTCAGATATCGTCTTGACGATACGTCAAATTCATCTTGAGGTTCATTTTTCTCCTGACGCCCGTCAATTACAGAATCTCTGTTCACTTCGTTATTTTTATAGCGTGCAATTGCTATCAAGTGCGTCATTATCTGATTGAAATAGATTTTTTTCGAAATGCAAGCATTGTTGCAACAGATTTTTTATCGTCAGAGAGTTTTAGAGAAACGATTTTAGGACTATAGAAGTTACAAGCTGGAAGTTTCTATGGCCATTATGTAGGTGTCTTCATTTAAAGTCTTCACCAATAGCACTCCACACCATTCTGGTTTTCTGTATTATTTTTTCCGCAATATTTTCTTAACTTTCTTTGTCAGTAATTAGTAATGATCTGATCATGTAATAACCGTTATCCGAAATTTGGAGAAGAACTTTATAAGCCTAAGCTTTCGTTCTTATCCTTTTCTCCAGTATATTTGTCATATGATTGTACTGTCTTTTTTTTTTGCTAGCTTGTATATCATATTGTTGAATAAAATATGTTTAACCAAGATATACGTAAGTTTAATTTTGCATTTACCCATCAAATTGTGGCTTTAAGACACCAATAATGTGACACTGAACTTGGTTGACATACTGTAATTATACTAGACATGTTATATAAACTATTAAGGGTAAATCATTGAATGCAGGAAAATCAGTTCAACTCTTTAGTTTTTACCATATGCGCACTTTAAAGATTCTGAGTAAAAAGCCTTTTGAAAACATTGTGGGAAAAGGCCTTTTCCCACATCTTTTTAATCCTTCAACCCCTTACCACATAATCCCGACTTTTAACGGTCCTGGGAAAGAAACCTTTTGAAAGCAATGTGGAAAAGGAGAAAATACTGGTAACCAGCATTTTCTCTTTTTCTCAAAATGTTTGCTGTCCTTCCAAAAAACAAGTTTTAAAATTTCAAGTCAAATTTATTTAGTCGTCTGCAAATGCTCTCAATTTGGACTGGTCTAAAATTTTGTCGTTTGGTAGAGTTAAAAGACAATTGCCACTATTTCAACTGCATCTATGTTGTCGTCTGCAAACGCTTTTAATTTAGATAAGTCAATAACGTTGCCACTTGTTAAAGAGTTGCAGGACAGCCATTATATGTTTTTTCTAATTACATGTATGTCAAAAAATGAAATCCACATGACCAGAAAAGTCGTGGCCATTGGCCTTCAGTTTAATCACGGCAATTTAATACTGTACAGTTTTTATCATTATATCATAGTACCACAAGTGTATGCCTGCCTGAATTCATACATCTTTACAAAAATCACTAAATTAGCTTTTTCTCCTTTTGTCATATCGTTTAAAAAGAATGCGGGCATAAACAAAAAAAATTTTTTTTTCACATTGTTTAGAAAATTGTGTCTGTAGTTCCGTTAACTGAATTTTTCGTTGACAAGTCAGCTGCGACCGACTGATGACCAAATTTCCACACAAAGACATAAAGGTGTTGATCATTACTTATAAAGAAAGTTTGAGAAAAGCTTGCAAGTTTTTCAAGACAGTTCTTCAGCTCACTTTAACACTGCATTCTGTACGTTCATGTTTATGACTATAAACCGTGTAAGTTTTTGTCATGAAAATATTTCGTTCGTTCGTACGATCGTTCGTTCGTTAAAAAAACAAAAATGAGCCATGCTTTTTGAAAAAAGGGAGCTTAATGTATCTCCGTGATATATTATACCAATCAAGTAATCTCATAATTAGGTAGCCATAAAAACCATTTTGCCTGACAACCGACTGGTTCATGAGGTGGAACGGTTCTTTGATATACAAAAAATATTACAAATAGCAAAGAGTTTCGACCCATTTCAGCCTGCGCGTACTGCGCAGGCTGACATGGGTCGATACTGTTTGCAAATGCATTAAGCCCCCTTTTCACAGAGCATGGCTCAAATGTATTTTAAAGGTCTTAGACAACAAAGTTCGGAATGGTTAATTTTGATCTAGATACAGTAGACACGGCGTTCTTTAGACATTTCTAACTTGACGGAACATTGATGGATTCGTTCTTTCGACGTGTCTTAATTAGAATGGATTATTCATCGTGGGCCGATGAATTGTTTTTTTCCAGAGTTGTAAAGATTTAACACCTGGGAGGCGACTCAGGAAAATGCACGCTTCAGTGAGTCTTCTCCGTTATCCCTTGCTGCGCCATAGGTAAAATCATGGGCTTCCGTGGACAGCATAGATCAAGATCAGAGTGCACAGAACGTGCAGTCTAATCTGGGGTCTATACCGTCCACTTCTTTAGCCAAACTTTAAAAAATAAAAACTTTTCTGAGTTTTAGTTTATTGTCTTTTCAGCCGTCAAAAACAGATCAAGTGTATATGAACCATGCTCATTGAAAAGGGGGCTTAATGCATCTGCGAAAAGTTTCGGTCAAGGTCTTGGAAGAAATTTTTTTTCGGTATTGGTCAATTTTCTGTATGCCAAAATGAAGGAAAGTAGAACAATCAGTTGTTAGACAAAATGAATTTCATTGATCTCTAATTATGTGTTGTCTAGCTTGGTATGATGCATTAAGCCCCCTTTTCCTAGAGCATGGCTCATATATTTAGCTCTGAAAGAGTTGAACCAAAAAAATGAAGCGGTAAAGCTGAAAGTGAGTACATCCAATGAGCATTTCACATGACGATGTTTGGTATATCTTATTAAGATATGAACTAAAAGATTGTTTGAATTGAATTGAATTAAATTGAATAAAATTGAATAAAATCAAAATTATATTAAATTGATTGTTTTGTATTGTATTGTAGTATATTGAGTTGTATTGCATTGGGTTGAGTGAGTGAGTGAGTGAGTCAGTCAGTCAGTCAGTCAGTGAGTAGGTGGGTGGATGGATGAGTGAGTGAGTGAGTCAGTGAGTGAGTGAGTCAGTGAGTAGGTGGGTGGATGGATGAGTGAGTGAGTGAGTGAATGAGTGAGTGAGTGAGCGATCGATTGATTGGCTGCATGGTGGTTGACGCCACTTTAATTCCATTACAGCTTTGAGCAACTTAAAATACAATTAGAATTTATTTCTAAATATTAGCAAAACATCTTACCTAAAAAGTTACCGAGATCAAAATTTATGATTTTAGTGAGAACTGTTCAGACCAAGTGATTGAACTCAAGGCCACGTGATCTTTAAAAGCCTTTGTCATATGACCACTTCTTCAAGGCAAATTACCTCCCGATCGTTCGACAAGACGCTAATTTTTCCAGTCATTATTGACCCTTTACCTTCTATAGAAACAAAATGAAAATTTTCCACTAAAAGTAAAACCCCTTGTGTTAGAGATTTAAATTTCTTTTCGCTTCAAAAATAATTCATCGCATCGGACAGTGTAGATTCAAGATCAGACTGCTCAGAACGTGCAGTCTGATCTTGATCTACTCTGTCTGCAAAAGTGCAATGAGTCCTGCTTAGCAGCCTAAGGGTTGAATTTAGTGGTAACGACAGTATTAACACCAATTTGTAGGCGTTTCATTTTCACACGCATCTGTTTTTTGTCCGAGATACTGCGATCAATCTGCGTCCAATCGGCGGTCTCCCATTATTACTACAAGAAGCGTGTAGCGTGACAATCTGTTAACCCTGAAAGCGCCAAAAATGTATATGTACTGCCAGGAAATCAATCTTAAATGTTGCAGTATCAATTTTAAGGATGTCTTAGTGAGAATTCTTGATGTGGCGCGTAATAGTAGATCAACACTTAGACTGTAAACTTAGATCTTGGATCTACTCTGCTCGGAAGAGCAACTGATATTATAACAGGAACGATAAGATCTAGGGTTTTCTATCAGTAGAAATGACTTTCCTTTAGGGTAGAAATTTCATGCAGACCATATGACTGGAACCGATATTAAAGTAGCGAAGGGTGTAGATCAATATCAGCACATTCGAGGTCACGTATCGCATGATATTGGTCAAGGTTTCCTCACAGAGGAGTGGTGTCAGGTTGATTCTTTCTCTCATGTCTACAGACACGTTTGAAGCATTTTCACCTGACGACGTTAACAGTACTGCAATCAGATACATAAATTCGTAACCTGCAAAATAAGTGAAATGAAACTTTCAAAACAATAGTACTAAAAACCCAAATGTTGTTTCAAAGCTATTTAAGGGGGAAACATATCTCTGTATGGGACAGTGTAGATCCAAGACCAAACTGCACGTCCTGTGCAGTCTGATCTTGATCTACATTGTCAGCAAAAGGTCCTTGAGTCACGTTTAGCAGCCTAAGGGTTAAGTCTTTACCAAACGACAAAATTTTACACTCGTTTAAATTGAAAGCATTTTGCAGACGATATATTAAATGTGGCTCAAATGATGGAATTTTCCGTTGAAAGTGTAGAAAACATTTTGGAAAAACTGCATTCCTTATCGTTCGTTTAAAATGGCATTTTAAGAAAAGAAATTTGTATACTCACTTGTAAGCGGTCAATAGATCTCAGGCGACTGTACAACCAAAAATTTCTCAACGTGCCATTTTAAACGAATGATAATGAAGATTGAAGTCGACTTTGTTATCAAACCCGGACATGTTTTCATCAAAAATATAAACAAAGAAACTGTTTATACAGCTTCCATTGAGAAGACACGTTTTTAACGCTGAGTAATCGAATAAAGATGGCATTGTTTTTGGACAGGATCGCCTGTATATTTCAGCACGGTCAAGTGATCAAGACACCCCTATATTGCTACAAGGAAGGTTCACAGTGCATACATGTTCCTGATTTGGTCTATACATGACAAAAGAATAACAGGATATGAATATTTTATAATAACTATCTAAATAAATTGGACAGCACCAACTTGATTCACCGTGTGAACACAATTTTTAAGACGCAAGTGACAGACTGTCACATACAATGCATACTCCCGGTCCTACACTGTGTGTGAGCAGTACTTTGGATTTGTAATTAGGAAACCCTGGCTCAATTCCCATTGGAGGTTGTCCTTGTGTAGTGCACTGCGGAGCATCAGCCTTGTATTTGTAAATTCCATGAAAGCCTTAAATACATGAGCTATGGCCATGATGTGACAGAAATACTGTAGAAAGCAGCGTACCTGAAACCAGATTTAAACCAACAAATGAATTTCTAGACATCTGAACTGCCTTTCACTTATCTGCGTAGATTTACGCAAACCATTTGGAATTGTACATACACGGATACGATCCCTGTTCTTACCCAAAGGAATGATTTTGCGTAAAGCTATGCAAAGATTTACTCAAATCGTAAAGTAATGCAGTTTAGCGAAACTTGATTTCAGACTCGAGGCTTGCCTACTTAAACTGCGTACACAAATTTCGCGTGTACGCATTACAGTGCAAGGCAGCCCTGAAGACCTTAAATTGTTGTTGGTTGGTCTTAAGATCTCAGTGTATTGTTAAGGGTAAATATTTGCAAGCTCTTGTCACATTTGTCTTAATCTTCTCCGGCTTAGATTTATCCAGGCGTGCTTCTGCTTCTTCTCATATTGACCCTTACAATAGTTTAGACAAATCGCGCATCTGCGGACAGCGTTAACTAAGACCATACTGAACGCACAGTGTGGTGTTAGATCTACATTATCCGATATACTGAAATTTCCTAGCAAATTAAAAACAATGACGACCACAAAAATGCAGTATTGGAATCATCAGCTTAGTGCTCATACACTGAACAGTAAACCAAAGGGCACTGTAAATTCTCCATATTTCATATCGCTCATCGCTCTCTATTTCGTATTTAGATTCTACATGACAAATGTTTTCTGAAGTCGAAAACGGAAATGAAATCCCTTGTCATACCGAGATATACTTTATACGCTATTATGCGTCAATGGGACGTTCCTTTTACAAGAGTAGAGTTGTATAGTAGGACAAAAAGTCAATGGACAGCGCACAAGTGGCCAATTCATTATTAAAGGTCTACTGAATATGGACACACACATAATTACAAAGGCCAGGACTGATATTGAAAAATGGAATGCCTCGTTCGGAGAGAGAGAGAGGGAGCTTTGCTATATTGGGAGATTGATAAAACCGATAAAATGGCTTGTGTATGCTTGCGATCTTGTGTTTTACGTGCGAATGTGGATTTCCCGAGTTGGTTTCTGTGTGGAGTTTGTAGAGTGTGAATGGCGGAACTTATTAAAGCAACTTTAAAGTTTTAGGGGATGACTGTCATTTTCTATCGTGTGTTCCGTGCATTCTTATTCACGTATAAAGTTTGTAAGGGCAGGAATGTATAGTGATTTAAATCTTGGATGAATGTCTACCGTATGTTCACCATGTGGATATTATCTGGGTGATTTTCTAACGGATACATGTGATCGTGTACCTGCTCGGAAATGTACGCGGTGAGCACGTGCGCACGTGGTACATGTGGTATTCATGCTCTTAAGGTGGTACTTACTTTTCCGGGACCTGCCATCAACGATGCTGTGTTGCGGAAGGGGAGTAGAGGTAAGAATTATTCTGAGATAAAACAACAACTCATACAAATACAAAAACAACAACAAATCAGTAACACACTGACACCTGTTTTTTTCCCAGAGCCTCAGTTCACAAAGTCTGAAGAGCTCGTATTCAACGACCATTATTTATTCAGGTCTAAATCTTATTTCCGAGACTTGTCATCTGATTGGCTGATTGTGTGATAGAACCAGTCTTTTGATTTAGAGTCAAAAATGTAGGTGAATACGTTCATTGGTCCCAGTTCTAACTTTGTGTCCTAAATTCACGACAGTATACCAACGGTTTAGCAAGCATGTCGTGAATATCATCAGTTCAACTCTTTACCACACGACAAAATTTTAGACTGGTCCAAATTGAAAGTTTTTGCAGACGACAAACTAAATGTTTCACAAATTCGGATTTTTTTCTTTGAAAGGGTAGAAAACATTGTGAGAAAAGGAGAAAATGCTGGTAACCAGCATTTTCTCCTTTTCCCACAATATTTTCAAAAGTCGTATTCCTTGAGGTCATTAAATCTCGGAATTGTGTAGTAAAGGGTTAAATAGAACATTTGGTCAGTCAATCGAATGGTTGGTTTTTGTGCTTACCTTTATTAATGTATATACTGCTAAAGAACACTGAAATGGACATTGTAGTCTGTAAGGGAAAAAGGGGCGTATTTTCAAAACTATGGCGACAAGGTCTCTCAAAATATAACACATTGCTAGACTAGAGGTAGGTTCTATGTATATGTATGATTTGAACAATAAACTTGATTGATTGATTGATTGATTGACAGTAAAGCCGCCCCAAATTCACGTTCGCAACAAAAAGAAACCAAAGTTGTCCTAAACCCTTTTTATCCTGCTAATTAGTTAATATGAAATTTCCCAACTGTTTGTAAAAAACTCGAATAATGCTATTTCAAAGTTACTTTTAGAAAAAAAAAAAATCATCGATTTTCGGAAAGTGTAGATTCAAGATCAGACAGCATGTTCTGTGTTGTCTGATCTTGGATCTACACTGTCTGCAAAAAGTCAGTGAGTCGCGCTTAGCAGCCTAAGGGAAAAGATTAACTCTTTATCAGACCACGAATTGTTAGTATCGTCCATACTAAAACATTTGTAGGCAGCAAATACAACTTGGCTCAAATAATTGACCTTGTTTATGAACGAGTAGAAAATGTTGGAAAAAGAACATTTTGGTAACCAGCATTTTCTTCTTTTCCCACCATGTTTAAAGGCTTAGGTCGTAAAACCAACACGGTTAAAAACGAAATTTCGAAGTGTTGTTTTTGCGAAAGTTGAATACTACTTGATCTCGTCAACTCGTCTACTCCAATGTTAAAACGAGGCAATTTTTCCCATCTCGATTATAGAGTGCGCTTAATTATCAGGAAACCTTTCCCAATGACTTTCTGAGATACATATTTCTTTTAGGCGAACAATTACCCTTGCCAGAGGCTGTGTTTTTTACAGCAAAGTTGTTGGACCATCTACATGTACATGTATGTCTGAATGATGGTTAACCCTTATCCCGCTAAATAAAAGAAATTAAATTTTCATGCCGATAGTAAAAACCCAAATTTTCCTAAAAGATTTTTTTTTTTTAGGCGAGATATCTCCTTATCGGACAGCTTAGATCCAAGATCAGACTGCAAGTTCTGTGTAGTCTGATCTTGATCTTAGCTGTCTGCAAAAGGTCAGTGAGTCGGGCTTAGCAGCCTAAAGTTTTTTTTTTTTAAACTTTCAAGCCGATAGTAAAAACCCAAATTTTCCTATACTAAAGTTGTTTTTTGGCGAGATATCTCCTTTTCGGACAGCGTAGATCCAAGATCAGACTGCACGTTCTGTGCAGTCTGATCTTGATCTAAGCTGTCCGCAAAAGGTCAGTGAGTCGCGCTTAGCAGCCGAAATGTTAACGGTAAAGAATTTAATGCTCAAACGTCTGTAGAAATTGCACTGTTTACTCAGATCCAAGGGCAGGTCAGACAAAAATTTCTAGGTTTTCGAACATAAATTTGCGTGCACGATCATGTTTATAACGTTTTAAAATAATGATCTAATAATGCTTTGTATCTATATTTCATTTCAAGCATTTTTGTTTCCTAGACTAATGAACAATTGAATTTTAACCTGGTAAACAACTAAATTGAAACTTTAAATTCGACAGTAAAAAACCTAGATATCGCTAATTCAAACTTA
Source organism: Tridacna gigas (assembly GCA_945859785.2). Lineage (NCBI taxonomy): Eukaryota > Metazoa > Mollusca > Bivalvia > Cardiida > Cardiidae > Tridacna > Tridacna gigas. The sequence goes on along the minus strand of OX244032.2, from coordinate 404,855 downwards.
TTTTTTAAAAGGAAGGGGGGTATATTTCCTTATCGGACGGTGTAGATCCAAGATCTTGATCTATATTGTCCGGAACAGATCCTTGAGTCGCGCTTGACAGCCCGAGGGTGAAATTGATACTCACCCCTTGATTGATAAGATTTGATTTGAGAACCTCTTTCATTGGAAAATATAAGTTCCTATGATTTCTGTTATTTCTGATGTTACAAGAACTAGTCATCTGAAAATTTGTCTGTCCATGGACTATCTAGGGCCAAAGGTATCTATCTATGGTCAAAAGTTCTACTGGATGGATGCATGATAAATGAGTTTTGTAACACGTGTGCCGTTCTTTTCTTATATGTACCCCCACCAAGCCTTAGCCACGCAGGTTTCATATGAAAATCACAGGCAAGGTAGCTGTGGTTTTCTTTTTTTTTTTCGTGTGTGTGTAAGGACCTTAATGTGTTAGTTTGTTCTTTCTGTAACTCTTTTGTTACCCTCATTGGCCATATAATTGGCTATAAAGCCCCACGTCCTCTTATTTTTCCCCTTTTATTTTCCATTTCCGGAAAGAAGGTAAAAAATAATCAGGATCAAATAAAAAAAAAGTCAAAGAAATCGGTAAAAGCAAACTGATAAGGTGCATACTTATCGCATCTAAAACATTTAGACCATTTTCAGAAAATGAGAAATTGGCCATGAAAGAATTAGAAAATTGTGCTTTAACCCATTGATAACTGGATGAAACATAAGAAACTCAAAATGAACTCTGCGAAAACAGAATTCATCATTTTCGGTAGTAGACAACAACGTGAAAAGTGTACAATCAAAGAAATAGACATCGCTGGTGATAAAGCTAAATCTGTCAAATGCATTAGGTACCTGGGCGCCTTCCTAGATGAACAATTAAATTTTAACGGCCATGTCAAAAGAAAATGTCAGACTGCAATGTTCAATTATCTAAGGATTAAAAACATCAGAAAATATCTCTCTAATGACGCAACCGAAACTCTGTTACTATCTCTCGTCATATCGCATCTGGATTATTGTAACGGGATTCTTTATGGTATTTCCCAAAGTGACATACGGAAAATGCAGAGAATACAAAATATGTGTGCCAAGCTCGTTCTGAGACAAAACAAGTATAGTAGTCCTAAACAAGCCCTCTTTCAACTGCACTGGCTTCCTATAAAAGCACGAATCGAATTCAAAATCTTGACTGTTATGTTCAGTTGTTCAAAGGGCCATGCACCTGCCTACCTGACTGAACTATTTACAGAACTGGTGCCAAAACGTAGGTTGAGGTCTTCTGACACAATGGCAGGTTGCTACAACATACCTTTCAATAAATGTAAGACTTTCGGCGACAGAGGTTTTAAGACAGTAGGCCCAAGGTTATGGAATAGATTACTGCTAGACCTAAGAAACTGTGACTCAGTAGAAGCATTCAAGAAAGGTCTTAAAACATTGTTTTTCAGAGACTTCCATTCAGGGTTCTGATCAACCTTAGTGTAATTTATTTGTTGTATTTTATATCGTGTCATAAATATGCTTTAAACTTAAAAGTTGTACAACGCCAGTGAATATGCTTTGCGTAAAATTAGGCGTTTAATCAAGTTAATCAGTTTCAGTTTTTTTTACTTGTATTTGTTAATGGAGAGTCCGTCGTAAAAGTAGCTCAGGCCAAATATAGAAGTGGAGGCAGAGATATGCGCGCGCATTGTAGGAAGTAAAATAAACATCAAAGATGGTGTTAACAAGCCGCTTTAAACCGAGCAATGGAAATACTTTGATGTCTATATGTGTTCTGTGTGCATTTCTTTTTAAGACATCCCTTCAGTATGCAAATTACCTCACACTTCATTACCATATTTTGGTCTTGCCTCGAAATATATATAGAGAGGGTTTTCCGCATTTATCCTATTGATTAAAGCTTTCGTGAATTAAAAAACGGACTGATATCTTTTCTGAAATTAATGGCTTACATTAAATTCTTTGCCCGATTTTTTTTTTTTTTTTTTATCAAAATGAGTATTGGGCTCCAAAGAACGATGTAAGAACATCAAAATACGACTGCACATGCCGTCCACTACTTGATGTTGGACCGAGTCAAATGACGTCACGTGGTTGCTGTCGCCGAACATACCAAACTGAGTTCCCGTGTCGTGTCAGACAGAAGCTTTTATGTGGGTATAAAGTTCAACATTTCATTCTGTCATTCTAATTCTTTACCATACCATAATGTTTTTGACTTGTCCAACTTAACTGCATTAGCAGACAACAAGTTGAATATACTCCATTTGTGGGAATTGTCGCTAAATGGTTTAAAATCATTGTTTGAAAAGGGAGAAAATGTTATTTACCTATATACTAGCATTTTCTCCTTTTCCCACAAATTTTCCTAGAGGGTTCTTTGCTCAAGATCTGAAACCAAGGTATTGTTTGATATCAAAAGGGTTAAGACACAGTTCTGATGAGTAACAATAATTTAACCCTTGTCCTGCTAAATAAATCAGATCAAATTTTCAAACCGACAGTAAAAACCCGAATAATGCTATTTCAAACTTATTTTTAGCAAAAAATAGATCTTCTCATCGGACAGTGCAGATCTAAGATCAGACTGCACGTTCTGTGCAGTCTGATCTTGATCTACACTGTTCGCAAAAGGTCAATGAGACGCCTTTAGCAGCCTAAGGGTTAAGTTTCACTTTTTCTAGAATTTGTTGATTTCCCATTGACACTTCTTGCAGACAGTTCTTTATCGCAGTATCAGACAAGGGATTTTATCTGACTGAGAGAATGCCTCCTTCAACCTGTCATTCAAGGAGACATTATCTGATGAGTACCCACAACACAGGTTTTTTTTAGAGCCAATAATGTTATTAGAATTCGAGTGGCACTCAATTTCCTCATCTCTGTTTAGACCTCTGCCAAACATTTCAGCAATACTATTAGGGGCTTATATAATTAATTGAGATAACTCGACGTTCAACATGCCTGACAAAGAACACCATTCTGATGAGTACCCACAACATAGGTTAGGATGAGAAACTGATATAAGAATTCGACGACACTCAATCCTCATTCCCCCGATCTAGACCCATTTGCGAGACATTTCTGCAAAAAACTGTATAGGAATATCAGACAAGGGCTTTTATCAGGGGGTGAGATAATTCGACGTTCAACATGCCATACAACACACAAAGATTACCATTCTGAGAAGTCCCCACAACATAGGTTAGGATGAGAAAATGATATTATTAGAATTCGCCGACACTAATCCTCATTCCCCCGATCTAGACCCATTCTACAAAAACTGTATATCAGACAAGGGCTTTATTTCATGAGGTGAGATAACTCGACGTTCAACATGTCATTCAAAAACACAATTCTAATGAGTACCCACAACAGAGGTCAGGATGAGGAACTGATATTAGTAGAATACGATGACACTAAACCTCATTCCCCTGATCTAGACCGATTTGCCAGACATTTCTGCAAAAACTGTCTATCAGACAAGGGCTTTTATCAGGGGGTGAGATAATTCGACGTTCAACATGTCATTCACGGGCGAGATGGTAAAGGTTTTGACAGGTCTTGTTTAGAGACTTGCGTGTACACCTCAGTTCTGTCTGCAAGCCAATACCGACCCTTTACTCCGGAAAATATAGATTGCCTGTCTGTGTCATGTTAACCCTTAGAGCGCTGAATTAATGAAATGAGCCTTCTCATATAGGAAAAACACCCGAAATACTGTTATTTAAAGGTTTTGGCCAGGATATGAAACAAAGTAGCGGGCAGTGTAGATCCAAGATGAGACTGCATGATGTGTGCAGTCTGATCTTGATCTACGCTGCTCAGAAAAAACTTGAGTTTGTTCCAATGCTTAATGGGTTAAACATTTTACTCAGCAATACTGCGACCCTGAAGAAGATTTTTTTTTTTAAACATTGTGGGAAAAAGAAGACAATGTGGTAAGCAGCTTTGTCTCCTTTTCCTACAATATTTTACATTCTTTCTGAAAACCAATCCCATCATTTAAGACTCACGTGAATTGTTGTCTGCAAATGCTTTTTATTCTATCAAGTCTGAAAACTTGCGTGGTAAAGAGTAAATATCTTATTCAGCAGAATTTCAGTTAGATCGCGGCATTCTGTGTTGCTATCCATCTGTTTGAAATAGACCCTTTTTTTTCCTTGAAAAGTGTGGGGGGGGGGGGGGAAAGAAGAAGAGCTAGGGAAGATTGGTCGATAGTCTAAAAGTCTAAAAAGGTATTAAATGCTTCCCTGTCAATGGTATTTCGGCCATATTTTGGCTTATTCATGTCTTTCTAAGATATGCCCAGTGCTAACCTGAGGCTTTGGTGTGCCTCGACAGACGGCACTCCCAGGTGACTAGCTACGCCAGTGGAGAACAGACATGGGTTGCCTGATCACAAACCCAAACTCCGCGAACATTGTGCCAAAGTAGAAACATAAAACAATAACTGAAACAAGAACAAAACTAGAGTTCCAGTTAGCTCATCCAATCAATTAGAACTGACATTTACATTAGCTACAGAGATTGATTTTCTTGCACTGTTTACCGACACAAGCAATAATAACGAGATTAATGTAATGAATGATATCCTGGGCATCACGATATCTTATTTCCATAGCGTAGAGAATAGATCAAGATCAGACAGCACGAAGACAGCACGGACGTGCTGTGTGATCTTGATCTATTCTCTGCGAAACCTTAATTTTTTTTTTTTTCGAACTTTCCTTTGCATGTTTAAAATCACTGAATAGATACTGAAATTTCTTCCGTCATTTTAATTCTGTAACTTCATCAATTTCAAGCTGATAGAAATAATCCCAATAACGACGATATTACTCGGAATATGATCACAGTATCGGACAGTGTAGATCCAAGATCAGACTGCACGTTCTGTGCAGTCTGATCTTGATCTACACAGTCCGCAAAAGCGCACAGAGTCGCTCTAAGCAGCTGAACGGGTAATTCAAGGAACTAGATATGACCCGTGCTACTGTACAATTTTAAGACTGAACAGAAAAAAAAAAGAATTAGCCTGAAGGAGAAACATTTCCGGGGGAAACGGGAATGCTTCTTTCGAAATGTGATGGAAAAAAATTGCGGGAAAATGAGCAGTTGCTCGCTTCAAGCAGTTCCTCATTTCCCTATAATCTGTTCAAATTGTGTATTCTACGGTCACATTCTTGCACAATGGGCTTATATTATTTCAGACGATGAAATTTTAGACGTCAGAATTGAAAACATTAATAAGCCACGCTTTGTGAAAAGGGGGTTTAATGTATCTGCGAAACGTTTTGACCCAGGTCAGCCTGCGCAGACCGCGTAGGCTGACCTGGGCCTAAACTTTTCGATATTGGTCAATTTTCTGTATGTCAAAAGACCAATCTACCTCATGATTAGGTTGGTTGTTAAAAAAAGTGACTTTTATGAATCCATAATTATGTGATGGATTGATTGGAATCATGGATCACAGAGATGCATTAAGCCCCCTTTTTCCAGAACGTGACTCATTTGTAGATGAGACTCATTGATGGGATTTGTATTTTGAAAGGATGGAAAACGGCGTGATAAAACTTCTGATGACCATTGCATTTCTTCATGCACGCTATATAACTGGAAAAATGTTGAAAACGGCATTAAATACCATACAATCCTTCATCCACAATGTTTACAAAAGCTTTCACCCTCAGGATTGCAGAAATAAGGGATTGTTCAGTAGAGGGTGAAAGTGTGAGGTAACAAGTCAATATTTGATATCGGGAATGCCTGTGACAGATAGGCTAATTTTGTTTTATCAGCCTGTCAGAATCTATATACCACGCTGTTGATGTCGGGAACAAAATACAACTTGACATAATTATCAAAGTACTGAAAGTAAGGAGAGGCGTACTTTTGGTTCAAAGTGCATGGATTCAAAATCAATCCAGCCAAGCCCCCGTAACTCAGTCGGTAGTGTACAGGACTTGAGAACAGGAGGTCGCAGGTTCGATCCCCGGCTTGGCCAATTTCTTTCCGAGGATTGATGATAGTCATCGCGACAGGATTCATTCCTCTCTCACCGCTGACCATTGTTTCGACGATGGTTATGTGGGAAAGCAACCAGTGGCTTGGAAAGAATATTGTGGAGTACTGGTAAAGGAAACTCCAGGAAAGCATGGATAGGTGCACTCGCCTCCGCGATATAACTGAAATAATGTTGAAAACGGCGTTAAGCACCATACAATTAATTAATCAAAATCAATCCCTGAAAATGATTTTGTCCGACCCGGTGTTCCAGCACGGAAGCCTTGTATTACCACCCCTATCTATTACCGCTGAGCCACTGGTACTCTGAGTTATGTAATTCGATAGCAGGTATCGTGCTAGATTATTTTAACCAAAATATCTTTGATCAGAATCAAAATATCTTTGCTGTATGAAAAGTGTCTTTAATGCATCTCCAAAAAGATTCGACCCAGGTCTGCCTGCGCAGTTCGTGCAGGCTGACCTGGGTAGGAACTTTTTTTGCTTTTGGTAAATTTGCTGCATGTCCAGAACCATTCGTCCTCTGGATTCAGTCAGTTGTTGGACAAAATAGATTTTATGGATCCATAATTATGTTATGACTTACTTAGCATAATGCATCACGGAGATGCATTAAACCCGCTTTTGCCAGAACATGGCTCAAATATAATAGGCATGATCAGGGAGCGTGAATGCTAAACGGATGGTGTTTGTCTTTGATTAATGGTAGAAAGCATTGTGTTAGAAGGGGAAAATACTGATGACCAGCATTTTCTCCTTTTTCACGATGTTTTCAAAACCTTCTGTCTTAGGGTAGTTAAAACTAGGTATTGATGGGTAGATGGTTAAGGGTAAATCAACTCGGTAGCAGGTCAATATTTGAAATTGGAAAAATATGTGATGATAGATAGGCTAATTTTGTTTTATCAACTTGTCACATTCTATATCCCAGTCTGGTAATGTCAGACACAAAATACAAATTGGCGTTATGATCAAATTACTGAAAGTACTGCGATCCAGACTTCTTTCCTCTTTCGATTGAGAGGGCTCCGCGTGGCTCAGTGGTAAAGTGTAGGACTCGTAACCTATAGACCCCGGGTTCAAGCCTCACTAGAAGCGTTTTTCGTGGCGGAAGGGGGCAGTTCTTTCGGAGAGTCCTTTGGAAAAACACGTCAGAGCCCTAGCCTAGAACTGGTGAACTCAAGAACATACATGAATGTGTGAGGTGCCGCCGTGACGTGACTGAAATAATGTTGAAAGCGGCGTACAACACCATTCATTCAATCAACCAATCTTTCAATTTAATTGTCCCGTAACAAGGCCGTTCGTAGAAGCACCTTAGTTAAGTTCATGTCGGTCTCCCTCACCTATATCTTCTCATCAGCTGCCCACTGAGATACTTCGAGGCACACGCCAGTTCACTCCTCAAGTAACGTAATCTTCCCATGTCTCCTTTTGTCGTCCATGCCTTCCTGTTCCCCTGGTGTATGATCTTGCAGGATGAGCGGGAGATATGGCCATACATCCCTCTACATTTCTTTACTGTATTGAGAAGCTCTTCATATTGGCCTGTCAGTATCCGAACTCGATTGTGGACGTCTGCATTGACAGGGGCGGAGCTGCCTGTACGCAAAAACGCAGTTGCGTACACTTTGCAAATAAAGAGACAAATTTGCAAAACAACGTCACCAGAGGCCACCAAATAGCTTCTACAATTCGAAGATTTTCTGAGAGGAGACCCCCAGACCTCCTTGAAAATTCTCCTTCCCCTCTCTCGGCACATCCGTGCCTCGGTTAACTATTTATCACACGAAGAAATTTTAGACTGGCCAAAATTGAAAGCATTTGCCGACGACATACTAAAACTTACAAAGATATTAGGAAATTATTCTTCGAAATGATAAAAGAAAAAAACATTATGGGAAAAGGAGAAAATGCTTGTTACCAGCATTTTCTCCTTTTTCCACAATGTTTTCAAAAGTCGATTACCTTGGGGGTCGTTAAAATCTGGGTTAATACCTTCGAAATTACTTTTGTGTACACTTTGTTTTTGGCAAGCTACGCCCCTGATTGACGATGTGGTCCTTTATAAATAAATATAGAGATGACTTGCTTCCACCATGCAGCAAACACAGGGGGTCGTATTCACCAACCATCCTTAGTTTCATTCCTAGTCTTAATTGACATTTATAAAGTAGGGCAACTTCTGAATGGCTAAACAGAAAGTCTGTTACTTTCAAATTTAGAAATTTCTTGTGAATACGGTGAAATCTATAAAATACGTGTTTTATCGGCAAATTAATTTGGAATAGATTTTGGGTCATATTGACCAAACATTCAGAAATTTAGGAGAAAAAAAAAATTTGATCTCAGTCAATCAAATGATAACTCTTGGAATTACGAATTAAAAATGAGCCATGCTCTTGCAAAAGGGGGTTTAATGCATCTCCGCCATGCAGTACACCAAGCAAGTCATCACATAAGTATGGATCCATAAAAGCCACTTTTTTAAACAATCGACTTAATCTTGAGGTAAACTCGTCCTTGAACATATAGAAAATTGACCAATACCGAAAAGTTTCGGCTCAGGTCCGGGTCGATACTTTTCGCAGATGAATTAAGCCTCCTTTTCACAGAGCATGACTCAAATGGATTGAGATTAACTGTTGCTAGTAAATGAGGTCTAGAAAATTGTGCTGTTATTGGAATGAAATAGGTCATTCCTGTGTCTATCGGATGTTGAATTTCTGTGATATCTATGATTGCTTCATGTCTACTCCGATCAATAGAGTCTCTTGACATCTATACAAATAAATCGTCATGGCTGGGACTGATTTAAGTCTGTATTGTTAGTGACCGAATTTCGTGTTAGCCTGATAGCTATGTTCATTCAACCCACCTAGACAGGTTACTTTCCCTGGTACAGCTAATCGCATGTGCACAGCGGAGACCCGGCACCGTATTCACTAATCATTCTAAATTGCATTCTCAGTCTTATTCTAGATTTAGAAAGAAACGCAACTTCTGATTAGGAAAATTATTTGCTTTAGCCAATCAGAAGTTGTGTTAATTTCTAATTCTAGAGAATTCTTGTAAACTGGACTAAGAATGCTGTAAGGAATGGTTGATAAATACCAGTCCTGCAGGTCACAACCTTTCAAACATATTTCACGGACCACATTGTAAAATGATGGTCTTTTATCAGATGCTGACTTATGATATTTTTGATGCTAAATGACTATTCCGATCTGTTGAATTTATGGACATTTATATTTACATGTACAAGTACATGTATATCGTTACTGTGCTAACATTGTGGGGCAATATTCATGATGACCGAATTGTATCTTAACCTTCTATTTACATCTACCGTAACAGACATGCTTTGTAGTGTGTATTGTGGATATAAGGCGCGAGAAGATGTGTTCTGGACTTACGTTTTCTTGCAAGTTTTCAGATAAAATAAAAAAAAAATCTCAGTGAATTATTATCTTTAATTCCAGTGTAATAGTTAGAGCACTGTATTTTCTACCCAATGTTGAATCGCTATTCAATCTACCATTGTTGCATGTCTATTCCGACTACAAAAGTGTGTTGACGAAATCGAACTCTTTCACTGCCAATGTCTCATTGAACACCTTATGCGGATGGTATAGATCAAGATCAGACTGCACAAAACGTGCAGTCTGATCTTGGATCTACACCATCCGCTACCTGATACTAATCATTGACCAAAGTCAGCTGCAAAAGCAACGTAAATATACTTTTAGACCTCGAGAAATTTCGAATCAAATTATTTGGCGGCGAAAGAGTTAAAACTGTGGTCTCAGTGACCAAATTATGATAAGGTACCAACATTCCGTAACATTCTTCTCTTGTTTTGATGCTCAGAATGGCTGCAAGGCGCTAGAGGAAATGTCACATAATTGCTTTGATTGTTTGATATAACAAATTAACATGTTCCGTTCCATGCGTTCTCTTCCCTTCAAATGTCAGTCTCAAACGCCAAACTGTAAAAAGATACCTCGAGGCGTATCTGTAAAGTTGATTTTGCAGTGAGGATCCATGGTATGCATGGTTTTTTGTATCAAAAGAGAAAATAACGAGCTGATATTTCCCCATAACACTTTGTCTCATTGTCAATGATACTTTTTGTTGCTGTTAAACATTTCAATAGCTGTTGCCTCGACGAATTACTCGAGAATAATGAGAATGGTAGCAGGAAGGCGTGGCGCTGATCAAATTATTGTTGACATTGTATTATACTGATCACAATGCGATTGAACATGGAGCGCCGTAACAAAAGCGTGGTCCTAGAAATTGACCCGAGATCGTATTCGCATTTTTTTAAACTCTTAACCTGCTTTGTAAGTGAAATGAAACTTTCAAGCCGATCGTAAAAACCAAAATTTTTCTATTTCAAAGGTTTTAAAAAAAACCAACATCTCCACACGTTCTGTGCAGTATGATTTTGACTTAGACAGTTCGCAAAGGTATTTACGTCAAACTTGGCGGGCTTACGGTTAAATTGTTTTCATTTGTAAATTCCAGACATTGTTATCTGATTGGCACAAAATAAATTTTCAGCCAACCAAATTGTTTTAGAACTTAAAATTGGGATTGAGTTTAGAGTAGTTAGTGTGTCCGGTTCTTGATCTAAAATAGATAATGTCATACTTCTTGTAGTGTGTGATAGCATCACGTATGAAAATGAACTTTTGCCACAATCTTTGTGTTTTGTTACGGCCTACACATGTACTGTATAGGAAAAAAAAGGGACAAACAACAACAACAACAAATGTTTACGGTAACTAAAACAAAAGAAACTATTAACCCTTCACCACAAAATCGCAAGTTTTAAAGACTCTGGGAAAGAAGGCTTTTGAAAACATTGCCGGTAAATGAGAAAATCCAGCAAATTCTCCTTTTTCTCACAATGGTTTCTACTCTTTCAAGAGAAAATAGCCCAGAAAATATGTTATATGGAAAATTCTAAACACAGTTTACCGAAGAAAACGAAAATACATGTAACTGTATTGCGACCTGGTCTTAACAACTTTGTTGACAAACAGATGTGCTAGAGCTGTATTATACACTGTCATAGAGTTCGTTATTCCACGAAAATCATCCAAGTTAATCTTGTCGATATACTCCAATAATGTTTATTACAGTCATAAACTGTTGTGGGTGCCGAGAGATTGCGAGTGTCAGTAACAGCCAGTTCTATGGATTCGGTCAGACTCTGAGCCATGCTCTGTAAAAAGGGGGTTTAATACATCTGCAAAAAGTTTCGACCCAGGTCAGCCTGCGCTGTCCGCGCAGCCTGACCTGGGCCGAAACCTTTTGCTACTGGTCAGTTTTCTGCATGTCAAAGGACAGTCTAGCACATGACTCAACTGGCTGTTTTACAAAATGGATTTTATGGATCCGTAATCATTATGATGACTTGCTTGGTATGATGGATCACGGAGATACATTAAACCCCCTTTTGTCAGAACATGGCTCCTATGTGTGATATCTTACCTGAAAGGAAAGTGTTTTCCCGATTCTGCGCAAAAAAAATGGCTTCTGTTGAAGATTTCTGATTGGCATTGATATTAGCTTAAAATAGGCACATAATGAACTGACCAAAACAGTGCCTTAAATAAATGAGCCATGCTGTGGTAAAAGGGAACTTAATGAATCTTCGTAATGCATTGTACCGAGCAAGACATGACATAATTTATAAAATCCATTTTGTCTAACAACCGACTGAATCATGAAGCACGCTGGTCCTTCGGCATGCAGAAAAGTGACCAGTAGCAAAAAGGTTTTGGCAGTCCGCGCAGGCTGACCTGGGTCGATACTTTTTGCAAATGCATTAAGCCCCCTTTTCATAGAGCATGGCTCATTAATGAAATGTCCAGTCATGTAAACTGACAAAAGTATGGTATTTAAAGATCTGTATTACAATGTATTTAGTTGAAATATCTAAAAAAAAAAACGATATCGAATTGTATAATGCCGAGGTCTGTAAGCTGGTTTTGACCATAGCCAAAAAAGAAAAACCTGAAACTTGTGCCAATCAGTCTGTTCGTGGTCCGCTCCCAGGAAGTGTCCTCCGGTGGATAGGCAGCTCTGAGCCCCAGCATACAACTGGTGAATCCATGCGAACACTTAAATAACTGAAACCATGAAAACACGTAGATAAAAAAATATGCTAATCAGTCTGTTCATAGCTCGATCCCAGGGACTGAAATAAGAGTGACCTTTGGTGGAAAGGCGCTTCTGAGTCTCAGTCTAAACCTAGTGAAACCATGGAAACATGTAGATTACTAAAAACTGTGCTTATCAGTCTGTTCGTGGCTCAATCAGCAATGGCTGAATAAGAATGCCCTTTGGGAAGGCAGTGCAGGGCTCCAGCGTAGTATTGATGAAACCCATGAATACGCGAAATATGCGTTAGTTAGATAGGGACAAATACAAAGTGTTCCGAGCGAAAATGACTGGTATGGCGAAAATTTTCCCCTTCGATCAATAACAGTCCACCATGAATGCTTGAATTATTACTTTGGTAATGGCGGAAAGCTAATCACCGCTTTACAGTGGAACCATATAAATAGCTTTGGGACAGAGTCGATTGTTTTTGTTGCTTTGGGATGCTGATTGAGATCGAGTGCTGTTTATGGAAAGTGTAGATCAAGATCAGACTGCACAGAACTTGCAGCCAGATCTTGCATCTGCATTGTCCGAGATTTTGAGATCATATACATGTATATGATTCAAAACAGCTTCGAAATTGATTTTCGAAAGCTACCGTAATCACCGCTTTAAAGTGGTACCATTTAATTAGCTTCTTAACAATGTCGTGTGATTTCATTTGGTTTTTTTTTTGTTTTTTCTCCTTTGACCTTTTAGGATGATTAGAATAATATCAGGTTGTATTTGCAGACAGTGTAGATCAAGATCAGATGAATGTATGAATCACCACCTGACTAATATAACGGAAAGTAAATCGGCACTTTGTATTGGCATCATCTGAATAGCCTAAATATAAGCTGTTTGTTTTTGACTGCTTTTGGTCCATTTCCTTTAATTTACATGGGCGCTAGGGACAACTGTTAAGTATGCTTACGAACACTGTGGATACAATATCAGGCTGCACAGAACGTGCAGTCTGATCTTACATCTGCTTAGTCCGACTTTTCATGGTATGTACTGTCCAAAACAGCTCCGAAGTTGCCATAACTTAGGTAAGAAATTGTAATGATAAAATAGGATTTTGGAAAACTATCAAGCATTTCATTAAAAAGCACAATTCTATGTCCTGTTTTCCACCTTTGAGTGATACGCTTCCTAATGGGGATAAAGTGTGGTACACTTCGCTTCAAGGAAAGGCAAATTGTTTAAATAGTTACTTCTCATCAATATCAACAGTAAATGACAATAACATCCTACTTCCCGAATGTCAATTCAAAACCCTAAATAAACTTGTAATTGATGAAATTACTGTTACTGGAGTGAAAAATATAATTCATCTATTGATATTAATAAGGCTAGTGGTCCAGATAATATAAGCCACAGAATGCTCAAAGGTTGTATTAACTCTATTTGCAAACCACTTTGCATGTTATTTAATAGTTCCATATCGGAAGGGATTTTCCCCGATTCCTGGAAGAAAGCAATTGTAAAACCTTTGTTTAAAAAAGTGATAAGTCGTTGCCATCTAACTACAGACCTGTCTCTTTGTTAAGTAGTCGTGGAAAAATTCTAAAAGAATTATTTTTAAGCATATGCACAATTTCTTTCTGACAAATGATCTTTTATACAAATATCAAAACGGGTTTTTTGCCAAAACACTCCACAACTTATCAACTTGTAGACATATATCACCATAATGTCAAGCCATTGATCACGACCAGCTCTCTTGTATTGTTTTCTGTGATATCTCAAAAGCATTTGACAGGGTGTGGCACAAAGGTCTTTTGTTTAAACTTAAAGAAAATGGCATAGGTGATAGTCTTCTCACTTGGGTAACGAGTTATCTAAAAAACAGAAAGCAAAAGGTTGTAATACAAGCATCAGTGTCTAATCTTCTACCCTTAAAAGCGGGAGTACCTCAGGGCACCGTCTTTGGGCCTCTTTTATTTCTTATTTATGTAAATGATATTACAGAATCACTATTAAGTCTTGCTAGATTGTATGCCGTCGACAATTCTCTTTATTATTCTGCTACGTCACTATAAGATATAGAGGGTATAATAAACCATGATTTAAGAAATGTTTCAATATGGGCGAAACAATGGTTGGTTGATTTCAACCCGAACAAAACTGAAGCTGTTATATTATCCTCAAAAAAAGATTATGATGAACCTCTACTGTTTTTTGAAAATACTAAAATTAAAATTGTTGATCAACATAAACATCTTGGTATAACCCTAAGTAGTTCAGGCCAATGGAATGATCATATAAATAATAAGTTAGAGGCTGCATCCAAAATAATACATATTATGCGGGGACTTCAATTTACTCTAACTCGTGCAGCCTTAAATCAAATTTATCTGTCTTATGTAAGACCTATCCTTGAGTATTCATCAATAGTATGGGATAGCTGCTCAGTCTTGTGTTCAGACTCTATTACAACATGAAGCTGCAAAAATTGTTACAGGTCTTACAAGATTGGTATCTCTTGAAAATCTTTACCTAGAATGTGGTTGGGAAACACTTTCATCAAGAAGAAAAACTTCTAAGTTATGTTTTATGTTTAAAGTGTCTAATAATCTTGTCCCACAATATATAGAAGAATTGATGCCTCCATTAGTTGGCAATAGATCGCAATATCAGCTGAGAGACAGCCAAAATTATGAAAATATATATGCAAGAACAAGTATTTTACAAAAGTCATGTATCCCCTCTTCAATTTCTCTATGGAACAATCTTGAACATGAAATAAGAAGTAGTGCAACATACAGCTCTTTTAGATCCAAACTGAATGAGACTAGGCCTCTCAAAATTTCAAGAATTTATTCTATTGGAGATAGATATATGTCAGTTCTTCATGCACGATTAAGAAACAATTGTAGTCACTTAAACGAAGACCTTTACATGAATTACTTAAGACTGAATCCCATGTGTGACTGCAACAATGGTATTGAAAATGCTGAACATATATTTATAAATTACTATTTGGCAGTGCCGACTTAAACTTAGATCAAAATTGTTCACTTTTTGCAGCAGTTCACAAGTATATCAAAGAGTCAAAGCGTTTTAAGTAAATCGACTATCGTAACAGTGCTGAATTTACCGGGCGCCCAAGCGCCCAACAGAAAGCACCATCACATTTCCTTTCACTTCTCTTTCCCTGTTCGACCAGTATCTTCCTCATCTCTTTCACCGTGTTTTGTGTATACTTAAAATAACAAATCATTGCATTTGCCATTGTTAAAAAGATTTTTTGAAATTGTATTGTAGGGGAAGGACCGATTCTAAGTTGATAGAACTTGTGGTCCAACCCCATTTCAACTTATGAAATAAAATATGGTTAAACTAACTTAGGTAAGAGCGAAACTTGCATTGGAATCATTTAAATAACTTTTGTACAAAGTCATTTGATTTAGTCTGGCTTCATTTCCGTCGAGCCCCGGTAGATCAGTTGGTAGCGTACAGGATTTGAGAACAGGGGTTGCTGATTCGATCCCCGGGCTTTGCCAATTTCTTTCCAAGGATTGATGGTAGTCATTGCGACAGGATTCATTCCTCTCTCACCGCTGGCCATTGTTTCGACGATAGTTATGTGGGAAAGCAGCCAATGGCTTGGAAAGAATACTGTGCGTAGTAGTGGTGAAAAGAAACTACAGGAAAGCATAGAGAGGTGCATTGGCCGCCGCGATATAACTGAAAAAATGTTGAAAACGGCATTAAACAATATACAATCAGTCAATCGCTTCGTTTCCTTTGACCTTTTGCGACAGTTGTAATACTAAGACAATGTAGATCAATAAACTACACAGAACATGCAGTTTGGTCATTACACTGTTTGAAAGTTCGTGATATCATAGGCTATACTACCCAAAACAGCTTCGACATTGCCATTCTTGGTCGTTTCCCCCATGAATCTTTACCAGACGAACAAATTTTAGGCTCGTCCAAATTGAAAGCATTTGCAGAAGACAAGTCAAATGTTGTTCGAATGATAGAATTTGGTTTATACAGGATAAAAAAAAAAAAAATGTGCGAAAAGGATTGATTGATTGATTGAATGGTGTATTACGCCGCTTTCAACATTATTTCAGCCATATCACAGCGACAGCTCACATATTTATGTATTTCCTGGCTTTTACCAGTACTAGGGTGGGAAAAGGAGAAAATGCTGGTAAACAGCATTTTCTCCTTTTCCCACAATGCGTTCAAAACCCTTCATTATTAAGGTAGTTTAAAGTCGGGATTGTTCGGTAGTGGGTTCACTCTTTATGGCATGCAAATATGTCCTTCTTTTCTGAATTAAAATTTTTAATGTTTTAAGAATGGACATGAATGGTTTAGCTTGGAAAATGTCACGTGGACAAAAGAACGGAAATTGAAGCACTTCTCTTGCGCATGTGTAATCCTACCTTTGTCACGACAGTCTGCTGACATTTAACTTGATACCATTAGCAGACGACCCTTTTTTTGCGTCTTGCAGCAGATGCGACTTATAAATAAGCCATGCTCTGACAAAAGGGGGTATAATGCATCTCCGCGATGCATTATACCGAGCCAGTCGTAACATAATTATGGATCCATAAAATCCATTTTGTCCAACAACCGACAAATTCATGAGGTAGAGTGTTCCTTTGACTTACAGAAAATGTACAAATAGCCAAAAGTTTGGACTCAGGTCAGCCTGCGCAGTTTGGCAGGCAGACCTGGGTCGAAACCTTTTGCAGATGTATTCAAACCCCTTTTTGCAGAGGATATCTCAGTTCTAATGCTGGAAGAGAGATGGTTTGTTCATTACAAACGATTTTCTTTCTTTTGCAACAGTGTTTTAAGATGCTTTTACATTTGTTAAATCTAATGGCATGTTGATTTACTGTTTTACAAAGATGTTTTGGCATTCGTCTGCTACAAATTTGTTTCGTTTGGTAATGAGTTCATAGAAACTTAAGGCGACCTTGACCGAACAGAAGATGAAATTGCTTTCTTTACGCTTCACCACACAGTTCCAATTTTAACTACCTACAGGAGATATGCTTTTGAAAACAATGTTGAGAAAAGGAGAAAGTACTGTTGACCAGCATTTTTTTCCTTTTTTCCAAAATGTTTTCTCACACTTTCTGATACAACCTTCATCTTATTAGTGACATTTAATTTGTCGTCTACAAATGTTTTTAATTTGGACCAGTTTAAACTGTTGTCGTTTGGTAAAGAGTTCGCAGAAATTACATCGTTCGAAATCCATTAACAACCCAGAAAACGTCTGGAGTTTGAGAATTTCAATTTTCCACAGCCGTTTAAAATATGCATGAATCATGTAACGAGATCCGGACGGCTTCTACGGTACGTGTAATTTACTGTGTATTGTTACAAGCCTGTAATCAAAGCGGTGAAAGCGCTGCTGAGGTGGGGTGTGTTTAGTCCTGCTCAAATTGAAATCTAACCGTTGTACCAAATAATAAGCACGTAGTGCTACTAGAGAGAATTGAGTAAAAGCAAGCAGACTTTTAAAGAGCTGATCGGTATCCCACCTTTAAATCTCAGGGCAAACTACCAAATTTCTCTGTTTTGTGTGTGAGGGGAGGGGGCTTCAATAAATGTTAAAATGAAACAATGTGAGAAGTATTATTAAGTAATATCTAGACAAATAAAGCAATCCTATTTAAAGAAATTAGCACAAGAGTTCTCATGCTGCTTCCAAGCTTTCCATGGCACTTGTTGCCTGTTCTTGACGCTATTTTATGGAACTTATACATAAATGTGTATACCTACGCATGCCCCAATGTAGTCTGTTCTAACACTTTTTTTTTTAAAATTGTGTTATGACAATGGTGTATTTGTTTACGTACTTATCGTCCAAAACGTGTAAGTACCCCTTTGTTAACTTTTAGTCATACCTTGATGCCAAAGTGAATAAAGTGCTCTCTTAATGGTACTATTTTTCCGGATGGTCAATCTGAGCTGGGATGCTTGGCACCCCACCTCAAAAACTGTATCGCTGGGAATACCGCGATGTTTAGGTCATTACTTCCGGCAGCCGTCTTTTTGGACCTTGCCTCAGACGACTTTGTTAAAACATTGTGACAAAAGGAGCGAAATATTGAAAACTTCGAATTGATCTTTGACATAGGATCGGTCGCTCCAAAATGGCGGGATGATCTTAACTCACTCTCGCCACTTTTTATACGCCCGTCGAAGACGGGACGTATTATGGGATCACCCGTGGCGGGCGGGCGGGCGGGCGGCGTCCAGTTCTTTGGCCGGAGCATATCTCCAAAACTATACTACCTACGGTTATGAAATTTCATGCGTGGATAGATCTCATCAAGGGGGAGTGCAGTGCACAGGAATCATAACTCTTGCTTCCTTAATTTTTGAGTTATTGCCCTTTCTTGTTTTTCATACTTGAATTTTGTCCGGTGAATATCTTCAATACTATACTACCTAGGGTTATGAAATTTCATGATTGGATAGATCTCATCAAGGGGGAGTGCAGTGCACAGGAATCATAACTCTTGCTTCCTTAATTTTTGAGTTATTGCCCTTTCTTGTTTTTCATACTTGAATTTTGTCCAGTGAATATCTCCAAAACTATACTACCTAGGGTTATGAAATTTCATGAGTGGATAGATCTCATCAAGAGGGAGTGCAGTGCACAGGAATCATAACTCTTTCTTCCTTTTTTTTGAGTTATTGCCCTTTCTTGTTTTTCATACTTGAATTTTGTCTGGTGAATATCTCCAATACTATACTACCTAGGGTTATGAAATTTCATGAGTGGATAGATCTCATCAAGGGGGAGTGCAGTGCACAGGAATCATAACTCTTGCTTGCTTAATTTTTCAGTTATTGCCCTTTCTTGTTTTTCATACTTGAATTTTGTCCGGTGAATATCTCCAATACTATACTACCTAGGGTTATGAAATTTCATGAGTGGATAGATCTCATCAAGGGGGAGTGCAGTGCACAGGAATCATAACTCTTGCTTCCTTAATTTTTGAGTTATTGCCCTTTGTTGTTTTTCATACTTGAATTTTGTCCGGTGAATATCTCCAATACTATACTACCTACGGTTATGAAATTTCATGAGTGGATAGATCTCATCAAGGGGGAGTGCAGTGCACAGGAATCATAACTCTTGCTTCCTTAATTTTTGAGTTATTGCCCTTTCTTGTTTTTCATACTTGAATTTTGTCCGGTGAATATCTCCAAAAGTATACTACCTACGGTTATGAAATTTCATGAGTGGATAGATCTCATCAAGGGGGAGTGCAGTGCACAGGAATCATAACTCTTGCTTCCTTAATTTTTGAGTTATTGCCCTTTCTTGTTTTTCATACTTGAACCCTAACCCTATCTCCAATACTATACTACCTAGGGTTATGAAATTTCATGAGTGGATAGATCTCATCAAGGGGGAGTGCAGTGCACAGGAATCATAACTCTTTCTTCCTTAATTTTTGAGTTATTGCCCTTTGTTGTTTTTCATACTTGAATTTTGTCCGGTGAATATCTCCAAAAATATACTACCTACGGTTATGAAATTTCATGAGTGGATAGATCTCATCAAGGGGGAGTGCAGTGCACAGGAATCATAACTCTTGCTTCCTTAATTTTTGAGTTATTGCCCTTTCTTGTTTTTCATACTTGAATTTTGTCCGGTGAATATCTCCAAAAGTATACTACCTACGGTTATGAAATTTCATGAGTGGATAGATCTCATCAAGGGGGAGTGCAGTGCACAGGAATCATAACTCTTGCTTCCTTAATTTTTGAGTTATTTCCCTTTCTTGTTTTTCATACTTGAATTTTGTCCGGTGAATATCTCCAAAAGTATACTACCTACGGTTATGAAATTTCATGAGTGGATAGATCTCATCAAGGGGGAGTGCAGTGCACAGGAATCATAACTCTTGCTTCCTTAATTTTTGAGTTATTGCCCTTTCTTGTTTTTCATACTTGAACCCTAACCCTATCTCCAATACTATACTACCTAGGGTTATGAAATTTCATGAGTGGATAGATCTCATCAAGGGGGAGTGCAGTGCACAGGAATCATAACTCTTTCTTCCTTAATTTTTGAGTTATTGCCCTTTGTTGTTTTTCATACTTGAATTTTGTCCGGTGAATATCTCCAAAAATATACTACCTACGGTTATGAAATTTCATGAGTGGATAGATCTCATCAAGGGGGAGTGCAGTGCACAGGAATCATAACTCTTGCTTCCTTAATTTTTGAGTTATTGCCCTTTCTTGTTTTTCATACTTGAATTTTGTCCGGTGAATATCTCCAAAAGTATACTACCTACGGTTATGAAATTTCATGAGTGGATAGATCTCATCAAGGGGGAGTGCAGTGCACAGGAATCATAACTCTTGCTTCCTTAATTTTTGAGTTATTTCCCTTTCTTGTTTTTCATACTTGAATTTTGTCCGGTGAATATCTCCAAAACTATACTACCTAGGGTTATGAAATTTCATGAGTGGATAGATCTCATCAAGGGGGAGTGCAGTGCACAGGAATCATAACTCTTGCTTCCTTAATTTTTGAGTTATTGCCCTTTCTTGTTTTTCATACTTGAATTTTGTCCGGAGCATATCTCCAAAACTATACTACCTACGGTTATGAAATTTCATGCATGGATAGATCTCATCAAGGGGGAGTGCAGTGCACAGGAATCATAACTCTTGCTTCCTCAATTTTTCAGTTATTGCCCTTTCTTGTTTTTCATACTTGAATTTTGTCCGGTGAATATCTCCAATACTATACTACCTACGGTTATGAAATTTCATGTCTGCATACATCTCATTAAGGGGGAGTGCAGTGCACAGGAATCATAAGTCTTGTTTCCTCAATTTTTCAGTTATTGCCCTTTCTTCTTTTTCATACTTGCATTTTCTCCGGTGAATATCTCCAAAACTATACTACCTAGGGTTATGAAATTTCATGAGTGGATAGATCTCATCAAGGGGGAGTGCAGTGCACAGGAATCATAACTCTTCCTTCCTTAATTTTTGACTTATTTTCATACTTGAATTTTGTCTCGAGCATATCTCCAAAACTATACTACCTATGGCTATGAAATTTCATGCGTAGATAGATCTCATCAACTGGGAGTGCAGTGCACATGAACCATAACTCTTGCTTAATTTTTGACTTATTGCTCTTTCTTTATTTAGAAACTTTAATTTTGTCCAGTGCATATCTTCAGAACTATACTAGCTAAGGATATGAAATTTCATGCGTGGATACATTCCATCAACGGGAAGTGCTGTGCATATAAATTTCAACTCTTGCTTGCTTAATTTTTCAGTTATTGCCCTTTCTTGTTTTTTTTTCGAACTTGAATTTTGTATGATGCATATCTCTCAATCTATACTACCTCGGGTTATGAAATTTTAGGGCTGGATACATCTCATCAAGGGGTAGTGCAGTGCACATGAAATATAAATTGCTTATTTTTTATGCACCCTTTCAAGACAGGATGTATTATGGGATCAGCCATGGCGTACAGGCATCCAGGTAGCATAACTTACACATCTTAAAACCTATTAACTTTAAATTTGACAGTTGTGTTTGTTGTAATCATATGGGGTCAAAGAATAAATCTTCCTTCCTTATGAGTAATTGCCCTTTCTTCTTTTTCATACTTAAATTTTGTCAGCAGCATATCTCTCTTACTACACTACCTATGTATATGAAATTTCAGTGATACATACATCTCAGATTATTAGAAACATAACTATTGCTTCCTTAACTTTTTCTTATTGTCCTTAGTCATTTTTCAGGCTTAAATTCAACGCTATCGTATCTATGGATATCAACATAAAGTGTATAAACAAGAGTTCCGTCAACACAAATACACTGCCATTATCTTCAATCAACAGTAAAAAAAATATTCTGCACTACTATTTTTCTATACCTCCCCTTTATCATTATTATGCCCCAACTTTACAACTTGGGGTAAGACGGGCGTATCTTGCGACAATTTGCCGCTCTTGTTTGCGTTTTATAGAAGACGACTTTTTAAAATAAAAACTTTGTTGTAAAAGGAGAAACTTTTCTATTTGCCACAATGTTTATAAATGTTTTTAAGACAAATTCCTATTTTATTGGCGAGTTTCCTACCAGAACCGCTTAATTTTACCACATGACAAATATGACTAGACCGCGCAGATTGACATGGATCGATACTTTTTGCAGATGCATTAACCCACATTTTGCACAGAGTCCGACTTATTGATATGAGCCATGCTCTGTGAAAAGGAGGCTTAATGCATTTGCGAAAAGTATCGACCCATGTCAGCCTGCGCAGTCCGCGCAGGCTGACATGGGCCGAAACCTTTCGCCATCTTTAAATTTTCTGCATGTCAAGGGATAATTCTACCCCATGATTTAGTCGGTTGTTTGACAAAATGGATTTTATGGATCCATAATTAGGCCATGTCTTGCATTGTATATTGCATTACGGAGATGCTTTAAGTCCCTTTTTCACAGAGCATGGCTCATATAATAAGTCCCTTCATTTTTTCTGCATTTAGTAATTCTCTAAGAATCTGACATATTCTAAGTTCCTTTAAGTAAAAGAAAAAGGGGTAACTAACTGAAAAATGAGAATGAGAGAAAAAAAAAAAAAAAAAAACACGTGCCCTTTTTCTTTATTTGAGTATACTTAGGCTATTTTACTAAACCTGATATATACATTTTTTTCAAATATACAGGAGTACTTTTGGTATTTCAGCGCGAGTTACGAAGAAGTATGAAAACTGCCAATTTTTGGCCTGGGCTTGGCTTGCCAAGCCAAAGGCCATAGAAATCGTATACCAAAATTTCAACCCTATCCAAGCATTTACTGAAAAACCAGAGTAAAAGTGAAAAGTACCGCCTGCAATCCATCTCACTACGCTGAAAGAAACGACCCCTTAGAATAATAGAAATATTTCGATTTGAACATCATAGTAAGGTTTAATTTCACAACAAACTTTGATAGATGTGCGATTTTAATCGGTCGAAAGTGTTGACCAATAAGCCCCGGTGAGCTTATTCATGACTGCAAATTCGTGCGCTTAACAGTGCAAGAAACAGTTGGCAAACCTCGGGTAATCGTTGATCAAATGTTTAGATGTAAGTGCGCAATCGACCGAATTGTGACGAGTGCTGTTGCCGTGCACTAATTGGGTGGATCGTTCGTTTGTCCGTTTTCTCGACACCATGTGAATGACAAATAATGATAGCGTATTTTACGTAGACGGTGTGCTCTTTCTCTGTCGCAAAACCTCGGTAAGATTTTAATTTTCGTAAAATTATTGTGCACCTCGTGTCTGAAGTTATAACTATGTATTTTATTGGTATATATGCCTTATTTCTTGCTGTCAGAGTTGTCCAGATATTACATCTCGGCCCATAACCATTTCGACCCATAGGAAACTCGGCACATACAATATTAAATATGTAACGTTTCACAGTGCATTGAAATTTGTAACATGAGCCATCGAAAACCAATTAATCTTTATAGAACGATGAAATTTTAGACTTGTCTAAATTGAAAACATTTGCGGGCGGCAAGTTGGATTTAGCTTAAATGTTGGTTATTGGCTGTGAAAGTGCAGAAAACCTTGTAGGAAAAAAGAGAGCATTTTCTCCTTTTTCCAAAAGGTTTTCATGAGGCTATATCCTTAGAATCCTTAAAACTCGAGATTGTGTGGTAAAGAGTTAAGTCACTGATGGGCGTTTTATATCGAAGATCAGACTTGACATTCAGTGTAGTCTGATCTTGATCTCCATAGGTGTTTAGGTTGACCTGGGTCGAAACCTTTTACTTTTGGCAAATTTTCTGCATGTCAAAGGACCAGTGTACATGATTCAGTTGGTTGTTCAACAAAATGGATTTTAATGGATCCATAAATATATGACGGCTCGTTTGGAATGATGGATTTCGGAGATGCATTAAACCCCCTTTTGCCAGAGCATGGCGCATTAGTATTTTCCAAAATCACATCCAGGAGCTCTTCAAATTTATCAATCCTAGATGACTTTACTCAGATGAGGGCTTCAGGTCCAACGGCCCTCTTGTTTATGAAAATCGACTCTCCAACTTGGTTGATGATGGCAACTTAGAGATTCCATAGACTTCCAATGGGAAAAGTTGAAAAGTGGCATTTCCAGCAGATATTTTGACAAAACTTTTATAGAAATATTCCTTGAGCAGTCTTGTATCATCCACATGATTTTATTCAACTGGTGGTCTTTAGCTCAGCTGTTTACGAAGAAAACGTCAAGCCTTTGCGTCATTGTCGTCGCGCAAAACTTTGACATTTTATATCTCTTTTATTCCTGAAGATAATTACTTCAGTCCTGGACAAGTTATTTACTGTCAAAAGGGGTACCCATAAAACAGGTACAGGTAACCTTCAAAATATTTTTGACATAGTTACGCCCTTTTTTTATTACTTTAAATTTTCAGAACTTTTGACATTTTATCATATCCGTCATTAATGAAGATGCTTACTTCAAACTTGGACTTTTTGTTAACTATTAAAAGGGGAAATTATACCAGTACAACAGAGGCAGGTAACCATCAAAATATTTTTTGGCAAAGTTTTCGACTTAGAACTTTTAGCTCGGCTGTTTTTAGAGGCATGGTATTTTCAAAGCGATAGTGTCATCTTCTTCGTTATTTGTGTCGTTGTCATGAAAAGTCTTTGACATTTTACAATATCTTTGTTATTACTGAAGATATTTACTTCAAACTTGGACAAGTTGTTAACTATCAAAAGGGAATAATAAACAATGAGGGTAAATAACCATCAAGTTATGCTCATCTTTCAACTGTGTGTTTTCACTGAAAATCAATCAACTGCAGCCGAGCATACGCATACGGTGATCTTGTTACCAAACACAACTGTTGCCGAGCATTGGCGCCCGAATACGGTCGTCTTTTTATTTGTTGCCATAGAAACCAAAAGGCAAAAATAAAAAGAAATACCCTAAAAAATTGTCTTCTCAGACACCAAAGCATGCTCTATGATATCAGCCTTTAAAGACTTTGTGTTTTTCCTTGTCATTGCTTAAAGGACAAGGTTATTATTTCAAGTTAAAGACCGATTATGGTAAAATAAAAAAAAATATGATTCATTGCTTGGCCATTGTGGATTTTTTACACTTTCCAGAAATGTTCCCTGGAGTTGTCCTCTGTCTGCAGTTTTTTGCACGGTTGTTACCATTGGTTTGTTACCATTTTGAATTTTTGCCAAAGCAACGTAAAGGAAAAAAATAAGAAACAGAAAATCCTTTGAAAATGATCTCCTTTCGATCCATAAAGACCATGAGGCCAAGGCTATACAAAAATACTCATTACATTAGCCCTTTACAAATCTATGTTTTTCCACTGTGTTGTCAACTCCACAGACTGTCGGTGTAAGACATGTAGACATTTTTTTATTAGTCTGTACAAATAAGATAGCAGTTTTTAAGTCTGTACAAATGTGATAGCAGCTTCGAGCTTCTGGGCCTCCTTTTCTTACCTCTTCACCCGTTCTGATGCCCAGACCTTCAGCGCCTTCAGTGCTTTGATTGTTTTAAGTCAGTATACTTAGATGAACTAGCTACAGCAATGTTTTTGGCTCTAAAATTCTCGTTCGACACCCGCTGAGGGCGATACTCAAGTAAGAATGTCCTTGGGCAAAAGAACTCTATGATCACATCCTAGTATGTGAAACTGTGAAACACAGAACAGACGATAACAAGTATGCTGTCATCTTTGCCGAATTATTGTTGAAGGCGACGGAAAGCTCCATTCAAACAAACAAAGGAAGAAGGAAGGAAATTGCTCTGGGAATGGGATGCAAAATAGGAATAAATCCATATAATGTTATCTAGATAAACGATGGGAATAAAATAGATATTCAATTTCTTATCTCTAATGTGATTTATTCTCTAGATTCCTCCTAACTTGAAATTCCAAACTATCGTCTTTCCTCTTGAAGCCGTCCTGTGGTAACGGTTGTCCTATTACTGTATAAATTCGACTTTTTAAGCCACAGGAGTAGGCACCTGTGGAAAACATTGTGAGAAAAGGAGCGATTGCGTGTAACAAGTGTTTTCCTTACCGTCGAAAGAAACGAACGTTTCCTTGCCCTTAAAATTTTGTCCTGTTGGTAGTGCGCAATAAAGTTTAGTATGTCTAAAAGTAGCCTAGGCATTAATGGACGAGTCCTTTGGTTCTTAGAAGTACAAAAACTTGATTCTTAACCAGACAATCCTCCGCTGAAGATACCGGTCACGAAGCAGGGTTTATAGGGCAAATTAGTCCAGAGCCCCAGCCTAGGCCCGTGAAACCTAAGAGAAACATGAATGAGCTCTCGCTGTGATATGACTGAAATATTGTTGAAGACGAAATTCATAGTCTCAAAACAAACAAACAAACATTTTTTGTGCGGATAGGAACAATAAGCAACGAACCATTTCGAAGATTTAAGTGAGACTGTAGCCTCGTTTTATTAGTTTATAGCCGGAAGTGCATGCGCATTGCTGTTAACAAATCTCGTAAGGAAAAAAGCGAATCTCTCAAGCCATTAAATATAATAAAGTTTAACTCTTTACCAAACGACAAAATTTTATACCAGTCCCAATTGATGGCTTTTGCAGACGACAAAATAAATGTAACTCAAAAATTGAAGTTTGTTTTTGGAAGAGTAGAAAAAATTGTGGGAAAAGGAGAAAATGCTGGTTACCAGAATATTTTTCAAAGGGCTTCTTCCTCAGAGTCGTTAAAAGTCGCGATTGTTTGGTTAACTATAAGGGTTAACTATAATCAATTGATCAATTAATCCTTTTCGGTACTTTATTGGGAAATAATGGTGGATTATGGTTTGACAGTTTCACCATTTCGACCAGTGAAATTTACCGATTTGACAACTCTCTTCTACGAAAGTCCATAGATTATTGCGCCATGTTTATAACTTCACCCTTTCAAACGCATCATATCTATTTCAGACAGGGATGAAATCTAGTAATCTAAAATCCCACCTTTTCAAAATGTGTATTAATCCTGTTAAATTCAGGTTTATGACTTCTGTTGATTTGCTGTGTCTCTTCAAATGTAAATGAGCCACACTCTGGCAAATGGGGGCTTAATGCATTTCCGTAATACATGATACCAATCAAGCCATCACATAATTATGGATGCAAAATAGACACTTTTTTATAAACCAACTGAATCATGGAGTAGGCTGGTCCTTGGACATACAGAAAATTGACCGATAGCGAAAAGTTTCGACCAGGTCAGCCTGCGCGGACTGCGCAGGCTGACCTGACCGATACTTTTCGCAGATGCATTAAGTTCCCTTTTCAAAAAGCATCTCTCAAATAAATGGTAGACACTAATGACACTAACGCGGAAGAATATATTTGGAAACTGGAAGATTAAAGATTGAAAAAAATAGTAATTTGAAAATGGATTTTTCTCTTTTTAAGTAATTTACTGAACGTGATAGTCTTTCAGATTGATTGAAACACAATAGTGTCATAATTCTGGTCTATACAAACGAATATTTAGTTATGAACCCTTGTACTGGAAAGGGCGACTTAAGGTTGTCAATTTGCGGACAGCATAAAACAAGATTAGAACGTGCAGTCTAATGTGTAATCCATGCTTTCCTATAAGGAGAGCTATTCCCTTCGAAAGGGCTTTCAAATTGCAATTTTGGGGTGTGTCTGTTGACTAGAAATTTTTATGTAATTTATCTAGTAGTCTGATTCTTGATGGCCTGATAGGTATAATGCATCAGAGAGAGTCATTAAACCCCCTTTGTCAGAGCATGGATCATGAATGCTAGTATTCCTTTCTTACAAGGACGTTTTCAGAATCGTGTACTGCAAACTTGTTCTTGAAGGTCATAGGTAATAAACAGGAAGAGTTTTATTTTTTAAATGGCAATAATAAACGGTAGCAGACGTGTTTTGTAGATACAGAGCATTATTTTACCATTTATGACTGTTCTATTAGGCAGCCTGACTAAAATTATTTGTTTCTATGACAACGGTAGCGAACAAATGGTCCAGATCCTTCTCCCCGTAAACTCATCATAACCGAAGAGTTGGAAAATTTCGATTTGTCAGAACACAAATTACCTTTACCTAGAATGACGGATTTTCTCTTACTTTTAAAGGGAAAAATATAAGAAAAAGGGGAAAACGTTATACCAGTATTTTCTGCTTTTCATATAATGTTTTGAAAAGCATTTGTTTTCGGTCAGAGTTAATACTGTACGTGATTGTGTAGCTATTGAAAATACCAATTTTTTGTCACAGAATTGGCTTCAAGAATCCCTCTATTCATTATGGGCTTATTTTGTCTGGTTTGCAAACTCCTCTTTGAGATTTACAGATGTTTTTATCTATGCAAGAAATAGAGTTTTATTTATCCATGAAAACAGGTTTCATTTATCCATAATGGGTTACAAATTTAGATATTATATAATTGCCTCATTCAGGCTACCGGTACGTATTCGCCAACCATTCTTAAGAATATTCTTATTCTTGTTTTCCTAGATTTTCTACAGTTGAGAGTAACACAACTTCAGATTGGCTAAACCAAATGGTTAGCCAATCAGAAGTTGTGTAATAAGACTAAGAGTATTCTTAAGAATGGTTGGTGAATACGGACCCTGTTTCCATCAGACTGGTAGACCACAGACGCTTTAAAAACCTAGTGCGCATATATATACAGTGTATACAGTGTATATATATAATTTCAGTTCAAAAGCTATCGAATGTCTGATTGTTCCTTGAGAATTACACGTATAATGATTAGAACAATGTAAAAAACAACTTTAGTTAGGTCATCGTTGCCGTAATGGTTTGAGTCACCACGACCTGTGGTATCCCTCCGCCGCCCGGTGATGTATGAGTAACATAGCGAATTGAGTCATGCTCTGTGAAAACGGGGCTTAATGCATCTGCAAAAAGTATCGACACAGGTCAGCTTGTGCAGTCGCTGATTTCTAATTACATTTTGACATGCGAAAGGTTAAAGTCGTTAAACTTATTCAGCGCCAAATATATCAACTGGACCTCTTGACAGATAAAATATTATAGCACCGAAAGTCAGAAATATTGCCATCATGTAGGCTTGACTGAAGAAGTGGTTGGTATAGATCAAAGGTCAGACTGCACGTTCTGTGCAGTCTGATCTTGATCTATACTTTCTGCTAAAGCCATTGTGTTTGCCCATGGTACTGAAAGGGTCAATAAGGGAATGTCGGCTGCGTCACAAAGGCGCGATACATGAGTTTTCAATTAATTAAGTTCCTTTGAAATGTGTCATATTCTCTTAGCGGCACATTGATACATAGACAGAAACGCTTTGAGGCTGCCGGAGAAAAATACAAAGTGTTTTTCTCTATTATTATGCTTTCTGTTACAAGTTTTTGGCTTTAATCATCATCAGCATCAACATGATCTTCAAAGCTTATGGCACAGAGTTCTTTCGTCGAATAATATTCCTTAACCCTTAGGCTGTTAGGCGCGACTCACCGACCTTTTGCGGTCACTGTAGATCAAGATCGGGCTGCACAGAACATGCAGTCTGATCTTGGATCCACACTGTCCGATAACCAGATATCTTCCCCCAAGAATACCTTTGAACTAGCAAAATTTTGGCTTTTACTATCGACTTGAAAGTTTCATTTCACTTATTTAGCAGGACAGGGGTTAAGTTAACCCTTAAGCTGCTGATCGCGACCCACTGACCTTTTTCGGACAGTGTAGATCAAGATCAGACTGCACAGAACGTGCAGTCTGATCTTTGATCTACACTGTCCGATACGATATTTTCTTTCCGGTGAAATCAACTTTGAAACCGCAATGGTTGGGCGTTTAGTACTGAGTAGTAATTTGTGTGCCATTTATTCAGCAGCCTAAGTGTTAAAGTCTGCGGGGTCGTCACAACACTGATTACTCACGTCGAAAATTGAAAATTGCTTTGTAGTGATGGTTTACAATACATTCGGAGACATTCCATGCATAATTCTACAAAAAATGAGAAACATTTGGAAGAATGGAGAACTCATTTTTCTTGGTACAGAAATGTTTACAGTTACTTAGAATGAAAGCATCTGCTTGAAACAAACCGCTTTTTGTTCGTTTGTATGTTTGTTTGTTTGTTTGTTTGTTTGTTTGTTTGTTTGTTTGTTTGTTTCTTTCTTTCTTTCTTTCTTTTCCTCTCTCTTTCTTTCTCTTTCTTTCTCTCTTTCTTTCTTTTGGGGCTCAAATGATTGGTTTTGTCTATCGTAATTATCAGCAGTTTTTTTTCCACGGTGCTTCAAAGAATAAAACCTTCTCGTCGGGGTCGTTACAACACAGAATAGTTTTGTGAAGGGTTAAAGGTTAACGCTGTAACGTTGAGTTGTCGGCGACGGACTGCATTGCTCGGTGCGACCGCTAGGGGTGTCTCCCGGTCCATATAGGCTAATGAGAGCCATTCTTCAGTTATCTCCCCTGATTCCTCTCTAGTACTACATTGGTCCTGATAAGGAGATTACTTGGATTTTATCCTTTACTTTCTTGCATGACACAAATATGTTCTTGAGATAATATCTCAGCTAAATCTGGATATATTGTTTTATAAATCGATATATATGCATTTCTATGATGACTGAGAACTTGATTTGCATTGAAATAACATGGGGACCTTACATATAATCATAGATCAAATTATTTTAATAGCAACATCCCCAAGGGAATCCAGGATAAAAACCAAGGAACACATATAAAAGGATCAATCTGTTATTTGGTTACCTTTAGTCTTTATCTGGCAAGGGAGATAAATTGATTTACAGGAATGGCCCTCATTGCTTGATTTCGATCTTTTACATACTCTGACAAAAAGTGGTTTAATGAACCCCCGTAAAGCATGATACCAAGCAAGTCATCATATAATTATGGATCCATAAAATCCATTTTACCGAACAACCGACTGAATCATGACCTACACTGGTCCTTTGATATGCAGAAAATGGACCAGTAGCAAAAAGTTTTGACTAAGGTCAGCCTGCGAGGACTGCATTTTATTTTGAATTTTGCAAAATATATATCCACTCACCGCTTTAATGTTAAAGTTCATATAGCTGCCAAAAGTAAAAAGTTAAAATGCATTCAAATTTAAATAATAGCATTAAAAAGTTTGTAAATTATTGTGGTCTGTTATTTTGCACAATCTCTCCAAGTGTGAGTCGCAAAGGTGAGAAGTTGCCGAGTCGCTCAAATATCTTTTGTTTACTTTTTATCTGATTTTAAAATTTATTTTTTCTACTAGCGACTAACACTTGCACCGACTGTAGGATAACAGATTGTCATCTTCAGAATAATTTCCATACTTTAAAATGGTATGATTTTAAATCCTAGTGCATTTCACCATCCTAATGTTTACTTTTGGCATCTATAAGGCCTTTAAGGATGTTAGAAAACTCAATTTGACTTTTCCGTCCATTCAAGTACAGAACGGCAAACTCTTAGGTTTTAACAGATTAACCCTTAAGCTGCTAATCGCGACCCACTGACCTTTTGCGGACAGTATAGATCAAGATCAGACTGCACAGAACGTGCAGTCTGATCTTTGATCTACACTGTCCGATACGGTATTTTCTTTCCGGTGAAATTAGCTTTGAAACCGCAATGTTTGGGCTTTTAGTATTGAGTAGAAATTTGCGTTCAATTTATTCAGCAGCTTAAGGGTTAAGTGCCGTTAAAAAGGTAGCTTACGTTGCGCTTGGAAATCTGAAGATTACGAGAATTAACCCTTATCCTGCTAAATGAATTAAACTTTCAAGTCGGTAGTAAAAGGCTGAATAATGTTATTTCAAAATTATGTCTTTTGGGGAAAATATCACCTTATCGGACAATGTAGATCCAAGATCAGACTGCACGTTCTGTGCAGTCTGATCTTGATCTATACTGTCCGCAAAAGGTCAGTGGGTCGCGTCTAGCATGTTAGCGGTTAATACAAACCAGCATTGCCCACAAAGTCAAGCACCAGCCATTTATTTCCCGTATGTAACGCTCTGTTGTCAGTAAAGAACGTTGAGGGACAGATTGACCGGAGCTACATTATAATTGAATGGCGTTTGACGCCACTTTCGACATTATTTCAGGCATATCACGGCGACAGCTCACGTGTGTCCTGCATTTCACCAGAACAAGGCCAGGGCTAGGAACGAAAGGCCCAGCGCCTCGAGTGAGGATCGAACCAGGGTTCAAATACCCCAGCATCACCACTGAGCCACTCAGGACCCCTATAGAGAAAAAAAACAGAAGATATTGACGTAAAATATTTTGTTGACATCAATTCAAGACACAGTTGTGGCTTTTAAACCACTTAGTGTTGTTTGCAACCCCCTTCTCGTGACCCTTTACCTGAAGACAAAATTTTACACTTGTCCAAACTGAAAGCATTGCAGGCGACAAATTAATTGTGCCTCAAATAATGAAATATACCCTTGAAAGGATAGAAACATTTAAAAAAAATAAATGCTGGTTACCAGCATTTCTCCTTTCTCCCACAACCTTTTTTTTTTTTGAAAGCCTCCTTCCTTAGGGTCGTTAAAACTCGGGATTTTGTGGTGAACGGTTAAGGTGCAATTGTAAATCTATCTTTTGATAGAAGCTTGGAATTTGTACACGATATGAAGTTCGCCCTGAGAGCTTGTGATAAAATGAATAGATTTTTGTTCATTTATTAAACTAGACCCGGTGAATGGGGTTTCAAAGCTGCTTTGGCTCGGTATCTCCCCCCGCCCCCACTCACTCCCACTAAAAAGCTGTTAATATTAACATAAAATCAGGCTGTAGAGTATGTGCCGTCTTATCTTAGATTTACTCTGGCCATAAAAGCAACAAAAGTTGTGCACGGCGCTCTTATTGTTAAGAATTAATCAGGAACGGTTACCCTGACAACGCCATATTAACACTTATCCTGCGAAATAAGTTAAATGAAACTTTCAAGCCGATAGTAAAAACCCGAATAACGTTATTTCAAACTTATTCTTTGTTGAAAACCTATCTCCGTATCGGACAGTGTAGATCCAAGATCAGACTGCACGTTCTGTGCAGTCTGATCTTGATCTACGCTGTCCGCAAAAGGTCAGTGAGCTGGGCGTAACAGCCTAGGGGTTAAGAGGAATGCTACTGACAGCCGTTTAGCTTATTCTTTCTATTAAAATGATATCTGTCAATGCAAAGAGGCGATAATAGGCTGTAAATAGGAGTCATGTTATATTTAATTACGAATATGAATATAAAAAATATTGATGTATTGGCTACAGAAGTCGGTTTTTTTTTTCAGTAAGTACATAACATTTAAGGCCCAATAACGGTCAAAAGTAAACAATATTGTGAAAGTGCATTTAAATCTAAATCGTACCATTTAAAAGCATGGAATTTATTGCGGAGATGACAATCTGTCATTGTACGGTCGGTCCATGTGTTAGCCGCTGGCAGATAAATGAATTATAAAACTAAGTAAAAAGTAAACAAAAGATTGAGCAACCTGGCAACTTTTGACCTAGCTGTTTTTTTTTTTTTTTTTTTATTCTAACAGCGACTAGCAACTGAGCCCACCATACAGTTACAGATTGTCATCTCCACAATAATTTCCATACTTTTAAATGGTATGATTTACTATTGTTTACTTTTGGCCGATACGGGGCCTTTGATGTCAATACCTTTTGCGGACAGTGTAGATCAAAGATCAGACTGCACGAAATGTGCAATCTGATCTTAGATCTACATTTTCCTATAGTTTGTGACATATTATGACCAGAGAAAAAAAAACACACTAAAATCAGAATACGGTAAAAACCTTTCGACGATGGTTATGTGAGAAAGCAGCCAGTGGTTTTGGAAGAATATTGTGCGTAGCACTGGTGAAGGAAACTCCAGAAAAGCACTGGCCGCCGCGATATAACTAAAATAATGTTGAAAACGGCGTTAAACACCAGACAATCAATCAATCAACGGTAAAACCTATCTTAGTGACAAACCTCTGTTAGACAAAACAACCTGTATTAAGGAAGCATATATTAAGTACCAAGAGAAGACATTTTAAGCCATGCTCTGTGAAAAAGGGACTTAAAGCGTCTGCAAAAAGCATCAACCCATGACCTGGGTCGAAACATTTTGCTTTTGGTAAAGTTTCTGCACATTAAAGGACCATTCTACCTAAGGATTCAATCAGTTGTTAGACAGAATGCATTTGATGGATTCATCACTATGTTATGTCTTGCTTGGTATGATGCGTCACGGAGCTACTTTAAATCCCCTTTTGCCAGGGTGTTGCCGTTAAAATGTATCTGTGGAACATTTGGTCGTCCCTTATGAGCCTGCTTAGATCTTTGCTAGACGACGTGTGGCTCAATGATGGAATTTGTCTCTGGAAGAATAGAAAAAGACTGGGGAGGTAGGAAAGATGAAAATGATGGTCATCAGCATTTCCTCCTTTTTCCACAATGTTTTCATTCAACGGCCCTCATCTGCAGGGTTTTTAAAACACAGGATTCTTTCGGTAACGGGTTAAATACACGTTGGACTACATTGGGGCCTTTTTACCACCAGCATATGATTTGACTTAATTTTGCGTTTATTTAACGTCACCATTGGTTGCTCATATGGACGACGCTCCAGAAGGCTGTAAATTTTGTTACGGGGGATAGCGCAAGATAAAGGACAAAACCCCAACCTGTTACGCTGCTTCTTCGGCGTGCTTGGTGTATAGCACCGTCAAACAAGACCTAGGTTTAACGTCTCATCCGCTGATATGACTGGAATAATGTTGAAAGCAGCGTAAAACACTATTCAATTAATCATTAAAGTCTCATCTGAAAGACAATTTATAGTTTTTAGTTGGCAATGGGAATTACACACAAGCATCCTGAGAGTTGACGATTACAAATCTGGTGGCCTACCATTTGTGTTAATTAGGCTGACACCAGCTGCATATAAATCTATAATCGCTTTTTGTGCGCTTAACCCTTAGCTGCTAAGCATGACCCAAGAACCTTTTGCGGACAGCGTAGATCGAGATCACACTGCACATTTTGTGCTGTCTGATCTTGAATCTACAATGCCCATTAAGGAGATATTTTCTACCAAAAGTAACTTTGAAATAGCAATATTTGGGTTTTGACTATCGACTTGAGAGTTTTATTCTAGTTATTCAGCAGGTTAAGGGTTAAAGATTGAATAGAAAGAGGTTCAGAGTTTAAAGGTTTAATAGAAAGAGTTTCAGAGTTTAAAGGTTTAATAGAAAGAAGTTCAGAGTTTAAAGGTTTAATAGACAGAAGTTCAGAGTTTAAAGGTTTAATAGAAAGACGTTCAGAGTTTAAAGGTTTAATAGAAAGAGGTTCAGAAACATAGGTTATTGGAATCCTGATAACACTATTTCTTCATTAAAACCTTTGTTGTGGGTATTAATTAGAATTGTCTCAATGAGAAAATTCTAATGAGGATCTAAAGTATCGATCTTGCAGCAAAAGTATGATCATAATACTCTTTGAACTTCAGAATATCGACCTTTATCTGTAACCTTGAAATGAATTTATTTATATGTATGGTGTTTGACGCTATTTTCAACACTATTTCAGTTATATCGCCGCGGCCAGTGTCCTTATCCATGTTTTCCTGGAGTTCCTTTCGCACAATAAATAATTATTCTTCCAAAGCCGTTGGCTGCTTTCTCACACAACAATCCTGTGGCAATGACTATCACCAACCCTCAAAAGGAAATTCGACCGAGCTGGAGATTCGACCGAGCGATCTCCAGGTTTCAAGTCCTGTACGCTACGTTTTTTATGACTCTCACCGCTGACCATTGTTTCGACGATGGTTATGTGGGAAAGCAGCCAGTGGCTTGGAAAGAATATTGTGCGGAGTACTGGTAAAAAGAAGCTCCAGGAGAGCATGGATAGGTACACTGGCCGCCGCGATGTAACTGAAATAATGTTGAAAATGGCGTTAAACACCATACAATCAATCAACGTTTCTTATGAGAAAATGATAACTAGCAATAAATAATTGCTGTTTTTTCCACGTTTTACTTTTCATTATAAAACAGGTCTTTACCATTTTTATGTTTCACTTCAAAAAAGTGACTAGTATCTCTAAATCAGCTTGTGTATTCTATGCAAAAATAACTTTCGTAGCAAGTTACTGTTTGAGTTTCAATCAAAAACCAAGTACATCATTTATCATAATGACATATCCATGGAAACCGGTCAGTAATTACATTAAATTTTCAACTTCAAACAACCTATTGATTCCCTCGTGCCTTTGTTTAAAAAAATTACATAATGAATGATGCATGAAATCACACCTGATCATTAGTGTACGGTTTGTTTTTTGTTCCCTATCTGCATAGATTGGTGGCGATTTCTTTATATAACTTACAAAGCAGGGGGGTAAAACCTGTTCGATCGTTCTAAAGATACATCTATACTCGTTTTAAGCCAGATTTAACCCGTTTCATTTTTTCTTTAAATCAAACTATAATCATTATTGTATTTTCATGCCAAATGCGGCCCCTGAGGGTTGCAAGGTTGCATAGATAACGACCGATAAAATATGCATTTTATGTTCTGAAGGCCATCAAAGAAATCACTGTTGTAACGTTTCCAGTTTTAAATCGAAGATTTCCGATATATGTACATGTATTTATCCCTAACGCCATATATATCGGTAATTCATTTATGTTTACACAGCTGACTGAATTCTGAACCATTCTACAGTCTATCGAGCTTTAACAGCATTGTTTTTCCTCTCTGGCCATAAGGATGTATCTTTTAGACAATCTTCGCCAGCTATATGAGTCACGCTCTTTCAAAAGAGGGCTTAATGCACCTGCAAAAGTTATCGACCCATGTCAATCTGCGCAGTTTATGATTACAAATAAATATGTTTAACCCTTTCCCAAACGACAAATTTTGGACTGGTCCAAACTGAAAGAGTTTGCAGACGACAATTTTAAATTTGATGAAAATGGCAGAAAGGTCTCAAAAAGGGTAAAGGTCTCAAAAAGGGTAGAAAACACTGTGGGAAAAGGAGAAATTGCTCGTTACGAGCAATTTCTCCTTTTCCCCCAGTGTTTTCAAAAGACCTGTACTGCAGACATGTGAAAACCAGGGCTTGCTTGGGAAAGGGTTAAACTAATCTGCGCAGTCCGCGCAAGGTGACTTGGGTCGAAACTTTTTGCTGTTAGTAAATTTTCTCCATGTCAAAGGACCATTCTACCTCCAGATCCGGTCGACTGTTAGACTAAATGGACTTTATGTATCTGTAAACGCCAAGCCCCGTAGCTCAGTCGGTAGCGTACAGGACTTTAGAACAGGAGGTCGCTGGTTCGATCCCCGGCTTGGCTAATTTCTTTCCGAGGATTGATGATTGTTATCGCGACAGGATTCATTCCTCTCTCACCGCTAACCATTGTTTTGACGATGGTTAATGTGGGAAAGCAGCCAGTGGCTTGGAAAGAATATTGTGCGGAGTACTGGTAAAAGAAACACCAGGAATGCATAGATAGGTGCACTGGCCGCCGCGATATAACTGAAATAATGTTGAAAACGGCGTTAAACACCATACAATCAATCAGTCAATCAGTCAATGTATCCATAATCATAGAATGACTTGCTTGATGTAATGCAATACGGAGATGCATTAAACCCTATTTTGCCAGATTGTGGCTCTTCTATAATGTTAAATATGAGATAAAGCTTCAATATCTATTCCCTACCGAATAAGCAGTTGTCATTACTGGGTAATTTTCACACTTTCCGTAACTTTAACGAAAAGGACGACGTTGTTCTGTGACAATTTATTCATCCATCTATTGGTGCAGAAAGAAATGCTTCAGGAGCAATTCAACCATTTAACTAAGCTCAAAAACTTTCGAAACTGAACGGCTTGACTCTATCCACTGCGAAATGGAAATTTCAATTGGGATAAATATAATTTGCGCTCTTGATTGGCCATGAAGTAATTGACATGAGTATTATTTAAAAGACAAAGCATGGTAACTCACTTATTTTATTTCTCTAATCTTTGTACTTCATATTAGAAAAATTCGTTTCTCATTTCGCCTTTCTAGTTCGATGCATTCAATTACAACTTATTTCTCCAATAGGCCTATTTTCAGAACATTTTAAAAAAAAGTTTTGAGTTCTATATACAGAACTTAAATACAACCTATGCCAAACCGTCGGCGGTTGAAGTTTGAAAAAAAAAAAAAAAACGAGAGCGATGTGATACCATTGGGTCAAGGCGGTGTACCTGGTATCATGTTTAGTTCTTTAGCATATGACAAATTTTAGACTTGTACAAAATTTAAAGCATATACAGAAGACAAATTGAATGTGACACAAAAATTGAAATTTACTTTTAGAAAAGTAGAAAACATTGTGGTAAAGGAGAAAATACTGGTAACCAGCATTTTTTTTGTCCACAATGTTTTCAAAAGCCTGTCTCCTCAGGATCGTTAAAAGTTGGGATTGTTAAGTAAAAGGTTAAAAAGATGACAGTGTTCAGAAAAAAAAAAAAAACGTAGGGTCATTCTGATAAGATTATCAAAATCTTAGAAGGAGAGCAACATCGTAACTTGGCCTACCTTTTACAATATGGGTATTTCAGTGAGCAATTGGAAACTAACGCTACTTACATGAATCAAAGCGGTGAAGCGCAGCTGAGGTGGGATGCGTTCATTCCTGCTCAAATTAAAATCCAAATGCTGTACCAAGTAATAAGCATGTAGTGCTACTAGAAAGAATTGAGTAAAAGCAAGCAGACATTTAAAGAGCTGAGAGGTATCTCTCCTATAAATCTCAGAGCAAGCTATCAAATTTCTCTTTTTGTGTGTGTGTATGAGGGAAGGGGGTTCAGTAGAATGTCAGAATGAAACGACGTGAGAAGTATTGTTAACCAATATCTAGACAAATAAAGCAATCCTCTTCAAAGAAATTACCACAAGAGTTCTCACGATGCTTCTATGCTTTCCGTGGCACTTGTTGACGCTCTTTGACGCTATTTGGTGAAACTAATAGATAAATGGGTATACCCACGCAGGCTTCATGGTAGTCTGTTCTAACACCTTTTTTTTTTATATTGTGTTATGATAATGTGTTATTTGTTTACGTATTTATCGACCAAGTCGTCTAAATTCCCCTATTGTCAACGTTTTAGTCATGCCTTGGTGCCAAAATGAAAAAAAAAAAATGCTTTCTTAATAGTACTATTTTCCCAGGTAATGATTTTTCAATGTTAGGTACCCCAGAATCAGATTTTTCAGGTTCAATTTCCCACACGGAAAATCTTCGCACCCCATCTCAAAACCCCCTTATTTTCGTCCTTTCTTGTATTTGGAATGCCATCGTGTTGTTCGTACATCTGTTGTTGCTGGTAAGGGGCGTTCATTGACACATTCCAAGTAAGGAAACGTGAATAGCACATCTAGAACTGGGTTTTCAGTTTCAGATTTCCATTACCTCCTAGGCTGCAAAGCGCGACTCAAGGACCTTTTCCGGACAGTGTAGATCAAGATCAGACTGCACAGAACGTGCAGTCTGATCTTGGATCTACACCGTCCGATAGGGACATATTTTTCCCCTAAAATATCTTTGAAATAGTAAAATTTCGGTTTTTACTATCGGCTTAAAAGTTTTATTTCACTTATTTAGCAGGTTAAAGGTTAAGTTCTGTTAAAACTGACACTTCTTGTGAAAATAATAAAAACATTAAAACATTCACATATCGAGCGCATCAGAAGCTTCATATGTGTGTGTGTGTGTGTGGGGGGGGACTAGCTGTCCCCTTTTCCTTGTTAAAGGAGCCTAATTAGTTTTATAGCGTAACTGAAGACAAAATGTTTTTGAGGTGGGGTGCGAAGCATCCCAGCTCAGATTTACCATGTGGGAAACTGAACCTAAAAACTCTGATTCTGGGGCACTTAACATTGCAAAATCATTACCTGGAAAAGTAGTACAATTAAGAAAGCATTTTATTCACTTTGGCGTCAAGGCATGACTAAAACGTTAAAAATAGGGTAATTTACACGACTTGGACGATAACTATGTAAACAAATACACCATTATCATAACACATTTCAAAAAAGAGTGTGAGAACAGACTAGTTGGTTGGTTATTTCCGTTTATTTATCGTCGCTACCGGTTGCCCATCTGAGCGACGCCCCCGGAAGACGGTTAGTTGTTACGGGGGATAGTGCAAGGATACAGGTCGAAACTACTGAGAGCTTCGCCTGGTTCTTTAACGTGCTCGGCGTATAGCACCGTCACACGGGACCTCGGTTTAATGTCTCATCCGAAAGACTATTAGTAATTTTTAGTTGGCCAGCCGGGGATACGAACCCACAATCTGTAGGACATTGTGTTCACGAGTCCTACGCTCTACCTACTGAGCTATATCGGCTGGTGTGAACAGACTACAATGAGGCATGCGCATTTATCTATCAGTTCCACCAAATAGCGTCAAGTAGCGTCAACAAGTGCCATGGAAAGCTTAGAAGCATCTTGAAAACTTTTTTTTGCGGTAATTTGTTTGAATAGGATTGCTTTATATGTCTAGATATTGCTTAATCATACTTCTAACGTCGTTTCATTTTGACATTCTGTTGAGCCCCCTCCCCTCACACACACACACAAAAAGAGAAATTCGTTAGTTTGCTCAGAGATTTATAGGAGAGATACCTCTCAGCTCTTCAAATGACTGATTGATTTACTCAATTCTTTGTAGTATCACTATGTGCTTGTTATTTGGTACTGTATATAGATTTCAATGAGCAGGATTGAACGCACCCCACCTCAGCAGCGGATTCACCGCTTTGATTTTTTCTTGCAACCGTATAGAAACTGTACGTTAACATTCAGTGACTAGGTGCGATTTCGGGCGTTTAAATCGGTAAATCAGTTTATTTTCATTACAACAAATATGACATCTTACTGATTTGAATTCGAATCATCGTAACCGACGCGTGCTGTTGACATTCCCAGGATTCTTTGCGAAACTCTGGCGCGAAAACATTAACCCTTATCCTGCTAAATAACTAATATAAAATTTTCATGCCGATAGTAAAAACCCGAATAATGTTATTTCAAGCTTATTTGCTGGAGAAAAATATCTCCTTATCGGACAGTGTAGATCAAAGATCAGACTGCACGTTTTGTGCAGTCTGATCTTGATCAACATTGTCCACAAAAGGTCAGTGAGGCGCGCTTAGCATCCTAAGAGTTAAGAGGCTTAGTAGCCCATTAAGGAAATACCACCGACAAACATTTTGTTCTTACTTTTGTCTTTCTTCTTTACTGGTGTTTTGCCAGCTATCGCCTTACTTATGAGGGTTGTCCCAGTAAATCGTGGACCGAGCGTACTATAGAAATCAAAGTGTTTAAAGCACTGGTGTGACATTTGTCAAGGGAGCCATTGTGTGGAATTAGTAATTTGAAAAGTAAACAGTAAAAATAGTTTCAAAACGTTCGCTTAAAAGTCAACCTACTATATAGTCATGCACAGTCCGATAGAGCAGCATGCAATCTTGTGGGACGAAAGAGTCAGGGCAAAAAAAATCCAGGGACGAATAAGCCCAGGAAAGAACTGGTTTTTGGAAGAACAAGCACGGAATCGGGCGGTCAGGACAAAGATCGTGTGTATTATTACGCCAATGGAAGGCCATAGCGGATCACGCTATTTTCGATAAAAAAAGAAGTATTCCACGATCGATGACCTAATCCAATTTATTTTAATACGCCATTTTCAATTTCATATCTGATCGCAATCGAAACACTTATTTGTTTTAGAAAAAACGAATTTAATTGGGTTTACTTCCTTCGGTTTTGCACAAACTACGATACACGATTTTCAAAATGTCGTATTGAACTCATAGTGGCACTGTCTTCGACATACGCCACAAAAAGTAACCTCCGTACAATCTTTAAGTTTTCACCTTTATCATATACATTTGAACCATGTTCTGTGAAAAAAGAGGCTTAATGCATCGGCAAAAAGTATCGATTCATATCAGCCTGCGCAGTCCGCACAGACTGGAATGGATGAATCTTTTTGCTATTGGTCACTTCTCTGTATGTCTAAGGACCACTCTTCATCCAAATTCGGTCAATTTTTAGACTACATGGATTTTATGGATCCATAATTATATGATGACTTGCTTGGTACATGTATAATTTATCACGGAGATGTATTAAGCCCCCTTTTCAAAGAACATGACACATTTATTTTTATTGTAAACACAAACAACCTGTACACAATATAAAACTACTGGTTATGCAGTCCTCGAAGACTTCAGGGTAATCAAAGTCTCAAGAATTATCTATTCTCTATGAATTTCAAATCTAGGCAAAAAGTTGCTAAGTCGTTTGAACTTTTCTTAACTTTTACCCGATATTAAATCCCATTTTCTGCCAGTGACTAATACTTGGACAATAACAGATTGTCATTTTCACAATAATTACGAAACTTTTAAATGGTATGATGTAAATTCAGATGCATTCTAACATCAGCATTATTTTAACCCTTAGTCTGCTAAGCGCGACTTACTGACCTTTTGCGGACAGCGTAGATCAAGATCAGACTGCACAAGTCGTGCAGTCTGATCTTGGATCTACACTGTCCGATAAGGATACATCTGTCCCCTCAAAATACATTTGAAATAGGAAAATTTTGTGTTTTACTATCGGCTTGAAAGTTTCATTTCTTTTATCCAGCGGGATAAGGGTTAATTTTGGCGGCTGCTGGGCCTTTAAGAATGGTTGGTGAATATAAGCCCTGTTCACCGTACTCCAGGGCTATGAAGATCGAGTTCGTTCTCCTTGTAGGGCATGGACACTGTGGCCGCAATCTTTACTGACCTTGACGAAGAATATGATGTTTGGTAAATAAAGCCTTGTCAAAGGTTATTTAC
The DNA here is from genome assembly GCA_945859785.2 of Tridacna gigas. Classification (NCBI taxonomy): domain Eukaryota; kingdom Metazoa; phylum Mollusca; class Bivalvia; order Cardiida; family Cardiidae; genus Tridacna; species Tridacna gigas. The sequence continues at coordinate 361,692 of OX244032.2, read as the reverse complement.
AATAGACAGAATGTCAACAAATGTTAACCTCTATCCTGCTAAATAATTGAAAGGAAACTTTCAAGCCGAGAGTTAAAAAAAAAAAGGATTTTTCTATTTCAAAAGGTATTTTTGAGGACAGATATCTCCTTATCTGACAGTGTAGATCCAAGATCAGACTGCACGTTCTGTGCAGGCTGATCTTGACCTTCACTGTCCGCAAAAGGTCAGTGAATCGCGCCTAGTAGCTTAACATTTTTGTTTCTGTCTCAGGTATTGCATGTCACTAGGCGATAAGTTTTTCCAGCGTTTAGAGCTCTTTACCACACAATCCTGTATTTTGACGGCCACAAGGAAAAGGCCATCTGAAAACATTGTTGGTAAACAGCATTTTTTTCTTTTCTAAGACCGTTTTCTTTCCTTTCAAATAAAAGATCTATCATTTAATTAAGCCTCAGTTGATTTGTCGTTTGCAAGTGCTTTCAGTTAGTATAATTGTGTCGTTTGGTAAAGAATGGAAGCGAGAGAGTTTTATGTGTAGAACACCTTAGCCTGCTCTATTATCATTTTTAGGTATTTGTTTAATGTATCGTTTATTAAAAATTCTCAAGTCCTTTGTAGTGCAGTTATCTTTCGCTATGCCATCAGGTACATAGGTGGTTTCATTGTACAGTGTAGATCAAGATAAGACTATACAGAACATGTAGTCTTGGCCCTACGAGGAGTGTTCAAATATGAATGCATCTAAGCGCCCAAAATTTGATTCTTCATAGGTTTCACTGATTTTCTTTTTATTTTGTTCTCTCAAAGTATTTACCTCCAACAGATATACAAAGTTTCAGTCTCCGGATCAAATCTTTGAAGGAATTTTCATAGTCTTTTTTAGGTATACTATAAAGACACTGGAATTCATTTTCTGTCAACTCTATTTCATCGTGTGTAAACTATAAGTTTCATTCGTTGTCTCTTGTACGAGGTGCAAGACTTTCTGGAGCAGGAAAAAGTCGTTGTGCTCCCTACCCTTCGTACTCATCTGACCTTGCCCATTGTGACTTCTTTTTGTTTCCAAAGCTAAAAAAATACCTTTCATGTCGAAAATTTGTTCAGCGCTAACACCTTGGTTCTACAATTATCCAGTGTCTTCATGCATTCATATTTGAAAACTCCCCGTTATTCCCGTAGAGTTTTATACATTTATTATTCTGATTACAAACTTCAAGTTTTTAGCTCACCTGAGCACTAAGTGCTCAAGGTGAGCTATTGTGATCGTGCTGTGTCCGGCGTCCGTCGTGCGGCGACAACATTTTATCTTGTGTGCACTCTAGAAGCCACATTTTCAGTCAGGTATGCATGAAACTTGATCAGAATGTTTGTCTTGATAAAATCTGGGGAAAAGTTCGAAATTGGGTCATGTCGGGTCAAAAAGAAGGTCATTTGGCTAAATCTAAGAATAACCTTGTGTGCACTCTAGAGGCCATATTTTCAGCCTAATACTCTTGAAACTTGGTCAGAATGTTAATCTTGATTATATCTTGGACAAGTTTGAATATGGGGGAAAAACCTTGTGTGCACTCTAGGGACCACAGTTCAGCCTGAAACTCATGAAAGTTGCTTAGAATGTTTGTCTTGATGACATCACGGATAAATTCGAAATTGGGTCATGTCGGGTCAAAAATAGGTCAATTGGCTAAATCTTAGAAAACCCTTGTGTGCACTCTAGAGGCCACATTTTCAGCTGATACTCATGAAACTTGGTCAGAATGTTTGTCTTGATAATATCTTGGACAAGTTCGAAATTGGGTCATGTCTGGTAAAAAAATAGGTGAATGGGCCAAATCATAAGAAACCATTTGTGCGCTATGGAGGCCACATTTACAGTCAGTTATGCATGAAACTTGGTCAGAATGCCTGTCTTGATGTTATTCCGGACAAGTTTGAAATTGGGTTATGTCGGGTCAAAAAGTAGGTTACTGAGCTAAATCTAAGAAAAACCTTGTGTTCACTCTAAAAGCCATATTTTCAGTCTTATTCTCTTGAAACTTGGTCAGAATGTTAGTCTTGATTATATATTGGACAAATTCGGAATTGGGTCATGTCGGATCAAAAAGTAGGTCACTATGCAAAATCTTAGAAAAACCTTGTGTGCACTCTAGGGGCCACATTTCAGCCTGAAACTCATGAAAGTTGGTTAGAATGTTTGTCTTGATGATATCTCAGACAAGTTCTAAATTGTGTGCATTCTAGAGGCATCATTTCAGCCTGATACTCATGAAACCTGGTCTGAAAGTTTGTCTTGATATCTTGGACAAGTTCGAAATTGGGTCATGTCTGGTCAAAAAGTAGGTCACTGGGCAAAATCTTGTGTGCACCGAAGAGGCCACATTTTCAGCCTGATACTTATGAAACTTGATCAGAAATTTTGTCTTTGTGATATCTTGGACAGCTTCCAAAGTGAGTCCGGTCAAAAAGTAGGTCACTGGACCAAATCATAGAAAAACCACACACAGTAGGTCACTTACACTCATTTGTTTTACATCATTAAAACCAGGCTCTCTTCAGCTTTATCAGCTGTAGATGACTTTACTCAGGTGAGCGCTTTAGGGCCAATGGCCCTCTTGTTTATGTCTATCATAATGTTTTCAGGTAACGTAAGACTCATGATTCAAACTTAGAACTGATCAGGGCGATTAATGAAAATGAACCACACTCAGGGAAAAGGAGGGCTTAATGCATTTACAAAAAAAAAAAAAGAAGTATCGACCCAGGTGAGCCTGTGTGACAACAATTAATGACATGTTGGCAGTTATATGGTTCGTTTACCTTGGAAAAAATGTGAAATAACTGTTTATTTTCGTCAAACGAGCAACTACAACAGATTCTACATCTTTTTCTTGTCCCAGCTTAAAGCAATACTTTGAGTGGTAACTTCGAATTATTGCATGTTGGAGTAACCTAAAAACTGCCTTGATATTTTCTTTAGATGTCATACTGTGTCTGTCTGACGGACAATTTAATCAAAAAAGGTGAGGGACCAATAGTAAAGGAATTAATTCTAACCCTACTGCAGACTGCACGGAAACAATGTGTTCAAATATTGACAATTCTTCCTGCTAACTCTTTCATCGACAAATTTATAAACTCGACCTCGTTCAACAGCTGAAAATACAATCCCCTGAAATTCTGACAGATTTTAACTTATAGGCTTGACCAAACAAGCGGAGGACATAGATTCAAGATCAGACTGCACGTTCTGTGCAGTCTGATCTTAATCTATGTCGTCCGCAAAAGTTCCTGTTTACGTCTTTTGCGCTTAAGGGGTTAAACAATACATGTGACTGCGTGATAACTGCACCCTAGGTAGTAATTTGTAGCGATCGCGTTCTGTCTGGTAGACTTACTATCATGTCACCTACAACAATGCATTGTGCGTAAATACCTTCTTACATGTCTGTCGAGCCCTGATAGCTCTTTGATTTCGCACACACCTTATAATCCGGTGTACGACGTTTCGTCGAAAGAGTGTTCCGTCGAAATCCATGTATGTTTTAAAATACCGACTGCTAAATTCCTAGATTTATTTCAGAAAAGCTCTGCCTGGGAGGAAGATTTGAATCACAATTCGTCTGGGTTAGGGTAAGGATCAGGGCTAGGGATCGTTTTCGACGAACGTGGTTTTCGACGAAATGTCGCACACCCCTTATAATCATGCAGGTCTGAGTTCGAATCCCTGACTCAGCCTAAAATTCTTTCCGAGATTTGGTAAAGTATAACGATAGGGTCCAATTTTCCTCTCACTCCTTACACAGTTCTGACTTTTGGGTTTTTGGTAGAAAGTAGCATGTGGCGTGGTGGAAAGAATGCTTTATGTAGTTCTGGCTATGGAAGCCAAGGGAATGCATGGATAGCGACAAGAATTCTGTTAAAAACAGCGTTAAACTCGAGTCGACATAAATACATTTTTCATCAGGTGCAGCCTACTCTACCCTCTTCTGATTCCATGTAGACTTTTTTTTACCGAAAAAAACGTCCGATCTTGGATCGTACTCACCAAAATGAATAAAACAGATCAAACTTAAAGTATCATATTAAAAAAAAAAAAAATGTTCTAAAACCAAATTCCAAGACCAGGCCTAAATATCCTATTGGCTGACATGCTTTGTCTCAGCCTGTCAGATGGCAGTTCTTTAAATTAAGAGTTAGAATTAATTAAGAATGGCTCGTGAATAAAGTCCGGTGTTTAATAATGTGTCACTTCGTCAGAAAGTTTCAGTAACTGTTAAGAAATACAAACATTGACAAAAATAACACAGAAGCGCTCGTACTATCAAAAACAAAGGAGAGGTGCTCTCGGAAAAAAAGGGTATTTAAGTCTTTACCAAAAAACAGTATGTTCGACTGGTCCAAATTGAAAGAATTTGCAGATGACAATTTTAATGTGGCTGTAATGGAGAAAATTATCCTATAAAGAGTAAAAACATTGTGGGAAAAGGGAGAAAATGCTGGTTACCAGCATTTTCTCCTTTTCCCACGATGTTTTCGAAAGGCTTTCTTTTTTAGAGTCGTTAAAACTCAGGATTGTGTAGTACAGACTGAGGTCAGGCATCTTTGTAATGCATTTTACCAAGCTAGTCTTCGCAACTATACATCCATATTGTCTAAAAACTGGCTAAATTATGAAGTAGAATGGTCCTTTGACATACAGAAAATTTACCAATAGCAAAAGCTTTCGACCTAAATTAGCTTGCGGGGATCGCGTAGGCACATATGGGTCGATACTTTTGTCAGTTGGATCAAACCACCTTTTCACTGAGCAGAACTCAGATACCTCGGTATATGTCTTTTGGAGTGACTATCTTTAGAGGCGTTTTGCTTCAACCATTGTTCATGCACCCAGTATTTTTTTTGTCTCAAGTCTCGCACCAACACCAGTTAATTCTGTACCAGACGACACATTTAAGTATAAGACATGTCTCTGAGAGCGTTTACAGCCGACAAACCAAATGTGGCTGAAAGGATGGGAGTTGCCTTTGAAAGGAAAGAAGACATTGTTGAAAAAAAAAAAAACTAAAAATAAAATAGTTGGTTAGTGGTTACCATCTTTTACCTTTTCTCCCATAATGCTTTCAAAAGCCTTTCTCTCAGGATTGTAAAACAAGTGTTCGCACGGTGAAGGGATAATAAATCAGTATGACTGTCTGGGGAGGACCAATTTTATGGACTGGGCTTTCAGAATAGCAAATTTCTAGCAATTAGTCTACTCAAACAGGCAGGAGATCGGGTGCTATTTTCTTCTGAGCGGAATATTGATAAAGATTAAACAAACTGGGAGATTGGATACAAAGCCTGTTTTTTCGGCGTAACCGTTTAATCTGACTTTTGACCTATTTCTTTGGTAGTCTCGAATGAATAAATAGTGATTTGCGATTGGTAAAAGATGTGGACATATTTATTTTGCAGGCCTCTGCCGGCCACTTTGCGGTCCCATTTATGACAGAAATTTTGTTTAGCGAAAACTAATACAGCTTCTAGTCATACATGACAATAGGTGCTCTATGAAAAGAGGGCTTAATGCATCTGCGAAAAGTATCGCAAGCTGACCTGGACCGAAAGTTTTCGCTATTGGTCAACTGCCTTATGTCCGAGGATCAGTCTACCTCATGATTCAGTTGGTTGTTAAAAAATGGCTATTATGCATCCATGATAATGTGATGGCTTGATTGGTACAATGCATCACGGAGTTACATTAGTGCCCTTTTGCCACAGTCAAATATTGAAATACATGGTAATTTATAGTTGAATTCGTAACATCTTACTGCTTGTAGGTAAAAGAAATTCCAGGAAAGCCTGGATAGGTGCACTGGCCGCCGCGATATAACTGAAATAATGTTGAAAACGGCATTAAACACCATGCAATCAATCATTCAATAGATTAGTGACACTGCTAAAAATGTAATTTATTTATACTAAAATAACGAACACACCGGAAATTAAGTCTTGGACTGCAAATCGAGGGGTGAATACGAAACTATTCCATCTGCGTTTCTAAAAAATTTACACGAGAGGGAAAAACGCTTTTCATTTCTGTGAAAAGAATAGTTAGATCATCTTGTTTAGATATGTTGTGCTGAGATGAGAGCATGAATTTAGCACAACATAATTAAACAAGACGATCTAACAACACTTTTAACGGAATTGAGTATTTTTCCCCTCTCCTGTAATATTTTCCAAAATGCAGATGGAATAGTTTCGCATTCACCTCTCGAAATGGTGAGTACAATACCTTTTGCAATACCCTTTAGTTTAAAAATATTTTATTGATCTATAATTTACAATATGTCCTAAAATACAATACGAGTCAATAGGATAGGAACGAAAGCATAGCTTATTATGTTCTTTTCCTAGCGATACCCTTTGCAACTGTCGTCGATCAAGACCAATCCGTGCAATCTGATCAGAGATCACGTCGCGTCGCCCGCAACTAGATGCCAAACTGCTGGCCAGATTCATATCAAATTGCCGTGGAAAAATATGATAAGGCCTCGAAAATAGTCAAGTTTATCTACTCGGCAGAGAAAGAGTATTGGGTTGGATTAATATCTGCTCTTGTGAACAATATATCTAGCTAAAACTTCATTTTTCTATAATATGCAAAATATTTAGGAAAAACAGGCACATGCTAAATTGATTACTTTTCAACTGTTCTCTTCATATTGAACCACAAAAGAGATTCAAATAATATTGATATATTTTAGCCATGCTCTGTGAAAATTGGGCTTAACGCATCTGCAAAAAGTATTGACCCAAGTTAGCCTGCGCGGTACGCCGAAACTTTTTGCTATTGGTCAATTTTATGCATGTACAAGGGCTAGTCTACCTCATGACTCAGTCAGTCGTTAGACAAAATGGACTTTATGGATCTATGATCATGTAATAACTTCCTTAGTGCCATGCATTAAGCCCCCTTTTGACAGAGCATGACTCATTTATATTCAAGTACTTCTTAGAACGTTTTTTTTTTTTTTCAAAAGATATTTCCTTGTCTCTTGGAACATCGATTTTATGGTGTAACAATATTTGTGTCAAGTATCCTGAAAGATAGTAGGTCTACAACGTAACCGTACTGCAATCTGTCACGACGGAAGTTAAAAGACCGAGTAACACTTAGATAATGGAAATGGTCACATGATAGCATAAAGATTATCTTTTTGTTTGGATTTGTCAATCCTTGTCCTCTGTGTTCAAAATAATTTCACTTGTCGAGAAAGATCTTCTTGTGTGGAATAACGAACAGAGCATTAACATTTATTATTTCATGCTTTTCGGTAGTTTATCGAAAAATAATGGTGGATTATGGTTTAATATTTCATGGTTACAAACAGTGAAAATACCGATTTCATATTTTCTAACTCTTCAATTGAATGCGGAAACAGTAGTTCCCGCGCACTAGTTACCTCGGTAAACAGCGCGTGCCATTCAACCAGAGGGAAATATGACTTAATTTATGTGCATTTATTCTACATTTCTCACGCTTTACGCAATAGCGAGCAGCGCACAAGAGGCGTCGCGGAGCGACGCCTCGCGTAAGCGAGAGCTTATTGGTAGAGATAGTGTCAAAAATGTACATACCTGTTGACTTCGAAAAAGTGGTGGACCGGAAGTAGATTTTTACAAATTCAAATATGGCGGACGGAAGTGACGTAAAAGACTGGTACTAAGAGCGTTTCTACCCTATGATTTCTGACAATGTTGACAATCATGTGATTTGAATCAGCGCTCCAGTCTACAAACGAGACCCTCGCGAGATCTGGTCAAATACGAAGGAATTCGGGGTTTTCCGTATCTGTCCGAAGTACGGATATTTTCGAATACATAAATAAACGTTACGGGAATTAATAAGCAGCTGAACCATTTCGGGTGAGCCAATCAATCTTTTCGTAAAAGTTTTTTCGCGCTCTTGCTAATGAATACTTTGTTCATGATTCATTAGTACGTTTTCCCAAATTTTTAAAATCTATCTATCTATGTATGTATCTATCTATCTTTTTCAGTTAAGTAGCGAAACAACTCGGCCAGTATTTAACTCGTCCCCAGGTCAACTCGGCCCAAGCAAACTCTTAAGTTTGATTATTTACATAGATAATGTCGGATTGATTAGCGTGTCTTTTATTCCGAACAGAAATAAACGAAATTCGATTCTCATCGAGATCTACATCTGCTTTAGGGTTAGAATGACTGCCTGCAGACTGCAGAGAATGCCTTCATTGACGAAACTAATCTTTATCATCCAATCTATGATATCTGTCATGCATGTTTAAATGTACTTAGAACTACCCTGTTACAAAACATTTTCAATAAATAGGATATTCCCTTTGGTATTTTTTCTAGAAATGATATTTTAATTTAACTTTTTACCACTCAATCTTGAGTTTTAACGACTCTGTAGGAGAAAGTTCTGAAAACATTGAGAGAAAAGGGGAAAATGCTGGTGACTAGCATTTTCTCCTTTTTCCAAAATGTTTTCTATCCTATCAGAGAACTTAAGTATATGTTTGCACCAATTCTAAATTTGTCATTTGCAGATGTTTTGAATTTGGACAAGTCCAAAATTTGTTGTGTGGTAAAGAGTTATAGGCCACTTTTTGTAGAATGATATTGCTTATCAATTTGAAAAAGATTTTTTTATCTTCTCAAAACAAAATCTGGTGTTATGCCTTTTTAACACGCCTGGTTTAAATCTTCTTTCAACAAATTTAAGTTTATTTTATCCTGGCAAATCCGTGAGCTGCATTTAGCTGCATAGTCATAAAAAAAAACATATCAGTATGATCGATGAATTGATTATTAAGAGTAGAGTTGTAGCAAAGTAATGCCATGGACTTGAGAGCTGCTGAAATTTTTTTTTTTTTTTTTTTCTGCAGATTTTTTTTTTTTTTTTTTTTTGTGGGTGATAGTATTGTATCCATAGGGTGATCTGCAGACTGCAGCTATTTGGTCAAGGCAAAGGGTTTGTTGTCTGGAAATCCTGTTTCAACCCCTGATTGCATTTAGAGTCATGTAGGACTATCCTTGAGCAAGGCATACCGTACCCACAGGCTAGCGCTGGTTAAAACATTACTAAGAAAGATGTTAAAGACAGTAAGTAAGCTAAGTTGCTGCTGAAAGCAACATAAAACTCTATACATATATTTACAAAGATTGAGATCTTACAAACTTAAATCTCTTAAAATTCTGTCTTTACTTTCTTCCTAGATCCATGCAAGTAAAACGTTTGTTGTTCATAACTTTAATAAGAAATAGAAATACTCTGTTGTCAAAGCAATGACTTAATAGAAATTAATTCAATTTGAATACCAATGTCAGATAATGATTAAAAAAAGGATCACGATTTTTAACTAGCCTCTTTTGGCCTATCCATTTTGATACTAGGACGTTTTTGCATTGATCAGTTGGTGTTTTACTCTCCTTTCAAAATTATTTCAGTCGTATCAGGCTGACGGCTCAATCTTTATTGTAGTTTCCTTGGTTTTACACATAGTCCATGCTTGGAATGTACCTTGCCTTACCCATAGACACTCCCATAAAACTAAAACTTTATCTCGGATGAGGATCAAACCCAGGGTCTTAAGATTACTAATTCAACACCTCAAGCGCTGAACCACTCAAAACTCTTTGGAGGGTGCTATTTTGACCTAGATCCTACAAACTCTTAAAAACCTTTTAAGTTCTACTCTGATTTTGTTTAACCTTGTTAATCCCTGATAGTAAAAAGATGAAAATGTCTTGATGAACTGTTTGTTTTAACACTTAAGCTGCTGAATAAATTAAACACAAATTTCTACTCAACACTAAAAACCCAAACATTGCGGTTTCAAAGTTGATTTCACCGAAAAGAAAATACCATATCGGACAGTGTAGATCGAAGATCAGACAGCACGTTCTGTGCAGTCTGATCTTGATCTACATTGTCTGCAAAAGGTCAGTGGGTTGCGATTAGCAGCATAAGGGTTAATAATCAAAGATTGCAACAAATTCATGGCCCAAGATATTAACAAGGCAACATTGCTTCAAGTACAGATAATTCTGCCCATTCATTGGTCAGTCTGTCTGTCCATCCATTCTCTCAAACAGGTCCAATGATAAATTAAGTCTTTTCCAAATGGCAAAATTTCAGACCTGTGAAAATTCAAAGCATTTGCAGATGATAAATCTATTTCACATTGATAGTTTTTGTCGTTGAAAGGATAGAAATGTTGGACACCAACATTTTCTTCTATTCTCACAATGGTTTCAAATTCTTTCTTCCTCAGGACCGTTAAAACTTTGGATTGTGTGGTTAAGGGGGAAAATGGTGGCTGTTGGAACATGCTACTTCTGGCTAACAGGGCACTGCTGTACATACTTGGAGGCAACAAAGCTGATATAACTCCTAGTTTCTGTTTGTTATATACCCTGATTAAGAACACCTGCCAACATACACAAATTAAGCTTGTCAACAATGTAATGAGAATCCACAGGAAATGCTACCCTAGAAATGATTCCAACACAAACCCCTGCTCTAACTGACCCTATGATGTAGGTCTACCAACTGAGCAACATCACCACCCTATATGATAGTTGCTACTAAAAGATTTTTGATGTTAAAAGGGTTTTTTTAGAGTTAAGATCTTCAAATTCATTTTTTTTTAAAGCACAGAATGAATACCACTAAAGACACTGAGTGGTTAAATGCAATAAAAAGGTGCAAATTTGGCATTCATATAATGAATATACTTGGCAATATGTTACTCTGTCTACTGTTATGCTATCAAATATGACAGCATCATACTAATATGCGTAATTCTTGAATGAAAGCTGCCCGGCCAAGTAGCTAAGTGGTTAGCGTGTCTGACTCATTACCTGGTGGTTGCGGGTTCAATACCCGGATGGGGCAAATTTCCTTACTGGTGAATTTTCACCTCTCACTACTGATGCATAAGAAAAAAAGTGATCAGTAGCTTGGAAAGGAAGCTGTGTCAGTACTCATGTAAGAAAGCCAGAAAACACGTGTAGGTGCAATGACCGCCATGATATGACCAAAGCTTTTAAAACAACGTTAAAGTCCAATAAAAACAAATGGCACGAAACCTAAAAATATCTTAAAGGGCTATCTAGTCCATTAAGGAAATACCACTGTTTTTCTTTCTTAGGAGGGTAGAGTGGGGTGACTTATTGTATACATTTGTCTAGGCCTATATTCTTTACTGTTGGTGTGCTTTGCTTACTTCTGCTTAAGATGAATTATATTTTATTTTTAGTGAGATTATATAAAAATCAGAAACAGATCTAGATCTACCCCCAACAATTTGTAGGCATTTGATTTGGAGATTTATGTTACGGGTTGTTGTGGCAGGAGCAAAAGAAGTCGATCTGTGCAGTGCCAGATAAGTTTTAATAAATCCAATAAAATGGGTGTTCTATTCAAAGTCTATTTCAGTCTATTAATCTCTTGAATGTCGTCTCCTAAAATTTCCGTCCCAATTTATCAAACTGATCGGACTAGGGTGAGCCAGGTCCGTACACAAACACGTGCATGCAGTCTTCTCTCTCGACCAAATTTCCAAAATACCTCGTCCTCAAGCACATTTACATACTAAATCTTCGGACCTGACTGAAGAACCAGATTTGCATGCAATACTTTTAAGTCAAAACCGAGCTTTGGATCACTTTGTCGCTCGTGCATGACATGACTGAAATTGGTTGTCAGGCGGAGGAAAGCAAGAACTGGTGAGTACTAATCACAAAGCGCACATGAAAATCAAAAGTAACGTGCTCACCTTCAACAATCAAAGTACTGAAAGTGCTTTTTTGAAAAATGATTGTTACCAAATCAAAGTGCTGAAATTTCTGTGAAAACTGAGACTGTTACATTTACTTCCATCAAAGTAGCGCTGCTCGCCTTTAGGCTTTGCCTATATTCATATTAGCGAGCAGCGCACAAGAGGCGTCGCGGAGCGACGCCTCGCGTAAGCGAGAGCTTATTGGTAGAGATGGTGTCAAAAATGCACATACCTGATGCCTTCGAAAAAGTGGTGGACCGGAAGTTGATTTTTACAAATTTAAATATGGCGGACGGAAGTGACGTAAAAGACTGGTACTAAGAGCGTTTCTTCCCTATCATTTCTCACAACCTTATTAATCACGTGATTTGAAACAGCGTTCCAATCTACAAACGAGACCTTCGCGATATCTGGTCAAATACGAAGGAATTCTGGTTTTTCCGTATCTGTCCGAGGTACCGATATTTCCGACTACATAATAAACCTTACGAGAATTAATAAGGAGCAGAATCATTTCGGGTGTGCCAATCGTTATTTTTTTTAAAGTTTTTTCACGCTCGTGCCAATAAAAACTTCGATCATTATTTCATTATGACAGTTTTCCTAATGTTTAAAGTTTTGTTCAGTAAGGAAAGCGAAGCAATTCGGCCAGTATTTAACTCGTCCACAAGTCAACTCGGCAAGGGCAAATTTGTAAGTTTACCTTTGTAAATAGTGGCGGAAAGTCGATTTTCATCTTGATCTGTGATTTAGAGGTTTTTTAGCTCTACTGGCTGCAAGCCAGCAGAGCTTATGTCATGGAGTGGTTTCCGTCGTCCGTCCGTCTGCCCGTCTGTCCGTCCGTCCGTTAGTCTTTTTGTTGTTTACGCGATAAAGTCCGCATTTGTGGTCGAGTTTGTTTATCTCATCAATAGCTTGAACCCTATTGATTTTGAAAAAAAAAATCTTACAATCAGTGTAGGAAAAGCAGCCATTTAAAGTTCAAAATTACAATTTCTTGTTTACGCGATAAAGTCTGCAATTGTGGTCTGATTTTCGTGAAACTAGCAGAGTCTATTCATCTCATCAATAGCCTGAACCCTATTGGTTTTGAAAAAAAAAATCTGACAACCAGTGTAGGAAATGCAGCCATTTAAAGTTCAAAATTTCAATTTCTTGTTCACGCGATAAAGCCTGCAGTTGTGGTCTGATTTTCGTGAGACTTGCATAATCTATTTATCTTATCAATAGCTTGAACCCTATTGATCTAAAAAAAAAAATCTGACAATCAGTGTAGGGAAAGCAGCCATTTAAAGTTCAAAATTTCACTTTCTTGTTTACGCGATAAAGTCTGCAGTTATGGTCTGATTTTCGTGAAACTAGCAGAGTTTGTTTATCTCATCAATAGCTTGAAGCCTATTGATTTTGAAAAAAATCTGACAATCAGTGTAGGAAAAGCAGCCATTTAAAGTTCAAAATTTTTATGCAATAAAGTCTGCAGTTGTGGTCTGATTTTTGTGAAACTTGCACAGATTTTAATCTCATCGAAAGCTTGAACCCTATGGATCTTGAAAAAAATCTGACAATCAGTGTAGGAAAAGTTGTCATTTAAAATTTAACATTTAAATTTCTTGTTTACACAATTAAGTCTGCAATTGTGGTCAGATTTTCGTGAAAGTTGCACAGATTGTTCATCTCATCAATAGCTTGAACCCTATTGATTTTGGAAAAAATCTGACGATCAGTGTAGGAAAAGTAGCCATTTAAAGTTCAACATTTAAATTTCTTGTTTATGCGATAAAGTCTGCAGTTGTGGTCGGAATTTTGTGAAACTTGCACAGATTTTAATCTCATCGAAAGCTTGAACCCTATTTTGAAAAAAATCTGACAACCAGTGTAGAAAAAGTAGCCATTTAAAGTTTCTTTTCTTGTTTATGTGTTTGAGTCTACGTTTGTGGTCAGAATTTCGTGAAACTTGCACGGTTTGTTTATCTCAGTAATAGCTTGAACCCTATTGATTTTGAAAAAAATCTGACAATCAGTATGGGAAAAGTAGTCATTTAAAGTTCAAAATTTTTATTTCTTGTTTTCCCAATAAATTCAGCATTTGTAATTGGATTTTCATGAAACTTGCACAGTTGCTTTGTATCATCAAAAGCTTGAACACTATTGATTTTGACAAAAATTTGACAATCAGTATTGGAAAAGGAGCCATTTATATTAAAAAAATTACATTTCTTGTTTACGCTATGACTCTACATTTATGGTCGAAATTTCATTAAACTTGCACAGTTGCTTTATATTGTCAATAGCTTGATCCCTGTCGATTTTGAAAAACATTCGACAAACAGTATGGGAAAAGGAGCCATTTAAAGTTGAAAATTTACATTTCTTTTTTATGCAATTAAGTCCGCATTTTAGATCCAATTCTTTTGAAACTTGCAAAGATTATTTGTGTAATCAAGGGATTGAACTCTAATAGAAATGAAGAAAATCTATCAATCAGTTAAGGAAAAGCAGCCATTTGAAGACCAGGGATTATTTACTCAACACAGACCACATTATTAGTCCATTTCTTTGAAATTTGCAGGGATTGTTTAATACAATGAGTACTGAAACCCTATCAAATTTGGCTGGATTTCAAACAGTTGGTTTTGGGAAATTGTACTGCATTTTTTTTTTTTTTACTATTTGTTCAATTCAACATGCCTGCTTGTGCTTTCTTAGTGGGTTCAAGCCCAGTTGCAACAATACCCCCGCTTTTTTTTTTTTTTTTTTTTTTTTGTCCCCTACCGGTGAAGCCGAAGGGGACTTTAGGTTTGCACTCCGTCCGTCTGTCCGTCAAGTTTCGTCCCGCTCCACTGCTTTTTCACGCATTTACGGGCCTTGGACTTACAAAATTTCACTGATAAAACATTTTTCCGCACTTTTTTTTCTAAACGCTGCTACATATAGAGCTGATTTTTTGTGTGTACATCAACCACCATGACTTACACATCAAGTTCGAGTTTCGTCCCGCTCCACTGCTTTTTGACGAATTTACGGGCCTTGGACTTAAAAATTTTCACCGATAAAACAGTTTTCCAGATTTTTTTTCTACATGCTGACAGATATTGAGCTGTGTTTTGGTATGTGAATTTACCACCATTGCATGCAAACCCATATATACATCCTCCCTCAGGTGGGTCCTAGGTAACTCATAGTATAGCATACCATTCCTTCTGTCATACTCCCCATCATTCATTTTTTCTGGTTGCATCATTTTAGATTTCATATTCCCTTTGTGTCTCAAAATTTTGTGAAAATGGAACTGAGTGAACATCCAGACTATTTCATGTTGTAATGTTCATGTAAGTTACAGTGCAAATCATTAAGCCAATTAAAGTGTTCATTTTTATGACCCGATATCAAAAGATCGGGGGCATATAATTTGACCGTTTTCCGTCTTTCTGTCTGTCCAAACTTTAAACAAAAAAACTTACCATTTCCCTTTAATTTCAAAAGTCTTTCACTGACAACTCTCATATTTCGTATGTAGGTACCTGTTATCAATACCAATCTTCTTAGGGTAATATGTCCAAGGCCAAGGTCAAAATTCTAACTCTAATCATGGATCTTATTCTCAAACCTTAACATTTCCATTTGTCTTCAAAAGTCTTTCACTTACAATGCTCATATTTGGTATTTATACCTGTCATCGATACTAATCTTTTGCAGCTAATATGTCCAAGGTCAAGGACAAAATATCCTTTTCCTCAAAACTTAACCAAAAAAACTTAACATTTCCATATATCTTCAAAATCCTTTCACTCACAATGCTTATGTTTGGTATGTAGGTACCTGTCATTGATACTGATCTTCTGTGGGTTATATGTCCAAGGTCAAGGTAAAAAATTTTTAACCCTTACTATGAAAACTTGTCCTCAAAACTTTTCATAGTCATTTCTCTGTATATTCAAAGTACTTAAGTTATAAAACTTATGCTTGGCAAGCTGGTACGTCTCATTGGTACACACCTGCTGATGATAAGGTCAAGGTCATCTCACAAGGTAAAGGTCATATTTCCGAAAATTTGCCTTTACAGGGACATTTGTGTTTCACAAACACATCTTGTCCGAGTAAAACTTCTACTGTGAACGTTAACAAGGAAAATGTTATATATCTGGCTTTCACTAAAGCATTGCAAACAAAGGCAGACACGATGCTTATAATTCTGAAAGGGGGTCAAATATGTTCTTTCTCCTCCACAGAGTTTCACTAACTATACATGCCAGCGATACATAGGGCCGGTAGGGGACTGGGTATTGCTATGCAATACTATCAGAATGCTTGGTTTTTTTTAGTCCCCTACCGGCGAAGCAGAAGGGGACTTTAGGTTTGCCCTCCGTCCATCCGTCTGTCCATCTGTCCGTCTATCCGTCTGTCCATCTGTCCGTCTGTCCGTCAGTCCGGCAATTCAGTTTTCCGGACTTTTTTTCTAAACGCTGGTACATATTGAGCTGAGTTTTGGTGTGTAAGTCACCCACCATCACTTACAGATCAAGTTCGACTTTCGTTCCGGTCCACTGGTTTTTCACGGATTTACGGGCATTGGAGTTACAAAATTTCACTGATAAATCAGTTTTCCGGACTTTTTTCCTAAACGCTGGTAGGTATTGATCTCAGATTTGCTGTGTAACTCAACCACCATGACTTACAAATCGAGCTCGACTTTCGTTCCGCTCCACTGGTTTTTCACGGATTTACAGGCCTTGGACTTACAAAATTTCACTAATAAATCAGTTTTCCGGACTTTTTTCTCTAAATGCTGGTAGATATTCACCTGACATTTGCTGTGTAAGTCAACCACCATGACTTACACATCAAGTTCGAGTTTCGTCCCGCTCCACTGCTTTTTCACGCATTTACGGGCCTTGGACTTACAAAATTTCACTGATAAAACATTTTTCCGCACTTTTTTTTCTAAACGCTGCTACATATAGAGCTGATCTTTGGTGTGTACATCAACCACCATGACTTACACATCAAGTTCGAGTTTCGTCCCGCTCCACTGCTTTTTCACGCATTTACGGGCTTGGACTTACAAAATTTCACTGATAAAAAAAACATTTTTCCGCACTTTTTTTCTAAACGCTGCTACATATAGAGCTGATTTTTGGTGTGTTCATCAACCACCATGACTTACACATCAAGTTCGAGTTTCGTCCCGCTTCACTGCTTTTTGACGCACTTACGGCCCTTGGACTTAAAAAAATTCACTGACATGCCAGCGATACATACGGCCGGTAGGGGACTGTGTATTGCTATGCAATACTATCAGAATGCTTGTTTTTTTTTTTTTTTTTCGTGGGGGGGAGTGGGATGTTTGCCTTTCATCTTTTTGCATCATGAATTCATAATGTATGCTAGGAAAAAAGCAAACTCACTGCCAGTAGAGCTATTTCAGGCCCTCAAGGGCCTCCAGTTTTACCTTTTTCTCTGTTAGGAGCATAAGGCTATAGGTTTAATTGGCCCACTTACAGCAGGGATTTTATTTTTTCTTAATTATTATTATTTTTTTAACAGAGGGAATTGTTTCCTTTTTCAACCTTGGTATGTTTCCTTCTTTCTGTTTTGAATTAGCTGCCAAATTATGCTTGTTGGAAATCCTATCAAACTCTGTCAGAATTTGCTTTAACATTTTTGATATTGTAGACATAGATTTCAATTTGAAGGCACAGAACATGAATTTTTGTTCTGCTGTTATTCTCTAAAATAGGGTCTACACTGTTGGAATGGTGGAAATTCTGAGATGTTTTTACTAAAATATTATTGAATTTAGGAAAGCTGTCTTTTCTACAGACTGAAACTTTTTTTTAATTCCAATGTATTCTCTGCTGTAGGATTACAGCTGGCTAAAACTTGAATTTGAGCAAAGAATTTTGTTCAAGGTGTTTGCTACTTGGTAAGATACATCGCCAGGTTATGACAGTGTACTCTCAGTGTGGCAAAGGTGAGAGAGAAAAAAGGGCACTACCAAAATTGTCAGCACCAGCGCTCAAACTCATTACCTGTAAAATGATAACCTAAAGTGCCTCCATCATCTGAAATAATCGTAATCATCCAAACTATGCTATCTGACAGCCATGCTAAAATGTATTTAGAAGTACCCTGTTACACGATAAGTCAACACTTTTTTTTAAATGGGATATTTCTTTATGTATTTTTTCTTGAAAAAATATCTTGGTCTAAACCCCTTCTGCAGAATAATGTCGTTTATCAGTTTTTGAAAAGACTTTAACTTGCCAAAACAAAATCTACCTTTTTAACATTCCTGATTTACTCAGCTTTTCACAAATTTACTTATTACATCCCAGCAAAACCATCAGCTGAATAAACATAAAAAAGTGCCAATATGATGAACTGATTACTAAAAATAGATTTGTGGCAAAGTAACAACAAGGACTTGGAAGCCATTGAAATATTTTTTCTACAGACTTGTTTTTGTAGGTGACTGTTTTGTACCCCTAGGATGATCTGCATATGCTCAAAGCAAAGGGTTTGTTATCAGGAAATCCTGTTTCAACCCCTGATTGCACTGTCAGTCATGTGGGAGTATCTTTGAGCAATGCACCATAGCCACAGGCCAGCACTTGTTGAAACTTTGCTAAGATATAATTAATAACAATAAATAAGCTGAATTGCTGTGAAAAGTAACATAAAACTCCACTCAAACAAAAATTTACAAACTTAAATTTCTGAAAATTCTCAGCCTTTACTTTTTCCATGCAAGTAAACTACTAGTACATGTATATATCATGTTGTTTATAACTTTAATTAAGAAATGCTATGTTGTCAAAATATGACTAAATAGCCATGATCTCAAATCAAAAACCAATGTCAGATAACGATTTGAAAAAAAGGACCATAATTTTTAAGCAGCTTCTTTTGGCGGGATTGTTTTGAAAACTAGGACTTTTTTGCATTGATTGAATGGTGTTCTTCTCTCCTTTCAAAATCATTTCAGTCTTACTATCACACTGACAGTTCAGTTATTTATGTATTTTCTTTGGTTTTACAAGTAGTCCATGCTTTGGATGTACCCTGCATTGCCTAAAGACACTCACATTAATGTAAAACATTATCTTGGGTGAGGATGAAACCCAGGACCTTATTATTAATTCAAGCACTTGGCCACCCAAGACAACTCAAATCTCTTTGGAGGGTGCCACTTTGACCCAGAACCTATAAATGTTTACAAAACTTTTAAGTTAATTGTTCTCTGACTTTGTCTTATTTTGTAAATACCTGATAGTAAAAGATGAAAATATTTCAAACTGTTTGCTTTGATAATCAAAGGTTGCAACAAATCATAGCCCTAGATATCAACATGGCAACATTGCTTCAAGTACAGATAATTCCATTAGTCAGTTGGCCAGCCTGTTTGTCTGTTCATTCATTCTCTCAAACAGGTCCAATAATAAAGGAAAATATGATGATTGATGTGGAACTGGAACATGATACCTCTAGCTAACAGGGCACTGCTGTGCAAACTTGAGGGCAACAAAGCTGATATAACAGCTCTGAGTTAACTTTTGTTATATTGCCTGGTTAAGAACACCTGCTAACTCACAAATTGATCTTGTCAACATTTTGCTGAGAATCAATGGGAAATGCTACCCTAGAAATGGACTCCAACAAAATACCCCTGCCCTAGCTAAGTGTATGATGTACAAACTGGGCTACAATACTATATAACAAAGTGCTACCAAAAGATTTTCTATGTTAACGTTTTTTTTTTCCCTACATTTTTTTTCTTTCTTGTGACACACAGATGAATATGGTAGATCTACTACAAAATAGACTTTTCTTTGCGAGCATAACAGCACTGGATGGATACATGTATGCAGTAAACTTTGGGCATTCAAATAACGGACCAGTTGCTTTGCAAAACATAAATCTATTTTTATGATATCAAATATAACATTATCATACTTATTTGAATACAGTGGCAAATAATGGATCCACATTATTGATCATATGACCCACAAACCTCTCCAAAGTCCCTAAATTATGGTAAAAAATATACAAATATCATACGGGGCTATCTAGCCCATTATGGAAACTCCATTGAGTTTTTTCTTTTCTTATTACATTTGTCTTTCTTCTTTACTGACAGTTTGCAAGCAATTCCCTTGCATAATTCAGAGATTAATCATTTCTTGGAGTTTAGTGAGATTGTAAAAATCTGAACTATATCTAGATCTAATCTACCCCCTATAATTTGAAGACATTAGACTTGGTGATCTACTTTCTCTAGCATTAATTTAAAGGTGCAAACACTTCAAGCGCTGCTCGCTTTTAGGCTTTGCCTATGTTCATATTACGGGAAAAGCCGTTTTACTGGTTTTCCCGCATTTAGGTAACGCGAAGAATATAAGTAAATATATATCCGTGAATGTCAAATTTCAGTTCCCATTTCATGGAGCCATTTTGGATTTTTGTATACTTCCGGCGATGGTACCCTTTTCAAGTCATGCAGGTTAATCGTTTGAATATCGAAAACAGGTTGCCAGTACGGTGTTTCCGTTAGAATCGACCCGGTGTTTCCGTCAGAATAGATAAATTGTATAGAAATTACCTAGTGGGAAAAATCATACTCCTAGCGAATTTTGACGTCATCCTTACGTCATACAACCTTCTAAGAATGATAACCCTTAAATTATGTTCCTATTGACAGATTTTTTTTTTAACGGCTCGAAAACTAAATAGCTTTCACTTCATTGTTTATCAAAATTTATTCTAATGAAAAGAGAAATGGTGGATTTTTATTGCAAGTAGACAAATGAATAAATAAAACGATAAATAGATAAATAAATAGCGACAGTAAAATTATTTTCTAAAGTGCAATTTTCCGAGTTTCTGCGTGTCAATGTATTACCACAGTGTAGAACAAGACTGCATAAAACATTCAGTGTTATCGTAGGGCTACACTGCCAACATGATGATATTTTCTGTAAAGAAATGATCAATGAAATGGCAGTATCTGGGTAGATTCATGATATTTTAATATTGGTAGGAAAAGTCCATCGATTTTCGTTGATAAGTATTAATATTTCAAAAGTACACTTCATAAACTATCTGTAAAAGGTCCTGAAACCAGATCAGGCTCCTTTTCTAACGGTTTTAAAGAACGTTTCTGACATGTAACGGTTAATTAGCGTTCTGTTTGTTTGCATGATGTTTTATCCTGCTTTCAGCAATATTTCATAAAGATCATGTTTATAATTTATTAGTTGAAAATTACCAATGTTTCACAGGTTCTAGATTTGATCTGAAACTGATATATATCGTTTGGACAAATATATGAGCCACGCTCTGTGAAAAGGGGGCTTTACGCGTCTCCGTGATGCATGATACTAAGCAAGTCATCACAGTTTCGTACATCCCTAAAATTCGTTTTGTGTGACAACCTACTGAATAATGAGGTAGACTGGTCCCTGGACATAAAGATAATTGATCAATAGCGAAAAGTTTCGGCCCAGGTCAGCCTTCGCGGACTGCGCAGGCTGACCTCAGTCGATACTTTAATCAGATGCATTAAGTCCCCTTTTCACAAAGCACGGCTCATATGTCAATCAAGATGTGGAAAATGTTACGGGATAAGCATGTCCAGTATATATATATAGTTGTGATTTTCTAAACAACTGTACATGTACTTGAGCATTCTCTGTGAAAAGAGGGCTTAATGCATCTGCGAAAAGTACCGACCAATGCTAGCCCGCGCGGACTGCGCAGGCTTACACATATCCACACTTTTTGCTATTTGTAAACTTTCTGTGTGTTCAAGGACCATTCTACCTCTAGCTTCAGTCGGTTTTAAGCCAAAATGGACTTTATGTACTCACAGTTATGTGATCACATGCTTGGTATGATGCATTACAGAGACCCATTAAGCCCCATTCTGCTGGAGCATGGCTCACTTATAAATAAGCCATGCTCTGTGAAAAAGGGCTTAATGAATTCACAAAAAATATCGAACCAGGCCAGCCGGCCCAGTTCACGCAGCCTGACCTGAATAGAAACATTTTGTAGATAAATTTTATAGGTAAATTTTCTGCATGCAAAAAGACGAGTCTACCTCATGATTGAAAACCAAAAACAACTGCACTGAATTTCTAAGAAACTGTCAACAAAGAAGGGGTTAGAAACATGAAATAAGTAGGATACTTTTTTTTTTGTGAACATCATCTGGTGAACATCGTCGGTAATATTTTCACTCGTGGCTGCGCAGCCACTCGTGAAAATATTTCCGATGATGTTCACTCGATGAAATAAATTTCGATCTTGCACCGGAAAAAAAAAATCCTCCATATATATATATCGCATTATGTAGTAAGACTTTCTCCTGTCTTTCAGCTGATGTCCAGGGATCAAACATTCCTCGTCTCATTCATTGCACGGAGAAAATGTTTAACTCTTTACCAAACGACAAAATTTTAGACTGGTCCAATCTGAAAGCTCTTGCAGACGACAAAATAAGTGTGACACAAATGATTGGATTTTTATCAGATATACTAGAAAACATTGTGGGAAAAGGAGAAAATGCTGGTAACCAGTATTTTCTCCTTTTCCAACAGTGTTTTCAAAAGATCTCTTTCTCAGGGTCGTTTAAACTCGGGATTGTGTGGTAAAGGGTTAATATCTTGAATCACGAGGCTTTTTTTGTACTTGGTATTTAGAATCACGTAGTGGTCCTTAACAAACTTGTTGACGTTAGATCCCCGTCCTGGTTCAAAACTCGTATGAAACTCATATAGAGCTGCGTAGGCAAACCCATTAGCGTCTTCTTTTCTAGCTCACGACCTAGAGCTTTGATAATTTGAGCCATGCTCTGGCAAAAGGGGGTTTATTGCATCTCCGTGATTAATTCTACCAAGTATGTCATCATATAAGTATGGATTCAAGAAATCAGTTAAATCTAACAACCAACCTGGATAATGAGTTAGAATGGTCCTTGGACATGTAGAAAAAAAATTACCAAAAGGAAAAAGTTTGGACCCAGGTCACCCTGCGCGGACTTCGCAGGCTGGCCTGGATCGATACTGTTCGCAGATGCATTAAATCCCCTTTTCACAGAGCATGGCTCATTGGTCTGTAGCATAATAAATTAGTCCGTCAACAATGCTCTTCGAATAAGTTAGGCAGAAATATGATATTATTGTACGTTTCCAGATATGGCAGAGCCCGGTAGGCAAGTAAGTGACTTACAGCCCTTTAATCCCAGGGGTCGTTGGTACGATTTTCAGTAGGGTAAAATCTTTCAGAAATTGACGTGTGTCATTGCAACAAGAATGATTCCTCTCCCAGCGCTGAACATTGTTTTGGAGATGTGTATGCGGGAGAGCAGCCAATTTTGGGAGAATGTGCGCGAAGTAATGGTAAAAGAGACTCCAAGAAACCGCCGCTGCGATGTAATTGAAATAATCTTGAAAACTGATTTAACACAAAACAAATATACAAACATCCCCTATGTTCACTTTGTACCAGACAACAAAATTTTAGAGTCATCCGAAATGAAAGAATTTGCAGAAGATAAATTAAACTCAAAGGACGGGATTTGGCTTTTAAGCCTTAAGGCTACTAAGCGAGACTCACTGACCTTTTGCGGACAGTGTAGATCAAGATCAGAACGTGCAGTCTGATCTTGGATCTACACGGTCCGATAATGAGACATATTTGCCCCTGAAAAATACATTTGAAATAGTAAAATGTGGGCTTTAACTATGGGCTTGAAAGTTTCGTTTTCTGCAGGATAAAGGTTAAATGCCTCTTCCCTCACTTTCATTGGATTGTGTGGTAAAGGTTTACAGGAATGTGACTCCTAATTCTTCTGTACTTTGATTGTCTAAGGGCGAAATATTAAGAAACGCTATACATGTACAGGTGAGATTATTGAATGGTGTTTTACGCCGCTTTCAACATTATTTCAGTCAAATCACGGCGACAGCTCTCATATCTATGTATATCCTGGGCTTTACCAGGACAAGACTAGGGCTAAAACGACATTCTCACGAGGAACCCAGTGCTTCCAGTGGGGCTCGAATCCAGGGCCCCCTCGTTACGAATCCTTCACTTAACCACTGAGCCACGCAGCCCCCACCCCCACCCCAGAGTGCGTCATCTATTATGACTGCAAATGAAAGCTACATCTATTATAAAAGTAGTGATCAGTTATTATAGTAATTTGTCTCCTGTTACATGCTAGAAGTGCAATATTCTTTGAAATTAATGAGAGTAATGACACTGGAGGATTATTTTCCTTGAAGATATTATCCCTTACGACCGACCTTTGCGTCCCATTTTAACAATTCGCGCTAATAAGTTTTTATTCAGTCTGCTCGATAGAACCGAAGGAAATGAATGTGTCTGTCTGCCAAGCAGTTGGTTGGTTTTGTGTTCGATCATGAAGTCTACTTTAATAGACCGCATTTAGCCAACCATCGAGACTGGAGAGTATTTAATTTCTACTTAACCCTTTACGAAACAATTTCGCGTTCTAACGAGCTTCAAAAAATAAAAGTTTTGAAAGCAATGTTGGAAAAGGAGAAAATTCTGGTTACCAGCAATTAATCCTTTTCTCACAATCTTTTCTATCCTTTAAAAGATAAATCCAACGATTTAAGCCATATTAAAGTTGTTGTCTGCAAATGATTTCGAGTCGAAATTTTATCATCTGGAAAAAAGTTCAAGAAATTGGGCCGAAAAAGCTCAAACAATTGTTTTGACACTATCAGAATGCGTAGACGCTCTCTGAAAGGGGGACAACTGCACTTTAGCGGGCGCAGTAATTCGCAAAAGTTCACGAACATCCGACAGATCTCGCCCTTACGATAGCCTGGACGACTTTTATCAGGACAAGTTGATGTCAATGAGGGCCATTCTTCAGTTATTTCCCTTAAGTCCTCTCCAGTACTACATTGGTCCTGAAAAGGGGATTACTTAGATTTTATCCTGGATTTTCTTGCACTACACAAAAGTGTTCTAGAGATAATGTCTCGGCTAAATCTGGTTAGATTGTTTTACAGATCTATATATACGCATTTCTCTGATGATCGAGAAGATAATTTGCTATAAAATTATTTTGGGATCTTACATATAACCATAAATCAAATCATATTCATTGCAAGATCCCAAGGGGATCAAGGAAAAGGATAAGGACAGTAATTTCTGAGTCAGTCTGCCCTTTAAACCTACCACTGTTGAAGAGGTCCGATGAGATTTATACACAGTGAACAAAGGTTTCTGTCATGACAACAAGATACCCAGTGACTATCAGAAAGATAAGAAGCAAATCTAGATCCGGATAAAAACAAAGGAACACAGGTAAAAGGACCAATCTGCTATTTGGTTATCTTTAGTCTTTATCTGGCAAGGAAGATAAATTGACTTACAGGAATCGCCCTCATTCAACTTTTTCGCTGATGGCTTTTGACCTACTTCTTGGTACTGATAACAAATGAATGAATAGAAATTTGTGATTGGTAAAAAATGTAGCCAAGTTTATTTTAAGGGCCTCTACCTCTGCTGGCAAATTTACGCCGTCTCTCTTTTTTTTAAAGATATTTCTTGTTTCCATTTTGCTTTCTGCGTGACGGTTATCCCCTCTGCTTACTCGGTGAATCGAGTCGAAGGCGACTCAAAATGGTTTCCATGAAATAATCACTGGATCTGCGCCCGCTGACGTGCAAATTGGCACAAAATGTCTTCCTGTAATCACACTGACCCCTGAACTTCATTGAAGAGCATTGTTGAAAGACTCATATCTGATGTCGCATAAAAGTTATCAAAGCTACGGGCGTTACGCCAGAAACGAAGATCGTCATGGGTTTCCCTACTCAATTCTATGGGCTTCATGCGCCTCCCAGGAGATTTGTTTTGACCCAGGACGCAGTCTCTTGTGAAAAACTTCGTTCAAAGACCATTGTGTGATCCTGAATTCTAAGTATTGCTATTGACCTTCCTCTTGGAGTTGATATTCTCGAATGAATAAATGGTAATTTCTGATTAGTCTTAAGATGTGGACATATTTATTTGGCTGGCCCCTGCAGACCCATTTGTGAGGGCCATTATGACTCTAATATAGTAATATTGCTAGAAAAGGTATCTCCTTATCGGACATTGTAGATCAAAGATCAGGCTGCACGTTCTGTGCAGTCTGATCTTTGATCTACACTGTCCGCAAAAGGTCAATGACTCGGCCTTTAGTAGCTTCAGGGTGAAATGTTTGGTGTCACTCGTACACACTCGTACTTGTTTCATGTCAATTATTTTTCATTTTTTATGCTATAATGTTTACAAATTTATTACTTGCATCAAATTTTATAGCACCATTAACAGCCAAAAGTAACCGATACGTGTAATAAAATGTATTTGAATTTAAATCATACCTCTTAAAAGTAAGGAAATTATTGTGAAGATGACAATCTGTTATTGTACAGTCGGTCCAAGTGTAAGTCGCAGGCAGAAAAAAATAATTTCCCGTCAGGATCGTTAAAATTTTGGACTGTGTGGGAAAAGGTTAAGTAGACGATCAGTAAAATAAAATACTTGAAGCTTTGATGAAACACTTAATATGATATTTATGGTGCAAGCATACTTTCCTTGCCTGTACAGAAACGCTGTGTTAAATTCCTATAAATGTCAGATAGAGAACTGTTTTATCGTTTTGTTGTTAATAATTCATCGAGAAACGTACGGGAATCTTTCTCTTGATCAATATGACAACGCATGATCCAACTCGCTTGTAGCTTTTATTCTTACTCTACCACACAATCCAGACTTTTAACAACCCTGAGAAAGGAGCTTCTTTGAAAATATTTTGGAAAA
Organism: Tridacna gigas; assembly: GCA_945859785.2. Lineage (NCBI taxonomy): Eukaryota > Metazoa > Mollusca > Bivalvia > Cardiida > Cardiidae > Tridacna > Tridacna gigas. The sequence continues at coordinate 335,050 of OX244032.2, read as the reverse complement.
AGGAGAAAATGCAGGTAACCAGCATTTTCTCCTTTTCCCACAATGTTTGCTTTCCTTCCCAAAACAAATTTTAATGTGTTAGTCACATTGATTTTGTCGTCTGCAAATGCTTTGAATTTGGACAAGTCTAAAATTTTGTCGTTTGGTAAAGGGTTATATTCTATCATTTTTCAGTTATTGGATTCGCCCAATTTCATCAATGGTAGGAAAACTGGAAAATTGATGGCTGATAGATTGTTTGCTCACCTGAACACAAAATGCTCAAGAACTGTGGTTGCTTATCATCTGGCTTCCGCAGTGCGCGCTGAGTCGTGTATCGCACACTTTCTTACAAAAGGCTTGTTCTGTTAAAACTGCCCATTGAGATATACAGGTACTAAAATTGATAATACGGTGCATTTTCTCGTCTATCTTACTTTATTGCACTTCAAAGGTCAGACTCTGTTGTAAGGATTTATATCTGATGTTTTTATTTTCCTCAAATGCTGTTTAATTATCAAGTGAATGTTTTTTTGTTTGCACTCCACGCTCCATTCAATCACACACGCGCACACACACACAAACCTTATAGAAATACAAGCTAATCTCCTGAATAGCCTAGAATCTATAATGAGATCGTGAACTCTTAACAATATGCTTGTAAACCTAGATAAAACAAAACGTATGCTTATTGGACCTAAATGTAAGTTAATATCTATTAATCTAGATTTAAATGTTATTAACTTTTGCATTGAAAACGTTGAGTCTCGTAAAAATATTAGGTGTATATGTTGGTAAGCATTTGTCATGGAACTGTCATATTGATAAAACTGTTTTTCAGATAAACAGTAAGATAACATTGCTAAAAAGAATTTCCGTGTAACTCACATTTGAGATGAAACAATTATTTTACAACTCTTATATACTCCCAATCTTTGACTACTTTTGTACAGTTTGATGGAATTGTAAGTTTATTAAAACTAACACGTTTTGAAAAAAAAAAAAAAAAAAACGTTTGTTTTGGCAATGTGATTTCCGATTGAAATAATATATATATATATATATATATATATATATATATATATATATAATAGGCTACAAGATATCAGTCTGTAGCACTTTTAACTTAGTCATTAAGAAATTATCGTCCTATTTGATATTTTTAAAAACATTTATGAACTGATTTATATGAAAAGAACTGATAAATGAAATTTATCCAAGCCGGAGAAAGTGGAATTAATTTACTTTATTTTTTCAAGGTATGAGAGTTAATGTAGAGCAAACGTTAGCTTGATTGTTGGCCAATCGACTTTTTGGCCTGGTCCCATGCGGTGTCACCAACCATCCTTACTATCATTCTTAATGTAATTCATGAGAGTTATCCAAATCTCAAAATAACGCTACATCTGACTGGCTTCAACCATTTTTTATTGGTAAAGCCAATCAGAAATTGCGTTACTTTCTAAACCTAGATTAAGGCTAAGAATGCACTTTGGAATGGTTGGTGAATATGTGCCCTGGGTTCGTATTAACCAACCATTCTTAAGAAGGTTCTCAGTCTTATTTTCAAGAATTCTCTAAACTTGAAAGTAACACAACTGCTTATTGGCTAAACCACATGGTGTTACTTTCAAATTTAGGAAATCTTGGAGAATATGGATAAGAACGTTTTTTTTTTTTTTTCCTCAGATTAATGTTATGATTAGAATCATTGTAGTTTTCATAGTCAATTAAATTATTAAGAACAAGATTAAAGTCACCACATACAATGATATTAATTGTCTTTTCAAATGAATCAGTTTGACTAAAAACATTGTTAAAAAAAAACCCGGAATATATATTTGCGAGGATTATTTGTGTGTCAGTTTATGATATATTAAGAACAATAAATTGTCCATTAGCATCCTTTTTGCGTGTCGAAACTTAATATCTAGACCTTTTTTAAAGTAGAGTAGCTACTCCTGTTGAATTTGTATTACCATGACTAAAGAAACAATTTCCTTCCCATTGTTAATAAATTTTATTCTCATTTTTTTTTTTTTTTTTTTTCAAAAAAGTGAGTCTCTTGTAAACATAAAGTGTCAACGTTCTTTTCTTTAAAGTGTGTAAATATATCAACTCGTTTTTTAGTATTATTCAATCCACGACAATTGTAGGAACAAATCTTCAAACTATCTATGCCAGTCATAAAGAGCATCTATCATTATCAATCTATCATTATTTTCAATAAATTACAATTATTGGAGAGGTCATTTGCAAATCAAATCTATATAACAAATCTTTTTTTTCTTTTAAACCCGTCATATAAAAACAAACCACGTCTATTTCATATGTCAGTTTTTGATTTCGGGTTATTCATAGAACCATGACGAAACAGACTGTGTATCGGAACAATTTCGAAAAAAAAATGGATTTAGACAGCAATTTCTGATGCAGTCTGCCTTTTAAACTCACCACAGTTGGAGAGTTCTGATGATCTCTCCAATGAGATTTATACTCAGTAAACAAAGGTTTCTGTCATGACATGAAGATACCCAATGACACTAAGAAAGATAAGAAGCAAATCTAGATCCGACTCTCCACTGGTCCCATGCAAATATATCCGATAGTTAGCATTGATTATGTGAAATTCGTGTTTCTTCCTATCTATTACGGCCCCCAAAGTGATATATCTATCGATTGTCCGCTGATGACAGAAACATTAACTCTGAAGTCCGGAATATCCTTACCTCCCGTCCCCGTGGAAATAAGTTTTCTATTTCCAAAATAATCCTCTTTCAAAATGTATACATGTATCCAGTTTCTTAACTCTTTGCCCGACGACGAAATTGCGAAAATGTCGAAATTGAAAGCAACTGCAGACGACAAATAAAATATGGCGCATATGCTGCATTTTTTTCCAAAAGTGCAGAAGACCTTGTGGGAAGAGAAGAAAATGCTGATTACCAGCATTTTCTTCTTTTCCCTCAATGTTTTCAAAAGTCATTTTTGTCGAGGTCGTAAAAACACGGGAATGTGTGGTGAAGGGTTAATTGATGGGGAAAAATATGAGGGTCTGTGTTGGAGGAGCACGACTGACTCTTCTTGCCGATCTTGATATGGTATCACGTTCTGCCATAGTTGTTGAGGATGCCCTTTCTGTTGCGAAAGGTCAGAAACTACGTGCTATCTGTCTTAATCTAGAATTATAATCTGAAACGATAAGTTTTGATAAGTTTTGACACGTATCAGTCTGCACGACCAGGCTGATTAGAGGAAAATGCTCTTTGTATATCAGATAAGAACATAGTTTTCTTGAACCAGTTTGTATCAACATTTGTACGAGGGTCATTCATTTAATTGTGTCACTGTTATTTTGAGACACATTATATTAAATGCTCACATGTTGTTAATTTCATCCCTTCAAAATATTCTCCATTGACAGAAATAAACTTTTCAAGTCTGGAAATCTAGTCTGTGAATGCTGCAAAATAGGTCTTTCTGGGAATGCCCTGCAGACACTGAAAAATGGCAATTCCCAGGGCACTTTTAGTCATATCGACGTCCAGAGAGAGTTTTCTTCAATAAAGGACAGAGAAAAAAAGCCACATGGGCTGAGATCGGGAGAATAGGATGGGTGGGGCAGCTGTACTACCTTTTCCGTTTCCAGGAAATTCTAAACAGTTGCAGACTTGTGAGCAGCTGCATTATCATGAATAAGGCACAGGCCTCTTAATCTGGTTTCAGTAATATAGCCAGTGTATATGACTGCACCTACTTTAACTTTCAATAACTTTTGAAAGAATTACAACAAAATTTCGTGCCAGTATTCAGAACAACTTCCTTGCTAAAATAACACTATTTCCTTGTGATACATAGGGTCATGCGGTATGGAGGCCCATTAGTGACACAATTAAATGAATGACCCTCGTAATTCTCAAGCTTTGGAAGTTGAAAATCAGGTTTAGGTCTCACCTTCTTATGGCAACCGTCAAACTGTAATCCCGTGAGAACCAACAACACATCTGTTTCTAGAAAAATAGGTCCTCATAGCACAGTAAACGGACGCGTCTGTTTTACTTTTCTGTCCAATGTACATCGACATCGGGAAGAAGTCTACTGGCAAGTTCTATTTCTTAGGCCAAGTGTTCACAAATTTGTCTGTCTGATGAGCAGTACTGATATGTTCTTCCTCCTGTTACCCTGCTTTTCCCATGTCTTTATCCTATTTTTCCCATTTATCCATTTTCCCATTTCCTTCTCTCTTCTCCCCCTGTATTGTAAAAATATTTACAACAGCACCCTGTGTGGGTATATATGTCACTGACCTATAAAGTAATAGATGTATGTTTAATTTTCTTGTTGATGACGAAAAACTCTGTAGTTTAACCCTTAGGCTACTAAGCGTGACTCACCGACCTTTAGCGGAAAATGTAGATCAAGATCAGACTGCACAGAACATGCAGTCTGATTTTAAATCTACACTGTCCTATGAGGAGATTTGTTTCTCCAAAATATATAAGTCTGAAATAACAGTATTCGGAGTTTAACTATCGGATTGAAAGTTTTATTCAAGTTATGTAGCAAGATAAGGGTTAAGTCAATACAATATTCTGTATTCTTTAACCTACCGTTCTACCCCAACGTGTGCACGAAACCTCTATATCGCCTACGAAAGCGTGGTTTACCAAACATGACCCAGTTTCAAATTTGTCCATGACTTTCTGACCAACTTTCATGAATACCGTATTAGATACTGGCATCTAGTGCACACACGAGGTTTTTCTAAAATTTGTCCCAGTGAGCTACTTTTTGACCCGAGAGTAAAGAGATATTTCTTTAATTTTAGCCCGACTGATAATTTTTATCGCAGAGATAACAGTTTTTTGTTTTTCTGATTGGCTAAGCCAAATGGTCCAGCCAATCAGAAGTTGTGTTACTTCCAAATGTAGAAAATTCTTGAGAATAAGACAAAGAATGCTCTAAAGAATGGTTGGTGAATATGGACCCTGGTTTCCCTCTTTTTTTTTTTTTTCTACAACTTTGCACTATGTTGCTATAAACGCGCCCCTCACATCCAGTTGCTGTTCAGATAGGTGGCTTTAACCTGACTGAAAATTTACCACACAGTTAAGTTTTCCCAGACGGCAAAATTGCAGACTTGTCCACCATAAAAGCATAACCAGATGTAAAATTTAATCTAGGTCAAATATTGTTGGTCTTGGTCTTTGAAGTGGTGAAAAATATCGCGGGAAAAGGGTGTTATTTACCATTTTATATTCCAAAAGATTTTCAACGTTTTTTTTTTTCATAGTTATAGGAAAATGACAATGAAAAAAGATCGGTACCGGATCAGAATGGCACAACACTCATGTTACACGTGTCTCCTACAGCAAGTTCAGTAACTCGATAAGTTTTGTCTAAACCATCAGGATTTACCTCCCTTCCAAAAATGACAGACGTATTATCCGTAGGCTGCTAAGCACTCTATGACCTTTTGCGGACAGCGTAGATCAACATCAGACTGCACATACATGCAGTCTGATCTTGAATCTACACTGTCCGTTGAAGACATACTTTTCATATAAAGAAATAATAATAGAGATAAATTTGAAATAGCATTATTCAGGTTTTTACTATCGGCTTGAAAGTTTCATTTAACTTATTTAGAAGGATAAGGGTAAAAGAAGCGGAAGATCTAACGATATTACAGCGAGCCCCTTCTGTGCCAAAGAGGATTTCGATATTTCGGGGTCAGTGTAGATCGGAAACAATCTACATAAACTGTGCAGTCTGATCTACATTTAGGATCTACACTGTCTGATATTTTAGAAATATTCTGTCAAAAAGTCTTGAAAATTAGAATGTTCTTGCCTACCTGCAAAATTAACCCTTTGGCTACTAAGCGCGACTTACTGACCTTTTGCGGACAGTGTAGATCAAGATCAGACTGCACAGAACGTGCAGTCTGATGATCTTGGATCTACACTGTCCGAGAAGGAAATATTTTTATGACAAAAAAAAAAAGTTTGAAATAGCATTATTTGGGCTTTCACCATCGGCTTGAAAGTTTCATTTAACTTATTTAGCAGGATAAGGGTTAATCCGATTAACATTTCTGGGCTCGCTATGGACGAGTTTACGTAGCCGCAGGCAGCAAAAAACCACACGATCGTCACATCCTGTACAAAAGATCAATTGATTGGATGGTGTTTTACGCTGCTTTCAACAATATTTCAGTCATATCACGACAATACTGAACTTATTTATGTCCTGTACTGAAGAAGAAAAGCAGATCGGAGTTATTATTAGACAACTTTGACTCGCTAGAATGACCTTAGTCACTATCTTGTCTAAATCCAATTCTATTTTTACACTGTGGGACTAACCGCTTGATTGGCCATGACACAGATTAAAGGAATATTTATCGTAATTTATAGACACCGCTCAGTGTCTGTACGCTTGAGAAGAAATATTATAGTTACAATAAGAAGTTCTAATTTACGACAAAAAATCTAAATATGCCCCATGAAACACGAGCTCACGTCGATGTTACTTAGAAACATGATGCTTATCTCACATGAAATAGAGTGATAATGATTCATCTTTCCTGTTTCAAGGTGTTCTGTCTATTTTTGACCGTGTCAGATTTACGTCGTGAAGATCATAAATATATGTGAGAGCTGCTCTGGCAAAAAGGGGGCTAAGTGCATCTCCGTGATGCATTATACCTAGCAAGTCATCACCGTTTTGTCTAACAACCGAATGAATCAAGAAGTACACTGGCCCTTTGGCATGCAGAACACTGACCATTAGTAACAAGTTTCTGCCTGGATGAGTCTGCGCGGACTGCGCAGGCTGACCTGGTTGATACTTTTCGCTTAAGCCCCCTTTTTAACCAGACCATAGCTCATGTCGTTCTTTCTGAGGTCCAGCCTGTATCGAGCAAGCATGCAAGGGACTCTAGTCCCGGCCGGGTAGCTCAGTGATCAGCGTCTCTGACCCGTAACCTGGTGGTTGCGGGTTCGATACCCGGTTGAAGCAAACTTCCTTTCCGGCGACTTTTCACCTCTCACCTCTGATGCAGGTGAGAAAAGCAGTCAGTGGTTTGGAAAGAAAGTTGTGACAGTTCTGGTGTTTGAAAGCCAGGAAACACATGCGGAGATGCACTGACCGCCGTGATATGAGGTCAGCTGATAGAAACGGCGTTAAATTCCAATACAATACAATACAATACAATACAATATAACACAATACAGTACAGGACAGTACAGTACAGTACAATACAATACAATACAAGGGACACTAAACTGTAACATTTCAATATATGTCTTTTTTGGGGAACATAAGTACGTGCTTGTTTAAAGTAACAATAGCTGCCAAAAGTAAACATATCGGGCGATAAAATGCATTTAAATTTAAACTGCACCATTTAAAAGTATGAACATTATTGTGAAGATGACAATCTGTTATTGTACGGTCGGTCCAAGTGTAAGTCGCTGACAGAGAAGTTAATTTCAAAACTAGTTGAAAGTTACCAGGTCACTCTGTCTTTTGTTTACTTTTTGCATGATTTTAAAATTCATTTTTCTGCCAGTGACTAACACTTGGACCGACTGTACAATAACAGATTGTCATCTTCACAATATTTTCCATATTTTTAAATGGTATGATTCAAATTTATGTGCACATTAACACCTGCATTGTTTTTTGGCCGTTATTGGGCTTTTAATACAGATTACTTGCTTAATAGAGGTGGTCGCTAGCACAGGTTCTACTCTACTCTGATCAAGTTATTTAATTTTTTACCTATTAATCCCGGAATTTAACGACCTTGGTTATGAAAGCTTTTGGGAATATCGTGGAAACAGAAAAGGCTGGTAAACAATCCTTTTTTTCCTTTTACCACAATTTTACTAACCCTAACATAGACAATTCTAATTGTTTGAACAACATTTAATTGAGCCATGCTCTGTGATAAGGGGTTTAATGCACCTACAAGAAGTATTGAACCAGGTCAGCCTGCACAGTCCGCGCAGGTTGACCCGGTTCGAAACCTTTCGCTATTGATCAACTTTCTGCATGTCAGAGGACCATTCTACTTCATGCTTCAGTCGGTTGTTGGACGAAATGACTTTATGAATTATTTGATGACTTGCTTTGTATAATGCACTGGAGAGTTGCTCTAAAACCCCTTTTGCCAGAGCATAGCTCAATTAATTTGGTGTCAGCAAATGCTTTCAGTATGACAATTTAAACATTTTTTTTTTTTCAGTCTGGTAGAGCGTTATTTAAAGTCTCATTGACAAATATCTTTTCATACAAGACTCTGGTCATGGGAAGGTTCAAATGTTGCTAATGTAAAAGCCAACATGTAATTTTCTTTTTTCTTGAGAACAGTACTTTGGACTTAAAAGAAAGGCAAAGAACCTTTTTCTTTTATGTAAGAAGGATTTGAACCATGCGCTGTGAAAAAGGGGTTTAATTATATGGCGTGCAACACACGAAAAGGGGCCTTCGGACATATGCATAAAAGTGTGTCGTCCCAGATCAGTCTGTGCAGTCTGTGACTAATCCGAGACGACACTTCCCATTTTTGTGCGATTTTCTGTTTCACGAAAGTCTACTGTATGAAAAAAACTTATGTAGTCGTAAAGTGCCGTCTCGGATTAGTCTGCGCGGACTCCGCAGGCTAATCCGGGACGACATTTTTCGCAAATGTCCGAAGGTCTCATTTCTCATGTTGCGGGCCATATGTGAAAAGTCCGTGTAGGCTGACCTGGGTCGAATTTTTTTTTTACTTTTGGTAAATTGTCTGCTTATCTATGGACGATCCTGCTCAGGATTCAGCTGGTTGTTAGACAAAATGGATTTTATGGATCCATAATTATGTGATGGTTGATTGATTGTATGGTGTTTAACGCCGTTTTCAACATTATTTCAGTCATATCACGGCGGCCAGTGCACCTATCCGTGCTTTCCCGGAGTTTCTTTAACCAGTACTCCGCACAATATTCTTTCCGAGCCACTGGCTGCTTTCCCTCGTAACCACGTCGAAACAATGGTCAGCGGTAAGAGAGGAATGAATCCTGTCGCGATGACTATCATCAATCCTCGGAAAGAAATTGGCCAAGCCGGGGATCGAACAAGCGACCTCAAGTCCTGTACGCTACCGACTGAGCTAAGGGGGCTTGGCAATTATGTGATGGCTTGCTTGGTATAATGCATCACGGAGATTCATTAAACTCCCTTTTGCCAGAGCATGGCTCATTCATTTGAATAGCGTATGTAAACTGAAGAAAAAGGTGCATTTTAATTATATTCTTTCGTCTTTTGTTTAAAAGATGAAAGAGTATAATTACAATGGACAGATAAAGATTTTATGAATTTATGAAGGAAGATGTCAACACATTACCACATGAGGAGATCGCCTTTCGTCTTGCACTTTACTACCTTGAATCCTTATCAGGCCACAAATTTTACATGGGTTCATATTGAAAGCATTTGAGCTACGCTCTGGCAAAAAGGGGCTTAATGCATTTCCGTGTTGCATTATACAGAAAATCCATTTTGTATAACAACTGATTGAATCCTGAGGTAGAATGGTCCTTGGACATGCAGAAAATTGACCAAAAGCAAAAAGTTTCTGGACTGCACAGGCTGACCTGAGTCGATACTTTTTGCAGATGCATTAAGCCCCCTTTTCACAGAGTATGGCTCATTTGTAGACGACAAACTTTTATGTGGGTCAAATAATGGGATTTAACTTTGAAAGGGTAAAAAAAATGAGGAATAGGGGGGAATACTAGTAACTACCATTTTCCTCACAATGTTTTCTACAGAATGAGTCGTTAGAACTCCAGATTGTTAGAAAATGAGACCAAAGGAGAAATATATCGTAACGAGCAAGTAATCTTTTTTTGCCGCAATGTTTTCCATGTTTTCATATATTCAAGATCAATATTTTTTCGTGAATCAGTCATTCCAAGAATATTTTCGAAATCATCAGCCACAAATTGTATAGTGGTATCATGGGTTCATTCAACGTTTTGCCTAAGTCTTATTTTATTTGTAACATAATGTAAAATCGGACCAGTTAGACTATGGTGATTCTTTTTTGTTTTTCTTTTAGTTCGTATATTTTTTCTTTAAAATATTTGAAAACGATAATGCCTTTATTTGTGTTTTGACCTTTAAAATCCTTGCGTGTTCATTCCAATTGACTTAGGCCAATTTTACGTCTCTCGTTAAAATGCAGATGATTTATTCAGACGTGACGTGTTCTAGCGCAATGTTTTCTGACAATCTTTCCTGTCAAATGCTCACAGGGAAACAATCACACACAGCCTGATAAAGTAATACTTTCGGAGTTACCTCTAACTCCAAGATGTGGTACTGGTTCCCGATAGCGTCATGGCAACACTACGGTATTAGCAGCCTCTAATTGATATTGAATAACCTAGTTACACAGCCTTTTCTTTACAATGTATACTGACCAACATTTCAATTGGAATATAGTCCATCTATCTAGCAATTATCCGGCCCAATGTCACAACAGAATCTAAATACTCTTCATGGCAAAACTATATTTAGTTCGGCTGCGTAATCGATATCGATTCAAGCGCTCATTCGCACTGTAACGTGGTGTAAAGCACCTTGAAAACTTCGATGGAAAGCAGAGCCGCTTTGAGCTGCGTATCGATCGCGACTCGTGATTAATTTAATTCGTTCTTCTGCCGCTACAAATAAGTACGCTTACAGAGTGTGTTTTACATTATAGGACGAAGAGTCTATGGCACAGGGGCCTGGTCGACACAAGACGGGTACGGATCGCCACACAACACACAGCCGACCGAGCAGACGATCACAGAGCTTAGAAAGTCGTCCATACTCTCATTATGTGCGTTCAGGACTGCGGACTAGTGAGGCAGACGACAGAGCGGTGAGAAGACCAGGTAATGAGGGAGTGATTCATTCCAGAAATGGTGCTAAATATACGCCTTACGGAAGTAGGAATCTGGGGCCTGAGATGGGAATAAAAACCATCGAAATGGAAAATTCATCTATGATTCAAACCGTGGAAATATTTAAGCAGCCTGGTGAAACCCTCGGATTTTATATTCGCGAGGGAAATGGGCTTGACAGAAATGAAGGAGTGTTTATATCACGGATACAGTTAGGTACAGTAGCGGAGAGAAATGGATTACTTCACGTCGGGGATGAGATCATTGCAGTGAACAATGTAGAGGTGGGTAAAATGTCTTTGGATGATGTCGTTATACTTATGAGTATTCCTAGGAAATTAATGCTTAAGATTAGTTCTGTTAAGAATTGTTATAAGAAAAATGCGTCCTGTCCGTCCTTAGCAACGACTGAACAAGGGTCAAGTCCGCCAGTGGTTGTCGTAAAGAAGGGTCACGTGAGAGCTAACTCAGACACTCAGTTAGAAATGACAGAAAAAATTCCGGATATGTACGAGCATGCATATAGCACCAGCGCGCCACACACAGACCTCGATTATCTAAGCAAGCGTTTTCAACGCCACGAAAGACCTACCTCCCAATACGCAAGTATTTTTATATCACCTCATAAAGCCGAGGCTAAACTTCTAAGCGGAGATGACATCAATGACAGCGAAAATTCGAGTGAGGGCTCCTTACCTCGCAGTATTGACTCCGGCAGCAGGGACCACTATTCCGGGCACAGAGGGTATACTTCAACCCTCGGGATGCATGACGACCCAAGTGGGCCCCATTTAAGTACAACTTTGTCCCCTTTCCCTGTTCCACAAAGTGACTCAATGGATAGGGAGTATCGATATATCCAAAGCGAACGTAAATTTGTTCCAACTCACCAAAGATCGCCTTCTAAAGGCAGTATCATACAACCATACCATAGCGCAACAAAGCCAACCCCTTATTATGCCATAGACAGTGACAGGGGTGCATACAGCGACTCCTATCAAACCATGCACGAAATCACAGGATATCGCGGGTATACGGATCCTTTAAAACGATATCAGGGCGGTTTTCGTGAAATGATACATTCCAGGGCTAAATATGGTGGGAAAACGCAACAAAGAACGCGGTCCCCGGAATGTTATAATTCGGATTCAGAGGTCATTTACACGCACCCACGTGGTCAGGTGACCGCTGATACGCGCGGGTTTGCTTCGGATTATGAAACGTACGCAGGAGCAATGAGTGATGATGAACCTATATACGCGGTACCCAAACAGATCTCATCCAGCAGTAGTACAGAACTGCAGCAACTTTTAAGACGCTTTAACACTCTATCGCATGAACTCCAACAGGAACAGTCTAAGCTTCAGAAACAGCTGTCCTCCTCTAGAGACAGGCCAAGTAAGTATAATATGCTTTTACATTCGATTCTAACTCTTTACCAGACGAGAGAGAAAATAGACTTGTCCAAATTGAAATGTATTTGCAGTGCAGACGACAAAATATATTTGATCCAAAAAAAATGCAATTTGCCTTCGGAAAGGGCAGAAAACATTTTGTGAAAAAGAGAAAATGCTGGTTACCAGCGTTTTCTCTTTTTCACAAATTGTCTTCCTCACGTTCGTTTAAACTTGGGAGTGTCTGATGAAGGGTTCAGTCTTACCATTCGATGTTGTGTTTGTGACTCTGTGGAAGAGGTCTTTTGGAAGCATCTTAAAGATACATCTCTACTCGTTTACAGCCAGTGTTTAACCCATTCTATTTTTTATTATTATTATTATTATTTTTTTTTTTTTTATTAAACTACAATCATTCTTGTATCTTCATGCCAAATGTTGCCCATGACGGTTGCAAGATTGCATAGGATACGACGGATAGAAAGTGCATCTCATTTTCTGACGGCCATCAAAGAAATCACTTTTGTGACGTTTCCAGTTTTAAATCGCAGATTTCTAATATATGTCCCTTTCACCGTGTATATCGGTAATTTATCTACGTTTACACAGCTGACTAAATTCTGAACCATTCTATAGTCTATCAATTCCATAACAGCGTTTTTTTTTTCCTGGCTGAAAGGATGTATCTTTAAAAAAAGGACAAAAAGCTGGAAACCAGTATTGTCTCCTTTCCCTAAATTGCTTTCTACTTTTTGAAAGAAAACTCCCACCAAATGAGTCACGTTTACTTTGTTATCTCTGGATGCACTCAAAACAGACAAGCCTAAATTACTATCTGAAAGTAATTTTTTATGATTTTTTTTATTTACCGAAAACGATTACCGATTACCGCTTCAACAAACTACTAATATATGAGACATGCTGTGTCAAAAGGGGGTTTAATGCATTTGCAAAAAGTACCGATCCAGGTCAGTAGTAATAATTTCGATTCTGGTCAGCCTGCGCAGTCCGCGCGGACTGCGCAGGCTGACCAGAATCGAAATTGTTACTACTGGTCAGTTTTCTTGATGTCAAAGGACCAGTTTACCCCAGGATTCAGCCGGTTGTTAGACATAGTGGATGTCATTATCATGTGACGATTTGCCTGGTATACTGCATCACGGAGATGTATTAAACCCCTTTTTGTCAGAGCACGGTTCATGTAAGAGTAAACAGCCTTTTTTTTTTTTCAAATTTTTCGAATTCTTTATTGGACAGTGAGCAAATGTTCAACCACTGCTCCATTTACCACAATGTTCCGTGTTTTCACGACCTTGAAGAAGAGGGATTTAAAAACATTGTGGGGAAGAAAGAAAATGCTGGCAACCAGCATTGTTCCTTTCCCCACAATGTTTTCTACCCTTTCAAAGATGAATTTCACTTTTTTAATCACGTTTAATTTGTCGTCTGCAAATGTCTTCAATTTGGACCAGCCAAAGACTGTGTTGTTTGGTAAAGAGTTAAATTTGCATTATTTGTGTCCTCTCTGCCAAAGATAAATGTTTCCTTTCAAGTATTTAGCACGTGGAATAACCCTCTCAGTGCCAAATAAATAGATTCGATTTCTTTTGACTGCAGAAGACATAATCCACTGAAGTCCAGAAAGAGGTTTTTATCTTTCTAGTCTAAACAAGTGGTCGACATAAATACAAGATCAGACTACACACTCCCTGCAGTCTAATCTTGATTTATGTCGTTCGCAAAGGCTCTGGCCCGGCCGGGTAGCTAAATGGTTAGCGTATCCGACTCGTGACCTGGTGATTGCCAGTTCGATACCTGATTGAGGCAAATTTTCTTTCCGGCGATTTTTGACCTTTCACCACTGATGCATGTGAGAAAAATAATCAGTGAACTGGAAAGAAAGTTGTTTCAGTACTGGTGCAAGAAAGCTGGGAAACACATGCGTAGGTGCACTGACCGCCATGATATGACCTAAGCTGTTAAAAACGGCGTTATACACCAATAGAAACAAACAAACAAAAGCTCCACTGAGGTTTTCAAAGGCCGATTTTGTTTTGTCATTACACAAGTACCTGTGCACCTGTCAGATGCTGAGGTCACTTTTAGAGAATTCTTTTATGCTCAATTCTAGGATTAGATTTTTCAGAGTCCATATTCACCAACCATGCTTAAGAAGATTCTTAGTCTTCAGAGCTCCAGATGGGGGTGATTTTGATTACAGAATTGAAAATATTAGTAATTCTCAACTTAACCCTATGTAATGGTACCCACAACATTGGGTTTGGAAGAGAAATAATGGATTAAGAAAACCATCACTCCCTCTTATCTGGAGCTCTGGTCTTATTCTCAAGAATTATCTAAAGTTGAAAGTAACACAACTTGTGTTACTTTCTAAATCTACGTTAAGACAAGAATGAAACTAACAATGGTTGGCGAATATGTTTCTTTCTAAATCTATGTTAAGACAAGAATGAAACTAATAATGGTTGGCGAATACGAGTCCAATTTTTTTATAATCTCACCAGATTTCAAAAATGATTCAGCACTGAACTAAGTAAGGCGAAAGCTTGCAAGCCATGAGTAAAGGAGATGGGCAAATTTATAAAAAAAAAAATCAGCAGTATTTCTATCTTTCTACCTCATGACTCAGTCGGTTGCAAGACAAAACAGATTTTATATGTTCATAATTATATAATTTCTGTCTTGGTATAATGCGGAGATTGATTAAACCCCCTTTTGCCAGAGAGTGGCTCAAAATAAAGCAAAGAATTGTCGGCTTTAGAATTTGTCAATCTGTTCTTTACGTCTCGGTGTGCTTTCCCCACATTTTTCTTCCTGCTTTCTGTTTAAAATTAATTACTTCCAGCGTTCGTGTAAAGTCTAAATAAATCTTCGCCTGTCACTTCGTCTGCACTTCACGAGCGATGGTCTTAAATCTCGTTTTTGCCGCCTTAACGGTTTCACTTTCCGGTGTAATCGCCTTTTGCGTACATCATTCCCTTACCTAACGTTCCCGGGATTTTTCGACCTAAAGGAAAAAGTCTTTCTATTTTATGAGAAAATGAGAAATTTCTGATAGCTATCAGCATGTTTTCTGTCCACACAATGTTTTTTTTTTTTTATCTTTTTAAAGTGTAATCATATCATTTCCACCACATTTGATATGCTGTCTACCAATGATTTTAATATAGCCTTTAGAGAATACAGTTTGAAATTTTTTCGCGTGTTGCCGCCGTGACAGGACAACATGCTGTCGTAACCGAAGTTGGTGCATATTAACCCTTATCCTGCTGCGTAAGTGACATAAAATTTTCAACCCGTCAGTAAAAACCCAAAATTTGCTATTTTAAAGGAATTTTGTGGGAAAAGGTATCTCCTTATCGGACAGTGTAGATCCAAGATCAGACTGCACGTTAAAATGAATTAGGCCATCGATCGTAGAAACAATTCTTTATATCGAAAATAGCTTTACTCGCTATGATCTTCTATTGGCGTAATGATACACACTGTCTTTGTCTCCTAACCAATCGATTCCGTGCCTGTTCGTCCCAAAACCAGTTCGTTCCTGGGCATATTCGTCCCTAGCCTTGTTCGCCATGGCTTGTTCGTCCCACAAGATTGCGCCTGCTTTGTTGGATTGTGCATGACTATACACGTATTAGGTTGACTTCAAGCAAATATTTTGAAACTATTTTACAAAAAATCTCCGTGATGCAATAGACCAAGCCAGTCATCATATATAACTATGAATCCATAAAGTCCGTTTGTCTAACAATCGACTAAACCATTAGGTCCTTTGACATGCAGAAAATTTACCAATAGCAAAACGTTTTGACCCAGGTGAGCCTGCGCAGCCTGACCTGGGTAGATACCATATTAGTTGAACCAGCAAACGGTACAGATCAAAGATCAGACTGTTGTCGCCAATGGTGATGATTGAATCTTTTACCACACAATCCTGAGTTTTAACAATCACGCAGGAGAAGGTCTTTGAAAACATGGTGGGAAAAGGAGAAAATGCTGGTTACCAGCATTTTCTCCTTTTCCCACCATGTTTTCTACCCTGTCAAATAAATTCAGGTCATTTGTATCACTTTCAAATTTGTCGTCTGAAGCTGCTTTCAATTTGGAAGATTCTACAATTTTTCGTTTGGTAGAGCGTTATTGTGCATTTTACGGAGAGAGTCGAATCAAGATCGAATAGCAAAAAACATTCTCGAATGCATTGTGTAAGATATGAGCCGTGCTCTGTGAAAAGGGTGCTTAATGGATCAGCAAAAAATATCGATCCAAGACAACCTGCGCAGTCCGCGCAGGCTGACCTAAGTCGAAACCTTTTGCTATTTGTCAATTTTCTTTAAGTCCAAGGACGAATCTACCTCATGATTCAGTCGGTTGTCAGACGAAACGGACTTCATGGATCCATGATTATGTAATGACTTGCTTGGTATCATGGATCAAGGAGATGCATTAAGCCCCCATTTGCCAGCGCATATTATATATTTGCTAGAACGGCAGATATGAGAGGGTTTTTTTTTTATCCTTTCCGTTCTTCGAAATCGTACAATTCATTAACTTATGGTTTACACCAGAAGGATATAGATCCTCGTTTTGTGTTGCTGCTTTTAGCATCTCTTTTATCTACGATACAACAAATATGTCTTGAAATGGAAGTGGGTTCAGCTTGTGATTTTTACGTGTCTTCTTTTTCCACCGTCGATATATAATTTCTGCATTTTTATGTGGAAAACTGACTTGGCATCTGAATGGACAAATAAGTTTGTCGTTATGTTGTGTCGTAATGGTAATGTCCTGTCAACTTTGAAGGTTCTTAACACTAAAACTGCTGAATAAATGAAACGCAAATTTCTACTCAATTCTAAAAACCAAAACATTGCGGTTTCAAAGTTGATTTCACAGGAAAGAAAATAGTGTATCGGACTGTGTAGATCAAAGATCAGACTGCACGTTCTGTGCAGTCTGATCTTGATCTACACTGTCCGCTAAAGGTCAGTGGGTCGCGAGCAGCAGCTTAAGGGTTAAAACCAGCAAGTTAATAAGCACGACTCAAGGCGCTTTTATGAGCAGAATAGATAAAGTTTAGGCTGTAGCGAACGGACAGTCTTATCTCCGATTTACACTGTCCAAGATGGTAAGATTTTTTCCCGCTGAATTCTGTGCTTCCGGGTTAAACTGTTGCATAATATTTATTAGGCAATTTAACGCTTTACTAAACAATGCAGAATTTTAACGACTCAGAGGAAAACATTTTTGAAAACAGCGTGGAAAAAAGAGAAAATGCTGGTAACCAGCATTTTCTCATTTTTCCACAATGTTTTCTGTCCTTCCAAAAACAAATTTCATCTTGTTAATCTGGGGGGGGGGGGGGTTTCGTTCGTCTGAAAATGCTCTCAACTTGGCAAAGTCTAAAGTTTTGTCGTAAGCATGATAATTCTCTACCAGAGCCCATCAGTGCTACTTACCCCAAGAAATACATTAATATTTCAGAAACACTTTCGTCGTCAATGCAAGACACCATTAGGACAAACATTTGAGCGGTACTCTGACAAAAGGGGTTTTAATGCATCCCCGTGATGCACTTTACCGAGAAAGTCATCTTATTATTACGGATACAAAATAATCCATTTTGTCTGACAACCGACTAAATCACGGGGTAGAATGGTCCTTGGACACGCAGAAAAATTTCGAAAATCAAGAAATCGGCCCGTGTGGCTGACCTGGGTCGATACTTTTTTTTTTTTTTGCAGATGCCTTAAACACCCTTTTCACAAAGCATGGCTTATTTTTTTCTCTCCCACGTGATTGTTGTCGGAGTAAAAGATGTTGGCTGTTTTAAACTTAGATTAACGAAGAAGTGATGATACGCGGATATATCCGGTTATTTAAAATACCCAACCCTAGCCCCCAGTAATCACCTCCACCACCCCCTCCACCCACCGAAAATATTTTTTCGAGTATATTTCCGCTGGAAACCGTGATTCTCTCGTCCCAGAATTACATGACGCCCTTTACAGCAGTATCTTTTCGTTACACGTGATCGCTGGCTGATTAACCCCTATCCTGCTAAATAAGTGAAATGAAACGTTCAAGTCGGTGGAGTAAACTCAAATTTCGTTACTTGAAAGGTAGTTTTCGCCGAAAACAATCTCCTTATCGGATAGTGTAGATCCAAGATCAGACTGCACGTTTTGTGCAGTCTGATCTACACTGTCCGCAAAAGGTCAGTGAGTCGCGCTTAGCATTCTAAGGGTTGATATATAATTTTGTAAAAACTGGAGAAAACTCAGGACTTTGATGCTGTTGCTGTCGACAACGACGACGAATATGACTCATCATCATCATCATCATCATCAACATCAACATCATCAACATCATCATCATCATCATCGTCGTCGTCGTCGTCATCATCATCATCATCATATTCATATAATGATATTTAGATTTTGCGGATTTCATGAAAAGATACACTTTGTTGTAGGCTGAGGTGGGCTGAACGTTAAGTTTCATTATACCAGATTCAAGGCCTCTCCCTGTTTCCCCTGTTTAACTATTCTGGTAACAGAGACATTTTTAAGCAGTATGAACTGAATGTATTGACAATAAGTGAATGCTGGCGTCCTCCATTACGGTATATCGTCTCGTTTAGTCTAAAAATGAACTACAAAAATGTTTATGTGCGGTAAAAGAGCTCCAGATATAGGAAGTAATTTTCATTTCAAAATTGAAAATATTAATCACTCTCCACTAAACCCTATGTTATGGGTACTCATTAGAATCGTCTCGTCGAGACAATTCTAATGACTACCCACAACATCGGGTTTGGAGGCGAAATAGTAGATTTAGAATACTATCACTCCCTTTTATCTGGAGGTCTGCACGGCGGCCGTCTTAAGACAATCGTTTTATCAATTTTACAAGACTCACGCGTTCCCCTCTACCCCAAGGGGTCCTGCGTGGTTCAGTAGGACTCGATCTGGAGGCCCTGGAAGCCTTGGCTCTTTTGTGGGAGTATCCTTGGACAAACACCGAGAGCCCTAGCCGAGTACTGGTGAAGCCCATGACATAAATAAATAAGGGAACTGTCGCCGAGATATGACTGAAATAATGTTGAAAGGGGCGTAAAGCATCCTTCAATCCAATCCCTTCTACCCCGCTTTAATGCATTCTTGGAACCGAGACATTTTTAGCAGTATGAACTGAGTGTATTGGCAGTAAGCTAAGGTTGGCGTTCTTCTAACGACATACAGTCTTTCTCTCACATTTAAATAACTTAAAAATAGTGGGGGTTAATATCAGAGTATCATTTTCAGTTTTCCAGATTTCAAACCGCTCCTTTCCACCCCCACTTTGACTAACTCTTAACCTGATAAAGAAAAAGTAAATTGAACTCATCAAACCGATAGTAAAAACTCAAATTTTGCTATTTCATTTTTTTTTTTCCGGGGGGGGGGGGGGTATATCCCCTTATCGGACAGTGTAGATCCGAGATCAGACTGCCCGTTCTTTGCCGTCTGATCTGAATCTTCACTTTCTGCAAAAGGTCATTGAGTCGCGCTTGGCAGCCTAAGGGTTAATGTATTCTGTATTTATTCTCCCCCCGACATCGTTACTCTTCATGATATATTATGATTTTCAGCTCTCTCACGCCAACCTTTTCTGCATACCTCCTGAAATAAACTGTTCCGAAAAGCTATTCTTGGGAAAAAAAACGAGGGCTAAGACAAGAGCCCTAAAAACTAACTGTCCTTTTACCACCCGTTTTGTGCGAGTTCCAGCCCAATGTCGATAATTTTTCCCCATGAATCGATCAGGAATGACATATAAAGGATTTTACACCAACCATCAACGTGCAAATAAACAACCCAGACACAGGCCAAGTTTTAATTGCGTCAATATACATCTACATGCATGTGAAAATATTGTAGCAAAAGAATAGACTGCTCGCAAAAGAGCAATTACTCTTTTTGCAGAGTTAAGAAATGATTATTGTACGTAGAACAACGTTGTCTTTAGAGCGACTCGAAACAGGGTTTCTTTTTTTTAAAAAAAAATCTATATCTGTTTGGAAAGATGGACTGAAAACTAAGATACTGACAGATAAGTACAGAATTATCAGATTTTAAACGAAAAAAAAATAATAACAACAACAATGATACACCAGTTAGAATTAATCACAACGCTTTACCAGAGGTGTCAAAAGACTGCTAAGCGCGACTCATTGACCTTTTGCCGACAGTGTAGATCAAGATCAGACTGCACAGAACGTGCGATCTTGCATCTACACTTTTCTATAAGGAGATATCTCTCCTCCAAAAATGCCTTTGAACATCAAAATTTTGGGTTTTTACTACCGGGTTGAAAGTTTCTTTTCTTTTATCTAGCAGGACAAGGGTTAAGACTAGCCCAATCTCAAAACATTTCCCGACGACAGCAAAAAAATGTCTCAAATCATTGTATATGTCTTTGACGGGATAGAAAACCTTGTTGGAAAAGGAGAACAAACTTACGGATACAAAAAAATCCATTTTGTCTTATAACCGACTAAGAAAAGTTTCTTAACAGCATTTTCTCCCTTTTCCACTATGTTTTCAAAAGCTTTCTACCTGAGAGGACTATTTGGCAAAGGGTTTTAACTATTACTCTGTCATTTTACCAGATTTCAAGCCCTTCCCTGCCACCCCCACTTTAATGTATTTTGTGTTGGTTTCATCCCCTACATCGTTACTCTTCATGCTTCTATATTCAGCTCTGTCACGCCCACCTTTTACATTTAAAAGCCCTGCAGCTGCCAAATGTAAACAATGGGGTGATAAAATGCATTTAAATATAAGTCATAACATTTGAAAGTACTGAAATTATTTTGAAGATAACAAAAATTATGTTATTGTATGGTCGGTCCAAGTGTTATTCGCTGGCTGAAAAATTAATTTTCAAATCACGTAAAAAGTAAACTAAAGGTAAAGTGACCTGGCAACTTTTAACCTAGTTTTAGATTTCAATTTTCTATCAGCGACTGACAAATAGACCAACCGTAAGATAACAGATTGTCGTCTTCACCATAATTTTCATTACTTTTGAATGGTACATGTATGTTTCAAATTTGAATGCATTTTAGTACCCGCTTCGTTTACTTTTGGCATCTGAAGGGCTTTTAGAGCAACCCGTTATACCGTATATTTCGTTTCAGCCATTTTAAAAACCTTTTCAAAAACCGGATAATCTATATTTGCCAGCAAAGCTGGGCTTTTAATTAACTAGGATACTAGCCGACACTACCCCACCCCCTTTCTGCTACAATTCCGTTTCCGAGATATTGTTTTCAGTATTCCTACGCCTTCTTTTGGACTTAAAACTTCCGACTAATAATTCGTCTCAGTAGGTTTCCGTCGGTGAAAATATCTGAAGATTGCGTACATTTCATGATTCGTTGTAGTATAATATTGTGTTCAACATTCTCCAGTGTTAAGAATGAGAAATTTGTTAAAAAATCCCAGTGTATGCTGTATTTGCTTTACCCCAAACCTCTTTAACATTTCCTGTTTCTGGATTTTTGTTTACAACTCTCTCACGCCCATTTTTCGATTTAAACCTCCGCCTTATTTTTTCCTTTTTTTTACTGGCAGAATCTTTTCGTTTATTTTCATGGAAACCCACTATGTAAGTCGGTTCTGGAGGCTGTATCTTCCTCTCAAATGAGATTAATGAACTAAAGTTGACAGTGGGAGTCCTTTTTCACATAGAACTGCATCTAGAATTACTTTTTGTCTCTCTAACATGGAAAATAACGCGAATTGAATCCTGTGACCTTCCATTAGGTGACATGACCGAAACTATTGACCTATTCATTGAATATGCATTTGAGTGTTGCAAGCAAGTCATCACATAATTAGGGACCCAAAAAATCTATGTTGTCTAACAACCGACTCAATCCTGAAGTAGACTGGTCCTTTGATATGCGGAACATTGACCAGTAGCGGACAGCGCAGGCTGACATGGGTCGATACTTCATGTAGACGCATTAAACTCCTTATTCACAGAGCATCGCTCATTTATTATTTAATATTTCATTCGTAAAAAATAGCGATGGTTTCAATGGCGGTCTGAAATAAGAAGTTGGTCGATGAATACTTGTATAGATTTTTTTTTCTTTTTTTTTTCAACTTTTTTTGTCTGTTGAAACATTTAAGGTCATTATTAAAAAAGTTTGGCTGGGCGAAATAAATTACAGGGTTGGAAGTTGTAATTTGGCCTTTCTTATTTTGGTCACAAAATACAGTCTTTTGGGTCGGAGAAAAGCTCAGTCGGTTTAGGCAAAAACAAAAAAGCTTTTGTTTTACATAATCATTATTGAAATTTCAAGTGATAATAGTTTCAAAATCCAAAGCATTACTGCGGAGAAAAGGTTAAAAATAACAGGGCAATCCTATAAACAATAAAACGGTATATAGACACTTCACTGACTAGGAAAACTGTTATTCGATTTATACGTCACATTGAATGTCTATCTGTACAATCCAACATGAAATTCCATTATAAATCTGTCATCTGTTAATGCTTTACCAGCGGTATCTTTCTCACGACCCTGGGGTGGAAGACTTTTTAAAACACTGTGGAAAAGGGAGAAAATGCTGGTAACCAGCATTTTCTCCCTTTTCCACAATGTTTTTTCGTCGTTTCAAAGAGAAATTCAATAACGTGAAAGGACTCTTAATTTGTCGTCTGCAAGTGCGTTCCATAAAGTCACGTCAAAAGTTCTGTCGTCTGGTAAAGAGTTCATGCTTTCACAGATCTAGATACTTTTGGTGCTACCGAATAAGGGACTACTTTCTATAAAACTCAGTGATACTGAACATCAAACTGCTCTTGAAAACAACCAGGCATATTGGCGTATTGATACCTTTCAATAAGTACGTTTCGGAGCGAAAATCATGCCTTTGCTTCACACGTGTAAAACAATAAAGGATTTAGAACATTCCAGTAGGAAAACATGCGGGGAGTAAGGAGTGTTAGCTAGACAGCGTTCATTTCGATATTGGGAAAACGACGTCTCTAGCGATTCGGTGACTCACCCATTATAAATAAATATAGATACTCTAAAGATCAATAGAACACCATCTCGCTTCTCTGCCGTCGACTTTGGCAGATAGGAAATGTCGGCTGTGACACGACACGTGGTTCTTTCGCACCGGAAATGTCGCCATAATCGCAGAACAATCTTACCAAATATGGCCAAAGCAGTTTTCTTATTGATGGTATTTAAGAGTTGCATTTTATAGCTATACAGCAGAGCTGTCTGCTAAAGACACTCGATCTAGAAATCACTGAGAGAAAAGCTACTCTGAGGTCTTTTAAAGTAGCCGCTTTCTTGCAAAGGTTATGTCCGTGTTAAGTAAGGGAAATTAGATTTTTTTGTCCCGTGGCAAGAGAAGCCCAGAGACCGTATTCACCAACCATTGAACAAACATCCACCACTTTAGCCATTTTGCTCATCTTAGACTATGATGACGAAAACAATTGACATGCAACACACGAAAAGGGGCCTACGGACATATGCGTAACAGTGTGTCGTCCTAGATCAGCCTTTGCAGTCTGTGGCTAATCCGAGATGATACTTCCCGTTTTGTGCGATTTTCTGTTTCACGAAAGTCAACTTTATGAAAAAAAAAAAAAACTTATGGAGTCGTAAAGTGCCGTCTCGGATTTGGAACGACACTTTACGCAAATGTCCAAAGGTCTTATTACGCATGTTGCGGGCCAGTTGGTACTTTTGACAGACGACGTGTTCATACATGTATGTGATTGTCAAACCCATACATGACAAATTATTGTGTAGTTTCTATGCATTGTGATGTAGCGACAGCCTAGTTACTGTAACAGATATGGGAATGAACTATTGAGTAAATTTATACAATCTGTTCAAGCCTTTGACGTTTTGAATACCAAACAGTGCAAGAAAAACTGATCTCTCAAAATAGATCTCTTGTGACTATGGTTACAAAGAGATTAACTCATGGCTTATCATACAACAAGCCATTGTGGTTCAAAATTCGGAGACTAGCTATCCGATTGGCTAAGAAAGAACTTTTCAGCCAGCCAATCAGATTGCTAGCCTCGGAATTTATCATGCGGAAAGAATGGTTGTTAATATGGAATCTGGATCTCTTTTCACACGCCGATCATCTGATCTGATTGGATGTGTGTGGTGCACAATCCCCTTAAACTTGTCTGCTATTCCACTGTTGAATCCCCGGTCTGGTCTGGATGAAATTTTATAGTAATAAACAGCATGACATCTTTTTGTGCCTAACATCAGTATGCTGCTTGCAATGAATACATGTGGACCTGTGCTCATTTTTGTATGAAATACTATCTTTAATTTGTCTGCTCTTGTCCTCCGAAACCGCTTGTCAAATTTTGATAAGAATTTACATGTAAGACGAAATGGCACTTTGTCTCATGCAGTCATTGACGGGCAAATCATGTTAGTGCAGCACCTGTATGCAATGGAAATAAAAAGTGAAATCCAAATTATCTCCCTTGTTAGATAAAAACCAAGGTAACCAAACTGCAACTGGATCCTTTTATTTGATTTCCTTTGTTTTTTATCCTTGCTTTACTAAGAGATGTTGCGATTATTATAATTTGACTTGTGATGTATATGTAAGGTCTTCATAACACTTGCAAATTGAATCTCACATACTATTTCCATCAAAATGCGTCAAGTAGATCGAATCCTTGGTGTGCTGAATTTTAAAGGGGGTATTTAAACCTGAACATTCCTGACTAGTGAAAAGGACGTCAAGGATAAAAACCAAATAATACGTTATTTAGGACCTATTAAGTATTGGAGAGCTATCAAGGGAAGTAACTGTCTTTTGTCTCCCATTGACGACGTCTTCATCTTCTACCTTGACTGTATCGTGATGAAATGCATTGAATTCCGTGAAACACAGGGCCGTATTCACCAGCAATTGAAATATGATCCTTGCTCTGTGATAAGGGGTCTTACTGCATCTGAAAAAGTGTCGACTAAGGTCAGCCTGCGCAGTCCACGCAGTTTTACTTGAGTCGAAACTTTTTGCTTTTCGAAAATTTTCTGCATATCAAAAGACGAGATTACCTCAGGATTCAGTGGCTTGTTATATAACATGGATGTTATGGATCCATAGTTCTTTGACGACCCAGGGGCGGTATCATGCATCACGGAGATGCATTAAGCTCCCTTTTCCCAGAATATGACTTACTTATTATTTCGTTCCAAGTTACTAAACTATTCATCTGATTTGCGGTGACGTTCAGTCTGAGCCAGTTAGATGTCCAATCTTGATATTTAGAATTCAAATATGACTTGAAAATGTCATGTGACGACGGCCGAAGATTTTACATTTTACAAAATAAATGACGCTCTCTCTACCGCACTTCAAATTGTTTGTCAGTTAAAATTGTGTCTATGTGTGATGAAATCTTGTTCCAGACGGGAAATGGAGGCAATAAATTGCAAAGCCTTGTGGGAAATTTTGTTGTCTACAGTATGAATATACTGGTCCAACAACATGCATAGAAAGTCTCAGGACAATGTCAAAAAGAGAATCATGCCTGCGTGGTTATTTTATACAGTAAAAAAAGTTGTGCATCCCCCGTGTGTTTGATTTTCTGACGAGAATAATATAAAATGGGGTAGAAATTAGAATCTAGTTGCTGCATTCACCAAATGATAAGTCCTTTGCCTATGAAATGAACCGAACAGAGATATTCCTTGACCTCATGGTAAGTAGGATTTTTTTGCTTAGATATTGCTTTCAAATTTAAGAAAAACAAGAAGTTTTAAGTTTGGTTAAAACTGGGAATTGAATACAATACAATAATGTGACAGGTTGAAAGTGACCTGAAGAGAATAGGCAGACAAAAATAATCGATATTGCTTACTTCCGCCCAGGCTTGCAGAACAGCTTGCAGTCTTCGACTCATACCTCTCACAAGTGGTTGAAACAGCTCAGTCAGTAGCCGCTACGATGAGGTCCAGGGATATCTGAGTTCAGTTCATTACAGAGGCAACAGACTGGTTGGTTGGTGTATGCAGCAGCCAGATTCTAATTTCCACCCCTTTTTTTTTTCAGTCACGTCAGAAAATCGAACCCGGTAAAAACAAAGGTGCAGCTCTATTTTTACTATGTATATACTGACCAAGTCACCATAGGTCAGTTGTACACATAATCGAAATGTTTGCATTAGCCAATCACAGCACATATTAATTTTGGACCGGACAAAAGCCAGCAAAAGACTGGCCTACAACGCAAACAGTAATGAAAGAAACTGAATGTACATGTACAAGTTGTTCTTTATAAATGCCATGATAAAAATTGAGGGGAAAACGGCAATTGCTTCTAATTGCTCTCCTTTCTCCAATTAAAAAAAAAAACCTGTTTACGTCAAGAATCCTTTTTGCAATTATGTTCAACTTCTGATACAAATACATGTAAGCTGTTCTCTTTGTCACAATAAGTGCCTGTCATACATGTTTGTTTATTTAATTAAGTGCCTGTCATACATGTTTGTTTATTTAATTAAGTGCCTGCCATATACGTTTGTTTATTTAATTAAGTTAATTAAGTGCCTGTCATATGCACTGTGGACCAACGTACAGTCTCGCAAAAGGGACCCTGCTATCACTCTACGCCCAAAATCAGTTAGCTACGGTCAACACTATCGTAAAACAGTCTTGCACGTGAATTCTCGTGGACAGAATTTTTTTAGGTGTATATCATTTGAAATGTAAGGAGGTTTTTCTATAACCATTTGGAACTGCAATTTTGAAAAAATATGGGGGAAAAAAACATGGTGCTGGTATTGAAAAATGTGTTGCTGGCAAAATTTCCTCCAAGCAGTTACACAATTTACGTCTGAAAAAAGGAATTAATATGAGCCATGCACTGGCAAAAGGAGGCTTAATGAATCTTCGTGATGCATGATCCACAGAGTATATTTTTTCGAAAAAACGGCTGAACAGAGATAGACTAGTCCTTTGACATATAGAAAATTGACCAATGGCGAAAAATTTCGGCCCAGGTCAGCCTGACATTTTCGATACTTTTCGAAGATGTATTAAGCCCCTTTTCACAGAGCACGGCTCATGTTTATTTATGTTTTTTTGTTTATTTATGTCTCATTCAATAATATAGAACCATACCTCTTACCGGACGACAAAAATTTAACCTAGCCAATATTGAAAACAATTACAGACTACAATAAGATGGGGCTCAATTGCTGTTTTTTTTTTACCCCTATCCTGCTAGATAAAAGAAATGGAACTTGCAAACCGAGGGTATAAACCCAAATGTTCAGGACTATTTCCAAGGTATTTTTGCAGGAAAGATAGCTCCTTATCGGACAGTGTGGATCCAAGATCTTGATCTACGCTGTCCGCAAAAGGTCAGTGAGTCGCACTTAGCAGTCTAAGGGTTAAAATTAATGAGAAAAAAAAAAGACCTTGTGGTAAACAACAAAGATCTACATGTAAATGCTTTTTACCGAGTTCGATAGATAAACACGGGTATACACGAATAGCTAAGTCCACCGATTTCCGCAATTTTGTTGATTTAAAAGACGTTCGCTGCATTTCTTGGTTTTTATTAAATACGAAAATCAAAAACTTTTCACGCGTATTCGTCTTAGCAACGATTTTGTCATTTTCCTGCAAAACTGCGTAGTTGTACAAATTCCGGCACGTGCTGTGGCTGGTTTCTCCGGCTTCACGTGCTCATGACTTAAACCTGACCGGAACCGGGCCCCAAAAAGCGATACTACACATATTTCAAATCCGTCAACAGTCTGAGAATTACAATCAGGCTGACGAAATGATGGGTTTATAAGCATTGTTACCGAATATTACGGTTTTTTTTTTCCTCAATGTTAACATTTGGATTTATTACAACCTTCTGTCACAATGTTCTCCGAAGTCTTAACCTGCAGAATCTTAAACTTAAGTATCTGCTAATCGCTGTAAAGATAAAGATTACTAATTATTGTCATGTTTAACCCTTTACCACACAGTTCCGACTTTTAACAACCCTGAGAAAAAAGCCTTTTGAAGACATTCTGGGAAAAGGAGAAAATGCTGGTTACCAGCATTTTCTCCTTTTCCCACAACGTTTTCTCCCCATCCAAAAACAATTTTTAATTTTTCAGTTGCATTTATTTTGTCGTCTGTAATTCCTTTCAGTTTGGACTAGTCTAAAATTTTGTCGTTTGGTAAAGAGTTAAATGTTAACCTTATGATGCAGTGTTATCTTTCTGTTACAATATTTTTTAGAAGTTGTTAATTGCAGAAGCACAAAAAAAAGGTTTTTGTAACATTAATAGGTCCACTCAGAAACCTTATTACAACTTATTTCGTTTGCGTGTTATTATCTGAATGAATTGCTTGCCACAATGTTTTCAAAAGCGTTAAACTGAAGGAGTATGAAATGTAGAATCATTTCAGTAATGGGTTTAGACATAAAGATTGTTACTAGTATCATGTTTTCATGGTATTCTTAGATTGAGTATTATCTTCTGTCACAATGCTCTCAACATAGAGCAGCATTTTCTCCTCTTTCCACAATGTTTTCAAAAGGCTTTTTCCTCAGGGTAGTTAAAACTCGGGATTGTGTGGTAAAGGATTAAACTATAGGAGCACAAACTGTAGTATCCTCGCGGCCATGGGTTCATGAACAAAATACTATTGATAGATATATTTCTACATCAGCCTTTGGATGCGAATGCGAAGGTTTTCTTGTCTCTGCATCAAAAAACATTAGCCAAGCTCCCATAGCTCAGTCGGTAGCCCACAAGACTTGAGAACAGGAGGTCGCTGGTTCGATCCCCGGCTTGGCCAATTTCTTTCCGAGGATTGATGATAATCATCGCGGCAGGATTCATCCCTCTCTTAACGCTGACCATTGTTTCGACGATGGTTATTTGGGAAAGCAGCCAGTGGCTTGGAAAGAATATTGTGCGGAGGTCTGGTAATAGAAACTCCAGGAAAGCATGGATAGGTGCACTGGCCGCCGTGATATAACTGAAATAATGCTGAAAACGGCAAATAATGTAATTTATACGTGCCAGAGGCCTAAACACTTGAATAAAGATATGTGCCATGCTCTGGCAAAAGGGGGCTTAATGCAGCTCCGTGATGCAAGATGCCAAGCAAGTCATTACATGATAAAGGATCCATAAAGTCCATTTTGTCAAACAACAGACTGACGCAGGAGATACACTAGTCCTTTGACGTGCAGAAACTTGATCAATAGCAAAAACTTTCGGCTCAGGTCAGTCGATACTGTTTGCAGATACATTAAGCCCCCTTTTCACAGAGCATGACTCATATATAGATACTGATACTGATTATCAAAAATAAGTTATGGGTTTAATACGATGCTGGAGAAGGTTTTATGTGACAAAGGGTTATATATGCGCGTTCTCCTCTATCAGACAGTTCATGTTGCCTTTCTAAGACTGTGTTTTCCTTCCAAGACAGTCAGATTGACGAGAAAGAGTGATTGCAAGTTGTCAGTTGTGTCGCGTTTTGGACTAACGTTTGGAATTCTAGACAGGCTCTATTGATCACAGTTTCGTCGTCTAGTATTTACAAGCGCTGACTCATCCCGTCGAGATAATCCGATTATTTTAATGTCCTACAGCTTAAATTAACCAATTCGCAGTTTTTCGGACAGTGGTAAATTGAATAGACAACAAAAGCTGCAAAAATTCGTTAAAATCGCGCGAGGTTTTGACTCTCACGGGACTGTATTGTTTATTTAATGAAAGAATCGTTTGTATCGGCTTGCTTCATTTTGAAATCGATAAAATTACTCACGAGTACATGGATTGTGAAAGAATGAAGTGCATGCAATCGTTCACAGCGAATCGACAGAAGTTTTGGTTTCGGCACGGTATAAAGAAACCTTGACTAACATAATAATAATAAGTCGCCTTCAATTCAGTCGAAAACAAAACGGATATCCTATTTTGCGTCATCTATCTGTTATCTCCTAACCAAACGACCGAATTTTACACTTGTCAAAACTTAGAGCAATTGTAGACTGCAAATTAATTTTGGTTCAGATGGGCGACGTTAACTTTAAAAGGTTAGAAAACTTTGTGGGAAAAGGAGAAAATGCTGGTAACCAGCATGGTTACCAGCATTTTCTCCTTTTCCCACATTTTTTTTCAAAAACCTTATTTTTCAGGGTAAAGGATCAAATATTTTACTCCGTTAGTCACGGGGCTACCGCTTTGACCGAGAACTTTCACATGAAAAATAAAATAGGTAAAATACAGATTATCAATGCCGATTTTGAATCTGTCGTCGGCAGATGCATTCAATTTGGAACAGTTTAAGATTTGTGGATTTGGAAACGGTGAAGACCTCCAGTTTTTTCACAATGAAAAAAGAATGAAATTTTATGTGCAGAAGAATGTTCAAATGTGAGAGACATCACAACTTTTGCCACCATCACCACCCATCGCCAGATTTACCGGGATGGCGAAACACTTGCCCTGCTCCCCCCACCCCCTCCCATGCTCCTACGTATATGACCTCTGATCTTGGACCTACCACAAACTATTACAAGCAATATGTGCGAAAACTTTTTTTGAAAATGAATTGGAAAAAAAAGTATGGAAACAGATGATTGCTTGTTACAAGATATTGCCTGTTCCTACAGTGTTTTTTAAAAGCATGTCAAACACCGATGGCATATAACACATTCACATATTCAGACGACCGTTTTCCATCTTGCAGGAGGCTTTTTTGATAGGCCAAAGGTAGAAATTAACGGTAACGTACAGTTTCTTCTTTTGTTACAATGTTTTCAAATCTTGTTTAATTCTAGTTCATGTTAATCACCCAAATATTTTCTACTGAATGATGTTTTAATGTCCCAGAATCACAAGTAAGCGAGCTAATGTCGTGAAGTGACCGAACTACTGTTGACAATGGACGATACACTCTACTAATAAACAAACTCCATCTGCCACACGCACTTGTTCATGATTTCAAAGAATTTTATCCTGGTACCCTATCCACGAACCATTCTGGTTTGCATCTTTAGTCTCATTCTACAGACTTTTCTAAATTTCCAGGTAACATAATTTCTGATTGGCTACACCATCTCTGATTGGCTAAACCAGATGGATTAGCTAATCAAAAAATACGTTACTTTTTTAATTGGGCACTATCTAGAGTGGTTTGTGAATACAGGCCCTGATTCGAAACTAATATGATAGAATGGTAGATTAATCAATTAGCGGATTGTTACAGCACGTGAGTCACATAGTTGTGTCATCACACGCCCCGTATATCCTTGTGATGACACAAGATTAGTCCCAATATATCAGCTCGAACTGACGATCAACAGAAAACCTGTTCGCAAATCGCTGGAAATTTTTATTTATTTATTTATTTATTTATTTATTTATCTGAAAGCGACGTTTTGGATAAAGAGGGTTAATACATTCCCGTGATACATTATACCAAGCAAGCCATCATATAATTATGGTTTCATGAAATCCATTATGTCCAACAACCGTCTCAGTCAGGAGGTAGACTGGTCCTTTGACTTGCAGAAAATTGACCAATAACTTAACAGCTTCCACCAAGGTCAGCCTGCGCTGACTACGCACGCTGACCTGGGTCGATACTGTTTTTGCAAATACATTAAACCCCCTTTTCACGAAGCATTATATGATGTAAAAGTACAGACATACATGTATATCTTCAGTAATACATGTAAAATTCTACTCTTTATCATTAGGCTGCTAAGCGCGACTCACTGACCTTTTGCGGACGGCGTAGATCAAGATCAGACTGCACAGAACGTGCAGTCTGATCTTGGATCTACACTATCCGATAAGGACATATCTCCTCCAAAAATAAATTTGAAATAAGATAATTTGGGTTTTTACCATCGGCTTGAAAGTTACATTTCTTTTATTTAGCAGGATAAGGGTTAACACAGAATTATGGCCCTTTAAAATAACAGTCTCTTGTTTTGACGACCTTCTTGAAGAAACAGTTTGGGAAAAGGAGAAAATGCTGATAACCAAAATTTTCTCCTTATCCAACAGTATTCTTATTAGCCTAGCTCAGAAATCGAACATACGACTCCCAGGTTTCAAGCCCTGCACGTTTCCGACTGAGCTACCGGGCTCGGCCAACTGAAAGGAACTGTGCAGACACGCACAGTTATAACCCGAACTCTTTACCAGACGACAAAAATTTTGACTTGTCCAATTTGAAAGCATCTAGCAGACGACAACCTAAATGTAACTTAATATACAATGTTTTGTCTTCAAAAGGTTAGAAAACATTAAGGAAAAAAAAAAAGAAAATGCTGCTTACCAGCTTTTCTCGTTTTCCCACAATGGTTTAGAAAGCCTTTCTCATCAGGGTCGTTAGAATTTAGGTTTGTTTGCCAGAATCAATCATTCTTTCGGAAACACAAACACCCACTCACAACAACTCGGCCGATTCCGCAACATCTAACTTGATCAACGGATCACCGGCCCAAGGTTTGCCGAATTAGAGAACACCCACACTGCAAGACTGTTTCGAAACTTCAAACTTTCTATGAAAAAAATGAGCTGTCTCAACAGATTAATTTTTCGACTGGAAAACTTGTAAATAATCGCAACTAGGCGCGTCTGTAGCTAAAAATTGAAAAGAATTAAAAATAAGAGCGTGTACCTTTGAAAATGGCATACTTTGTCCAACTCAGTGGGAGACAAAAGTCAGTTACGTGTACTTCCCTGGATAGCTCTTCACTACTTACTGGGTCCTAAATAAGGTATTACTTGGTTTTTATTCTTGATATCCTTTGCACTATTTAGGAATGTCCAGGTTTAAATATTTCCTTAAAAATTTATAAAACCACAAATGTGATTTATTTGATGCATTTCAATGGTGACAGTGTGTGAAAATTCATTTTGCAAATATTATGAAGATTTTACCTATAAATCATAAGTCAAATTATAATAATCGCAACACCAATTACTAAAGCAAGGATAAAAACAAAGCAAATGAAAGAAAAGGACCCAGTTGCAATTTGGTAACCGTGGTTTTTATCTAATAAGGGAGATAATATGAGTTTCACTTTTTTTTCTCCCATTCCAACCTGTCTTTAACCCTTATCCTGCTGAATAAAAGAAATGAAACTTTCAAACCGATAGTATAAGCCCAAAACTTTCCTGTTTCAAAGGGATTTCTGGAGAGAAGATATCTCCTTATCGGACAGCGTAGATAAAAGATCAGACTGCACGTTCTGTGCAGTCTGATCTTGATCTACGCTGTCCGCAAAAGGTCAGTGAGTCGCGATAAGTAGTCTAAGGGTTAAAACGGCCCCAATCTCATGCACACATTTTTCTCGTACGTAAACGTGAGTAAATTAACCCTGAAGTTACTAAGCGCGACTCAAAGACCTTTTGCAGACAGTGTAGATCAAGATCAGACTGCACAGAACGTACAGCCTGATCTTGGATCTGCATTGTCCGATAAGGAGATATCTTTTCCTCCAAAATACCTTTTGAAATATTGAAATTCAGGTTTTTACTGTCGGCTTCAAGGTTTGTTTTCACTTATTTAGTAGGACAAGGGTTTACTTGCCCTGAAACCTGTTTACTTAAAGGGGGCTATTCAGATTTTTATAATTACACCAAACTTCCAACATGATTCATCAATGAATTACGTAAGACGATAGCTGGCAAACCGTCAGTTATGAAGAATGACAAATGAAATAAAAATCTATTTCAGTGATTTTTCCTTAATAGTCCACGTAGCCTGTTCAGGTAATTTAGATTTCTCGTCAGTATTTAGCAAAGACTTGTTGAAATGTCAAACGATCACCAGCACGCGTCGATTATATGAGATTATACTTAAATAAGTATGATGACGTCATATACGTTCTCGTAGAAATAGACGGTGTTTCCGATTGCATCAAGACCATGCTGTATTTAAAGGCCAAAAATGCACCTTTTTTCCTAATACAACTGCCCAGTTTCTCTAAAATCTGCAGAGATATTTTAAATTTTACTGTATTGAATTCATCAGTGTTTAAATAAAAAAGTCTGATTACAACAAGGAAATCTAAAGAAGTCCCTTCGAATATTCATGGAGTAAATAGGCCTAGAGGAAAGGAAAAGTATATTTGCAACATCATCTGAAGAAAGTTTACTTATAAGTAAACTTACATATTTAAGCAATTCTACCTCTCTGTATTGCATAATACTTCAAAGACAGAAATAAATTATATTATCTTGAATCACTAAATTGGGTCGTAAACCACTCGGGCTTGTTTGGTAAAGGGTTAACCTTGACGAATTAAGCGAGCGAAAACCGTCGTACTGCAGCACATTTGTTTTGTAACTTGTCAAACGTTCTATCAAAAAATGAGATAGGGTGATCGATAAATGTACTGGAAAACTTGTGAAGCATTACAAGATACGTCTGTAGCCGAAACATTATAAGTACGCTCTCTGCCGAAAGATTGTGTAGTTCTAAAACACAATGCCTAGCGCTTAAATGTAATATCAAGCGTGTACTAATAAAACTGGTCGACACCCACACTACAGCACATTTGTTTTGTATCTTGTCAGACGTGCTCACAAAAATGAGACAGGGTGATCGATAATTGTACTGGAAAACTCGTGAAATGTCACGAGATAACGTCTGTAGCAGAAACATTGTAAGTGTGTTCTCTGCCGAAAGATTGTGTAGTTCTAGTGTCTAGTGCTTAAAAAATGTATCATGCATCTACAAACGAAACAAATACACACCCAGTCTGCAGAACACTTGTTTTGTAACTGTTCAAATGTTTTGTTTTTGTTTAAATTAGTCAATAGCTGGCTTTATCGATCAAGTTGAACTAGCAGAATTTGTAAAACATTACAATGTATTGTCATCAAAGTTGACAGATTATACAACCTAGTGGGTTCATCGATAACTATATGTAAGTTATGCTCTGTGAGAGAGGGCTTAAAGCATCTGCGAAAAGTATCGACCAGGTCAGCCTGCGCAGTCCGCGCAGGCTGACCTGTGCCGAAACTTTTCGCTATCGGTCAATTTTCTGTATGTCCAGGGACCATTCTATCTCATGATTAAATCGGTTGTTAAAAAAAGTGGCTATTATGGATCCATAATTTTGTCATGGTTTGCTTGGTAACATACATCACGGTGTTGCATTGAGCCCCCTTTTGCCAGAGTACGGCTCACATATATTGCTGAAAATTTAGCGAGCTTTACAATTGTTCCTTTATCCCGTGTTTTTACGACCTTGAAGTGGAAGGCTTTCGAAAACATTGTAAGAAAAAGAAAATACTGGTTACAAGCATTTTCTCCTTTTTCCACCTAATTTTTTGTATCTCTACAAAGACGAACACCATCATTCGAGCCACCTGTAAATTGTCGTCTGCTAAAACTTTTAATATGGACGAGTCTAAAATTGTGTTGTTTGATACAGAGTAAAAAGTCACCCTCTCGTCGGAAAAGTTGAAGTTATTCTGTTGCTGTGTATATCTATAAATATAAACAAGCGTTTCGATTGCAAGAAAGTAAAGTATCTCAATTGCAGGACAACTTTTAGGCTTTATATACCGTGAATTATGTCACTGTTTAGATACAGCTTCAAACAAAATTCCAACATTTTTTTTTTTCATGGAAATTCCAGGAAAGAGACAGAAATAAAATCGTTTTCTGTCTAGACTTGTATTGTCAATTTTTATAGACGGACGTTTAATATCCCATTGGTAACGAGAACAGTCGTCATTTATATTGCTAAGTATTATTTTATTGTGACGAGACCCAAAAGCCATCATATAACTCAGACGTTTTACATTATATTGTGACAAGAAAACCAGAATTGAATCGTGCTTTGTTAAAGGATCGTTTACTGCATCTGCAAAAAGTATCGAACCATGTCAGTTTGCGCGGACAGCGTCGAATCTTTTTGCTGCTGGTAAATTTTCTGCATTTCAAAGGGCCATTCTACCTCATTAAACCTCCTTTTGCCGGAGCATCGCTCAAATGTTTTTGGATACCCAGAAGACTCCAAAGCTTCTTGCCTTATAGAAACACGCAAAAAATACTTAGAAACGATGCGTTGGTTTAATTAGTCCTCTGATTGCTCTATCGACATTAATACACACATTTTCGTTTGTAACGGGGTTTTACCGCTGCAGTAGATATCTCTTAAAACATTCTGTGAATAGAGCAATTGCTTGTTACAACATTTTTTATATCTTTCAGAAATAGATGTTTATTTTTCAAGTTTTCTGATATTGTATATCATTCGCTGAAGGTAGTAAAATGTCTAAAATGTAGCTTGTACCGAAATGGGTTATTCGGTCTACATACTCTTACTGTATTCCCATTTTGAGGTAATCAGGAAGATTGGAACTGTGTTTTTTACCAAATTATTGCAGAATATTTGATTATGAAGATGCTGCGCACCAAAAAGAAACAATTTCCAGCTGTAGATGTTTTCAGAGAGCATGGTTCTATATTTTTCTTTTGTAGTGCTCAGCCGGAAGGGCATGCTGTGTAACCGCAAACAAAATGTAGTACCATAATTAACACTTTACCACTACAAACGACTTTTTTTGCGGTGGATACGAATATTATGTTTTAGTAACTCTCCCGGTACTTATATTTAATTCGAGCAGCGTCACTCGTCACAACTCGGCCGATTCCGTACCTACAGCTAACCTCGTCCGCATAACGGAGGCTTCCATTTTGAACTACCAGTCACATGATCTTAAACATGGCGGCACCCCTGTAAATCGCTTAGCAACGACATGAACAACCACGGTGAAGTTATTCACATCTGTCGATCTGTCGATGAAAGCTCCTAACGGATTTGATAAACCACGCTAAAAATTGAATGTACAAACTGTTTGCCGACTGAAATATTCTTAGAAAGGTAACGATAGAAAATTGACTCATGTTTTCTTTTTTAAGAGGAGCCGTACAATTTCAATAACGGTAAAACCGTGTGCTTCCGGAGATGGGCGAAATGTACCGTGTAGGTGCATATCAAGCTACGTGATACAGCCGAGGGATTTGATCACCGGATCACCTGAGGTATGCCAAATGGAGCAGCGTGAGAAAATTTGATATCGCGCGAGATCGAAGGTCGAGCGAGATGTCAAAATTTTCTTACGCAGCGAGAAGTAAATAAAACATCAGGAAAGTTACTACAACATAATATACCTTTTATTATATACAAAGGTCATTCATTTAATTGTGTCACTGCTTGTTTATGACCCACATTATATTAAATGTATATATTTTGTTTGTTTCATCCCTTCAAAATATTCTCCACTGACAAAAAGACATTTTTCAAGTCTGGAAATCCAGTCTGTGAATGCTGCAAAATAGGAAAATACCCTGCAGACATTGAAAAATGGCACTTCCCAGGGCACTTTTAGAGTGATATCGACGCCCAGAGAGAATTTTCTTCAATAAAGGAAAGAGAAAAAAGTCACATGGGCTGAGGTCGGGAGAATAGGTTGGGGGGGGGGGGAGCTGTACCACCTTTTCCGTTTCCAGGAAATTCTGAACAATTCCAGACTTGTGAGCAGCTGCATTGTCATGAATAAGGCACAGTCCTCTTAATCTGGTTCTAGTTATACAGCCAGTGTATAGCTGCACCTACTTTTAACTTTCAATAACTTGAAAAAATGAACGTATTACAGCAAAATTTTGTGACAGTATTCAGAACAACTTCCTTGCGAAAATACTGTTATTTCCTTGTGATACGTATGGTCATGCGGTATGGAGGTCCATGAGTGACACAATTAAATGAACGGACCCCGTACCTACAACTTTCAACGATAGAATTATGGAGTTCTTGACATTTTATTCGTAAATTGGTAGACAAAATAAAACAAGCAATGTCCGTCATTTTTAGGAATGGCGGATGAATATCATAGCATAAATTTTGACCAATCAAATCGCAAATCAATTTGTATGTTTTCCGCGCGTGAGTTAAGTCATCAATACCATATTTGGAACCGTATTTCACAGTGAGTAGATACGGATTTTTTTTCTGTCGTATGTTTTTTTTTTTTAATCAGCGTGCGACACATGTATTTAAGCCAGAAAATTTTCAAGTATCGAATATATACGTAGTAAAATTAGTGTTGCACCCCCTGTGTTTTTAACGTGTGTAATTTTCTGGCGTGAATGATATGAAATGGGTTGGAAATTAGAATCTGGCTGCTGTATACAAGAACAAACAAGTCTGTTGTCTCTGAAATGGAATGAACTGAGGTATCCCTTAACCTCATGGCAGCAGCTACTGATCGAGCTGTTTCAGCCTCTCGTGAGAGGTGTGAGACAAAGACTGCAAGCTGTTTTGCATGCCCCGGGCGGAAGTACGCAATATTGCCTGATTTTGTGTGTCCATTCTCTGCAGGTCACTTTCAACCTGTCGTAAGTTTTGTTTCGACATTAAATTCCCTGTTTTAACCAAACTTAAACGCTTCTCGTTTTTAGCTCACCTTAGCACAACGTGCTAAAGGTGAGCTATTGTGATCGCCCTATGTCCGGCGTCCGTCGTCCGTCGTCCGTCGTCTGTCGTCCGTCGTCCGTCAACAATTTCTTTAAACATCTTCTTCTCCTAAACCACTGGGCCAATCTTGATGAAACTTGGCAGGGATGTTCCTTGGGTGAAGTTCTACCAAAATTGTTCAAAGAATTGAATTCCACCCACAACTCTGGTTGCCATGGCAACAAAAAGGGGAAAAAAAGCAAAATCTTTGAAAATCTTCTTCTCTGAAACTAGAAGGCGCAGAGCTTTGATATTTGGTATGTAGCATCTCCTAGTGGACCTCTACCAAGTTTCTTCATTTGATGTCCCTGGGGTCAAAACTGGCCCCGCCCCAGGGGTCACAAGTTTGAGCATAGTCACAAAGAAGGAAAACTTTAAAAATCTTCTTCTCTAAAACTTGAAGGCGTAGAGCTTTGATATTTGGCATGTAGCATCTCCTAGTGGACCTCTACCAAGTTTGTTCATATGATGCCCCTGGGGTCAAAACTGGCCCCGCCCCGGGGGTCACAATTTCCAATATAGGAACAAAGAAGGAAAACTTTAAGAATCATCTTCTCTAAAACTAGAAGGCATAGAGCTCTGATATTTGGCATGAAGCATCTCCTAGTGGACCTCTACCAAGTTTGTTCATATGATGCCCTTGGGGTCAAAACTTGCCCTGCCCCGGGGGTCACAAGTTCGAACATAGGAACAAAGAGGTAAAACTTTAAAAATCATCTTCTCTGAAACTGGAAGGCGTAGAGCTTTGATATTTGGTATGTAGCATCGCATAGTGGACCTCTACCAAGTTTGTTCATATGATGCCCTTGGGGTCAACACTGGCCCCGCCCCGGGGGTCACAATTTCCAACATAGGAACAAAGAAGGAAAAATTTAAAAATCTTCTTCTCTGAAACAGGAAGGCATGGAGCTTTGATATTTGGTATGTAGCATTTTCTGGTGGATCTCTACCAAGTTTGTTCATATGATGTCCTTGGGGCAAAAGTTGGCCCTGCCCCGGGGGTCACAAGTTCCAACATAGGAACAGAGAAGGAAAACTTTAAGAATCATCTTCTCTGAAACTGGAAGGCGTAGAGCTTTGATATCTGGTATGTAGCATCGCCTAGTAGACCTCTACTAAGTTTGTTCATATGATGCCCTTGGGGTCAAAATTGGCCCTGCCCCGGGGGTCACAAGTTCAAACATAGGAACAAAGAAGGAAAACTTTAATTTGTTTTTTCTCTTAAATGGGAAGGCACAGAGCTTTGATACGTGGTATGTAGCATCTCCTAGTGGACTTCTACCAAGTTTGTTCCAAGGATGCTGCTTGGGTCAAAACTGGCCCAGCCCCTGGGGTCACAAGTTCGAACGTAGGAACAAAGAAGGAAAACTTTAAAATCCTTCTTTTCTGAAACCGAAAGGTGTGGAGCTTTGATATTTGGTATGTTGCATCTCAGAGTGGACCTCTACCAAGTTTGTTCATATGATGCCCCTGGGTCAAAACTGGCCCTGCCCCGGGGGTCACAAGTTCGAAGATAGGAACAAAGAAGGAAAACTTTAAATTTCTTTTTCTCTTAAACGGGAAGGTGTAGAGCTTTGATATTTGGTATGTAGCATTTCCTAGTGGACCTCTACCAAGTTTGTTCATATGATGCCCCTGGGTCAAAACTGGCCCAGCCCCGGGGGTCACAAGTTCGAACATAGGAACAAAGAAGGAAAACTTTAAAATTCTTCTTTAAAACTGAAAGGCGTAGAGCTTTGATATTTGGTATGTAGTGATTCTCTTCTAAGTTTGTTTGCCCATCTAAGCGCAACAAGTTCATTGAGTTCAAAATTGGGTCATCTTGGGTCATAAACTAGGTCACTAGGACAAATTGAAGAAATATCTTGTTGGCACT
This sequence comes from Tridacna gigas, assembly GCA_945859785.2. Lineage (NCBI taxonomy): Eukaryota > Metazoa > Mollusca > Bivalvia > Cardiida > Cardiidae > Tridacna > Tridacna gigas. Next base: position 294,255 of record OX244032.2, on the reverse strand, counting down.
CTCAAGACCACATTATTTGCTCAATTGCCTTGAAAATTAGTTAGAAAGTTTGTCTTAAAAAGTCTCACATAAGATTAATTTGGGTCATCTTGGGTCATAAACTAGTTCACTGGGTCAAATTACAGAAATACCTTGTTTGCACTCTGGAGGCCACATTTATTGCTCAAATGACCTGAAATTTGGCCAGAATGTTTGTCTTGATGAAATACCAGATGAGTTTGGATTTGGGTCACCTGGAACAATAAACTAGGTCACTAGGTCAAAATAAAGAAATACCTTGTGGGCACTCTAGAGGCCACATTATTTGCTTAATTGCCTTGAAAATTGGTCAGAATGTTTGTCTTTGTAAAGTCTCACATGAGTCTGAATTTGGGTCAACTGGGGTCATAAACTAGGTCACTTGGTCAAATTAAAGAAATAGCTAGTGGGCACTCTAGAGGCCACATTTATTATTCATTTGATTTGAAAATTGGTTAAAATGTTTCTTTTGATATAGTCAAAGACCAGTTCAAATTTGGGTCACCTGGGGTCATAATCTAGGTCACTAGGTCAAATTAAAGAAATATCTTTAGGGCACTCGAGGCCACATTTTTTGCTCAATTGACTTGAAAATTGGTCAGAATGTTTGTCTTCATGAAATATGAGTTTGAAATTGGGTCACCTGCAGTCAAAACCTAGGTCACATGGTCAAATTAAAGAAAAACCTTTAAGGCACTCTACTAAGGTGAGCGACCCAGGGCCATCATGGCCCTCTTGTCTTAAATTTGAAAGCAACATCTAGGCAAAAGATTCCCACTTACCATGAGGTCAAGGGATACCTCAGTTCAGTTCATTTTATGGGCAAAAGACGAGTCTGTTGGTATATGCAGCAGCCGAATTCTAATTTCGACCCAATTTTATCTCATTCACGTCAGAAAATCAAACCCGGTAAAAAACACAGGGGGTGCAACACTAATTTTACTATATATATATAAGACTTTGATCGACCGTACAGAAACAGATTATAATCTTCGCAATAATTTCCATACTTTCAAATGATATTATTGAAATCTTAATGCATGTAAATGGTATGGTTTAAATTCAAATGCAGGTCAACACCCGCTTTTTTACTTTTGGCAGCTATTTTGGGCTTTAATTTCAGGTGAAAGAATATTTTGTGATTCATACCCGTTGACTTTTACACTGACTCTCACTATCTCAAAGAGATCCTTATTTGTTCCCAGTAAAAGTGGTTTGAAAGAAGAGCTGTATCAAATTGTTTGTAGATTGACGGAAACATGGCTTAATCTAGTTAACTGATCGATTTGCATTTATCCATTTGACAAATAAAGTCTGTCTTTGATAGATTAAATTGTTAGGCCTCAAACTTGAAATGAAAAGAAGCAATCGATTCTCCATGAATCTTTTTCTCCTTTTCTGCCTAGTTCTCGACTCGTCTGTGTAAAACTTAAGTTCATGCTAAACTGAATTCTTCCTAAAAGTTTGATGAATATTTCAGTTAGATATGAGCCACGTTCTAGCAAAAGGGGGCTTAATGCATCTCCGTGGTGGACCATACCGAGCAAGTTATCTCGTGATAATGGATTCATAAAAAAATTTGGCTAAACACCAAAAGTATCATAGACTGATTCTTGGACATACAGAACACTGACCAATAGCGAAAAGTTTCGGCCCAGGTCAGCCTGCGCGGACTGCACAGGCTGACCTTGGCCGAAACTTTTCGCATATGCATTAAGCACCCCTTTCACAGAGCATGGCGTGTATAAAATTTGCAATAAAGGCCCCAGTAATATTTCAACCATTAGGCTCCTACGGGCGCCTCAGCGCTTTTAACATGCAGTCTGATCTTGGATCTACAATGTACTATATGGTGAGATTTCCTTTTTAGACAAACCACCTTTAAAATACCATGCTCGATTGAGACAACGTATTTCATTTGTTTAGGATTCAAAGTGACAAGTTACCCAATGAGAGATAAATCTTTGATCTTCATCTTCGCAAGCCAAGGATACTAACTCCACTTTGTTCGTTACGTACCCATGGCCGCTCGCCTCTTTAAAAATAGAAACTCCCGCTGCGCCACCTATCGAATATCACGAGTTGGGTAACCTTTGCTGATGTTATTTCTGACCAATCAAAATGCTCGTAATAAAATTTGTTAGGCTATGCATCAAATATGGCTGCGCTTTCGGATTCATAACAATTTTCTGAAATTAATCAGACATACGATGATTCGCAATCATTTGGCTGTGGAACCAGTCCTAATATTTCACATAATTGATCATGAACTATAAAAAAAAAAAAAAACTCATTAAATATCGATCGTCCACTCTTTTTTGGCACATTTTCGTCACAAACACGACAACTTTCGTTTTTGACGGGCGCCGCCATTATTGTTTTCTGTTTCGCGGAAGATTTCTTGTTACGGATGGTTTGATTGGACGCGATGGGTTTTGATCGTATCCAATGAAATGGCGCAGCGGGAGTTTCGATTTTTAAAAAGGCGAGCGGCCAAGGGTACTACCTTAGTATCCTTGGCTTGCGAAGGTGTTTGATCTTATACTCCGCTGAGTTGAGCACGTACCAAGTACTATATAAAAAATTACTCGCAACACAGGAGTAGCATGATAAAATGTTTGCCTCGGCCATGAATCGTTCCAAGGTCTGATTAACCATTTTACTGAGAAATGACTAAAATGGATATGAACCATATTCTGTGAAAAGGGGGCTTAATTCATCTGCAAAAAGTATCGACCGTTGTCGAAACTGTTATTGCTCAATTTTCTGCATGTCCAAGGACCATTCAACATCACGATTCAGTTGTTTGGCGTAAAGATTTGATGAATCCAGTATTATGTTATGAATTGGTTGGTATAGTTCACCACGGAGATGAATTAAACCCCCGTTTGCCAGAGCTTGGTCCTTATACATATACACCTGTCTGTAAGAGATAAAATTATATTCTAGTTGGCAATGCTTCTTATCGAAGAGAGATTGTCCCGCCATGGCTAAGGGTTTGTAACTTTGAAAGTATTGAGAACATTCTTGTTCGATCCCCGTTGACGACGCTGGCCACTTGGGATATCTTTTGGCAGGGCTTTGCAGATCCTTAGCCTAATTCAGGTGAAAAATCCTGGAAGGTACAAATTAAGTGAGCTGCGACCTTGACATTCCTAAAATACTGTTAAAAGCGGTATCAAACAAAACATATTTTTGGCTTGAGTAGTGGGCTGCGTAGAGCCAAGGTCAAACTATATGAGCCGTGCTCTGCAAAATTGGGACTTAATGCATCTGCAAAAAGTATCGACTCAGGTCAGCCTGCGCGGTCCGCGCAGCCTTACCTGTATCGAAACTTTTTTGTCTTTGCTCAATTTTCTGCATGTCCAAGGACATTCTATCTGATGATTCAGCCGGCTGGTATACAAAATAGATTTTATAGATCCATAATTATGGGATGACTTGCATATTATAAAACATAATGGAGATGCATAAAACACCCTTTTGCCGGAACACCGCTCATATGTTTTTTCATGTTGCCTGATCTTGATCTACATCGTTTGCTGAAGCAATGAAAAAACGAAAAAATAATTCTTTCTTCAGCATGTATTATACGAACGAAAGCACTCGACTTTGTATCGAATGTCCTAAAATGTTTTGATAATTATTTCAACCCTTTCGGCGCCACAAGCGAAAGCATAGCTTTTTGCGGACGGAATAGATCAAGATCTTTGATCTATACCGTCCGCTTGTTTGGTCAAGCTTATAAATTAAAAATCTTTCCGTGTTTCTTTGGAATGTAATTTCAGCCCTCGAGAGCGGCCGGGCTTAAATATTTGGTGCTGAAAGAGTTAAAATTGACCTCCCAACTGGTGTAGTGGTCTTAGTGTGTGTCTTTGGGCGGGATATTGTCATTTTGAATACAAATGAGCCATTCTCTGGAAAAAGGGGGATTGATGAGTCTCTATGATGCATCACACCGAGTACAATCCTCACATAAGTGTGGATCAGTGAGATCCAACTTTACAAACAACCGGTTGAATCCTGAGATTGAATGGTTCTTGGGCATGCAGAAAATCTACCTAAAGCAAACAGTTTCGACCCAGGTCAGCCTGTGCGGACTGCACAGGCTGACATGGGTCGATACTTTTTGCAGATGCATTAAGCTCCCTTTTCACAGAGAATGGATCAAATGAAGGAGAGCTTCTTCATCACTCATTGTTTGAAACGTTGGATTTGAACTCACGTGCACCTGGTTTAATGTCCGCCTGTTGCGCTGGTCACGTAGGTTCGAACTCAGAAACCCAGACTAGCCAGAGAACTGATGAAACACAGAAAAGGTGGAGATGAATGAGGAATTGATCAGTCGCCGTCATATGAATGCAAGAATGTTGTAAGCTGCATGCTAGTAAAACATTACTCGAACAAGAATGAAGGCCCTAGAGTTGTAAACGAAATTTCACGAATAATCATTCTTGCTTGGTATTTTGCCGTTTTCAGAAACAGTCAATTTCACGACTTGCCAGGATAGTGTTCCATTACTCTTTTGCGCTCAGAATTTCTATGTTCTGAAAATGGTTTCCAATTTTCTGTTTAGGTAGTATTGACTTGGGCTGGGATTCCCTAATTAACCCTTTCAGCCTCGAAATGATTAAAAGGAGGTATAGTTACTCCATGAAACCAACCTTTATAGTGCAACTTTGAGATGTTTCGGGTACAATATCTCACTAAGTATAGGAAAGTGTAGATTTAGGAGCAAACTGCAAGTTCTGTGCAGTCTGATCTTGATCTGCATTTTACTCAAGTGTCTTACGCTACTCGTGAAACCCACTAATGTGCGCGTTTTTCCTGTCTATACGAGCCTAGAATCATTATTTACGTCGGAATAGCCAGCAGAACATCATTAAGTATTTTCAGTCTGTATCATTCAAACTTGAATATACTCGGACTGTATAAGTGCGTCTACGACTGTTTATCAAATTAAATATCTATTTAAGCCTTTCAGTGCTATGGGCTTTCGCGGGCGACGTAGATCAAGATCAGACTGCAAAGAACGTGCAGTCTGATCTTGGATCGATATTGTCCGCTTGTTTGGACAAGCCTACAGTTATCGTGAAAATCTTTCTAAGTTTTACTGGACTGTATTTTCAGATATTTGGTACTGAAGGAGTTAAGAGTAATAGAAAAAGGCGTGTTGTGGCGATTGCAAGATCTTATCTCACTCGGTAAACCTCGAAAAGTATCAATCCGGGCAATTCCAAGAATATAACTTGTCTCACTTTGTCCAGTTTTAACAAACAAAATCATATGAGACGTGAAAAGGGTGTTTGATGCATCTGTAAAAAGTGTCTACCCAGCTCAGCCTCCGCAGTCCGTGCAGGCTGAGCTGTGTCGATACTTTTTGCTTTGGTGAATTTTCTGCATGCCTATAGACCATTCTACTTCATGATATGGTCGGTTGTTTAACCCTTTCCCAAACAAGCCCTGGTTTTCACGTGTCTGCAGTACAAGTCTTTTGAAAACACTGTGGGAAAAGCAGAAATTGCTCGTAACGAGCAATTTCTCCTTTTCCCACAGTGTTTTCTACCCTTTTTGATAACTTTCTGCGATTTTCGTCAAATTTAAAATTGTCGTCTGCAAGCTCTTTCAATTTGGACCAGTCCAAAATTTGTCGTTTGGGAAAGGTTTAACACAATGGATTTTATGGATCCGTCATCATGTGATGACTTGCTTGGTATAATGATCTTGGAGATGCATTAAATCCCATTTTGCCAGAGTACGGTTCATATTCATTTATTTGGTACATCAGAGTACCCAGTTCCGAGAAAAAAAATCGACTTTTTTTGTGGGCCAGAAATATATTTCCGTTAGAAAATTACCGATTAATATGCTTTTTGGTATCGCAACTTTTCTTTTCTGGGGCCAAAAGTACATTTCCGCCATAAAAAATAATCAGTGAAAATAATTTATTGGTCTTAGTTTAATATGCATCAATAAGCGGTGTTGAGTCAAGATCAGACTACATGTTCTTTGAAGCCTGATCTTGATCTATGCCGTCCGTAAAAGCTTCTTATGCAGCCAGTCGCTGTGCAGCAGTACGATACTGTTACAATAAACAGAAGAGCAATACGTGTTATGAAACATTCTATATAGAGGCCGCTGGGGAAATAACAATCTAAGAAAATTGCGTAAATCATGTGACGGTTTTCTCGGAGAAGTTTGATGCTAGTTTATTGTCGGCGATGAACCCCTCTGTCTTCTCGGAAAATATTTCCGAGGAATTAATTATTTCTGCGGTGCAGACGACATTAGACAACCCTATATATTTTTGAAGCAGACGACATTTGAAAAATGATGAGAAAGGAGATATAACGCTTTTGTCGGGGATAATGAGCGGATATTGCTTTTTTTTGTCTACATCGTTTCTGCTACTTTTTCAAAAGAACAAAAACCAAAAAATGATCCATGCTCTGGCAAAAGGGAGCTTAATGCATCTCCGTAATACATAATACCAATCAAGCCATCACATAATTATGGATCCATAATAGCCAACTTTTTTTAACAACCGACTTAATCATGAGGTAGACTGGTCCTTGCACACACAGGCACATGAACAATAGCGATAAGTCTCGGCCTAACCCTAAACCCTAACCCTGACCTGAATCGATACTTTTCGCAGATGCATTAAGCCCCCTTTTCACAGAGCATGACTCAAATATATATTAACACTTAAACTGCTAAGTAAATGAAACGAAAATTTCCACGCAATAGTAAAAACCAAATATTGCAATTTCAAACACCGTATCGGACAGTGTAGATCAAAGATCAGACTGCACGTTTTGTGCAGTCTGATCTTGATCTAAACTGTCCGCAAAAGGTCAGTGAGTCGCGCTTAGCAGCTTAAGGGTTAAAGCGGCTAACTACTAGATTTTAATCAGATTTTTTTTTCTTAGAAATTTAATGTTTAATCAGTTTAAGCCATTTAGACTGTAGAGTAAACGAGTTAGACTATTATGTCAAAAAGGGGAAAAAAAACGTATACAGCGATTGGGACTCGAATCACCTCTAAGTCATGTTCTTAACTTTTTACCAAGTGACAAAATACCAAATTTTGGACTTGTCCAAATCCAAAACATTTGCAGACGACAAATAAAATGTGGCTGAAATGGTAAAAATAGACTACGAAAAAGTAGAAAATATGAGAAAAGGAGAAAATGCTGGTTACAAGCAATTCTCCTTTTCTTATAATGTTTTCAAAAGCCTTCTTTCTCATCGTCCTTAAAACTCGGGATTTTGTGGTAAAAGATTAACTCTTCACCACACAATCCCGACTTTTAACGACCCTGTGAAAGAAGCCTTTTGAAAACATGGTAGGAAAAGGAGAAAATGCTGGTAATCAGCATTTTCTCCTTTTCCCACAATGTTTTCTACCCTTCTCAAAACAACTTTCAATTTTTCAATCACATTTATTTTGTCATCTGCAAATGCTTTCAATTTGGACCAGTCTGAAATGTTGTCGTTTTTTGTAAAGAGTTAAACCGACTGAGTACAGTGACAAACGAATGTGATTAATACGATGTGTTCATACGTTTTCACCTAATAACGGGCAACACCCACGAGAGACGTTGAAAGAAATTCAATGTGGGAAAAAAAGACATAAAGAAAAGAAAGAAAGAAATGAAATCCATGCTGCCTTCGATATGAATTCTGTCATTATCTTGTTGAAAAGATAGTATATTTAGGAAATATTGATTACTGGACCCGTATTCACCAACCGTTCTAAAGAATATTCTTAGTCTTATTCTCTAGAATTTTCTAAATTTTGAAAGTCACACAACCTCTGATTGGCTAAACCTAATTTGGTTTAGACAATCAGAAGTTGTGTTACGTTTTAAATCCAGAATTAGACAAAGGACGATCTTGAGAATGGTGGCTAAATACGAACCCTGGGAGTCAGTTTTTGTACCGATTGGTTTTGGAACTTGCTTAAACGAATTCTAGCAGCGAGTTATAATTGAAAAAAAAAAGGTTGACATTTGGAATAGGGTCCCTGTTCGGAGAGAAAGTGCATTAACGCAACTTTCTAATATATGTCCATGATGGGGTTACAGTTTTTTTCCTTTGAGTGCAAAAGTACCCAAAGGAAACAAATTTGTCTTGAAAACAAAAAGACACAATAACAGCAATCAGAAATCTTTTTTTTTTTTTGTCGAAGGAGCTCACAAAGTGTAGGTCGAGATCACGCTCCAATTTCTGCTGTTCCGTCTGATCTTTCTACGAATAACGTGGGAGTTTGACATACAGGATACTAATCTTATTCTAAAAGTTCAAAATAAATCGAAAGGAATATTTTCAGTATGGGAAAACCAAACCAAAACACAGTAACTTGAGTTCTAAACGTTAGCCATGTTCCCGAAAGCTTTTACAAAAAGTAACGACCAAGGTCAGCCTGCGCAGTCCTCGCAGGCTGACCTGGGTCGAAACATTTTGCTTTTGGTCAATTTTCTGCATGTCAAAGGCCCATTCTAGTTCCAGATCCAGATTGTTAGAAAAAAGGGATTTTGTGGATCTTAAACTGATGATTTGATGATCTGCACGGTATATTGCATCACGGAGATGTATTAGACACCCTTTTGTCAGAGCGTGGCCTGTTTTTCCCTCCTAAAGTACGCAATTCACAATACCAGAATGTCTGGCGGTGTAGAACCATGGTCAGGGATCGTATTCCCCAATGTTTCTTAACCCTTAACCTGCAAAATAAGTGAAATGAAACTTTCAAGCCGATAGTAATAACCGTCATATTGCTGTTTCAAAGGTATTTCGGGGGAAAATATCTCCTTATCAGACAGCGTAGATCCAAGATCAGACTGCGCGTTCTGTGCAGTCTAATCTTGGTCTACAATGTCCGCAAAAGGTCCTTGAGTCGCGCTTGGCAGTGTAAGGGTTAATATCATGTTCAGTCTTATGCTCTAGTTTTTTTTTTGTTTTTTTTTTTAAACTTCAAAGAAACGTAAACTCCGATTGGCTGAACGAAATAGTGTAGCCAATCAGAAAATGCGTTATTTTATAAATATATCAGACAACGATTGTAACTTAGGGTGGTTGGTGAATACGAACAAAAGCTTCACATTTTGAAATCTGATCTTGAACATGCCGTCTCATCGTTCATCTACACATCCCACACCAAAAGATAATCTGTACTCGTTTATTACAATCTTGTATCTTCATGCCAAATGTTGCCCCTGACGGTTGCAAGGTTGCACAGATTAAGACTGATAGTAAATGCACTTCATTTTTGGCAGTCTTCAAAGAAATCACTGTTGTTGTTTCCGGTTTTAAACGAGGGCAAATCCATTGAGTTGCTCCATCCCTTACACCATATATATAGGTAATTTATCTATATTTACATAGTTGGCCGAATTCTGAGCCATTCTACTCACTTTCAAGTTTTGATAGTGGTTTTCTCTCTGGCTATAAGGATGTATCTTTAAACTATGACCAAAGTCATACTGAATTTCGGAGGAAATCTAACTCTAGACCACGAGGATGGTTCTTTTTTCGTCGTAGCTAAATGCGCTGCCTTTTGACCTACTTCTTGGTACTGATAAAGAATGAATGGATGGTAATTTGCGATTGGTCAAAAATGTGCACATGTTTATTCGGCGGGCCCCTGATGGCATATTTACTCACACATTTATGAAACCACTATTAACAAGCGTTGCTACAGCTAATCGATACCCCGGGGCCTTGATTCATACCATAGCAAAATAATGTAGTAGAGAAATATTGTTTTATTGTGCTATTTGGAAATTTGATATTTTTATAAGCGTTGCCCAATAACCCAAAAGATCTACAACTTTTCAGCAAAATCAGCAAAACTAAAAACAGGGAGGAAAAAGAGGCAATTTCTCGTGAGATTACTTTTCATTACTTTACTTCATATTGAGCCACAAAAGAGTTTCAATATTCATATTTCAGTATCTCTAACGCAGTCTATCTTGTTTAAAGATATTTCTTGTTTCAGGTACCAGCGAAAAAGGTAGGTCTTTACCGAACGGCAAAGTTCTAGACTTCACATAACTGAAAGCATTTACAGATGGCAAATTAGTTGTGGCTGGTGTGTATGTGATTTGTCTCCGGATCATTTAACTCTTTACCAAACGACAAATTTTTAGACTAGTCCAAATTGAAAGCATTTGCAGACGACAAAATAAATGAGGCTCAAAAATAGAAATTTGTTTTGGGAAGGTTAGAAAACATTGTGGAAAAAGGAGAAAACGTTGGTTACCAACATTTTCTCCTTTTCCCACAATGTTTTCAAAATGCTTTTTCTTCAGAGTCGTTAAAAATCGGTATTGTGTGTAAAGATTCAAACGTGTGATTGCCTCGTGAATAAAAATGTCACAGCGATATGAAACACCATTCAAACCGACCAAGGAGAAAGTCTGTGTTAAGTTTTAGCCTACTGGTCTCCTGTGTCCAAATTTTGTCTGGAAAAAATATCGCAGATTATTCGAGGAGCGTGGGGGGGGGGGGGGGGGGGGCAGCAAATTTATTCAAGTCCAAGCTCTCATGTATTCTTTTGCAACCAGTCGTGGACATTTCTTCTCATCTGTATATGTAAACAGACTGTGTCAATAAGGCTGTGATAAGAACTGTCTTTGTTCAGGCTGATTTAATGCTTTCTACAATTTCTGTCGGTACTCCGGTGTAACCGGTTGGGATTCCATATTTGCTTTCCGTCTGTTCGTTCTTTATCAACATACTGCTAAAACTGAAAAGTTTTAGAGACCAATTTTATGAAACTTCACCTGTGGCTAGGTGCGGCTCATTCCTTCAGGACTGAAGGTCAAGATATCTGTTACTGAAATTAGACGATCTGTGAGTTAGGTGTATGAAACCTGGCATGTTGACAGATCTTGGTGTGAGAAGTACGCATATACTTCCATTTCATGGCTAAGACAAAACAAATGGCTTGTCTCGGAAATAAAGAAGTAGAGTTGATTTCAGAATCGTTGATGAACAAACAGTTCCTAGACCGATTTTCGACCAATCATTTCGTAAAACTGTGAATTTCGGACACAGCTTGGCCCGTATTCACCAACCATTCTAAAGTGCATGTAAGTAACAATAGCTGTCAAAAGTAAACAAAACGGGAGTTGAAATTCATTTGAATTTGAATCATACCAATTTAAAGTATGGAAATTATTGTGAAGATGACAATCTATTATTGTACAGTCGGTCCAAGTGTTAGTCGCCGCCAGAGAAAATTCATTTCAAAACTAACTTAAAAGTGTCCAGGTCATTCTATCTTTTGTTTACTTTTTGTTCAAACATTGAATGTATCTAAGCACCTTAATTTTGATTCTTCCTAGGTTTCACTGAATTTTTTTGTTCTTTCTATTCACCGAGGTATACTATGAAGACACTGGAATTCATTTTCTGTAAACTCTATTTCAGCGTGTGTTTCAGTCATTGTCTTTTGTACGAGGTGCAAGACTTCCTGAAGCAGGAAAAAGTCGTTGTGCTCCCTCACCCTGCGTGTTCTCCTGTTGCCCCTTGTGAATTCTTTTTGTTTCTAAATCTAAGAAAATTTGTTCAGCGCAAACACCTCGGTTCTGGAATATTCCAGTGTCTTCATAGTATACATAAAAAAGACTATGGAAATGTCTTCAAATATTGGATTCGGAGACTGAAACTCTGTATATCTGTTGGAGGTGAATACTTTGAGGGAATAAAATAAAAATGTCAGTGAAACCTATGAAGAATCAAGTTTTAGGTGCTTAGATGCATTCATATTTGAAAACCCCTTGTATTATAAAGATTGGTTGGTCAGTACCTGCCCTGATCTTCAGACAACATGTCTGCACCAATCAGATTGCAAGAATCAAACTCGAATTTAAGAGGGTTCCCAAATATACCACTCCTGGACTAGTTTCTGAGTACAAATCTATATGAGACATGCTCTGGCAAAAGGAGGCTTAATGTATCTAGGTAATTATTTTACCAAGCAAGTCATCATATAATTATGGATCCTTTTAATCCGTTTTTTCTAACAATCGACAGGATCTAGAGGGAGAATGGGCCTTTGACGTGCAGAAAATTCACCAATAGCAAAAAAGTTTCGGCCCATGTCAGCCCGCACAGACTGTGCAAGCTGATATGAGCCGATACTTTGTGCAGATGCACTAAGCCCCCTTTTCATAGAGCATGGCTCATACATTATTCATATGGACATACCTAATGTATGAATTATTTCCATTGAGTTTTATGGCGGTGTCCACACGAATCGAACAGCTTTCGTGGTGAGCCAATAAATTCTGGTTAATTTGATTCTAGACGTATTTAACGCTGTAAAATGTGCGTCTAACCTAATTATGGGCCTACAGAGAAAGGGCGTGTGGTACTATATCGTGGTTGACGTGCATGAGTCAAGGGCCCTCGGGGATACCAATCCCAGTGCCCTTCTCCCACGTGGTTGTATATAAATCATAAATCAAAATTACATGTCTAATTATATGTTAAAATTGTTCTCAAAGTTGAGAAAATGAATCTTCCTCGGATGAAAGATCTATTTTGTTGATTTGAGTTTTGGAACAAAAGAGTAAGATTAATCTCGGCTGTTGCAATACACAGAGAAACTTTGTTTCCTTAACTCTTTACCACTCGAGAAAATTTTAGACTTGTCCAAATTCAAAGCAATTGCAGACGTCAAAATAAACGTGGATTAAAAATGGAAATTTGATTTGGGAAGGGTAGAAAACGTTGTGGGAAAAGGAGAAAATGCTGGTAACAATGTTTCAAAAGCATTCCTCTTCAGGGTCGTTAAAACCCGGGATTGTGTGGTAAATGGTTACATATCGTTTTAAACTGCTTTTACACTTTACCACACAATCCCGACTTTTAATGACCCTGAGAAAGAAACCTTTTGAAAACAATGTGGAAAAGTAGAAAATGCTGGAGACCAGCAGTTTCTCCTTTTACCCACAATGTTTTCCACCCCACCAAATACAAATTTCAATGTTTGAGTCACATTTAGTTAGCCGTCAGCAAATGCTTTCGATTTGGACAAGTCTAGAACTATGTCGTTTGGTAAGGGGGTTTACTATATCCTTAATGGAGATGACACCAGAAGCTTTTGTGGACAGACTGCACCGAACGTGCAGTCTGATCTCTGAGCTACACTGTCCACTGCTTTATTTTAGATTATGACGAAACAGTGTCTTCATCTTGCAGTGTAATTTTATTTGTAACTATTGAAAAAGTGAAATATATTTGAGCTATGCTCTGTGAAAAGGGGGCTTAACGCATCTGTGAAACGTATCGACTCGGGTCAGCCTGCGCAGTCCGCAGTCCACGCTGGCTGACCTGGGCCGAAACGTTCCGCAATTTGTCAATTTTTTGTACGTCAAAGGACCAGTCTACCTGATGATTCAGTCAAATGTTGAAAAAAATGGGACTATCATGGATCCATAATTATGTGATGACTTGCTTGGTACAATGGATCACGGAAATACATTAAGCCCCCTTTTGCCGGAGCATGGCTCATTTATTTAGTGGTGAAAGAGTAAAACAATATTCAACGATAGCATGGCGATAGATCAGTGATTCTTGTCTATACTGGAATGTCAACGGTGTGAGGCAGGAGACTTGGTTAACTTTCTACCAGACCACCGATTTTCTGACATGTCCAAATTAAGCAAACCATTGCTGTAGGTACTGAAAAAAACGTGTCATTGGGACAATGAATTCCCATGCCATAGGTTTTACTGCGGGTTTTTTTTTTTTTTTTTTTGCTAGATTGTTGAAACCTGACTTATCTTGACTTTTGCCAAAGGGTTGTAATGATGAGTTTGAGAGCTCCCTTCCCTGACCCCAAAAAAGTTGTATACATGAAACAGTACCCCTGTCATTTCGGCATACCTGATCTACAATTCGGATACAGTCGAAACATTGTTAAACACCGTACCCATTTACGTATCAAATATCTGATTGTGTGAAATAAAACGAAAAATTATAACCATGACAGATTGCTCACAGTTAACCACAGATCGAGCGTACGTGTTTAAAAACACACTTAAGCTGTGCTCTGTTAAAAAGGAAGCGTAATTCATCTGCAAAAGTATCGACCTAGGTCAGCCTGCGCAGTCAGCGCAGCAGATCTGGATCGAAAATGTTTACTATCGGTCAATTTTCTGCATGTCAAAGGACATCGTGATTCAATCGGTTGTTACAGAAAATGTTTAAATCGATCCACAATTATATAATATGATGACTTGATTCGTATATTGTATCATGCATCACTGAGATGCATTAAGCCTCCTTTTTGCCAGAGCATGGTTCATTTAGCTAATCAACTTTACGGCTTAAATTTTCAATTGAAGTTCAATTACCGGCTAACACGAGTACATAGTTCTCATTGTGAGCTAGCGTGATATGGCGCACCGTCTGTCGTCCCAATTGCAACGTGTAGAGTTGTGCAGTGCATTGCATTTCCGGTTGCATAGCACATCATTCATAGAGTCCCTAGACTCCGATTTGAAATAGAATTAAGGACATACTGGTTTTGATCTAAATAAGCTATTGGAGCCATATTTATAAAATCTAATAAAAAGTGGTAAAGATTTTGTCGTTATACCAAACATATACAATAAAATCGGTATTTCTCCTACAGAATATATTTAATTTATTTAGAGTGATGTTTACAACTTCTGACTCCTTTGAAAACTTTATATGTCTGCTAAATAATTCATTTACCACCAAAGCCTCGTTTTGAAAAAAAACACAATCTCCTTGTATTCCCGAGCGTTCTTGTGAAATTTAACAAATAATAATTGCACTACTTTTTGGTCTATTATAAGGTATTTACATGGGATTTTCTTGCCGGTGTGAAACATAATTATAACAAAGATTCTGGATTTCTCTCTCCCCGTTTTCCGATCAATAGGAACTATTTAGTGCAGCTCAGTGTCTTGTCACGCTACTCAGTCAAGCTAGAAGTGAGTTTTTTGTAT
Organism: Tridacna gigas; assembly: GCA_945859785.2. Classification (NCBI taxonomy): domain Eukaryota; kingdom Metazoa; phylum Mollusca; class Bivalvia; order Cardiida; family Cardiidae; genus Tridacna; species Tridacna gigas. Next base: position 279,244 of record OX244032.2, on the reverse strand, counting down.
TCCTACGCTCCGTTTTCTGTAATTTCTCAACAAGAAACAGATCGCTTTCTGACAAACAACTGAAGCTATGGCTAGCTCTAGAGTAATATAATATGTGTAACATTATGTTATATCAATTTATTCCGTGTATTCTTTTGAATTTGTTTCGTTCTTTTGTTTCGTCTGTTGATATTTTGATATATTTGGTTCACCACTTCGGTCATGCAAGGATCTGTAAAGTGTTCAATGACTTCTAACAAGGCTGTCATTTCGATTTGGCACAATTCTCATTGATCCAAACCATTCTAGTGGCGGACGTACAAAATGTTTCCTTAACTTCCATTACCTTCTGCAAACGACTTTTTAGGTTTTCTTGCGGCAGGCGACTTTTGAACTTGTGAGAATATTGTCTCAAAAAGAGAAATTACGTGCTGTTTCTCTTTTTGATCCAATTGTTCTCATTTTATTCTTTTATTAACCCTTCACCAAACAGTTTTAGACTTGTCCATACTTGAGGCATTTGCAGACGACAAAAAAGATTGGAGTCAAAAATTGAAAATTGTGTTTGAAAAGACAGAAAACAGTATGGGAAAAGAGAAGGTGTTGGCTACCTTCATTGTATTTTCTTCCCTACAATGTTTTTAAAACCTGTCTTCTTCAGGGTCTTTTAAAAGTTGTGTTCATTTTCCATACTGCTCAGGTTTTTCTTTAGACTTCGCTTGCTGCAATTTTTTTTTTTCCAGACAGAAGTCATTTAAAAGGGTTGTTTTGTAGGTAAAAGCAACAGCAATTTTCAAACTCACATGTACAAATTTTGTGACGTGTTCTAAAACTATTTTTGACAAGATGATACCAAAGGCCTCGATCCATGCGGAATATAGTTGATTGAATGATTGTATGGTGTTTAACGCCGTTTTCAACATTATTTCAGTTATATCACGGCGGCCAGTGCACCTATCCATGCTTTCCTGGCGTTTCTTTTACCAGTACTCCGCACAATATTCTTTCCAAGCCACTGGCTGCTTTCCCTCATAACCATCGTCGAAACAATGGTCAGCGGTGAGAGAGGAATTAATCCTGTCGCGATGAATATCAATCCTCGGAAAGAAATTGACCAAGCCGGGGATCGAACCAGCGACCTCCTGTTCTCAAGTCCTGTAGTCTACTGGCTGAGCTACGGGGGCTTGGCAAACGGAATATAGTGTTGTAGTAACTTGATTGTATTTGCCTCAAGCAACGTGAGAAAATTTTCTTGCGCAGCGAGAAGCAAATACAACTACCAAGAACTACCCACAAATTTACTACCACGTAATATTTGTTTTATTATGTCTGTAACTTTCAACAACAAAATAATGCAATTGAGCCATGCTCTGACAAAAGGGGCTTAATGCATCTCCATGGTGCATGATACCAAACAAGTCATCACATGATCATGGATCCAAAAATTCATTTTTTTTTTTGTAACAACCGACTGAATCATGAGGTAGACTGGTCCTTTGCCATACAGAAAATTGTCAAAAAGCGAATAGTTTCGGCCCAGGTCCTGGGTCGATACTTTTCGCAGATGCATTAAGCCCCCTTTTCACAGAACATGTTTCAATTATTGACAATTTGTTTTGAAACAGTAAAGAAAATAAACGGCAAACAACGTAAAACAATTGGTAACTTCGTTTTGATGAATGGCGGATGAATATTATAGAGTAATATTTTAACCAATCAAATTGCAAATCAATTCACGGATTCCGCAAGCGGGTTACGTCATCAATCCATATTTGGGACCGTTTTTGACACTGTGTAGATACGGACTTTTTTCATATTGTGTGTGATATTTGATCCGCGTGCGCCGTAAGTATTTGAGCTGGAAAAAATTGTAGGTATTAAATAAGATACATATAGTATTACACGCAAATCAAACAGGAAATTAAGATTTAAATAAGAAATAGATAAACCTGCTGAACAGAATCTAAAGGCGCACCGTTGACCACAATCTTGTACTTATTGCACATGTGAAAATATATTTTGCGAAAAGAAGGAAACTGTTTGATACCAGAAAATTCTCCAATTATTGCAGAATTGTTTTAAAAATGTTCCGCTCCAAAGCTATCAAAATATACATGGCGTCTGCAGGAGTAAATCGGGGTGATGCATTTTTCAAAACAGGCTTTTAATTTTCAAAATCAAGACCCCTTTACTGGGTTCTCACGACCTTGGGAAAGAAGGCTTTTGAAGACATTTTGGGAAAAGGAGAAAATGCTGGTAGCCAGCATTTTCTTCTTTTCACGAAATGTTCTCTATCCTACCAAAGACAAATTCCAACTCTGAATCAAAATAAATTTGTCGTCTGCAAATGCTTTAAAATTAGACAGTTCTAAAATTTTGTCGTCTGGTAAAGAGTTTAGAATTTATCTGAGACACCTTGACAAAAGAAGGATCTCGATATTGAAAACCAAGGACAAACTCACTCACCACACCTTCAGACCTGGATCTCTGTGTTTCATCTCGTCGATTGTCTGCGACATAATGAATTGTTGTTGGTCTTGTAGAACGGAGTGCAGTGTGATGTTTGATTCTATATCACAACCAGGGGCAAGTGAAAATGTTGTAACCTTGAGACTGGTGAGCGCGACTAAGAAGACTTTTGCGGACAGTGTAGATCAAGATCAGACTGCACAGAACGTGCAGTCTGATCTTAGATCTACACTGTCCAATTCAGAGGTTTTTTTTTTCTCCTGCGAAAAGAATTTTTAAATCTCAACAACTGGGGTTTTACTTTCCTGCTAAATAAATGAAAGGAAACTTTCAAGCCGATTATATAAACTCAATTCTTGCTATTTAATGGGTATTTCTTGGGAGGAAAATATCTCCTTATCGGACAGTGTAGATCCAAGATCAGACTGCACTTTTGTGCAGTCTGATCTTGATCTATTCTGTCCGCAAAAGGTCAGTGAGTCGCGTTAATTTATTGAGCAGTTTAAGGGTTAAAGTCATTAAGTTGAAAACGGTTTTCCTCAGTTGTAGTTACATGTAATTCTTTCATCGCCAAATATACTTACCGGACCTCTTTCGATGGCTCATAATACAGTCCAATGAAACTCTGATTTGTTTTTGTAGTCTGAACTGAATAAGCGGACTGTATAGATCCAAGATCTAATTGATTGATTGATTGATTGATTGATTGATTTGTTGGTTAGTTGGGTGGTTGGTTGACGCCGCTTTTAACATTATTTGTCATATCACGGCGACAGTTCACACATTCATGTATGTCCTGGGTTTCACCAGTAAAAGGTTAGGGCTCTGAAATTTCTTGTCGAAGGACACTCCCACGAAGAGACTCGAACCGGAGCCTCGAGGTTACGAGTCTGAATTTTACCACTGAGCCACGTAGGATCTCCTTAGAGATGTGGCTCAAATGATGAAATATGTTTAGAAAGAGGGAAAAAAAAAACATTGAGGGAAAAAAAGGGGAATATGTTGGTTACCAGCATTTTCTCCTTTTTTTTCACAATAACTCTGGGTTATCTAAGAATTGGGTAAGTGTAGAAGATCGTCCTATACAGAGGCTTAACCGTCAATTATTTTGATTCTGCTAGTTTACCCTTTAACGCACAATCCGTAGTTTTAACGAATCTGAGGAAGATTCCTTTTGAAAACATTATGGGAAAAGAAGAAAGAGTTTGACCTGGTAACCAGCATTTTCTCCTTTCCCCAACATGTTTCCTTTCCCTTCTGATACAAATACAATTATTGTTTTACTTTTGTTGCCTGCAAATGCTGTTAAGTTAGACCAGTCGAATATTTTCTCGGTTTGTAAAGAGTGAAAGGTTAATTAGGTGCAAAGATTGCGATGAATAATCCCAGAAAGAGAGTTTTGTCAATTGACCGTTTGCAGTGACTTCCCCTGGGTAAGGTTACATTTGCATTATTGCATTAAAGTTTGATGTTCTGTGTATTTACCCTTTCTGCGTCATATTAAAAAAATCAGAGGCTTTAGCAGACGGTATAGATCAAGAACAGACTACACAGAATGTGCAGTCTGATCTTTTAACTATACCGTCCGCTTGTTTAATCAAGCCTACTAGACTGGAAATCTTTCGACGTTTGATTAGATTGCATTTTCTCCCGTCGAAAGAGTCAGTGTGTGCCTGTATATATGACAAAAGGGGGCTAAGTGCATCCCCGTGATGTATTATACCAAGCAAGTGATTACATGATTATGGGTCCATACAAGCCATTTTGTCTAACAACCACACTGTATCACGACGTAGACCGAACCTTGCACACATAGGGAACTGACCAAAAGCGAAATGTTTCGGCTCAGGTCGATACTTTTCGCAGATTCATTAAGCCCCCTTTTTACAGAGCACGGCTCATATGTATGGAGCTGAGTAAATTTAACAGAGAACCAAACAATCTCGTGTCACAACGATCCCGAGGAAAAGGGGCCTTTGAAAATAGTGATAGAACTGGTAAAAAATGCTGGTAACCGACACTTCCTCTTTTTTCCACGATGTTTTTCTCATCCTATTAGATAACTTAAGCTCACGGTACTAATCTTGAACCTGTCCTCTGTACAGTTTAAAATTTGTTGCGTGTAAAAGGGTTATCTCTCTCTACCGTTTGATAGTATGATTGCACTTTTGTGCAAAAGGACCAGTACGCATATCTATAACGTCATTTGAACGGTTACGTCATGAATTAAATAGTTGTAATGCATTGTAATATATAATAATAATAATAATAAATTCTTTATTTTCAGAAGGTAAATCATTAATATTACACATCAATGTAAAAATGATACATTAATTACGGCAATATTATTTCCAATGATGCCTTCTTTAACAATATTCATATAATTAATCAGTATAAAACAAATAATGTAATTACATGTAATAAAAGTTATACCTCAAAGACAGACATAAACGGAAGTGGGTATCTGCAATCTGTTCGAACATCTATAGATATTTTTGCTTCAAACTTTAGCAATTTTCAAAAAGAAATGATTTGAATTTACTTTTGAATGTGTTGATATTTTGAGAGTTTCTAATTTCTGTCGGTACTCGATTCCATATTTCCATACCGGAATAGCTAAAAGTCTTTTTGAGATAGTTTGTATTGGGTTTATTATGTGAAATATCCCTTTTAGCTATTGACCGTAAAACATATGTATTATTTGATGAGAATGTTATAAGGTCAGAAATATAGGAAGGTGTTAGGTTATTAATGGCTTTAAAAATTAATAAGCCTATAAAATATTTACATCGGACTGGAAATGCTAACCAATTCAGAGTTCTGAGCATTTCGTATGAAGATTTATCCCTGTGTTCATTTAACATGATTTTAGCTGCTCGTGTTTGTAATTTGGTAATTCTATGAATATCAACCGTGTTTGCTTTACTCCATATTACACAACCGTAGTCAAATATTGGTGTAATGTATGCGTTGTAGAACAACTGCTTAACATCAGGTGTAAGAAAATACTGAATCCTTTTCAAAAGAAATAACTTTGAAACAAGTTTCTTACATGTTTTGTCAATGTGTAATTTCCATGTTAAGTTTTTATCTATGTAAACCCCAAGAAGCTTTTGTGATTCAACATTAGTGATCCTGTTATTATTAACATACAGATTTAGATCTTCAATGCATGATGACTTTTACTTTGATCCTATGATCATACAAGTGGTTTTGGTAGGATTGATGGCCATGTTATTTTTCATACACCAGCGTTGTGTTTTGTTGATATCTGACTGAAGTGTTAACTGAATTTCATTCATGTTTTTACCTTTACAGTGAAATGTTGTATCGTCAGCATACATATCCGTATCGGAATTGATTTCAAGAGGCAAGTCATTTACATACAATAAAAACAACACTGGTCCAAGTATGGATCCCTGCGGAACTCCAGACGTTACTGGAAGATAATTTGAGCATGCGACAGCAGATCTGATCGCCTGAGTTCTATTTGTCAAGTAGGATTCAAAGAGTTTTAAGGCATTGCTAGAGAAATGATACAGTTTTAATTTATGAAGTAATACTTTATGATCTACGAGATCAAACGCTTTCTTGAAATCTAAGAATACAGCACCTATAATATTACCTTCATCCATGCTCGTTAACCATGAATTAACTAATCTTATCAGAGCAGTTTGGCACAAATGATGTTGTCTAAAACCAGATTGGCGTTCATCGAGCACGTTGGTATTTTGTAGATATTTATTTACTTGATTAGCAACGTGTCTTTCGAATATTTTTGACAACGTTGGCAAAATAGAGATAGGTCTATAATTATTCGGGTCATCTTTGCTTCCCCCCTTATGTAATGGGACAACACCAGCTTCTTTAAGTTTGTCTGGGAAAACGCCAGATGATAAGCTGTAATTATAAAACGCCAGATGATAAGCTGTAATTAGCTATATGGTATATTCATGAATGACTCATGGAATTAAGTTCATGCATAATATATGTTATTTTTTTTTAAGGTTACCAGCGGAAAAAAATCTCTGCAGTTTTTCTTTTGTTTCTCAGCAAACCACGGTCCCGTTTTATTTAAGAAAAAAAAATCAGTTATAATGTGCCCAGGTTCTCAATTTAGCTCGAGTGCCCGTAGGACAAAAGCGCCTATGTCATTGTATGGTTTCCGGCGGTTGTCCGTCCCTACGCCGTACCTACGCCGGTTCGTTTGTAGGACTTCTTTTTTTCATTTTTACGCGATGAAGTTCACATTCTTGGTTCGATTTTCATGATACTTGGAACTTTTTGTCTCAGTGGTAATAAATCTTTAGCTTTTCCTTACTTAGTCGCTCCAAAGACGTCTGTTGCAAATTTGTTTTAAACTGGTTATTATCCAGTAAACTCCGCCTCTCTGCACCAATAGTGCGGACTGTTGGGTTTTGGTTTACCCTTAGACTGCTAACCGCGACTCTGGGTGCTTTAGCAGACAGTGTAGATCAAGATCAGACAGCACAGATCGTGCAGTCTGATTTTTGGTCTTCACGGTCAGATACGATATTTTTTCCGGTGAAATCAACTTTGAAACCGCAATATTTTGGTTGTTACTGTTGAGAGGAATATTTCGTGTCATTTATTTATAAAGATACGCGTTAAAATTTGACTTAAATCTCAAATAAAGAGAGAGAATAAATCCTTAGCTTTTCTTTACTTTTTCGCTTCAAAGTCGCCCGTTACAAATATTGTTTCAAGAAATATCCAGTTTAACTTAGCTTCTCTGGACCAATAGTGCAGACTCGTGCTTGGTATTGGTTAAAATTCGACTGTAAAACTTAGAATAAATCATCCCCTCGCCCCCAGAGAAAATAAATCTTAAGCTTTTCCTTATTTAGTCGCTTTCAGAGACGAATATTACAAATTTATTTCAGTTGATTGATTGGTATTTTACGCCGTTTCAACATTATTTCAGTTATATCACGGCGGCCAGTGCTCCTATCTATGCGTTCCTAGAGTATCTTTTACCGATATTATGCACAATATTCTTTCCAAGCCACTAGCTGCTTTCCCACACAACTATCGTCAAACCATCATCGGCGATGAGAGAGTAATGAATCCTGTCGCAATGACTATCGTCAGTCCTCGGAAAGAAATTGGCCGAGCAGTGGATCGAAGAAATTTATTTCAAGGGATATCGAATAAACTCAGCCTGTCTGCACAAATTGTGTATTGCTGAACTGTTTACCAAACAAGCAAGTGTTTTAAGGGAACATTGAACCGGGTTTCCTTTCGCAAGTTTCCCAGAAAATCTCAACAAAGACTGCTTAAGTTTATTTGCGTGCACAGATGTCTTGAAAACTAGAACATAGAAATGATCCACGCTCTGGCAAAAGGGAGATTAATGCATCTCTATGATACATTTTACCAATCAAGCCATTATATAACTTTGAATCCATAATAGCCACATTTTTTTAAGCAACTGACCTAATCATGAGGTAGATTTTCCGACTTCCCATGTGAAGATGTGGGTTCGAATCCCAGTGGGATAATTTTGTTCAGCTAATTCTGCTAACTTAAATTTACCATTTCCGTATTATTTTTCTAACAAAATATCAACTTCCACATCCTCCTTTAAACAAAAAAATGGGGCCAAAATCTGGTTTAATACCCCCTGAAGAATTGGCTTTTGAAAACATTTTAAGGAAAAGGAGAAAATGCTGGTATTTCGTGTTCCGGAATTTTTTTCCCATTTCTGTGATAAATCTTAGAATTTGAGACACACCCAATTTGTCGTCGGAGGAAACTGTCAATTTAGCCGAATCTAAAGATTTGTAGTTTTTGTAAAGAGGTTAACTTAGGTTACAAAGCTTCGAATAAATCAACTACCTTGCCCCAAGAGAATCAATGTTAATCTATTTACAAAAATAATGAGCCATGCCCTGTGAAAAAGGGGGCTTTACCCTTTCCCAAACGACAAAATTTGGACTGGACCAAATTGAAAGAATTTGGAGACGACAATATTAAATTTGATGAAAATGGTAGAAATTTCTCAATAAAGGTAGAAAACACTGTGCAATTTCTCCTTTTCCCACAGTGTTTTCAAAAGACTTGTACTGCAGACACGTGAAAACCAGGGCTTGTTTGGGAAAGGGTTAATGCATCTGCAAAAAGTAACAGCCCATGTCAGCCTGCGCAGTCCGCGCAGACATGGGTCGAAACTTTTTGCCATTTTTAGACTTTCTTCGTGTCAAAAGACCATTCCACCTGACGATTCAGTGGATTGTTAGACAAACTGGATTTTATGCATCCATAGTGATGTGATGACTCGCTCAGTAAAAATGTATCACGGAGATGCATAAAGCCCCTTTTTCACAGAACATGGCTCAAGGTGTTAACCTTTCAGAAAGGTGTCTATATCATAGACATAAATCAGCCTATTTGTAGTGGGTGGATTTATTGGACAGAAAAGCTGTCTGATCTATACGAAGGGTGCCTTATACAGTCGGAGATGAGAATTTTTTCCTTGTACCTTAGTGTTTTTTACCTACATACATTTTGTTAAAATTCAAATCATATTAAAAACCCGTATTTTACGAGATTGTTTTCAAAGACCTTAACAGCGTCTGACTTTGAAAACGCCCTCGTAACATGTACAGTTCGACAATTCTTGCTCTCTTGCTTGTTAGATTCGCATGATTCTTCTTGAGGTATTTTTGAAGTTACCGAAAAGTGCAGACCAAGATCAGATTGGGGAAAAAAAAAAAAGAAAAAAAACATTCAGGTTGATTTTAGTCAATTCAATTTGCAAGGACTTAATTTTTTACCAAATAATTTCGATTGTTGAGACTATAATTAAGGAAGCTTTTAAAAGCATTGTGGAAAAAAGTGAAAATGCTGGTGTCCAGCATTTTCTATTCCATAATGTCAATATCCTCCGGTAGGAAGCATTTTCAAATACATACCTATCTGCCTTCGAAATTCTGGGTACAAAACTGAACTACTTTTCAAGGTGAATGCAGTGAATTTCAAAATGAAATATACGTTTGCTCACTAAAACGCTACCTGATGCGATTTATCCAGCCATGGTTAGCTAGCATATAACCTATGCACCTGTCATTTATAAATGAACCATGCTTTGTGAAAAGGGGGCTCAATGCATCTGCGAAAAGTATCTGCCCAGGTCAGCCTGCGTAGTCCGGACAGACTGAACTGGGCCGGAATATTTCGTTATTCTTAAGTTTTCTGCCTGCTCAAGGACATTCTTCTTCGGAATTCAGTCATTTGTTAGAGATAATGGGGAAAAAGGATTCATAATTATGTGATTGCTTGCATGGGGTAATTCTTAACAGAGCTGCATTAATCCCCCTTTTGCCAAAGCGTGGCTCAAATACAGCCCCTATAAGCTTAGGAAAATGCCCCGGTATATGCCAGCGTGGTGGGGACGTCATTTTCGTTGTCAGTCTGATGCACAAATCTCTCTTTTCCCATTGTCTATATTTAGAGATTATATGCAGAGATTTGCAGTAAACAATAGTATTTTATAAAATCATTTTTCCCGTTTGAAATTATTATATTTTTGAAAAACTTGCAGTGAAAATCTGGATTGATTTTTCCACAGATATATTATTTATAGCCATTTTCCGCGTGCTATTTTAGCGACAATTTACGCACTGCGTATTGATATCTATCCTGTACAGGATAGTAATACGTCATAGCAGACAGGTCTATCTTGAAGAATATGACATGCACAGACAACGTCCCTAATGTTTTTCACCCTGTAAAATCTATGTCTTAACAATTCAGTCACATAAAGATCCATGTTCAGACTTCCAGATAAGAGGGGGTGAAATTATTTTAACTCCATTATTTCTCTTCCAAACCCTATGTTGTGGGTACTCATTAGAATCGTCTCGATGAGACGATTCTAATAAGTACCCACAACATAGGGTTTAGTGGGGAGTGATTAATATTTTCAATTTTGAAATCAAAATCACTCCCTATTTTTGAGCTCTGTATGTAATTTATTTTCTGGAAATCCTTTCAGTTTTGAAATGTCAAACATTGTGTTGTGTTGTAGAGCGATAGGTCTTTGTTTTAGACTTTATGTAGGTTAAAAAGGTCGGGAAAAAATCCGATAAGGGCACAAAAGCCGTCAATGATCATACAATCGATACATAGACGATTCAAGCTGCCATAAAAGTCTACGTTAATGTTCACCTGCGGGAAAATTGGAAACATTCAGTCTTCCCTAAATAACCTGTCTCAATCAATGCACGATTGCCCCCCCCCCCCCCCCCCCCCCCCCATTTTAAACATATTAACTGCATTGGCCTCCTTCTCTTACACTATTTGCAATTTAGGCCGCTTTGTTTATACTTTACCTGAGATAATGGCCATATTCCCGTACACCTTTTACTGTTTCGGGTGTCCTCACTTAATGTATTTGCTCTATAGCCCGGATTTCCTTACATTATATTTGGTACTTGCCATGTAGGCGGCCTCCACTTACACAAATTTGCTGTTATAGACGGATCTCCAGATAGTAGGAAGTGATAGTATTCTAAATCCATTATTTCTCTTCCAAACTCTATGTTTTGGGTACTCAATGCAATCGTCTCGATGAGACGATTCTAACGAGTACCCATAATATAGGGTTTAGTGGAGAGCGATTAATATTTCAATTTTGAAATCAAAATCACTCCCTCTGTCTGGAGCTCTGAATTTTGATAATAGACGGCCTTCCCTCGCACATTTTTGCTGTTTAGCCCTTTTTCCCATACACAATCATTTATGCAATAAACGTACTCAACTAATCAATAATGCAATCGTTGTATTTACAAGGACACTTTTTAAATAAACATCTGAACACTGCTGTTTTTAACGGATGTTCAAAGGATCAAACGAGAAAAATGATCGAAGCGAGTGTTGGAAAAAATGCAGAGGAGAAATGCAAATACTAATAGTTCTAAGCACCAGTAGTGGTATTTTCGTGCACAAAATCCTTACAGCGCGTCATTAACATATAAAAATATGTGATCGATCAATCAATCGTTAACGTTTGCTTCCTAATTTGTTTGTCTTTTTTTACCCATTAGTCCCTTTGGCACATAAAAATTCAACAGATAGAAAACGGTGACGATCAAGATAAGGTGCTGTGTTTAACGTCGTCTTCTCTTGCCCTAGAAAAAGAGATATGGACAGTAGTTGGTCAAAGTCTTCTGTTGCGAATTTGTCTCAGTTGGTAATGGATTAATGAGTTAATCGTCATATTTCGAATTTGTCTTGTTTTACCCCAATTTGAACATCAAGCCAACAATTTAATTGTTCTGATTTTCCACTATTCCACACTCTAATACATCATGGATCTTTATGTTTTATTTCCGTGGACAATTTTGATTTTCTTCTAATCCCCTTTCTTGTATTTTCAGCTCCAGGCTACTCACATGCGGAAGGATACTGTTCAGATGAATACGGAACTATTTATTCCACTCCCAGCTCTTCTTCTTATGTCACTAAATCGTTATCTCCGGTACCTGCCAGGAAAGTGACGTCAGCGACACAGACGCCCTCTCACGTCAAACTGCTTAGGAAACATAGCGCCGACTGCCTCTTGTCGTACAAAACATATCAAATGGAGGACCCCTATGGCACTTTAGATCAAGCCGCTCAGGAACCCCGATATTCCAGTATACCTTCACATATGCATTCCTCATCGAAGGGGCCCAAAACGCCCCAAACCGTTACTACCTCAGGGTCAACGTCAAACGTTGACCCAAGTAAAGTCATAGATACAAATGGCAAAACTATAACACGAACTTCGGCAAATAGGTTCAGAGACCTTCAATTAGCAAGAAGGCCTTTGCAAATTCCGTATGGCGAGTTCGACTGCTACAAGGCTGATATGAGAAAGCGTACGGAATTCGCGTGTGTTAGCGGCTACGACGGAATGCTTTCAGTACATGTGTTGTGTGGTCAAGGTCTCAAGTCGACCAAAATGACCCTTCGCGATCTCTATTGTGTCATTTCAGTAGATTCATTGAACAAGGCTCGAACTATGATAAGAACAGGAGCTGTTAATTTCGACTGGGACGAGGCATTCGATATAGATTTGGAGAATGCTAAGGATGTGTCTTTTTTAATCTATAACTGGGATCCCAATTACAAGCATAGGTTGTGTTTTCACGGGTCAATGTTTTTACCAGGGTTTGTGGAGCCCAGCCGAAAAAAGAATATAGCTCTAAAAATGGAACCAAAGGGTCTTCTTTACCTCACCCTATTGTACAAAGAACCTAAACTTGTCTTACAACGATCTCCTTTACATAGAAAAGACGGATTATTTGGTGTAGATTTAGATACCGTGATAAAACGTGAAGGAACGAGACTTCACGTGCCTCTACTGGTTGTGAAATGTGTGACGGAAGTGGAACGCCGTGGGGCGGATGTAGTGGGTATTTATAGGTTGTGCGGCTCGGCGAGGCGAAAGGCTCAGCTACGTGAAGTATTCGAGAAAAATCCCGAAACTGTGGACCTCTCTCCTGAAAATGTGTCGGATGTTCACGTCATCACAGGTACTGTCAGAATATTGTTTTCTATCAAGCCCCTCTCTCTCTCTCTCTCTCTCTCTCCTTTTCCTCATTCACGCCCCCCCAATTCTCTGCCTCTCTATTCTTTTTGGTTTGCACTACCAGGGAGGTAGCAGCCTATGCGCAGAAACACAGTTAAGTACCTTTTCAAAACAAAAAAAAAAGAGGAACAAATTTGAAAAAGTAAATGTCACCAGAAGCCATCAATTGCTTCTATGATTAAAAGATTTTCTCGAGGGAGACCCCCAGACCTCCCGGGAAATCCCATATCCCTCTCTCGGCACTTGGCGCCTCGGTTTATATCTGCGGTGTTACTTTTGCGTACACTTTATTTGGGTAAGCTATGTCCTGACTACCCTAACTCTTTACCAAAAAACAACAAAAGTTCAGGTTGTCCAAATAAAAAGCATTTGCAGACGATAAATTAAATGTGACTAAAAAAACTGACATATGTTTTTGGAAGGGTAAAAAACTTAGTGAAAAATGAGGAAATGCTGGTTAACCCTAGGTTTCGCATTGTTTTCAAAACTCTTCTTCTTTATGGTCGTTTAAACTTAAGATTGTATGGTAAAGGGTTAGATATATACTTTTTCTGTTCCTAGACTATCTCACCTTGCCATCTTCTCATGATTCTTATCAAATTGTTTCTTTAACCCGTAAAGCGCCGAACAAACCCAATGGACATTTTCAGTCAAGAATAACACCCGGATAATTGCAATTTTATAGTTGCCTTTTCTCTGCAGTATTTTAGCAAAGCGGACAGTGTAGATCAAAGACCAGCGTTTTGTGCAGTCTGATCTTGATCTACACTGGCCGCAAAGGCAACTATAGAAGCGAAAGGCGCTTAAAGGTTTAAAACATTTCATACTATTTTTCGTGGGACTTTCCTTTGGCACTGCACTGCAGAGTCCAAGATTTTGGTACAAGCAAGACAGTAATGAGTGAGCCGTCATCATGATATCACTGAAAAAGTGTTAAGCGTGGGGTTTACACAATTTAAAATAAAGATGATCATCCTCTGTGAAAAGGGAGCTTAATGCATTTGCGCAAACTACCGATCCTTGTCTGAGCCTGTGCAGTCCGCTCAGGCTGACACGGATCGAAACTTTTCCAAATTTGTCAATTTTCTGCTTGTCAAAGGACCATTCTACCAGCAGATTCAGACGGTTGTCAGACTAAGTAGATTTTATGGATCTATAATTATAGTGATAACATGCTTGGTATTATGTATCACGGAGATGCATTAAACCCCCTTTTGCCAGAGCATGGCTCAAATATACACCACTTTGTCAAGTTTTACCCAGTTTCATGCTACGGCCTTTTCATGCCCTTTCCAATCTGATCCCTTTCTTTACTTCACTTTTATATTTTGACCCATCCTTTCCTGTCCAGTTTGGTATCCTACAGTGTATCTTGTAATATGTTCCTATAAACTACAAAGATTTACGCAAGTTATTTAAGATTTTATATTCTCACATTAAGTCCCTAACCTAAAGGTATGATCTTGCGTAAAGCTATGCAAATATTTGCTTAAATCGTTAAGTTATGCAGTTCAGTGAAACTTGTTTACTGTACGCAGATTTCGTGAGTATGCAGTTTAGTGAAAGGCAGCCCTGATCCTTTCTGATCTCCACCTCTTCTTTTTTTGCCTATCTTTCCCTATATTTCTCTTCCATATCTTTTTATTTTGGCCTGTCCTATAGATAGAATGATTTATTGATTTATTCTATGGTGTTTAACCCCGTTTTTGGTATTATTTCAGTATATCACGGCGGTCAGTGCACCGATCCAGGCTTTTCTGGAGTTTATTTTTGCCGTACTTCGTACTATAATCTTCCCAAGCCACTGGCTGCTTTCCTATATAACTATCGTCGAAACAATGATCAGCGGTGAGAGAGGAGAGGAATGTCTTCTATCGCAATGACTATCATCAATCTTTGGAAAGAGACTGGTCATTTTAAAAAGATTCGAACCAGTGACCCCCCCCCCCCCTCTCTGTTTGCAAGTCCTACGCGCTACCACTTGCGCGTCCGTGGCTTGGCCCTATAAATAGAATTTAGAGGGAGTTGAATTGATACTTACAGATCTGTATATACAGTTACTACACCTCCGCTTGTCTGAGATGATATTCATTCTATCCTTACCATGTACGACACAAGGACATTTTTGGACAGCGCAGATCAAGATCAGATTGCACAGAACGTGCAGTCTGATCTCTGATCTACACTGTCCACTTCTTCATTCTCAAATATGACCGAACTGTCTCTTCATATTGCAGTGGATTATTTCTGTAGCCATTGAAAAAGTGAAACATTTTAACCATGCTCTGTGAAAAGGGAGCTTAATGCACCCGCAAAAAAGTATCGACCCAGGGTTAGCCTACTGACCTGTGTCGAAACCTTTTGCTTTCGGTCATTTTTCTGCATGTCCACGGACAACTCTACCTCAGGATTCAGCCGGTTGTTTGACAAAATGGATTTTATGGATCCACAATTATGTGATGACTTATTTACTTGGTATAATGGATCACGGAGATACAGTAAACCGCCATTTTGCCATGCCACGGCTCATTTATTTGATAGTGAAAGAGTTAATGATAAAAAAGATACTTTCCGCTGATAAAAGACACATATCTTACGATTTCCAAAAGTGTTTGTTTTAAAATATCTCACCATATATCGGCCAGGTAGGATCCAAGATGAGACTGCACGATCTGTGCAGTCTGATCTTAAACTACTTCGTCCTCAAAGTCTTTTACCGCTATCCATGACACTCTAATGATAAAGAATCAAGTACAAAGGTTTGAGGTACTTTTCTGTCTGTCGGATACCGTGTATCAGTGATCAGGAATTTCAATTCAAGTCAGTGACATCACTATCTCATATGAACCCTTCAGCCACTAACTGTGACTCAGTGGCCTTTTGTGGACAGTGCAGATCAAGATCAGACTGCACATACCGTGCAGTCTGATCTTGGATCTACACTGTCCGATAAGGATACTTTTTCCCTAGAAATATCTTTGAAATAGCAAAATTTTGGGTTTTTACTATCGGCTTGAAAGTTTCATTTCACTTTAGAAGCTTAAGGGTTAATTCTAAGCAGTGCCAAAGGCAATATTAATTTCTTATGGGGATAGTGTAGCTCAAGATCAGACAGCGCAGAACGTGCAGTCTAACCCTGGACCTATACTGTCTGATACTTCACGAGTTATTCGAACCAAATCTTTTCGGATTTAAATATCGGGGTGGGGGAGAGAGGGTTAATGACTGAATATATTCCACTTCGCTTATTTGGCACGCGAGGGGTTGGTTTCCATTTGCATTGTACAATTAGATGGCCGACTTGGACGAGCTTGTCCCCGGGAGACATGCCTCTACCATGAATTAATTTCTAAATACATGTTTATCTATAGTTGTATTGTGGAGAGAAATTACCCTCACAATGACAGATTTCCCGGAAGTCTGGTTCTAGAGTAACTCACTACCCCCTTCGGTTGAAAGGCTTACTCTACAATCATACTTCTTCCCTCTTCAGACTTCTGCTTTCTAAGTCTCTGTCCAGAGCTAGACAACTCCAGAGGAACAGGTTCACTGTGGAGCCACTGGATCCATACTCCTTTCTTTCCGGGGGTCTCAGTCTGGAGAGCAAGGCTTTGTGGACAAGGGGGTGGGATGGGGCTTCGGTCTGGACAAGACTTCTGGGGAGGGGGGGGACGGGGGCAAAGAAAGCATATTCAGAAAATTGCTATGTATAGGAAGCATTCCTCACTCTATCACGTGAGAGAAAGGCAAAAGAAATGCCTATGAAGTCTCCCTCTAAAGCATGACCTCCTGGGTCCGTATTCACCAGCCATTCTTAAGAGTAGTCTTTTTCCCCAGAATGTTCTAAAGTTGAAAGTAACACAACTCCTGATTGGCTGCACCGTTTGGTTTAGCCAGTCAGAAGTTGTGTTACTTCCTAATTTAGCAATTCTTCAATATTAAGACTGAAAATGTTTTTAAGATGCTAGGTGAATACAGATCGTGTATTTACAAAATCCCAGGGCATCAAACTATTAATATGGGCAAAATTATTCCAACTGATTGTTCAAAGACGAAAAGCGTGGAAGGGAAAAAAAGATAAAGAGCTGCCGGTTAAGCAGATCGCAAGATGTCCAAAAATTGTAGATCTACTTCTCGATTGCACTTCTGAACAAATATCTCATTTAAATGACGGAAGTACAAAACGTTAAACGCCGGAAATGGAATCAAAGATAATGTCTCCTGTAATTCCATGAACCACTCCCTATGTTTTCCTCTAAAATAAGGTGAATTCTTTTTTCTGCCAATGGCGACTCAAAACAATTTTTGTGGACGGCATAGATCAAGGTCAGGCTGCACAAGAAATTGCAGTCTTATCCTGATCTACACTTTCCGCTACCTTAGCTAAATTATGGCCCCAAAATCGTCTTCAACTACAAGGGAAATATTAATTTACATGTGGAAAAAGTCGAATCTATTTAGTTGACGGCGAAAGAGTTTACCAGTCTTAGCTTACGAATTCTTACGCATTACAATCAGATCTGGGCAAAGAGTCCCCAATCGGTCACGAACATTGTATTTAACTCTTTACATTCGTCGAAACTCAAAGAATGTTGAATTTTGCTCAGACGATGAGATTTACTTCTAGCAGGACAGAAAATATTATGAGAAAAGGAGAAAATGGTGGTTACCAGCATTTCTCATTTTCCTCCAATGTTTTTAAACAGCTGTCATCTTAAGGTTCGTCAAAACACGGGACTGTTTGGTAAAAGGGAAAGCCGTTGGCAGAGCAGACGAAGTGCCATCCAACGTGGGTTTGAATTCGCTACAGCATGGTATTGGCCCGCCCTGCCGTCCCCCTTTCGTTAATGGCTAAGTGGGAAGGCAGTCAGTGGCTTAGAAAGAATATTGTGTGAAGAACTGGTAGCAGAAACTTTCAGGAAAACACAGATAGGTGCGCTTGCCTTCGCGATAAAACTGACATGATGTTGAAAACGGCGTTAAACACCATACAATCAATCAATGAACCCCACCCCCCTTTCAAACAAAATAACAGGTGAAATATTTCACACAGACTGCAATCTTTTTATTTGCAAATCCAGTTCTACTTTTCACAACTAAAGTGATGACGGAATTTGCGTCTGCGTATCTGGAAGCTAAGTATCTTTGGCTGCAATAACTTCAGACCTTTTCCAGAATGCATTGCGATTACTCCAACATACCGTATGGTTTTCAATAAACGCCCCATGTACCCTTTACCATACAATCCCAAATCCTAACACTCCTGACAAAGAAGACGTTTAAAAACATTGTAGGAAAGGGATAAAATGCTGTTACCCCTTTCCCAACAATGTTATGCACCCTTCTCACAGATGTCTCTTCCATTTGAACCACATTAAATTTGTCGTCTTCAAATCCTTTCAATAATATGCAAGTGTCCAAAATTTTGTCGTCTGGCAAAAAGATAAGTGGACGGCCCTGTGTGTCATTTCCTTTCTGCTCATTGTAAAATGAAGACGTCCAATATTGAGGAGCTTATGATTTAGAAACAAATCCGATTCAATCGTCTCATTCCGGTATTCTCCGCAGACAAGGAGATTAAACTACCTATGTTTTCCGATCATTGCCGAGAGTATAGTTCGTAACTTGTCAGATCCAATCGTTTCATTTCGATGACAACTCATTATTGGTGTTAAAACGACTCAAATATTTCATGATCATAGCTCTGTCTCTCTCCCTCGTGTAATAATAATGTAGTTTTTGGCCGAGGATGATTGATTGTGGTTTTCCATTAGCGCATCGTTCGTACGTTCTCTCAGACCGGTTCCCAAAATTAACACTTAGCTATACACTCCCGAATTTTAATGGCCGCGAGAGAGAAAGTTTTTTGAAAACATTGTGGAAGGGTAAAATGCTGCTAAACGTCATATTCTCCTTTTCCTACAAAGTTTTCTAATCTTCCAAAAGAATGGTCTAATCGTGTAAGGCACATTAAATTTGTCGTCAGTAAGTTCTTTCAAATTCGGACATGTCTTATTTTGTCGTCTGGTCAACATTTAATACAGTTATGGGTATATGATCCATTCTCTGTGAAAAGGGGCTTAATACATCTCCGTGATCCATTATACCAAACAATTCATCATATAAGTATGGATCCATAAAATCCAATCTGTCTAACAAACGACTGGATCATACGGTAGACGGGTCCTTTGACTTACAGAAAGTTGACCAATAGCGAAAAGTTTCGGCGCACTGCACAGGCTGACCTCGTTCGATACTTTTCGCAGATGCATTACGCCCCCTTTTCACAGAGCATTTTTTTTATCTTCCATAATTTTTTGTCTAAATTTTGTTCCACCATTCGCTTTCCCCCTCCCACCTAAGTATTCTTTTTCTAAAAGGACCAAGATATTCATATGTACTTGTTAATGCTTACAAGGTGGTAATGGCGGCAATTGTAGAAGGGCTTTGCCCCAATAAAGGACGTCATATTTAACCCATAAGTTTCAAAATAAGGGAGATCCAAGATCAGACAGCACGTTCTGTGCAGTATAATCTTGATCTACACTATCCGCAAAAAGGATTTGAGTGGCGCTTATCAGCCTAAAGGTTATCAGCATTTTCTCCTTTTCCCTCAATGTTTTCAAATGCTGTTTTGTTAGGGTCTTTTAACCTCGGAACTGTGTGTTGCGATTAGGCCAAAGTAAAGATTTCTATGTGACAGAAGTAAAAGAAAGTTTATTTTTTACGAAAAAGTTCCCTGAGCACTTTACATTGTGGCCCATATAGAGTTTAACCCTTTACTAGACCACAAAATTTTAGCCTTGTCAAAATTGAAAGCATTTACAGACAACAATGTCAATGTGGCTCAAATGGTGCAATTTTTCTTTGATAGGGCAGAAACATTGTGGGAAAACAGAATATGCTGGTTACCAGCATTTTCTTCCTTTTCCCACAATGTTTTCAAAGGGCTTCTTTCCCCGAGTCGTTAAAAGGCGGTATGGTGCGGTAAAAGGTTAAAGGGTACAAGTCCGTGTGCTAAAATGGGAACGACCCTTACAGAAAAGCCAAGAGATTGACACTTCCTGTTTCCTGTGGTTGACTCGATGAGGGCGGGATACGTTATTTAGAGGGAAAATAATGGCAGACGCTGCTTATTGATCAGACGAAGAATTTTTCAATGTGGCTCTGGCATACAAAAGGCTAATGCCAAATTACTGTTATTAAATATTGATGGTGAACTTCATTAATTGCGTGATGTCGGTGGGTTACAATCACGAGATCAGAGATTCGACGAGAATTGGCGAGAATCTGTGAATATCCTGCTGTCAAGAGGCCAATGGTATCAATATTTTTCTCAGCTTTTGGCTTCAGACCAACTGAGTCATTTCTGTGAATAAGGAGTCCGTTTATAGCAAATTTGGAATCGCTTGGCCACACAATATGGCCTACTGTTCGTCGTCTCACTTTTGAATTTCACTAAATTGCTTTCCTATTACGTTTGGTATTGTGACAGTGCTGTATGTAACAGTACGCAATGTGTGAACCCTGTCTAGGTCAGTAGGTTCAGGAGCTCTTCTAGGTTCCTTAATTCAGTCAGCCCTGACAGATCGGGCTGTTTGGTGTTGAGGTATTGCTGTATATAACAGTACGTAATGTGTAGATCTTGTCTAGATCAGCGGTTCAGGACCCCCTACTCCTAGGTTCCTTGGTAACTAACATCGGCAGTTCGGGTTGTTTGGTATTGTGGTGTTGCTGTATGTACGTAACAGTACGTAATGTGTGGATCCTGTCTAAGTCAGTAGTTCAGAAGCTTTACTCCCAGGTTCCTTGGTTTAATCAACACTGGGAGCTCCGGTTGTGGGCGATTGTCCTTGGGCAGGGCAATGAAGGGCCCCATCAGAAGACTAAATATAACCAGGAATCGTACAAAAAGAGCTATAAGCGTGGTTGTGAGATGACTTGTATATAGATAAAAGCATAGTTAACTACCAAAAGAAAAAAGGAGTAGAACTGTCCAAATTAAAAGCGTTGTCAGGCGGCGATCTTAATGTGGTTCACATGATAGGGTAGAAAACTTGTGGGGAAAAGGAGAAAATGGTGGTTACCAGCGTTTCCTCCTTTCTTTCTCAGGACCGTTAAAACTTGAGATTGTGTGCCAAGGTTTAAACACAGTTTAACACTTTACCAGACGAAAAAATTTAGCCTTGTATAAATCTAAAGTATTTGCAGATGGAAATATTAAATATAATTAATATGAGTTGTCTCCGAAAGAAAAGAAAACGCTGTGGAAATGAACAAAATGGTGGTTACAAGCATCTTCTGTACAATATTGTCCAAAACCTCCTTCTTCTTATAAAATCTAGAGTGTTGTGTAAAGGAGCGGGAAAACAAAGTTTTCTATCACCCTGAGCCATCCTCTGTAAAAGGGGACTTAATGCATCTACAAAAGGTATCACCCGCTCAGGCTGACATGGGTCAAAACATTTTGTTTTTGGCGAATTTTATGTCCAAGGACCGCAATACCTCATGATTCAGCAAGAGACAAATTGGATTTTAAGGATCCACAATTATGTGATAACTTGCTTGATATAATGCATCACGGAAATTCATTAACCCCCTTTTTCCAAAGCACGGCTCACACTGTTTCGTTTCGCCGTGGTGCAAAATATGACGATCGTCATATATGACGATCAGTTTCCATTGCTGTCTCCCAGCATCACCCACCATTATTTCCCCAAGCTCTAGCAACAAGAAGTCAGTAAATTGGATGTTCCTCGATAAGATCCCCTTTTTACCTAACGACAGTTGGGGATCCTGCGTGGCTAAGTTGTAATGTTTAGATCTTGTAACATGAAGGCCCCAGGTTCAAGTCCCATTCGAGGCACTGGTTTTTCGTCGGAGTGTCCTTGAGGAAGACGCTTCAGAGCCTTTGCCGTGTACTGGTGAAACCCAGGACAAACATGCATATGTGAGCTGTCCCCATAATACTTATGATAATACATGTATGACTGAAATAATGTTGAAAGCGGCGTAAAACACTATTCAATCAGTTAAGCTAACGATAGTCCCACAGTCTGAGTCTCAGCCATATTGAAAAATTTTCAGTCGCCATTAATCATCCCTAGAGTTACGTCTTTTTATTTTTTCAAAAGAATAGTTTTTGCGAGGAAAGCCAAACTTGTTGTTTATGAGCATGTTGCCCTTTGTCCACGGTGGTTACAGAGACCTTCATTCTCGTTCTCGTTGTGGTGCAAGTACAGGATTGTCTGATATCGGACCAATTACTGTCCATGTGTAAGTAACTGGCTGGTCCGTCAAATATCTCTTTACTAGAAATAAGTGAGCCATGATCAGGCAAAAAGTGGGATTTATGCATCTTCGTGATCCATTATACCAAGAAAGTTATCACATGGTTATGGTGTGATGTGGGCATTTTGGCTAACAACCGACTGAATCCTGGGGCATAATGGTCCTAGGACATGCAGAAAATTTACCACAGGCAAAAAGTATCGACACTGGTCAGCCTGCGCAGTCCGCGTCGGTACTTTTTGTAGATGCATTGAGCCACCTTTTTACAGAGCATGGCTGTTATACAAGAAAACACACGAAAGACTGTGTAGACTTGTAGTTACCCTATTCGCAACCACCCTTGTCCAACAAGATATGTTGCCTCCGGGAACAATTTTACAGAACAAAATATCACTTGACTCAGTCACAAGGGGAATATATGCGATACAGACAAGATAAATTGCTCCAGACATGCCATTAATCGTTACCAGTATATGATTTCAGGGTGAAAATTTCTCGTCCAGTGTTCTTTCGAGTTTTATAGAGCGGTGTTGTGTGTACCAACTTAATCTGCAACGTAATTTTGTGCAAACTATGCCTGTAAAAATAACCATTCATCCGAAACCATCGACGATAGCCTGGTTCTGTATTCGCCAAGCGTTCTAAAATGTGGTAGTAGTAGTAGTTTTAATGTGGCATTCTTTGTTTATTCATCGTTTTTCAGTTTCCCTTCTCTATGTCGTGCAATGTAAAACATGTCCCTACATGGGGTAAGGAATCAAAGCCTTATGTCCAAAGATTTGAGATAGGTCTTGCAGATTGTTTTACACTTTTTTAACCTAGAGACATAATTTTAACTTCTGCAGGGTCAAATTAATAACTACGATATAACAGGACCAAATAATTGGGATGCCAATGCAGCTTTTGTTCAAAATGTTGAATAACATTATTTGTTTATCCTCTAGACTTTTCTAAATTTCAAAGTTACACAACTCCGATTGGCTAAATCAAATGAGACATGCTCTGTGAAAAGGGGGCTTAATGCATCTCCGTGATGCATGATACCAAGCAGGTCATCACAGTATCATACATCCCTAAAATCCGTTTTGTGTGACAACATACTGAATAATGAGGTAGACTGGTCCTTTAACATGCGGGAAATTGACCAGTAGCAAAATGTTTCGGTCGATACATTTTGCAGATGCATTAAGCCCCTTTCACAGAGCACAGTTCAAATGGTTTAACTCTGAGCCAATTAGAAATTGTGTTACTTTCTAAGTATAAGACTAAGAATGCAATTTAGAAATATTGATGAATATTGGACTTAGGCTATATTGCATGCACTTATGCAAAAGGGTTTGAAACCAAACAACCAGGGTCCGTAGTCACCAACCATTCTTAAATGCATTCTTAGTCTTATTCTAGATTTAGAAAGTAACAAAAATTGTGATTGGCTGAACCAAATGGTCAAGAATGTTAGCAAAAACCATGGTTGGTGAACACGGGAGCTAACATTTTGTAAAACAGTTTTTTTTTTTTTTCACAAAACCAATATTGTCGTAAAATTGACATTATTGCATCACCATTTACATTTGGACAAGACATAGCAAGTAAATGTACATAGGCCCCTTTAAGTTGAAGGGGGCGGAAAGAGAGACTTGCTAACTCAATTTCTTGTAGAGCTTCCAGGAAATTTACCAAACCTTTTAATCCCCAAATACAAGTTCACTTTTTTTCTCCGCTGAAATTGTAACTCGGCTCGAAATTGAAAGACTTTTGGTCGTAGTTTAGAATCAAGGAGCGGGCAATTTAGATCCCAGGTCGGACTGCAACTTCTGTGCCGTCTGATCTTAACCCATTACCAAACGACGAAAGTTAAGACTTATCGAAATTAATAGAAGTAAATGTGCATGAAAAATTAAATATGGTTGAAACAATAGGATAGTCTTTGAAATGATAGAAAACATTGTAGAAAAAGGAGAAAATGTTGGTTGCAAGCATTTTCTCCTTTTTACGCAGTGTTCCATATTACAAAAAAAAAAATCGTGATTGTTTGGTAAAGGGTGAAGAAGCGACGCCACTTGTATGCTTATGACGATGAAAGGCGGGGGGGGGGGGGGGGGGGTAAATAGTGGTTTACGTAAAGTAGCAAACATAAAGTGTAATAGAGCATTTTTTTTTCATAATACCTACGGATTCACACCTGATGCAAGGTAATTTTACAGACGTTTTAGGCATCAAAAAACAACTCTTTGCCAGACGATAAAATTTTAGACTTGCCCAAATTCAAACTATTTGAAAAGGAAAAAATAATTGTGGCTGAAAAAAAATCGAATTTGGTGTATGAAACCTGATGCAAGATTTTTTTTTCTACACGTTCAAGGCACCGAGAAAAAAATCTCAATCCTCCAGACGGTCAAAATTAACTTAATAATAACTTAAATGGAACTTTGAAGGTAATAGTAAAAACACGAATAATGCTATTACAAACTTATTTTTTGGAGAAAAATATCTCCTTATCGGACAATGTAGATCCAAGATCAGACTGCACGTTTTGTGCAGTCTGATCTTGATCTACGCTGTCCGCAAAAGGTCAGCGAGTCGCGCTTAGCAACCGAAGGGTTAAGAATGGTTCCAATTCAGAACATTTGCAGAAGGAGAAATAATTGTGGCTGAAAATTCGAAATTTACCATGGAAGGGTAGAAAGCATTACAGGAAAAGGGAAAAATGTTGGTTACTGGGCATAACTTCTATGGCTTCGCACCCGATACAAGGCAATTTTACCGATGTTTAAAAAATTGAAAAAATGATAGGATCTTCACCGGACCGCAAATTTTAACTTTTGTCTAAATTTCAAGGATTTTTCGACGAAAAAATAATATGGCTGAAAAATCGAAATGTGTCTCTGGATGGTTACTGGCATTTTCTCCCTTTTCCACAATGTTTATACAGCACTCCTCTTTAAGATCTTTAAAACTCGGTATTGTTTGGAAAAAATGGTTAAACTAAAGTATGGTGGTCATCCTTTAATATTCCAAGTGTCCCGATGTCTCAGATTCACTATTAGCCTTGGTATTGAAAAAAATATGAGCTGTGCTCTAAGAAAAGGGGGCTTAATGCATCTGCAAAAGTATCGACTCAGCTCAGCCTGCGCAGTGCGCGCAGGCTTACCTTGGCCGAAACCTTTTGCTTTTGGTCAATTTTTTGCATGTCCAAGTACCGGTTTACCTCATGATTCAGTCGGTTGTTAGACAAAATGGATTTTATAGATCCAAGATCGTGTGATGACTTGCTGGGTATAATGTAGCATGGAGATGCATTAAGCCCCCTCTTGCCAGAGCGTGGCTCATGTAATGATCTTTTACCAGACATCAAAATTTTATACTTGTACAAATCCAAAGCATTTGCAGACGAAAAAAATATAAATATTACTGAAATTTGTACGTAGAAGAGTAGTAAACATTGTGGAAAAAAGAGAAAATGCTGGTAACCAGCATTTTCTCTTTTTTCCACAATGTTTTCAAAAACATTCTTCTTTGAGGTCTTTAAAACTCGGGACTGTTTGCTAAAAGGTTTAACCAAAGTATCATCAATCATCTTATAATTATTCCAGGTGTCTCGATGTCTAAAATTCATTATTAACCTGGTCGAGGCAACTTCAGATGCTTTAGCGGACAGTGTAAATCAAGATCAGACAATACACAAAATGCAGTATAATCATTGATCTGCAATATCCGATATTTTGAGAAATACTTTGTATCGTCTGGTAGACAGCTTTGTTTGTACGGATAAACGCTGTTTTCAACTTAATTTCGCGGCAGCCAGTGCATCTATCCATGCTTTCTAATAGTTTCTTACACCAGTACTTTGTACAAAATTATTTCTAAGCTGATGTTTGCTTCCCACATAACCATCGTCGAAACAATGTTCAGCGGTGAGATGGAAATGAATGCCTGTCGCAATGACTCATCAATGCCCGGAAAGAAAATGGCCGAGCTGGTTCGAACCAGTGACCCCTGTTTTCAAGCCTGTACTTTACCAACTAGGCTACCTGGCTCGGCTGTAAAGAGCTGATCGTCTAGAAGATCAGTTTGCTGTATCTATGGCCACTGTCATGAAGCTAGATAACTTCCAGTCTGATATTTGATCTACACCGTCCGCTACTTACGTTACAACGTTACATGTTCTGGCCAAAACTAACCTGAGATAACAATATTTTTGATATTTTTCCTGATTGAAAAGGGCCCTTTCATTAATTCAGCGCTGTAAGGGTTAAACTACCGAGACAACCATTGGATATACGTTTCTTTATTGGGGGTGTTGCCAAAGGCAGCCTGCATAAACGTAAATGACATATTGGCTTAGCGTTCGATCTTGATGCCATTGTTTTCTGTTGCCATTGTTCATTACAGTATTAAGGACAAGACACCCTAAGAAGGAGTTTGATTGGCTGATAACTTAAGCTGACATGTAGAAGGCATTATCATCCGCTAGGTGGCATTTTTCAAATACAAACCTATCTGATATGGGTATTCTGGATAAAGAACCGGGCTTTTTTTCAATGCGGCAATCAATGCAGCGAATTGTAAAATAAAATAAATGTTTACTTAAAAAACCCTACCTTGTTTGATTCTCTCAGTCATGGTCAGCTAGCATATAACCTATGCACCAATCATTTATAAACACAGCCACTATGGGCTGGGGACAAAGCCCTAGTACAATTTTTGTTTATAAGTCTGGAAAAAACCCAGATGCACAAATTCTGTGTATCCTGAAATCTATATTTCGAAACTTTATACAAAGATTTGCAGTGAACAGTGGTTTAAAAAAAATCAGGCTTGAAATAGCTAAATTTTTAAAAAATTTGAAGCGGAAAGCAAGCCAGATTTTTTTTTACGGAAGTATTGGTTATCGCCATTTTCTAAATTGCTACTTTTTTAGCGACAGGGTTTTAGTTAACGCACTGTGGATTAATATTTAACCTTTGCAGGATAGTGATGCGTCATAGCAGACAGGTTAATCTTCGAAGAATATGACATGCGCAGACAACGCTATAGAAGGCCGTCCTGCGATACGATGAAGAGAATTTACAGGGATAGATCTAGTAGCGAGAACTAAGTCCTTTATATTTTCTTCAACTTTTTTTCAGGGGTTTTGAAAGATTACTTCCGGGAGCTACCAGAGCCCCTTGTCACCAATGCTCTCTATCAGATGTTACTGGACGCTCTTAGTGTCCGCTTGCCGAGTGATCCTGACGGAAGTGCCAAACTCATGCTCAGCATTTTAGAGTGCCTTCCAAAAGCCAATCAGGTAGGAAAGTCTCCAGTTTTTAGCTCCACCGGCCGAAGGCAAGCGAGCTTATGTCATGGCCCTGTGTCCGTCGTGTATGTGCGTTCGTCTGACATTGCGTCCGTGAGTTAACTTTTATTTCAAACATCTTCTCTAGAGCTACCCATCCTTTTTTTACCAAACTCCACAGAAATGACCCTGCCAAAGCCCTTTTCAGAATTTCCTCAAAGAATTTGATTCCACGTAAAAGGTAGTCGCCATGGCAACAGAACCGAAAAATGATTAAAATATCTATTAAAAAAAATCTTGTCCGAAAGCATAAAGCCTAGGGCTACCAAATTTTGCATGTAGCTTCATCTGATGGACCTCTGCCAAGGTTGTTCAAAATATAACACTGGGGTCAAAACTGACCCCGCACCGGGTTCATACCTTTTGTATAGGCTTATTCAGTAAAAAAAAATTTACCGAACCTTTCGAACTACAAACTAATCATAAGGATTAGGGGAACCAAACATGGCATGTAGATCTATCTGGTACACCTCTACCAAGAGTGCTAACCCTAACCCTAACCCTGGGGTCAAGAATGGCCCCACCTCGGGGTCACATGTTTAACATAGGCTTCTTACAGTGAAAAAAAGTTAAAAAGAAAGCTTCTCGTTCGTAATTAATGGGTCTAAGATTGATTGATTGTATCGTGCTTAACGCTATTTTCAACATTATTTCAGTTATATCGAGGCGGCCAGTGCACCGATCCATGCTTTCCTTGAGTTTCTTTTACCAGTACTCTGTCCATCTTTCTTTTCAAGCCACTAGCTGCTTTCCCTCATAGCCATCGTCGAAACAATGGTCAGCGGTGAGAGAAGAATGAATCCTGTCGCAATGACTATCATCAATCCTCAGAAAGAAATTGGCTGAGCCGCAGATCGAACCAGCGAAACCCTGTTCTCAAGTCTTGTACGCTATCGACTGAGCTACCGGGCCTCGGCAATTAATAGGCCTAAGACTGCCAAATTTTGCGTGTACTTTCTTCTAGTGGACCTCTTCAAAGATTGTCCAAATTAAAGCCAAGGGTTAGAATTGATCCATTTTCAGGGGTCACAATCTTCACATGGGCTTATATGATGAAAACTTCTCGTTCCTAACCATAAGGTCTAGGCTACAAAATTTTCCATGTAGCCTCATCTAGTGGACCTCTGCAATGGTTGTTCAAACTATGACCCAGGGGTCAAATTGGCCCGCACCAGGGTCACACCTTTTACATAGGATTATTTAGTGACAATGAAAAAAAATCTTGTACTTAGCTTTGAGAGCTACAGCTGCAATATTTTGCATGTACTATCGTCTTGTAGGCTCCTACCATAACTGTTCAAATTATAGACCAGGGGCCAATATTGGCCCCTCTCCGGTGGATCACAAGTTTTACACATGCTTTTATGGTGAAAACTTTAGGAAAATGTTCTTTTTCCTTACCATAAATCTATAAAATTTGGCAGGTAGCTTCATCTAGTGGATTATACCAAGTTTACTGAAGCCCTGGATCAAAACTGGAACTGTCCCGGGGTATGTCGCTTCATCTAGTGGACCTCTGCTAGGCTTCAACTAACCAGAGACCTTGGGGTCAAAAATGACTCCACTCTGGCAGTTACAGCTTACATATGAGCCTTGAAACTTTGAAAATATTTTGGCCCTAATGTTGGAAATTATCTTGTCAAAATACTCTTCGTCAGAGTTCAGCGACATTTAGTATGTATGATACTCAATACGACCACATTAATACCATGTTGACATGTGAAAAAAGATATGACTCTGAGACTAGTCTTATTTTATCCATGAAATTTGCAATACAGATTATATTTACATTTTAACTCTTTACGAAACAATGATGTGTTTCAACGCCTCTGGGACAATAGACTTATAAAAACATGATGGGAAAAGAAGAAAATGGAACCGGCATTTTCTCCTTTTCCCACAATGTTTTCCAACCTTTCAGAAACAAACCCTATCATTTGAGCCACATTTAATTTGCCGTCTGCAAATGCTTTGAATTTGGGCCAGTCTCTATTGTATATTTATATGGAGGTGGAAGGATACAAGGCTGTCATGGCCCTCTTGTTTACTAATTATGATAAATTTCAAAAATACTTTCAAAACTACTGAAAACAATAATTTTCTTTCCTTAAAAAGCCTTCTCTTGCCTCACTTGTAATATTTTCGGAAGGTCTAAAAATAACTCATACAGTAAAGTGCTGAATTGAACTGTCCACATAGAACTTTGCCTTGCCTTACAGTGTAGATCGAGAAGGCCGGACTGCACGTTCTGGTGTTGGATTTAAAAAAAAAAAAAGCTGTTTGACTTATTTTGACAATCAACTAACAGGCAGTCTTTCTTCTCTTAACTGATTTAAAATGTACACTTTATCTATTGCACGCTTTGGGTCTTAACAAAACTACTGGCCGAAATTCATAGCATTTACAAAAAATGTGGATCAAATGCTGGAAATTGTGTAAGCTAGGTGTTAACACACTGTGGGGGAAAGGGGGAAATCCGGGCTACTAGCATTATTTTCCTTTTCCGCACTATGTGTTAAATATCGTTCTTCTCAAATCCTCAGCTTAGCCAAATTCCCCCATTTCCCCTCGCCCCCCCCCCCCCCCCCCCCATGATGATAGTCAGTATTCATTTCTCTCTCACAGCTGATCATTGTTTCGACGATGGTTATGTGGGAAAGCAGCCAGAGGTTTTGGAAGAATATTGTGCGAAGGATTGGTAAAAAGAACCTCAAGGAAAGCATGGATAGATGCAATGGCTGCCGCGACATAAATGAAATAATATTGAAGACGTTGTTAAACACTAAACAATCAACCAATCAATTTTGGGAGTAGTCTAATGCTTGAAAGATAACATCTGGATCATCCATCTAAAAATGTCTATTACAATTCTTTCTGTGCCAGATAAATAAATGCTCTGGCAAAAGGGGGCTAAACGCATGTCCGTGATGCATTCAACCAAGCATGGTATCACATAATTCTTGATCCATAAAATTCATTTTGTCAAACAACCAACCGAATCATGAGGTAAACTGGTCCTTTGGCATTCAGAAAATTGACCAATAGCAAAAAGTTTCGACCCAGGTCAGCCTGTGCGGACTGCGCAGGCTGACCTGGATCGATACTTTTTGCAGATGCATTACACCTGCTGTTTACAGAGCATGGCTTAAGACAGCCGAAAAAGCAATTCACTGAAAGTCTATGCCGTCCGCAATAGTTTCTTCTTTCACTATGACACTGAAGGGTAGAACCCTTCCAGTATCTCTTTGAACCCCGTAAACTGACCTTGGCGGAAGTACAGTGTAAGTAGCCGTTTGGTTAGTGTGTCCGTCATGTGATCGGTTGATCGTCCATTTCACCGTCTGTGTGTTCCCATTCTGGCTGTACATTTTATTGAACGAACGCCTCAATCTTTTGGCTGATTTTATACCTAGAGCTAGGAGACTGCATAGAATCTGGCCGGTTTTTGGATTACTTGTTAGCGTGAATCTTATTCGGAAACGATAGCTGACCTAGTTTAAGCTCTACATTCGTTTGTCATGAATTAGACTGAAAATGAAATAAACGGTACTCAAGAAAGAGGGGTTTTATTGCATCTCTCTGATGCATTACACGGAACAATTCATCACATGATCATGGATCCATAAAATCCATTTTGTCTCCGAGTTTAAAAGCCCTGGTAGAAATCAACATATGTGCCAATAACGATAAAACATGAAAGATGTTGAAAACCATTCTTCAAACGCTGATACCACCTACCGCTTTGTAATTTGAACCAGCTAACCTTTTACGACTCCTGTAATTTTGTGAAATGGTAAAATATACATGATTTCTTCTAAGAACACCTTGATGTCAGAAATATGTGGGGTTGTCATGGAAACATGGCAATAATCTTTATTTACTTTCTTTTGAGGTGCACGACGAGTTATTCCAGGTTTCCTGTTCGTTAAAAGCAATGTCTCCATTTGCTGCATTGTTTTTCTGCATGGAGACAAAAAACAAAAGTTGTTTGCTAAAAGATGGAGAACATTCGTCTGTCAGAGGTGTTGTGAAAATAGCTTCAACAAGAAAAAGCTTTAAAAAACAAAAGATAGACGGCTGGAGAGGTGCTGGGATGTGAATGTTGAAACTCTTGTGTGGCTCAATATGAAGAGGTAGAGGCCCGCAGAATAAGCATGTCCACAATTTTGACCAATCACCATTTACTACTCATTTAGTCGAGACTGATACCAAGAAATAGGTCGAAGGCCAGCTTATACATCTACACCGAAATATCTAATACCATTCTGTATACATACTACTCTGTCCGTTTACTAATCCACACACAGCCATAGGTCTAAAGTAGAGCCGCAGGTGCACTCATCAAGTTCTAAAAGAGGTAGTTCTTCACAAAAACCTGTGTTGTAGGTATTCATTAGAATTATCTCCTGGAGGCGATTCTAATGAGTGCCTACAATAAAAGTTTTCCGAAGAACTAAAGAAAAAACGCTCATTGGATAATAAAAGAATAACCTCTTATATATGAGCCATGCTCTGTGAAAAGGGGGCGTAATGCATCTGCGAAAAGTATCGACCTAGGTCAGCCTGCGCAGTCCGCGCAGGCTGACCTGAGCCGAAACTTTTTGCTTTTGGTCAATTTGCTGTATGTCCAGGGACCAGTCTGCCTCATGATTAAGTCGGTTGTTAAAAAAGTGTCTATAATGGATCCATATTTATGTGATGGCTTGATCGGTATCATGGATCACGGAGATGCACGGAAACTTTTGCCAGAACACCAGTCATATACATGTACCTTTGTTACTTACAGGAAACAATGTCCCTGGTGCTTAACCATCTCCACAAGATAGCGAGAAACGCGGAGAAGAATAAGATGCCGCTCGACCAGCTTGCCGTATGTCTGGGGCCCGTTCTTCTTTGCCCGTCGTCTCTATCCTCTGAGAATGCAACGCTTCAATTCCAAAAACACATCGAAGTCTTGAAGTACCTGCTGGAGATCTGGCCAGAGAGAAACAGTAGGTTTGCAGTCTTCTTGAATTTTGATCTTGTTCACTTTTAATTTTCTCTGGGGCGTTTTTGGTTTTGCTTAAACCCATTTTTTTTTACTTTTGCTCGTATTTATTTTTGAATTTTGCCTTATTTTGAATTCAATCCTTACTTATTTTTACTTTTGCTCTGACGTATTTTGAATTTTGCTTTTGTATCAATTTTGTTTTCTATCAGTTTTGAATTTGGCTGTTTTTCATTTCAAATATCGCCCTTATTTATTTTGCCCGTACTCATTTTGAATTTTACTTTTATCAATTTTAAATTCTGTTCCTATTCCTTAGGCTTTTGTCTGTCTGCTGTTGTACGTCGCTTTCAATTCTGTCATGTCAGGTCCAAATGTATCAACAGGGGCAGAATTTTCCTTTCAAGATGTTTAGACGGGCAGTGCGCCTATCCATGTATCCTCATTGTTTCTATATCAAGTGCCGCACACAGCTTTCCCTTTCCGAGCCACATTTTGCATTCCTCCTGCACAGAGTCGACGGAACAGTATTTAATAATGAGAGAGGAAGGAAAAATTTGTTGCAATGACTTTCATCAGTATTCTTTAAAAATATTAGCTGGGCCTGAATGGTGGCCATCAATTACCAGCCCTTTGTATTACAGCATAGTTACGAGGAACTGAATCGTAAGGCTATCTGGCCAAACTTTAGCCGGACATTTTCCATGTACATGCAAGTCTTCATCTTAAGTCTGTACTAAAAATTCCGTGTCTTAACGACCTTGAGGAAGTAGGCTTTTGAAAGCATGTTGGGAAATGGAGAAAATACCGGTAAACAGCATTTACTTCTTTTCTCACAATGTTTTCAACCATTTCTAAACCAGACATCATCGTTTTTCAGCTATATTCAATTGGACGTCCGCAAATGCCTTAAACTTGGACAAATCTAAACTTCTGTTATTTGGTAATGTGTTAAATCGAGTTCTGCAACGCTTACAATGGTATTTTGATGAGATCGTCACCAAATGGCAACATAAGGTTAAATCTCGTTTGTCTCAAGATGCTTAGCCTGGGGTTCCAGCCCGATCATTTCTTTTCCTTTTACATACTCGGGCGTTACTTTGTCAAAAATGGGGGAGGTCATTACGTGAGGGATAAACCGTTTTACTACAGATCTGCACAAACCGTGACAGGAGACTTCAATAAGGAGTTATTAAAAGGTTATTTCCCTCGACCTAGGCTACAAGATAACCGGACTAGCGACACCAGCGTTTTAAGTAAACCCCCCCCCCCCACATTAGGTCTAACCTTTTTAGCGCCTTCGGCGAAATCATTAACTTTTGCGGTAGGCCTAGATCAAGATCAGACTGCACAGAACGTGCAGTCGGATCTTTAATCTATACCAACTGCTTGTTTAGTCAAGCATTTAAGATAGAAATCTTCTTGAATTTCATTAGATTGTTTTCTATGCCATCGAAAGAGGTCAGGTATATACTAGCTATGCTCTGTGGAAAGAAAGAGGTGCAATGCAAGTGCAAAAAAATATCGATCCAGGTCAACCTGCGTAGTCCGCGAAGGCTGAATTGTGTCGAAACTCTTTGTTTTTGGTCAATTTTCTGCAAGTTCAGGGACTGTTCTAGCTCAGGATTAAGTCGGTTGTTGGACAAAATAGATGTTATGGATCTATAATTGTGATGACTTGTATGGTGTGATATATCACGGAGATCCATTAAACCCGCTTTTGCAAGAGCATTGCTCATATATCTTGCTCTGAAAGACTTTAAAAGAGAAGAACAGGAAAAAATTCACTATCATTCCCACACTATCATTTTCCATCATACCCCATTATCTATAAGAATCCATTGAAATGCAATTAAAAAGCATTATATGGCGTGCAACACACGAAAAGGGGCCTTCGGACAAATGCGTAAAAGTGTGTCGTCCCAGATAAGCCTGTGCAGTCTGTGATTAATCCGAGACGACACGTCCCGTTTTTGTGAGATTTTCTGTTTCACGAAAGTCTACTGTATGAAAAAAAATCTTATGTAGTCGTACAGTGGGATGACGCTTTACGCAAATGTCCGAAGGTCTTATTTCCCATGTTGCGGACCATATAGTAGTTTGTTCTATCTTTTCAGTTAAGTCGCACCAGACAAGTGGTACCATATCGCCAAAGTCCGATAACTCACAGGAAAATCAGACTTGAAGATAGGTATACTGAACATGGATTGTCATTCCTGAAAGAAAAGCTAGTCAGCAGAAGGGAAGAGGCATGGAAACGGACGCTTAGCACCAAACGTTGTGAATCGGCGATGAACATTTCTGAGTAGATTCAAATTGGCGTGACATTTACATGTTAATTGAAACTTGGGATTAGATTTAGTTGTATGGGAGGGGGGGCTGTTTGACGGGAACGAAAATTTATCATGATTGTAAGACGCTTGGTTTTAAATATAACTGAAAGTAACTCTGTGAATGGCATTTCTGATCAGTGCTTCAGTATATAGCTCAGCTGTTTTCGAAGGAAACGTCGAGGTATTGTCATATCTCTGTCATCGTCTGCGTCATCGTCATCTGTGTCGTGGTGCAAAACTTTGACATTTTATAATATCTCTGTCATGACTGAAGATGTTCACTTCAAACTCTATTTGACTATCAGAATGGGAACCCAAACAACAAGAGCAGTAACTATCAACATATTCTTGACACAGTTATGCCCCCTTTTCGACTTATCATCACTGAAAATCAATCTTTTTCGAAAAGCAACTGCAGCCGAGCGTTGGCCCCCGCATGCGGTGCTCTTGTTGTCTCTTTCTGCGATGTTATTTAGCTTTACTGCCCGGAAGACCAAAACAGAAGTGTAGGCATATGTCATAGCATGGCTTTCGTTCATCGATATGTCTGTCTGGCCGTGATAGTATTCTCTTTTTGTGCAGTCTGGTTTTTGTTTGCCGCTAAGGCAACTTTAGATGAAATCCAACTTGACATTGGAAAAGTTCGATCAGTGTATACTGAGCCAAAAAAGAAAGTAGCCATCTTGCATTTATATTATTATATTCTGACAATTAATTTGTTAGTAAAGAACCATTCTTTCCTGACATTAAAAGA
Source organism: Tridacna gigas (assembly GCA_945859785.2). NCBI lineage: Eukaryota > Metazoa > Mollusca > Bivalvia > Cardiida > Cardiidae > Tridacna > Tridacna gigas. The sequence continues at coordinate 243,496 of OX244032.2, read as the reverse complement.
AAGTAGCCATCTTGCATTTATATCATTATACTTGGAATCTGCATATATTCTGACAATTAATTTGTTAGTAAAAAACGATTCTTTCCTGACATTCGGTGAAAATTTGGAGTCGCTATGATATTTCTCGGAAAACCAATGAAACAATTTAAGCAATATGACAAAGTGATCGATATAAGAAATATTACTTGCTCCGATAAGACTCTGTTAACCAGCAGGTTTAAATTCATTTTGAATGAGCTTTAAGCAACAAAACGGGATGTTAAGTTAATGAAGTCTGAATCTGACGTGTCCAATACACGCCGTGATTCGCCGAAGCATGCCTTTGACGTGACGCTGTGTATACGGCGATGGCCAATTGTCTCATTCTACTTGTAAGGCTGTTACAAGGTAATTTACCGTGTTTATTGCATGAAATGTTCGGACATGACGCCCTAACTCATCCCACACGTACTCTATAGGGTTCAAGTCGGGACTATTCGCAGGTTAGTCTAAGCTGTTGACGTTATTAGCCGTCAAAAACCGTCGAGTTACTACAATCATATGAGTAAAAATATTATCGTGTTTGAGGTTGATATTCATACCATCGCGCTGAATGCAAAGAAGAACATGTGTTGCAAGAACATCATTGCTGTAAGTCTGAGCATTAATGTTTCCGTCACCATTAAGCTAGTGCTGTTACCGCTTATAATCCACGTGAACAATGTCCGATGACGCACACATCAGCAGTTCGCTCTCCTCGACTACCGTAAGGTTCGTCCGTTCTCACGTCCGTCGACATAGCTAAGGTTAAATCGAGATTCGTCGAAAAACAAGACCAATCTCCAATCGCCACGCTGGAAGCGCTGATGACTGCGGCACCATTCACGCCTTGCCGCTCAGTGACGTTGGGTGAGACTTTGACCGAAGTACGATCGGTATGTGCGAATCGGTCAAATCAATCACGGACAATCTAGGGAGGACTGCCATGCTGTCTCCCAATTACTGCTGCAGGCAGGTGCTTGTTACGAAGATGCTGCACGATGATATACCAGTTATTGTCAGGAAACAACGGTGATATGGTATTTACTAACGTACCTGCGTTTAGCATCCCGATCGCTTGGTTTCGGTGATCATTATTTAACCTTGGCATTTTTGTTATACTTGTTTTTGCGTGATCTCGTTCAATTGTGACTTAATTCCGGTCAATTGGTGCAGTCCGATACCACCAACGGATATAGGTTTCTGTTGTACAAGGTGCACATGCAAAAATACTACACTTGGGTCTTTAGCCGAAGAGCGTGGTTTAATAAAGATTAAAATTGGGCCAAAGATACGCCAATAAAAGCAGAGGCATACCAACCGTATCCAAAAGAGAAAATTTTAGACTAGCCTAAAATGGAACAGATTTGCAGAGAACAAATAGAAAGTTTTCTCCTTCTGATTGATCTCATCTTTGCAATGCTAGAAAACATTGTGAAAAAGCCAAGGATGTGCTTGTAACCAGCATTTTCTCCTTTTTCTACAATGTTTTCAAAACCCTCTTCTTTAGGGTTGTTAAAACTCGGGAATGTACGGTGATTTGGCCGAGTGTAGTTGCCTATAGTTGAGAAGCATTACTTTTGTTCATCTTAAGTTTTATCGTTGCTTCACTTACTCTTAACCTGACCATAAAATGTTACACTCGCCAAAATAGAAAATATATGCGCCATGCTCTGGCAAATGGGGGCTTAATGCAAAGAGTCTGTGATTGTTAGCACATTGGGGTTCTCCGTGGCTTAGTTGTGAATGTATACGATTCGTGACCCGGGGGGGGGGGGGCACGGGGACGACCCACACGCGAAGCACTTGGTGTTTCGAGGGAATGCCCTTGATCAAGGCGCTTCACAGCTTCACCTGGTACTTGTGAAACCCATGACACACGTGAAAAAACAAGCTGCCGTGCTGACTGAAAAATGTTGAAAGCCACGTAAAGCACTATTGAATCAACCTCAGTCAGCACGAAAACGGAGTTGTTTCAGATATGTTTATGTAGAGGACAATGGAAGTCGATTTTTGTGGGCAGGTGATATCTATATAAGTGAAAACATTGTGAAAAAAAAATGCTCATTACGAGCAATTTCTCCTTTTCCCATAATATTTTCAAAACTGGTCTGCTGCAGAAACAAAAATATTCGCTTGATAGAAATAATGAATTGTTTACTAATTTTTTAGTTTAGGCAAAAGCACACTGTTGGTGATACTACGAAAAACTGTTTTCTAATACTTGTATGTTTTGAAGGTTTATATAAAGTTTGTTGCCATAGATTTCAGATATGTCTAAAACAGTTTCTAGTTGTCATTGTTTCTTTGTCTCATAATGTAATTGCATATGCATTCAAAAGGTTGTGGAAATGAAATAGAAAAAGCAAGCTATGAAGCTTGTTGTTTGTCTTTGTTAACTTATGATAGATACTGTTTTGTAGTGTTCTTAGTGATTTAGTTAAAAATAGTTCTACAAGGCTTTGTGAATTTGTATATTTTTGATAATGGCCGACTAGCAGCAAAAAGCTAACATATCTGGGGTCAAATTGCAGGCACTTTCAATTCATAACGTTTAAAGCTATGGATGTATTATTATGAAACTGAAAATATGTTACGGTATAGTTTGTCAGAATCGATAGAAGAAAAATGAATCTTAAAGGTAATATTCAAGTTGGCAATTCATCTTTCTGCCAGCGATATGAACATTGACAGTCTGTACTCTAAAACACAGTGAGGTCATGATAATATTCATACCTTTAAATGGTATCAGTTAAATTTGTCGGCATTTTCACAAATCGTTTCCTTTTTATTCGCTAATGGGCCTTTAAACCTTTATTAAACAATCCCGAGTTTTAACGTCCTTGAGGAAAAAAATGCTTTGAAAATATTGAGAGAGAAAAGGCGAAAGTGCTGGTTACCAATATTTTCGCCTTTTCCCCCACAATGTTTCATATCATTTTAAAGCAAGTTCCATTATTCGAGCTACATTTAATTTGTCGCCTGTGAATTCTTTTAATCTGGACAGATATTAAGTAAATGGTTAAACTAAATGTCTTTATCACAGTGAAAAATTAGTTCCTCGGATATTATTAGTAACAATGAAGACAACACGTAAACTGAAATTCTCTTTTTCAGTATTTCAACTATCGGCCTTTATTGAAGAAAAAAACGCCATTCGTCATTTTTTATGAGGGGGTTTGTGGGTATTTTGGCCCAAATTTTGAATTGCAGTCTTTTATTTATTTTTTTATATATTGAGATCATATCATGTGGTGACTTCTCTCGATTAACAAAACGACAAAATTTTAGACTCCTCGTAATTCAAAGTATTTGCAGACTACAAATCAAATATAACTGGAATGATGGGCTTTGGCTTTAAACGTGAAGAAAATGCCTGTTAGACTCTCTCTCTCTCTCTCTCTCTCTCATAATATCATTTTCGTATTCTTGAATCAGGAGCCCCGTAGGTGTCACGTGTCACACGTTTTTATTTCATTATAAAGAAAGACGAATTCAATAAAATGAAATGTTGTACGCTAGTTCTATGTCGATGAATCTAAACAATTTGCTTTCACAAAGTTGTAATTCGTTTAAACGAAGTGATAATTCCAGCCTAAATACAAATTATCATTTATTTTCGAAATACGATTTTTTTTTTACAACGTATTATTATTTCGTCTTGTCGGTTTAGCATCTCGTTATAATGAAAAAAGAATGTATAACCTGCTGGACGGGGCTTCGTAAAAACGCTATTTAGATTTTACTTAATAAAAATGAGCCACGCTCTGGAAAAAGAAGGCTTAATACATCTCCGTGATGTATGATACCAGGCAAGTCCTCATGTAATTACAGATCTATAATAGCTACTTGTTTTAACAACCGACATTAAAAATCATGAGGTAGACTGGTCCTTGGACATAGAGAAAATTGACCAATAGCGAAAAGTTTCGGCCCAGGTCAGCCTGCGCGAACTTCGCAGGCTGATCTGGTCGATACTTTTCGCAGATGCATTAGGCCCTCTTTTCACAGAATATGATTCAAATGTGTCTTCTTAGCAGGTAGTAAAAGTCTGTATCAGTAAACACAATATTTTATGAACGTAATCTGCGAAGAATTTATGTTATTAACAACATCAAGTATACATAACTCTATCTTTGTTCTGTGTTAAATATTAGTAATCCAGCGTATTGTAAAGAAAAGAAAAGTCATGCTAGGTAGAGACTTATTAAGAATTCATAGATTCAAAGCCTTGCTTTAAGTTGTTATAGTTTGTAAAATTAGTGATTTTATATATCCGTGTATATAAATATAGCATATAAATAAATAAACTGCACAAAAATTGCAAAGCACCGAAATACTTTAATAGCACGAAAAACATATGTTTAGGCGAGGAAAGAGGAAATTATCTTGTGGCTTGATCATCTACATTTTTCAGAGAACGCTTCAAAAGTCGCTTGCTGTGAATTTATTTCAGACGTAAGTAAGTTTAAAAAGAAAAAGCTATTTCCTTGAATTGATACCCCCCCAAAAAAGCCCCTTTTTTTCCTTGACACGTCATTAAATAAAAAATAATAATTATTATCAAAGTATATCGGCAGACTATCATTAGGAACACATGTATGAAGTTACATCAATTTTCGTCAATGATGTTAGAAGATATCTGTCCGGACGGACAACACAAAAACTATATCCCTCCGCCTTCGGTGAGGGATAAAAAAGAGATGTTTAAAAGCAGTTATATGAAAAGGTACATTTGAGCCCTGTTCTGGTAAAAGGGGGTTTAATGCGTCTCCGTGATCTATTAAACCTCGCAAGTCGTTACTTTATCATGGATCCACAAAATCCATTGTGTCTAACAACCGACTGAATCTTAAGGTTGACTGGTCCTTTAACATGCAGAAAACTGTCCAACAACAAAAAGTTTCGGCCCAGGTCAGACTATGCGTACTGCACAGGCTGACGTAGGTTGATAACTTTTTGCAGATGAATTAAGCCGCCTTTTCGCAGAGCATGGCTCATTTGTTTAATTCATTTTACATTAGATCGTTGTCGTCTGCACCAGGTCATGTAACACATGGTAAAAAAAATACTTTTTGGCCATTCTTTTACGATCTAAATCATGCGATAGACGGGTTTCGAGATTGTCTTACCGTATCGAAAATTTACCTTTTTTGCCCTTCCTTTTAAACGGAGATCGGGGCCTGCATTCACCAACCATTCACCATATCCAAAATTCAAAGTAACGCAACTTCTGATTGGATAAACCAAATGGTTTAGCCAATCAGAAATTCCATTTCTTTCCTAACCTAGGAATGCAGGTAGAATGGTTGGTGAATTCGGACCAGGCTATCCCTAGAACGAGTTAATATTTTTATTTAATTGAAGACAAATCTGAACTTTAAAAAGTGCAATTTTATTGTATTGCAATTTACATCTAGCTTTTATTTGATTTTTGAAATACTTTCGTGTTGCTTTTTTCAACCAAAAGTTAGTAAGCTTTATATTCTTTAAAACTAAATATATAATATTATTCATCTCCAGTTTACTTTCTTTTCACTTTGATTAAATGAATACGACCTAAAGATGACAATTTACTATTTTCGTCTGAGACAGACCATTTGCGAAAATTAATTATGCAAATGAAGAATTTGCTCGCAGAGAGCACTCCTCCTTCTGCAACAATGTTTACACCTGTATTTATTATTTTTCTCTTGCAGGAAGGTCTAACATAAATGTTTCCAAAGTCGTTCTGCTGCAAGTTTGTTTCAGGGGCTAATATATTCATCAAGCATGATGTCAACCCTTATCCTGCTAAATAAGTGAATTGAAACGTTTCAGCCGATAGTAAAAAAAAACAACATATTTTACTGTTTCAAAGAAATTTTTGGGAAAAAATATGTCCGTATCGGACAGTGTAGGTCCAAGATCAGACTGCATGTTCTGTGCAGTCTGATCTTGATCTACACCGTCCGCAAAAGATCAGTGAGTAGCGCATAGCAGCCTAAGGGTTAACGGAGCATTAAACAAGATTTTTACCCATTTTTTTTGTGGAGGGAGGGGATATAGGTTAGAGGACGTAGATACTTAGTAAATAAAAGTCAAATGGACGTGTCTGTTTTTTGGGGGAAAAATCTGAAATACAAATACTGCAAAATAATTTCTTTCCGCTGGGATAAGAAATTATTGACTTTCAAAACCATAACTCAGCGACTGTACCAACTGTGCTATCCGAGAAATTGTTGTTCTACCATGTTTGAAGGTATGTATCCTTTGTTACGCACTTGCGGTTATCCCTTTATCAACGAAATAGAGAAATTTAACAGAAAAAATACCAAAAATTGGGTGATTCCTCGCGGTTTTTACAAGATCTTCTATCTATATTTGCAATCGAGTCTTTGTTAAGACTTTCTACAAAACTTGCGAAACGAAATCTGTTTGCATGCTCCTTTAGTCGATGATTTATTATCTGTGCAGTGGTGCTTTTCAAATTTTGATCAGTATACAATTAAATGAGATTATTTCTCAACGGGTTGTTCGGACAGGAGGGTCCTTAAATACTATACATGTAATAAAAGCAAAACGTTGAACTCAGTTTGTCTCTTTTCTTCTGTTTTAAAACCATCTGCCATTTTGGCTAAACCTTTACCAAACAATCTTATGTTTTACGTTCCTGAGATAAACGTAAAAACTTTTGAAAACGTTGTTAGAAATGAAGAAAATGCTGAGAACCGGCATTTTCTCCTTTTTCCACATTGTTTTATGTAGCTTCGGGGATAAATTCTATCAATTGAACAACGTGGAATTTGTCGTCTGCAAATACTTTCAGACTAAACAAGTCTAAAATTTTGTCGTCTGGTGAAGACGGTTGGGGCCTTTCATTTTAAGCTTCGTTCACAGCTGGCTGCACTCGTCACAACTTACTTGATGGCATCTTACCTCGTCCATATTTTGAAGGATTCCATTGGAATATACTTTCAGTCACGTAATCTACAACATGGCGACGTCCATGAAAATCAACAACGACTGGAGTGAAGTTAATCACATTCATCAATCTGCTGGCGACAGCTGCCAATGAAATCGATCAATTCAGTTAAAAAATGAATTTACAAACCGTTTGTCAACAGAAATGCAGTTAGAATGACCCCGATTAATACCAGTAGCTCGTCTATTCTTTGTTTAGTAGTCTTATTACTTTGAGAGCAGTAAAGCGGTCTATTTCCGGCGATGAAATGTGGGTATCACTCGTCACAACTCGGCCGATTCCGTACCTACATCTAACCTCGTCCATATAAAGGAGGTTTCCATTTTGAATTACCAGTCACGTGATCTTAAACATGGCGGTGCCCTTGTAAATCGCTTAGCAACGACATGAACAACCACAGTGAAGTTATTCACATCTATCGATCTGTCGATGAAAGCTCCCAACGGAATTGATAAACCACGCTAAAAATTGTATGTACAAACTGCATGCCGACGGAAGTATTCTTCGAAAGATATCGATAGGAAATTGTGACTAATGTTATCTTCTTTAAGAGGAGCCTTACAAATTTATTCACGGTAAACCGGTGTACTTCCGGCGTAGAAATGTACCCGTGTGGTTGCATATCAGTAGTATAGGAGGGTAGACCTCGGACAAAAACCGTTTTGTCCGAGGTCTACCCTCCCTGAGTGCCATTTTGTCCGAGGTCTACCCTCCCTGAGTGCCATTTTGTCCGAGGTCTACCTTCCCGGGGAGGCAAAAGACCGGTCAAAATGTCAAACCGGAAGTAGATGTCCACTTTTTCTGCCCCCCCCCACATCACACCACTGCAAAAATGTAAAAAACAAAAGAGGAAACCGGAAGTGGAATTCCTACCAAAGAATGGTGTGTCACCATGTTTTGTTCGGGTTGATCCTGCATTTTGATTGGTCGAGACGTTTCCCCACCAGAAATTTGAATTGAAAACGTGTGACACCACAAACTGGTTCGAAAAGAAGGTGTGCCACCATCTTCACTCGGTTTGGTCTTTCTCTATCACCGTGTTGGACTTAGTCTTTTTTCCCACGATATGGGTTATTTTCCCCCTCCTCAGCTTGGCTCAGGCAAAGACCATCGTTGGGTTTAGTCTTTTTTCTCCGACTTTGTTCGCTCGTCTCGAACTTTCTCTATCACCGTTGGACTTAGTCTTTTTTCCACGATATGAGTTATTTTCTCTCCTCATGCTGGCTCAGGTAGAGAGCATCGTTGAACTTAGTCTTTTTTCCGTCTTTATTCGTCTCCATCTTTCTCTATCATCGTTGAACTTAGTCTTTTTTCCGTCTTTATTCGTCTATCTTTCTCTATCACCGTTGGACTTAGTCTTTTTTTCCACGATATGAACTATATTCCCCTCCTCACGCTGGTTCAGGCAGAGAGTATCGTTGGACTTAGTCCTTTTTTCCGACTTTGTCCGCCTCAATCTTTCTCTATCATCATTGGACTTAGTCTTTTTCTTCGGCTCCTAGCTGTATGGTCTTTAGATATTTGTCTGACGAACTCAGTCTTTTTTTTAAAACTAGCTTTAGGGGATAAAGACCGTATTGTTTTGTAACTTGTCTATAAGATCTGAGAGCTGAGTTTATTTATAGCACTATTTTGTCGATTTGATTGAATTAGTCAGACAAGATTTGACACCTTTATGCTATATGCTATCTTCTGAGTTGGTCAGAGATGGTTTATAGTATAAATCCTTACCATACAAGCATCGTGTTGGGTTAACCTTTTTTGAGTTAATTCGAATTGGAGAATATCGTTTGGAATGTAACTCTTGGAATGTAACTCTTGGGATGGTACTCTTGGGATGGTACTCAGTCGTAAAAGTGACAAGTCTCGAAGATAGGACTTTCTGGGATGAATGTTAGCTCTGAAAAGAGCTGTTTTTTATCATTCTCTGGATTGGAATTAAATTAATCATTCGAGCAAGTTAATTCCAAAATCAGAGAAAGATAGAGGATTCTAAACCTCCTCATCATTACCTCATTGGTTGGTTGATATCACAAACTCCCCAAAGATTGGATCATCAGTTGGCATAACCCAAAGATCGGGGTAGAAATTAGGTGTTGGGTTCTGCGTATAGGGGTTATACCCTTGTCTTGCAGAGAACTCAGCCGACGTCTTTGTCTTTTGGCGTTTTCTCTTCTCCTCATTCCTTCGACTTTTACCAAATAGTCCACAGCAGAATCTGAACAAACCCATCGTGGAAATGAAATGGTATATAGAGAAATTTGCTGGTTTTATAGCTTGGTGGAGGGATTGACCTACTTTTGTCTTGGAATTAAGAGTACGAACGTGGGCGAGACCATGTAGATAGAACATAATGTACTATATGATCTATCTACATTTTTCCAAGACTGATATTTTGTGGAGAAATTATCTTTGTGGAAAAAAGAATGAAAAACACCATTTAAACAGTATAACTTTTATTTGAACAGAACTGAACAATGAACTGAGCAATGAACATATATACAACAAACACATAGATAAAAAGAGCTATTATACATTTATATACTATTTGTGGGGAAAAAGTCTCTGAGCTTTATCGAATAGAATTCCATACTGCTGATTGAACCATAACACTACATCTCGATCGTTTCGTCGATGTTCCGTTGAGAGGAATTTCTGTTGAAGATATTTCTGTATGTTGTATCCTCTGGCAGCAGCATCCAATGCGAAGATACAGTAAAATCCGCAAACTTTCCCCTGTGGACTCTGAAGAGTTTGTCGATTGTATCTCCACGAATAAGAATGATTGTCTAAAAAGTTAATGATTTCTGGCTCAAGTGGTGGTAGTCCGTAGGGATCAAAGTATAGTACATCGCCATTATTGTTGAATATCACGGCTACCCAGTGTTCTCCTGGACCGGTTGATTTCTCTGTGTTCACAATGTAGGCTTTCACATGATCCGGTTTTTGTCGAGGTAACTGATCTTTTGCACAGACTTTTGCCTGTAGATTTTTTATCCACGTTCCGTGATCCAATATGTATTGAATTTCAGAAGTATACATTTTTTCTAATCACTTTCTTCCCAGGATTGTTTTACTTTGTCACACCAGTATTGTAACCACGACTCCGTGAATTCAGATAAAATGTTTTGTTTTATATTTCGCCATAATCTGTAGGCTTCCACATAGTCACTTTCATCGAGTTTCATTTCTATGAGTTCAGGATACCATTTTTCCATGATTTCGTATGGATTTAATTCCATCATGGCTTTTTCTATGAACATATCTGTATGTTCTTGTCTATCCTTGAATAAACACAGTTCATGCTGTGTTTGACTGGGATGATCCACCTGACATCCGTAACACTGGTTGGTAACTTCACTGACAATAAGATTTTTTAATTTTTCAGTCATATGTTTTTCGAAGCTGTTGTGAATGTCATTTTTCCGAGTAGAGATGCACTTCGATACGGAATATTTCACTTTTTCTGCTTCTTCTCTAAGTGTTATAGCAAATCTGAGTCCCAACATTGTTTTTTCAGTTCTTTAGTCCTGTAGATAGTCCTGAAAAGGACTGTTTTTCAATAGTCCTGAAAAGAACTATCGTTTTCGATATTATATTCCTTAGTCCTGAAAAGGACTGTTTTTGTGAAAGCTATCTTTTGATCAGAGAGTTTCTGTTGGTTTTTCCAGGATTAATAATCTGTGATAACTTCTCTCAAACTGTTGATTTCAATCTGATTGTCAAATTCAGCAAAGACAATAACGTTGATAGCTGCTGCCAGAGCTTGAGCAAACTGAAGTTCAATTCGAAGATTTCCAGTTTTTATAGGATGAAGTTGTCCTTCTTCACTGCCTTGATCCGCTGTCAAATCTTATCCCCACAAACAGTATCCACCAACATAGTCTTCTTTACCAATATTAAATGATTTATTGAGTGCTAAAGATGAGTTAGCCTGATACAATGATAGAAAGGATTTCAAATACAATCCTGCTTCAAAGTTAGGTTCAAAGGGTCTGTTATGAATACTGTGACCATTACATGATACATCAATTTTTGACAGATTAAAATGTTGAAAGAAAAATGGATTTCTGTTATAAGCCCCATTATAATCAGTATTTGCTACCATTGCAATGAAAATGCGTTTTGGAAGTTGTCCTTGAAACAGATGATCTTCAACTTTAGACTGAAGGCCTGTAGAAATGGTAAAAGTTTTTACTTCAACCCTACGAATAGGGATTTTCATGTTTTGCTGAGCAATAACATGATTTAGATCATTTGCAACAACAGGCAACAATTCGACATTTCGCACATGAAGACTGACTGTTTCCAGTTCAATTTTTGGAGCTGGTGCACCAGCACCTCCTGTGAGACAAAAGTTTAGCGAAGATCTGTTTAATCTAAGTCTGATTTCAATACCATTAGGTAAATATTTTTCTTGTTGAAATAGATCAAGATGCAAGCGTCCAAAAAGTTCGGCGGTTCTACTTCGTGCAATTTCACCCATTCTAGCTTGTAAACCTTCATTAGATCCATCATTGTTGAGTGAATTGAAATGAGCAGAGGTGTCTTCAATCCAAAGATCACCAGCTTTCAAATGCGTAGTCTTGCTGTCAGAATTATATGACATAAGATTTTCGATATATGCTCTGTATGGATAGGTATCTGAATTGCTGGTGATTAGTTTATTATTTAGATACAAATCGACACTGCTAAACAAACTGTGCAGGAAGTTGTTTACAGGGGCCACATTTGCATTGACATCTAAATCAGCACCGTCAGCTTGAACGACTTTGTATTTGACATACAAATACGATTGTGACAGATCTGTCCAATGTTCAGTTTGAGGTGGTATGATGAATTCTATCGGTGCATTGTTTGCCAAAGATGATATTGGGAAATGTTCAATCCATTGACTTTCTTGCATCGTTGTCATTGTAGGTGGTACAGAAAGAACATCAAGTTCTGACTTACTGCATTCACAAGAACCGTTTTGCATCATTTTTATATAATTCAAGTAAATGAATTCAAAATATTAATCCAATATATTAATCAAAGATATCAAGAGGTCGTCTGTCTCTTTGTCTTATGATCTTACCACTGCGAAGGCGGTAGGGGGAATGACGTGGTTTTCGTGATTTTCTTTTATTTATCCCTGGTATTACCTTTTCTGCTAGATCATGAATGGCTTGTTTTCCCCTTGAAATTACAACTTTTTGGGGTTTTTGCCACGTAAAAGGATATCTTCTACTACACCTATTCCTTGTTTGATTCCTTCTTTTTTCACAGCATTAAAACCAGATTTAATCAACGGTTTAAGCAATGGAGTCACTACTTTAATTGCCGATTTAAATAGCGAACCTAACCCATAGCCATACTGATGTTTTACACCACGATAAACTGGTAGCATTTTTTAAATGATTTTCAATGATTGTCAGTTAAACGTTGTCTGAAATGTAACTTCACTATTGTCTTACCAGTAATGAAATGAACCGGTATACCTAAATCCCCTGTTATTTGAATGTGAATATGATCGAAATCGGATTTCGAAACGGGAATATAATGCGGTATTGTAATTTCATGATTGGTATGTTGAGAACCACAACCATTTTCAACCAAATCGGATGTTTTGAAAGGCAGAACACGAAGTATGGGAGCAAGTGTATCACCCACTATAGTGTGTTCAGCAATATCTGAATAAATATACAGATGATTATAGCCAGCATCAATGTTTGGATTGTATTTAAAGTATTTGAAAATATTTTTACCCTGAAAAATTGTATCATGTTTGAATTCTGGTGATCCACCCAGTTTTAAAAACAGGGATGGATGTAATTTGATCCCTGTTTTTATAATATTATTAAATATAATTTTCGGACGTTTGGTTGAAGATGAATAAGTAATGAACACACCCGACGAATCCTTACGAAGAGCAGGACCTATAGTGGATTGAATCACATCATTGATCGTCTCTATAAGATGTTCAGGTGAAACGTAACTCCCGGCTGGAAAGGAAAATCGAATTGCCCATTTTATTATATCATTTCCACTATTTCGTCTTAATGGAATTATTTGTATATTATCTCCTCTTTTGTCTATCTGTGATATTAATTTGACTAATTCGTTATCCGTTGTTGTAAGATCGAACTCTGCTTCTTCTGCACTTATGTTTAAGAACTGAGAGGGAGTAATAAGTTGAACTAGTGCGACTTCCCAAGTTTCCTTGTCAATATGAACTGTCTTTGGTAAATGAACCTTAAAACAACATTGGGTGTTGTTCGGATAAAGGTCCATGGAACTATCACTGGGTAGAGTGAGATAAAACGAATTCATTTTTTACTATCAACCCACCCTGACTGCTTTTGTTCTGATCTGCTGAATTTTAACCCTGGTGATGGAAGAATATATCCAAGTGAGCTGCTTAACAGGATCAGCCACAATTCACGATCTTGACTTTGAATACTTAAATGTACTATTGAGGTTGCAATAATTGCATAAATGACTAAAATCTGTGAAATATAGGTAAACTGATTCTTTGGGACACGATTTCCACAACAATTGTAGTTCTTACTGATACTACTACTACTACTGCTATCGAAGTTTTCTATTCCGAACTTTTCTTCTATTCCAGACTTTTCTGTTCCACACTCAATGTTTGACTGTGGATTCATTATGAATGTGGTGACTTTTTATAACTTTTTCTTAAGTTATAAGATTTTTTTTAATAAGAAAAGATGTTTTCACAACACCAAAATAGGATTACACCAAATAGGATTACACCAAATAGGATTCTGGTATCCAACTTTGAAATTTTTTTGGATAACCTTTCCAGTTGACTTTTATTTCTTTGATTAATTTTTTACCCTTACGTCTTGTACGTCTATCAAGAACTGAGTCAATTTCATAAATATCATCATCTTTTATTAATTGAAGTTCATATTCATAATAAGTTCCCAAAATCTGTTCTCCCAGTAGATCTTTTACTTTATAGGTAATAGGCGAAAATGTTTTGTTGACATGACTGATTTCAAATATTTCTTGCGTCCAATTTGGTAAATAACCCTTATCAAATGTACGTTTTGTTTTATTGATTCGAACATGATCTCCAATTTTGAATTTCGGCTTTTTTGTCATTACATTTGTCGGTAATTGAGGATACAGATTTCTTGAAATCTCTGCCTCATTGGATTTTGTTACCATTACAGGAGATGTTTTTATACTTCTGTGAAAAGTATGGTTGTAATTCTTAACTAAAGAATTCAATACGTCAATGTAACGTCTTGTTTTCTTGTACGTAAAGTATTTCCACATTCTCGTTTTCAAAGTTCGTTGAAATCTTTCAACAATGCTTGCTTTTGTCTCTGGGTTTTCAGTGGTGAAAAAATGAATCTGATTCTTTTTCAAGTAGTCTTGAAACGATTTGTTTTTGAATTCCGAACCTTTGTCTGTTTGAAGCGCTAAAGGTTTTCGTTTTGATTTCTGAACGATAGATTGAAATGCTTTGATTAAAGTTTTACCCGTTTTGTCTGGAATAGGGATAACCCATGAAAATCTCGAAAACACATCAATCACACAAAGTAAATATTTCTTGTTATTATTTTGTTTTGCTAAATGTTGCATGTTAGCCAAATCAGCCTGCCATTGATAATCTATACCACCTACAATAGTTTTTCGTCTTTTGAAACGACGACGAATCGGTTTGTGTAAGGTGTAGGTGGATTCACCCTGTAACCATTCTTGAACATCTTTGTATCTTATTCCTTTCAAAACAGATTTCGCAGCGTGATACAATTGCTTTACTCCACTAAATGCAACAGTACTTTTAGGATCATAAAACAACTTTCTTAACACGTAATCAAGTTTTGACTTTACCAGCTTTCTGCTTTTATCGCCAGCTTTCCTTTGATTCTTTTTTTGCTATCTTTTTTTTATTTCTGTGGTTTTTTCTCCTCTATTGAGAACTTTCCTCTATTGAGAGCTTTCCTCTGATGACAGCTTTTCTTCTGATGACAGCTTTTCTTCTGGTTCTTTTGGGATCATCGGGATCTTGAACTCCTTGAAGTTATCAATGTTTTTTCCATATTTACCCAACCCCGTTTTTGGTGGTGTTACATAGCTGAGATCGAATCGTTGTTTTTTGTGAAGTTGGTTATCGTCTTTCTCTGCTTTCTCTGATTTTCGTTTTCTTCCTCTTCTTCTTGGCTTGGCTTCTTCTGTCTGATTTGACTGATGTTCTACAGGAGTGACGATAGAAGCTGTTAACTTTTGAAAACTGGTTTTATCAAAGTTAACCTGGGCTGGAATCGATACATTTACAGATGAATCTTGTCTTACAGATGAATCTTGTTGACTCTGTTGATTTTGTAGGCATAATGTCTCAATGTTTTTGTTTAATATTTTCACTTCGTCTAAAATCTGAGTTATTATAGAAGTTTGGTTTGAAATCATTTGGCTTATTTCTTCTTCGATTTTATTAACCGATCCTGGCATCGACTAAATAAATGTTGAATTCATAGCTGTCGATAGAATATCTCTACTGCTTTCAGGCTGTGGTGAGGAGATGTCTAGGATGGGGTTTTCTTGTGGTAAGGAGTCGTCTAAAACGTCTAAGTTGGAATCCATTTTTCCGTGATCAGTTTGGTCTAAGTTGGAATCCATTCTTCCGTTAACAGTTTGTTTTATTCGCACTAGTTAACAGTTTGTTTTATTCGTACTACTCGAGAATTGAGAGTCGAATGATTATAGAGAAAGTTCTCCAGCATTTTATAGTTTTTTGGTCGAGGGGATTGTCTTAGGATGTAGACTTAGACTTTTCTGTAGGTATTGTAGATAGGACATAATGTACTATATGATCTCACATAGAATGTTATTTTCTATCTACATTTTTCCAAGTCTGAACTTTTTGGGATCTTGTTAATTTTTCAAGTCTGAACTTTTCTTTATTCAAGTTTTTGGGAAGAAATCAAAAACAGACGACCTTTTTAAATCATTTCTTTATTCAAAGTTTTTAACATTATCATTAAAAACAGTAACGTTTAAAACAAAGCAAACGTTCTAACACTATATTTTATATATTTACAAATACATGATTGAAATACATGATTCATTCAAAGTTTCTGACAATACAGTTTTAACAATACAGTTTTTAACAATATTATCGTTAAAAAACACTATAACATTTTTACAAGACAGTTTCTTACAAAGCATTGAAGATACAGTTTTTAACAATACAGTTTTAATCTACAACAATGACAAAACAATTCTTACAATGCAAATTCACAGATACCTCGATTTTTCCACTTGTCTTCATGTTCCACAATAACTTTGTGCAGATGGTCATTACCTAAAGACCTTGGATATATGCTGTCCATTTCGCTATATTGACGTACCCCCACTAGATGGAAAAATATGTTTTGAAATATCTTTTGTTGAAAGAGATGAATATACGGTTTCTTTTGCGACATCACTATCAAATAAAATATAGCCTTCCAGGGTATCCACTGTCTCCTCACTGTCTTGAATGGATCCTCTATTGTAGCGTAAGTAAAAGTCAAACAGAACTGATTTCATTTTCAGGATGTTCAGAAAACTTTCTTCTGTTCTTCCTATGATAATGAATACCCATCGACTTGTGGCTCGCATTTGTTTACTGAAATTTTGCATCTGTTTAGCAATAATGAGATCTTTCCACCACCAACCTGCTAAATAAGCTTCGAGGGTGGGATCTGAACCTGTATCGTCCACCAACATCATAATAAAACTGTGTATGCTATACAGTTTGCAGGATGTTTCTCCTTTTGCAGTTCCCTTATTCAATTTATCTACCCAAAGTTTCAAACAGTTGAATTTAATATCAGACTGTACTTGTTCATCGAGTGTGTGCAGATCGATGAAATCTCTATAAACTTTTTCACGTAGTTCTATCGGTAAAGGTAGCATTTCACTTGACATGATTTCACTTTTTTGATAGTTTTCACTAGTAATGTTTTTAAAAAAGGTCTTACTTTGATCGTTCACTTCAATGTAACACGATGTTGTTTTCTTACAGTTATTTATACCCTCAAACTTTTATATCCATAGGGAACAGTATCAGTATCGTTTACAATTACTCTTTTGGTGTATACAGAGCGAAACGTTTTTGACTGTGGTTCGCTGGTCACTGTTCTGTCTCTATGCCTTTTGATTCTACAGTCATACTGAACTTTAATTTCTACTGTGCGATCCAAAGCACATTTTGAATAGGTGTCGAAATTCACCAGCTGATTTGTATTGTGATCCAAGGTAATCCCCTTGACTTTGCATTTGCTTTTTTCTTTTCCATCTTTTGTTCTCATTTTATAGGCGTAATTCTTGGGGCCTAGTCCTCTGAAATGGGTAATTCTGCAATCAGGCTCTTCATCGGTCCATTTTCCTAGTCTGCTGTTAATGATGGGAGGGTTCCACAATTCAGGATCATGAATGTACATACAACTATCTGTATCGAAATACAGAACTCTATCCCCCAATCTTTCAAGAACTCTGTACAGTTCCATCCTTGCATAAGCTGTTACGTAGGATGCTACAATAACATTGGCTGTCGCATGCGTTTCGACAAAGTCCATCTTTTCTTCATAGTTGACCAAAATGGATGGGCACTCATTGTCAAAGATTTCCACATGTTTTACCGTGTATTTCGGGTCGGTAATCAACTCGAAATATTTAGACGGTTCTCTGATGTATTTCGTCTTGCTCATGTTTTCACGCTGTGCTAATTTTCCCCAAAGACAGTTCAGCATAATCTTAGCAAATGATCTTTTGCCAGGATTTTTTTGAATACATTTGGGATCGAGACGAATCCCTTCGGCTTCCTCATACTCGCGAATGAATTGGGACTTTTCCGAATCTGTCTGACACCAGCCGGGATATCCACTAGCTTCTTGCTTGATTTTCAAGAAATTGTCCACATAGCCTTTAAAGAATTGGTCCGAAACAGAGTCGAAATGCCAGATTTCATACACTTGCATTAGCCGATATCCACAGTCGAGAGCTTTGAACAGTTCGAATGTAACCCAAGTTCCAACCAAGGCTCTCTCTTCTCTTTCATGATTACAAACGTTTGAGCTTTCTTGTGCACATTTCATACAAAGTGGAAACATCATCTTGTTGTTACAGTGAACTGGAAGAACGGGGTGAAACAAATCAGTTGGGGGTAGAACTTTGCATTTAATGAGTCCTTCATACTGGCGAATGTTCTTCATGTCAATGTTCTCATAAGTCAAGATTGTTGGATGGCCTACAGGATAGAATTTATGTTTGCAGACGTAAGGATACAGAGAGCAAATGTCAATGTACTTGATTTCCTTTCCACTGCTTTCCTCAACATCATAGGCAATTTTTATTGCATTGCATCTGCCTCCAGCCAGACCCTCTCTTGGTTCGATGGGATCATGGTTCGGGTATAGACTTTCAATGGTTTTTTTGTACTCTTTGTCCTTCTTCATCTTAGCGTCGAATTCGTGCTCCCATATGGTCACGACGTTATATCCCATTCTTTTGATGGTTTCTAACCGTTCGATAGTACTGTTGTACAATTCATCCATTGTTTTTCCATTGATGGGGTTGATATATTTTCGATCCTTGAAACATGTCTGGCAACCATGAAATAAATCCCCGAGGAATTCATAGACAGTGTTTGATTTGTGGTGAAACCCGTCTACGGTGTATTTTCCTATTTGAAATTCACCACCATTTTTGGCATGTTGAATATGAATCACTTTTTCTCTAGCGATGCTTTGAATCCAACGTATTGCTTTCATAGAAAACCGACGTCTGACTGGATCTTTGCTTGAAATGATGGCTATCTGATCTTTTGGTAAATAATCTTTTCGCCAAATCTTGTTACAGGCTCCGGCGATGGTAAACGCCTCTGAAAATGGACAAATCCCACTCTGTTCGATGAACAACTTTCTGAATTCACCACATCCTCGTCTTAGGATATCAACATCCGATCGACAGTACATCTCCATCTCTTTTTGAAAATTGAATTCCTCACCGTTTTGAACTTTGTCATTATACCAGACTATGAATTTCGATCGAGCCTCTTCGGACATTGAATCGGGTTTGTAATAAGACATATCCAGGTACGGGCCGACGTAATCCCAAAATTCGTCTGTATTTGCCCAGTGAGGAAAGTAGCCTTTTTTCATTTCTTGAAGTCCAAACGTAGTCGCCAAAGTTCATGAAACTGAAGGAGTCGATCAAACACACACCGTTCAGTTCTAACTTCAAAATATTATTTCCATTCATGGTTAGTTCTGGTTCTTTCATCCCAACGTTGATAATGTGGTTGAGAATAAATTGTCCATCATAGCCTTTGAGATTATGGGCAATAGCTATGATTCCTTTATGATGCTTTGTAAAGAGCCATCTGCAAAATTGACTCAAAGTTTCTTTTCCTTGAAAAATAACTTCTCTTCCTTCTTCGAATTCACTGCATGTGGAACAATGAAAATCAAGTGGTTTATCGATACATTCAGCACAGGCTCGGTGTGCAATACAGTAATTCGGAATGTGTACCCCCGTGTCTTGCTGGCATTCGAAATCAAAGAAAATGAACAAAGTTTTTTTGACTACAGAAGAACTCGTCTCATCGTCGCTGTCGTGTTTCATCTTACTCTGGTAAGGCTGAATAAAACAGCGATGAGAAAAGTCAACTATCTTCTTGCAGAGGTGACACTTTTTCTTTCCCTTACAGACATGATTTCTCTTTCTGACAAAAACCTGGCCTCCACATTTTGAACAAAGTTTCACTAATTCACAAATGGTTTTCTTCTCTTTACCTTGAAGCGTTTTGTGATTTTTCAAGCATGCTGCACTGAAAAATCGTCTATGACACTTGGAGCAGACATACTCTTTTGATTCTGATGGACATTTTCCAGCACGAAAGCAACCTTTACAGATCTTTGAGCAAGCATGGTCTTCCCGCCTGCTGTAACGTGTGTCACAGAACTCACAATAATAACCACAATCAAGAAATCCTGTGATGGATTTGATGTAATCATAGTGGTTTTGATGAAAGTACAAATGTATGATTTTACTATTGTCTTTCACCTCTGGATGTTCAAATACTTTTTCCACTCTCGACTGCTGTTGATGGACTTTAATAACATAACCTTTTTCATACAGGAACTCTTGAATTTTTTTGTATTCTTCAAGGCCTACAGGTTGTGTCGATGAAACTCCAACTTCATTTATCAACTTCTCGGCTTCAGTCTTTTGAAGTAATCTGTTTGATCTTTTAATGTTATCCCATCTTCGGTTCCATGCTTGGGTGTTTTCACGTTCATGGTAACAAAGCCCCACAACAATGGCTCTTGCAAAACATAGGTGGTCACTATTGTTAATTTCAATAATCGATTGTTTCTTCTTTGCAAAAACTTTTGAATCCAATAGTTCTGTGGCTCTAAGATTTTTCCCACTTCCACTTGGGGGCACCGTATGTGTGATATCGAATGTCATGCGACCATCGTTCAAGACGAATTCTTCATTCGATTGTAGAACTTTTTCAATCTCGTCCAACATAGTATGACTCTCTAACTCCTCCACATATAGAAAGGGAATATGAATTCCAACATCCAATGAAGGGTGATTGATGCTAATTCTAATCATATCCCTCGATTCAGCCTTTAACTTTTGAACGATTTGTTGGATAACATCATCAAATAAGACGGTCAACTGCTGGGGTTGTAGCTCATCGAATTTCTTAAAAGACGCCTCCAGTAGATGGGATTCTGTTTTGAATTTTCTTGACTTCTTTTTTCCCACTTCTGTTAAGTCGTATAGACTTCTCATATCCAAAGATTTGTCTTCACTTTTTTCTTCCTTGGGTGAAAACGATCCAGCATGATTAAAAGATTTTCTGTCTTCTTCTTTCAAAGATTTTCTCTCTGAAGAATATACTTCTTTCTTGGGTGAAAATAACCCAGCATGATTCAAAGATTTTTTGTCTTCTTCTTCTTTCAAAGATTTCTCGTCTTCGCTGGTACAGTCCACATTCATTCGCTTAGTTTTTTCCTTGGTTGAGGTGAAATCGCATTCAGCGTCACTTTTTTCTTTCTTCGGCAAAAATGACCCAGCATGATTAAAAGATTTTCTGTCTTCTTCTTTCAAAGATTTTCTCTCTGAAGAATATACTTCTTTCTTGGGTGAAAATAACCCAGCATGATTCAAAGATTTTTTGTCTTCTTCTTCTTTCAAAGATTTCTCGTCTTCGCTGGTACAGTCCACATTCATTCGCTTAGTTTTTTCCTTGGTTGAGGTGAAATCGCATTCAGCGTCACTTTTTTCTTTCTTCGGCAAAAATGACCCAGCATGACTTTCTTCTTTCAAAGATTTTTCCTTCGTTGAGTCTTTCAAAGATTTTTTGTCTTCACCGTCACTTTCTTCTTCTTTCAAAGGTAAACTTTTTCTCTTTTTGGGTGAAAATTTCTCATCGTCGCTTTCATCATTGCTGCTACTGTCTGGATAGACTAGGATTCTTTTTCTTTTCTTTGCCGGTAGTAATTTTTTTCTCTTCTTCGACATGGGCTGAATTGCCTCATCGTCACTTGTACTGTCTGAATACGGTACTAGCCTTTTAGACATGGTTTTATGACTGATGATAAGTCATATAATGACCCAGAACTCAAGAAATCCTAGCTTTTTTATACCTTTTTCAGGCCAAACGGGTATAAAAAGAGATGTTACGATTGACATCTCCATCATTCTTCGGAAAGATTTCAATCAGGACAGTTGGTAGAAAATGAGTGAGTTCAAGCTACAAAGCACAACACCAAAGAGAGTGTATCTGTATGTTAACCCATACACTCACGATTATGAGATCACCAATATACCGCCAAGATATCAAGTCTACCATACTGGAAACTATGTGGGATCATTTCTATCCCACCAACATTCTGCAGAAAAAGGCGTCTATCGTATCACCAGAGTCCTGGATCAAGCGACATTCGACAAACGCCATGGAGTGGATGATATGACAACGAATATTTGCTTTACATGCGACAGATCAGGACATTGGGCCAGACAATGTCCAGAGAAAGAAAATCAGATGTGGAGATTCGTTTTTGTCTTCGTGGACCCCCACACCCACGATGTCAAAATTTCACCAACAACGGAAACGAGTGGTGAATCTCAACATATGAAATACGTTGGGTCTCTATTATCCTATAAAGTAGACGAAAATAAATGGAAGACAAAACCGTCACAGACTACAACTTCATCGAGTGGAAAGGGGAAAAGCTCCCAAAACAAGAAATCTTCTTCAGAAAAGTTATCTGAAGAAAAGAAAATCAACAAGATTTCTTCAACGTCTGGAAAGAACCAAAACAACGAACAGAGGGTTCAAAAATCTTCAGGGAAAATTTCTTCAGGACCTGAAGAAAAGAAAATCAACGATAAAATCAACGAGGCATCGACTGAAAATCAGGTCGAAAAGCAGCCCGAAAATCAGATCGAAAGGCAGATTGAAAATATGGAGACTGATAACACAGAAATCAGCGATACAGAAATCTGTAGAATTCAGATAGATTACCCTGTGAAGAAGAAAACCTCTTTAGAGGATGCTCTTATACCCGATCAGAAATCTGGAGAGAATCAAAACAACGAACAGAGGTCTCAAAAATCTTCAGCGATTGGAAACAAGAAACCCTCTTCACTGCCTGGAGAGGGGAAAAACAAGAAACTTTCTTCAGAGTCTGAAGAAAAGAAAATTCGACGAGAAGGAAAGAAGATCTGTTCAGATATCGAGTTGAGACGTAGATGGAAATCCGATGTTGTGAACGAGAAAAGAGAAAACAAGAAGAAGAAGAACGGCTTCCTTTACAAATCAAAAAAACACAGCGCAAAAAGTTGTCCAGATCTTGTATTGAAAAATAACAAGGTCGAAAACAATGATATTAAAAACAATGAGAGGAAACGCAAGAGTGAATGTGAACCTGACATCCCGAAGAAAAAAAGAAAAATGTGTCTGTAAAAAACATTTTCAAAAGAACTGTTTCAAAGAACTGTTTCAAAACGATTCTATTTTTCTACAGTTCAATGTTTCATTGTATATATATATTTTCATACTTAAAATTCGACATGGACTGAATTGCCTCATCGCTACTTGCTCTGTCTGAATACGGTACTAGGCTTTTAGACCTTGTTTTAGGGCTGATGATAAGTCAGCTTTTTAGACATGGTTTTAGAGGCTGATGATAAGTCAAATAATGACCCAGAATATATATCTTATGGAAATGATTTATTTTCACAGTTCAATGTAGAACATATATGTTTCATTGTATATACTTCTACAGTTCAATGTTTCATTGTAATGATTATTGTACAAAAGTTTAAATAAAAAGTTTTAAATAAAAGATATAATAAACAAATAGGACTTGACTTTTTTGTTTTTGACAATTCGAAGAAGCAGACTTTCTTGGTCTTGATTAGGTCTGAAAAGACTGTAGCTTCCTTCACTTCCTTCCCGAACTTTCGCCAAATAACCCACAACAGCTTGGTATTAGTAGTATTTGGACAAGCACTACTAAGTACTTCCAAAAAAGACTCACCATGGAGAACAGAATTCGGACAACTTCATCGTGGAAATGAAATGATCTATAGAGAAATCTGCTGGCTTTATAGCTTGGTAGGGGGATTGACCTACTTTAATACAGAATTAACAGAATTAAGAGCGCGACCATGGGCGAAAGCATGTAGATAGAAATCTTATTCATATATATGATTTATCTACAATACCTAAGAGCCTTATCTCCAAAAATGTAACGAAACTAACGATTGGCTAATGTTAATTCCATTAAAATTAAAGAGCGCGAACGTGGGCGGAAGCATGTAGATAGAACATCACGTTCTATTTCACATAGAATATGATGTTCTACAATGCCTAATCGAAGATGGAGAAAAGACTAAGTCCAACAAGGTGATAGAGAAAAGACTAAATCGAAGGAAAGCAGAGAAATGGTTAAGTTGAACGAAAACGAAGAAAAGACTAAGTCCAACAGTGGCCTTTGCCCTGAGCCAAGCTGAGGAGGGAATATAACCCATACCGTGGAGAAAAGACTAAGTCCAACGATGGCAGAGAAAGCCTGAGGTGAACAAAGACGGAAAAAAGACTAAGTCCTACAGAGGTGAACGATAATAGAGAAAGCCCAAGTCGATCGAAGATGAAGAAAAAGACTTTCCCGAGCACCCATACAGATCTGACAGTACCCATATAGACCTATTGTGGAGAAAAGACTAAGTCCAACAATGACAGAGAAAACCTAAGCCGAACAAAGACGGAGAGAAAGATTAAGTCCTACAGAGGCGAACAATGATCGACCAAGCCGAACAGATTAAGTCCAACACGGCGATAGAGAAAACCTGAGGCGAACGAAGACGGAAAAAAGACTAAGTCCAACGATGATCTTTGCCTTGGCCCAAGTTGAGAAGGGGAAATAACCATATCGTGAAAAAAGACTAAGTCCAACGGTGATAGAGAAAGAAAGAACACCTCTCAGCCGAACGAAGTCGAAGAAAAAAGACTAAGTCCAACAAAGTGACGGCCTATGACCATTATGCCCTGTACTGCCTACCCGTGGGTAAGCAGTCTGGGGCAAAATCCAAGATGGCCGCCAAAATGCCGAAATAGCCTCCCCAGCTTTGGCGGTAGGGTAGTCTAGGGACAAAATGCCCTGGATAGACTGCCCTGGGGCAGTCTATCCAGGGCATTTTTGGCTCCAGGGCAGTCAGACTAGGGCATTTTCGCCTAAAATGCCCTAGGCTGACTGCCTATACTACTCATATCAAGCTACGGGATACAGCCGAGGTTTGCCATATGGCGGGACACATGTGAATACCATAAACCGTATTTACAGTCGAGAGCCTTGATCAACAAATCATCCGAAGTTTGCCGATGTTGGTCACGTGGGGATGTACCTTGGCAAAGCACTACAGAGTCCAAGCCTTATACCGGTGAAACTCTAGTAATGGATGGATATGTAAACTGTTGATGTATTAAAATACTAAACTATTGCTGTAAACGATGCAAAACTCCATTCAAACAAACTTTCCCTCACTTTGCAAAATGCAATCAAAGGATCCTTTACCTTAAAGATACATCTATACTCTTTTTCAGCCAGTCTTTAACCCATTCCATCTTCATTTTATCAAACTATAATTATTCTTGTACCTTCATGCCAACTAGTGTTGCCCCTGACGATTGCAAGGCTGCACAGATTACGACCGATAGAAAAAGCATTTCATTTTCTGGAGTTCATTAAAAAAAAAGCACTGTTGTCACGTTTTCTGATATATTTGTTTATCCCTTACACCATGTAGATCATTAATTTATGGTTACATAGCTGACTAAATTCTGAACCATTCTACAGTCTATCAACAATTTATGGTTTCATAGGTGACTAAATTCTGAACCATTTACAGTCTATCAACAATTTATGGTTTCATAGCCGACTAAATTCTGAACCATTCTACAATCTATCAACAATTTATGGTTACATAGCTGACTAAATTCTGAACCATTCTACAGTCTATCAAACTTTAACAGTGTTTTTTTTTTTCTCTCTCTCTGGCTGTATGGATGTATCTTTAATACTCACGTGCACATTAACGATCTTCAAATGGCAACTATTTGAAATATTGTGTGAAAAAGATTTGGCTTGTTACAGACAACTGCTCCAGTTCCAGCAATGTTTTCAAACAGTTGAAAACGATTTCGATATCGTTTTCACCTTTATTTTTTTGACTTTGAAAATTTGTAGCAGTCTTTGGTTGTCTACGTCTAAAAATGGTTTAAAATCGAAATATTGCTGAATCAACGCTGATCGGCAGCAGACAGCCTCGTAAATCGTTCCCCGTTGTACATACATAAGCCATACTCTGACAAAAGGGGTTTTAATGTATCTCCGTGATGTATTATACCAAGCATGTTTTCACATAATTAAGGATCCAGTCCGCGTCTAAACTGTTTGCTTTTGGTAAATTTGCTGCATGTCCAGGGACCATTCTACCTCAGGATTCAGCCGGTGGTAAGACAAAATGTATTTTATGGATCACAGAGCATGGCCCGTTTATAAATACATCCAGTTCTAATTAATATACGTGACACTGTCGCCGAGTGAACATAATCTGGTCATCAGCAATGTACCAGAACTAGTTATTTCCCTTCGACTTGGATGTAACACACAGTTTCAACTGATACCAAGAACGGACAAAAAATCTCCATGCTTATCTTTTAAGTCTCAGGCTGCCCAGCGCGACTCATGGCGCTTCTGCAAACAATGTAGACCAAGATCAGACTGTGCAGACCATACAGTCTGCTGTTGAGTCTTCACTGTCCGGATTTTTTCCAGCTAGCACAGCTTTGGAATCGCTATAACTTAGGTTTTCCTAACGTCTAGAAATGTCATTTTATTTATCAAACAATATACAAGTGTTCCTCTTTACCAAACGACAAAATTTTAGGCTAGTCCAAATTGAAAGCATTTGCAGGCGACAAATTTGTTTTGGGAAGAGTAGAAAACAATGTGGGAAAAGGAGAAAATGCTGGTTACCAGCATTTTCTCCTTTTTCCACAGTGTTTTCAAAAGGCTTCTTTCTCATGGTCGTTAAAGGTCGGGATTGTGTGGTACAGGGTTAAGTGCATGAAAAATACGATATGTACATTTGAGCGATGTTCTTGGAAAAGCGGGTCTAACGCCTCGTGTAATACAACAACAACAACAACAACAACTACTTTATTTTCACTAAGGTACAAAGTTTTGTACAACATTAGCAAAGGAAACTAAATAAAAAGATGTGAGAAAAGATCGACCTCAAAATCTGGATTCTTCATTAGTACTTATATATAATAAAAAACATGTTCTGTTCGTGATTATTGATCATTAACCCTTTCCCAAACGACAAATCTTGGACTGGTCCAAACTGAAAGAGCCCGCAGACGATAACCCCAAACTTGACGAAAATGGCAGAAAGCCGTCAAAAAGGGCAGAAAACAGGGCAGAAAACACCGTGGGAAAAGGAGAAACCGCTCGTTACGAGAAATTTCTCCCTCTCCCACAGTGTCTTCAAAAGACTTGTAATGCACGCACGTGAAAACCAGGGCTTGTTTAGGAAAGGGCCAAAGATTGGTAAATATACGTATGTATGTGCCGGGAAAATCCCAGGTCCAAGAGTGATTTTTGACGAAGTTGATGTTTTACGAAGTTGATGTCAGCGGGGTAACTCACATCCCCTAAAGGCTATGTGTTGTGCCGCTGACATCGTCCACTGTGTTAGAGATCTCAGTATACGGAAAATATATATATACAGCATGTACAGATCCCAGTCAAAGTCGAAGTTATGGTGCTTAGTTCACTTTACACGGACTAGGAAAGGCTCGTCAGCCATCGTGACTTTGGTATATTATCACTATAATTTACAGTAACAAGAACAATTCATTATCCATGTATACAAAAAATAGATATATCCAAGAAAAACAAGAGAATCCATATCAAAGAGTGACTTACTCTCGTCATAGGATTAAGTCATTTTCCTACTGTTTACAAGCATTCCAAGTTTACAATATATCATTGTATTGTATACACACACTTATCTACATACTTATGGGGCATGATCAAATCCCAATTTTGCCCTTATGGACAAAATTAGGCGTTGTTCGTCCACCTTATCTACTGAACTCTGGTGGAATACAAGTAACGAACTGGATAGTAATTCAAACTGAAAACATTTTCTCACCAAATTTTGGCACGGAATCTTTAAGGTAGATATACATTTTGGTTTCATACAATTTTGTCCGACAAAAAATAGCCAGAATTATTATACCAAGCAAGCCGTCCAATAATAAGGGTCCATTATGTACATGTATAAAAAGCGGCTGGCTCATGAGCTAGAATGATCCTTTGACATGAAGAAAAGTCAGTGGCAAAAAGTTTCGACCCAGGTAAGCCTGCACACATTGCGCAGGCTAACCCGAATCAATATTTTTGCAGATTCATTAAACCACCTTTTAACAGAACCTAACTCATATCTAGTAAAACTATCGGCCAATAGATGAGACCCATACGCTATATGGCCTACCAATTTCAAGGCTGTAGACCGGGAATCTCAAAAAAACGGCAAATATTTTTACTTTTTCAGCAATGTTCTAGACATAAAATTTGTGAATAAGGATCGTTTAATGGATGAATGGCGTAATCAGTCCTTTGGCGCCTCTTACTAAAATTCTCTGTACCGAGATCAAAAAGGAAACTTCCATTACATATCATAATATATATCGTTTTTTTTTTTTAATTCTGAACATATAGATGGGCCAAACACTGGCAAAAGGGGGCTTAATGCATCTCCGTGATACATGATACCAAGCAAGTCATCACATGATTATGTATACAAAAAAAAAAAACATTTTGTCTGACAACCGACTGTATCATAAGTTAGACTGGTCCTTTGAAATACAGAAAATTGACCAATAGCGAAAAGTGTCGGCCCAGGTCAGCCTGCACGGACTGCAAAGGCTGACCTGGTCGATACTTTGCGCAGATTCAATAAGTCCCCTTTTCACAGAGCATGACTCAGATCTATAAATGTAACGGACTTTACGGTCTGTGTCCGTGTTACAACTTTGGATGGAAGAAATGCCATGCATAATTTTGCAAAGTCTTTTAGGCGAAGCTTCATAAGCTGGCTTTTGACCTAGCAAGTATACTTCTTGGTAGTACTTAATCTTGAACAAATAAATAGTAAATTGAATCAAAGCGCTGAAGGCGCTCAAGGCCTGGGCATCAGAACGGGTGAAAAGGTAGGAAGATGAGGTCTAGAAGCTCAAAGTTGCCGTCAAAATTGTACAGGCTTAAAAACTGCTATCACATTTTTGCAGACTAATAAAAAATATCTAAATGGTCTCACACTGACAGTCTCTGGAGTTGACAACAGAATGGAAAAACATAAATTTGTAAAGGCCAATATAATGAATACATTTGTATAGCCTTGGCCTCATGGTCTTTATGGATTGAAAGGAGATAATCTTCAAAGGATTTTCTGTTTCCTATTTTCTTCCTTTACGTGCTTTGACAACAAATCAAAATGGTAACAAACCAAAATAAGCAGCGTGCAAAAGATTGCCGATAGAAGACAATTCATGGGATATTTCTGGAAAGTGCAAAAAATCCACAATGACCAAGTAATGAATCATATTTTTCTTTCACTTTACCATACTCAATCTATGGCAATTTTTAAGTTGAAATAGTAATCATATTTTTAGAGCAATGACAAGGAAAAACACAGTCATTAAAGGCTAGTATCATAGAGCTTTATTTGGTGTCTTGAGAAGATATTTTTTTAGGTACCGGTATTTCTTTTTATTTTTGCATTTTGGTTTCTATGGCATTCGGCCTCCAATGCTCAGCAACAGTTGTGTTTGATACCAAGAGCACCACATGCGGGTGCCAACGCTTGGCTGCAGTTGCTTCATTTTCAGTGAAAATACAAAGTTGAAAAAGGGGCATAACTTGATAGTTATTTATCCTTATTGTTTATGTTTCCCTTTGTATAGTTAACAACTTGTCCAAGTTTGAAGTAAACATCATCAGTAATAACAAAGACGTTGTAAAATGTCAAAGATTTTTTGCATGACAACTACACAAACTACAAAGATGCTGACACTAGAGCTATGAAAATACCATGCTTCTAAAAACAGCTGAGCTAAAAGTTCTTAGTCGAAAAAGGGGCATAACTAATTACTTTGCCAAAAAGTTTTGGTGGTTACCTGCCTCTGTCGTACTGATATAAATTCCCCTTTTAATAGTTAACAAAAAGTCCAAGTTTAAAGTAAGTATCTTCATTAATGACAGACATGATAAAGTGTCAAAGGTTCTGAAAATTCAAAGTGATAAAGAAGGGTGTAACTGTGTCAAAAATATTTTGATGGTTACCTGCCCCTATTATATGGTTTTGACAGTAAATAACTTGTCCAAGTTTGAAGTACATTAAATGGCTTCAGGAATAATAGAGACATTATGAAATATCAAATGGCTTCAGGCTTCAGGAATAACACAGACATTATGAAATATCAAAGTTTTTGCACGACGACCGTGAATAATAACTTGACGTTTTCTTCGTAAACAGATGAGCTAAAGACTACCAGTTGAATAAAATCGTATGGATGATACATGACTGCTCAAGGAACATATCTATAAAAGTTTTGTCAAGGCATCTACTGTAAATGCCACTTTTCAGTTTTCCCCGATGAAAGTCTATGGAAGATCTAAGTTGCCATGATCAACCAAGTTGGAAAGCCGATTTTCATAAACAAGAAGGCCGTTGGACCTAAAGCCCTCATCTGAGTAAAGTCATCTAGGATTGATAAATATTAAGAGCTCCTAGATGTGATTATGGAAAACACTAATGAGCCATGCTCAGGCAAAAGGGGGTTTAATGCATCTCCGAAATCCATCATTCCAAACGAGCCGTCATATATTTATGGATCCATTAAAATCCATTTTGTTGAACAACCGACTGAATCATGTACACTGGTCATTTGACATGCAGAAAATTTGCCAAAAGTAAAAGGTTTCGACCCAGGTCAGCCTAAATACCTATGGAGATCAAGATCAGACTGCACTGAATGTCAAGTCTGATCTTCGATATAAAACGCCCATCAGTTACTTAACTCTTTACCACACAATCCCGAGTTTTAAGGACTCTATGGATACAGACTCATGAAAACCTTTTGGAAAAAGAAGAAAGTGCTCTATTTTTTCCTACAAGGTTATCCTGCACTTTCACAGCCAAAAACCAACATTTCAGCTAAATCTAACTTGCCGTTCGCAAATATTTTCAATTTAGACAAGTCTAAAATTTCATGGTTTTATAAAAATTAAATGCTTTTCAATGGCTCATGTTACAAACTTTAATACATATTTGATATTGTATGCGCCGAGTTTGCTATGGGTCGAAATAGTTATGGGCCGAGATGTCATACCTGGACAAGTCTGACAGGAAGAAATCAGGCATATATACCAATCAAATACATAGTTATAACTTCAGACACGAGGTGTACAGTAATTTAATCTTACCGAAGTTTTGAGACACCTTTTTTCAGAGAAAGAGCACACCGTCTGCGTAAAATACGCTATCATTACATGTCACATGTCGTCTAGAAAAAGGACAAACGAACGACCCCGATTAGTGCTCGGCAACAGCACTCGTCACAACCCGGTCGATTGCGTACCTACATCCAAACATTTGATCAACAATCACCAGAGGTTTGCCAATTGTTTCCTTTACTGTTAAGCGCACGAATTTGCAATTATGAATAAGCTCACCAGGGCCCAAAATTCTCAGTCAACACTTTCGTACGATTAAAATCGCACATCTATCAAAGTTTGTTGTGAAATTAAACCTTACTATGATGTTCAAATCGAAATAATTTTGATCTTTAAGGGGTCGTTTCTTTAAGCGTAGTGAGATGGATTGCAGGTGGTACTTTTCACTTTTACTCCGTTTTTTCCGTAAAAGCTTGGATGGGGTTGAAATTTTGGTATACGATTCCTATGGCCTTGGGCTTGGCAAGCCAAGACCAGGTCAAAAAGACAACTGACATGTTTATTCTACGGGCCTGTGCAAGGGTTGCTACCCTAAATTATTACCTCGAAGTACTTATTCATGCCTTAGCCAATGATTCATATGTTAGGAGTCAAGCCCATTCTTGTACCAACTAGATGTAGTAATTTGATATTTTCATGTGCTTCTCTATAACTCATTAATTACTGTACAGTCTACATGTATTTCAAGAGACTATTTATAGCAGCAACTGCTCCTTTTCCAACTATTGGTTGGATTATTATCTTATCTTGAATATATACCTAGATCTAACTGACAATTTCAATTTTCAGTTATATGCAAAATAATGAGGAAAAAGAGGCAATTGCTGAAGTGATTAATTTTAATTACTTCTCTTCAAATTGAACCACTACAGTTCCATGTTCATTTTCTTGTACCTCTTAGGCCGTCTACAGGCCTTTCAAACAGCTTTTTCTTCAACACCGTTTGTTATTTAGAGGTCTAGAATTGGCGTTTCTGTTTGATAATGAAAACGTTCAGTTTTTAAAACAGGGGTAAAACAGCTTTATAAAGGCAAAATTATAAGCATATTACATTGATAATCATGTTCACCTTAAATTCGATCCATTTTCCGGTCAATGGCCAATTCTACCAGCTGCAGGAAAAGATAACGTGCCAGACATGCCAAGCCGTTGATAAACAAACTGATAAAGTGAAAGTAGGGGGAATATTGTATTCTTATTGGTGTAAATCAATATGACGTCACGCATATTTTACAGCGTTTTCTCCCATTTCAATGAAACTAAGGAATTCTTACGAATTTAAAGCAGATGACATCTGTTGAAATGACTGCTTCACTTGAAATCATGAACATGATAAAACTGATTCCATCGAAGATTGGGGATCATCAACAAAATAATTTATTAAAATTTTATGTTTTTAACCAATCCCGAAATGGAAACCCCCTAAAGTTATTTATAACCATTCAATATACTCAGAATACGCAAAGGATAGTTCTGATCAAAATGTTTACACCATTTAAAGTATAGTGTGCCAAAACATCCACGGAAAGGTTTTATGAAATCTATATTCGTCATTGCCCAAAATATCTTCATGCTATGCTATAGGAATATGGATTTTGAAAGGAATAATAAATATAAAGGTAGGTTTTTAATTTAATCTCTATCTGGTGAATTATACTATCCTTTGAGAGTATAGCATTAAGTACTATCAATCAACTTAGGCTTGTTGACAACGTGAGTAGATTTAGTGTTTAAATATTACTTTTATGTAAAATTCGGGTTAAATTCAGTTTTTAACGTTTGCCATCTAGTCGTACACATCATTTCTTAAAATTAAGTATTTATGCCAAACTCTCGTTTCCTTTTATTCAAAACTTAAAATATTGTTCTCGGAAATGAAACTAGGTCAAGTACACGCTTGACTCAAGACTTACCGTTGTTTTTCGTAGTTGAGAATGTTAGTTTGCACATCACAGTGCGTCATGCAGGGCATGCTGGGGAGTCATGGAGAAAATCAACAACTCCTAAATTTTTAATAAGCACAAACTACGATTGTTTTCTCATTTTTCATGTGCGTGGCACTGTCGGTAATTCACAAGAAAATTGATCGATCTAACACTCGTACCAGCACTTTAGTTAAGGGTAGAGTGACGTAGCACTAAAAATGAGCTGATTTCGAAATTATTTACGATAAAACTTGAAAATTTGATTACATTTTAACCCTTTACAGATGGAAAATTTTAGGCTTGTTCATATGTAAAGCTAAAATTGCAGACGACAAATGGGATTCAAATGATGGGAGTTGTGTATTAAGGAGTTGGAATTATTGTGGGAAATGGAGAAAATACTGAGCGCCATTATATTCTCCATTTTCCACAATGTTTTCTGAGGAAACCTAAAACGCTGTGTCATTTTGGTTAGGGAAAAGTTTCCCAAATCTAGATTGGCCATTACCACAGATCTCAAGTTTTAATGACCCTGAGATATGTTTTTTTAAAATAATGTGGGAAAAGTAGAATATGCTGGTAACCAGCATTTTTGCCTTCTCCCACAATGTTTTCTATCTGCACAAAGGAAAGTCCGATTATTTGAGATACATTTACTCGTCTGGAAATGACAAGTCTAAAATTTTGTTGTATGGTGGCGATCGAGTTAACAGTTATTGTGAAACTTGATATATCTTTTGGGTGCCGGTAATTTCAGAATACTCCCCCCAACCCCCATCTCTTATCCATTAGTGATTTATTTCACAATGCCTGATGATAGCAGAGATAGTGCTGGAAAACTTCAAAAGAACATATTTTTCAACTTTTATAAACTGCTTGATAGTTTTAAAATGAGATACCTTCCACCCATCATTATTGTGAAATACCATGTCTTTTTATTTGTAGTAGAAGAATTCATGTTTACAAGAAGAAAGGAAAAATTGTTCACTGACTCTTTACATAGTTCTGAAAGAATTCATGTAAAAAGAAATTAATGAATAATTGCATGTTCATTTACTCTGTAGTCTTTACTAGACCTCCAGATAAGAGGGACTGATAGCAATCTAAATCCATTATTTCACTTCCAAACCTGGGGCAAACCCTATGCTGTGCCAACTCATTAGAATCTTCTCATCGAGACAATTCTAATATTGAGTACCCATAACATAAGGTTTAGTGATGAGTGATTAATATTTCAATTTTGAAATCAAAATCACTCCCTCTATCTGGAGCTCTGCTTTACATAGGTCTAAGATATTATTGTGCATGCCGTACCATGTCATTTTATTCATGTAAGAAGAAACAAGTGATTGTTTATTTACTCTTTACAAGACAGCCGATTAGACTGGGTAACATACAGGACTTGACACCAGGGGATGACTGGTTTAATTCCCCTGCTCGACGAATTTCTTTTCAAGGATTAATCCCTTACCAAACAAGCCTGGGAAAGAAGACTTTTGAAAACATTGTGAGAAAAGGAGAACATGCTAGTAACCAGCATTTTCTCCACAATGTTTTC
Organism: Tridacna gigas; assembly: GCA_945859785.2. NCBI lineage: Eukaryota > Metazoa > Mollusca > Bivalvia > Cardiida > Cardiidae > Tridacna > Tridacna gigas. The sequence goes on along the minus strand of OX244032.2, from coordinate 208,918 downwards.
TACCCTATTAAAGGCAAATTCCATCATTTGAGTCGAATTTAAATTGTCGTCGTCAAATGTTTTCAATTTGGAGAATTCCTCTTTTTATGTGGTAAAAAGTTTATGATAGTCATTACTACAGGAATCATTCCTCTCTCGCCCCTGATCATCGTTTCGACGATGGTTATGTGGGAAAGCAGCCATTGGCTTTGGAAGAATATTCTGCAAAGTACTGGTAAAAGAAAACTCCAGGAAAGCATGATGGAAAGGTGCACTATTGGCCATGATATAATTAAAATAGTGTTGAAAAGGGCATCAAACGCCATGCAAACAAATGGACAGCCTGTCGAATTTCCCTACGAGGATTGATGATAGTCACTGGGATAGGATACCTTCCCGTCTCATGGCTGATCGATCTCTCTCTCTCTCTCACTCTCTCTCTGTCTCCTTTTCTTTATCGCTCTCTCTCTCTGTGATGGTGATAGACTGAACAGCTTACATATGTAACATCTATTCATTAACTCTTTACCCCACAATCCCTAGACTGCCTAGTTGGCCTCAAAAGACAAGACCCTTGGCCTTTGAACATTGTAGGAAAAGGAGAAGAAGCTGATAACCAACATTTTCTCCTTTTCCAACAATGTTTTCTACTCTTTGAGAGACAAAAGTCATATGTTTTGAGTTAACATTTATATTGTCGTCTGCAAAACCTTTCAATTTGGACAAGTCTAAAATGTTGTCGTGTGGTAAAGAGTCAATTCTTTATCAGACGACAAAGTTGTAGAAGTAATGTCCACATTCAAAGCATTTGCAGATGACAAATTGAGTGTTGCGTAACTCTTTACCAAATGACAATATTTTAGACTTGTCCAAATTCAAAGTGTTTGCGGATGACAAATCCAGTATTGCTTCCAAACCTTATTTCTGTCTGAGATGGTAGACAATTTTGTGGAAAATGGAGAAAATGCTGGTTACCAGCATGTTCTCCTTTTCCCACAATGCTTTCTACTCTATGACAGACAAATTTCATAATCTGAGCCACATTTGGTTTGTTGTCAGATGCAAGTGCTTTTACTGCAGACAAGTTAAGAGTTTCTTCCTTGACAAAGAATAAAGTGATGGGAGTTTGTCTTTGAAAAGCTAGAACATATTTTGCTTACCAGCATTTTCTTCTAAGACAATAATGGTTTCAAAAAGCCTGTGTCCTCGGGGACATTTAAACATAGGATTGTTTGGTAAAGGGTCAAGTTACACTGAGGATAATCTATGACAACCTCTTGATACAGAATTTGAAGTCATTGTTGTAAAATTATGGTAAGCAACATTGGTGAACAAACAACCCAAAAAAAGGGCTCTCCAAAACATTGTTGGAAAGGTGAAAAACACCATTTTCTCCTCTTCCAGTAATGTTTTCCATGTCTTCGAGGACAAATTCTATTGTTAGAACGAGCAACTGCTTTTAATATTGACATTGTGAAAAAGCTGCTGTTTCTATAAAGCGTTAATCCTTTCATACTTGTGAGTGAAATCCTGTGGCTGAAGGAGGGATGACTTTCTGCCGTAAATGAAGGGACAGGACTCGGCCCCTCAACATTATTTTCTTTGGTGATATGTTCTTTAAAAAAAAAATAGCTAGAACAAGAGCTTTGAAGTGCATTTAATTAATTAGTATAGTGGAATAGATGTAGTCAGATGTGCTATCTTACTATCAGATGTCAGATCTTACCATTATTTAGGCCTGTTTTCCTGTTCGGTTAAAGTCATTGACCTCAAAAAGTAAAAAAGGCTTATTATGTGCTTTAGGTTTAACATAACAAAATATTTATTTGGCATTAAATACAAACATTTATCCTGTCACCTCCTATAAATTCCGTCGTATAACAGAGGGTCATATAAACTTGGTGATATACGGTCACTTGACCACGTGACTAGGTTTATTATGTCAGTTGGTCACGTGATCAAGGTTTATTAGGCTAGTTGGTCATGTGACCAGCCAGAACTCCTTTTTTAGGTGCCGGTACATGAAATCAATATTTCAAAGTACAATTATTGCTTAAAATTCGATGCACATATTGATTTTTAGCTCCACTGGCCAAAGGCCAGCGGGCTTATGTCATGGCCCAGTGTCCGTCGTGCGTGCGTGCGTCTGTGCGTTAACTTTTATTTCAAACATCTTCTCTGAAACTACCCATCCAATTTTCACGAAACTTCACAGAAATGATCCTGCCATGGTCCTCTTCAGAATTTCTTGAAAGAATTTGATTCCTTCAAAAACTCCGGTTGCCATGGCAACAAAACTGAAAAATATTGGAAATCTTTAAAAATCTTCTTGTCTGAAACCATAAGGCATAGGGCTACCAAATTTGGCATGTAGCTTTATGTAGTAGACCTCTATCAAGTTTCTTCAAATTATAGCCCTGGGGTCAAAATTGGCTCTGCCCCAGGGGTCACAAGTTTTACGTAGGTGTATATAGAGAAAACTTTAAAAATCCTCCTGTACCTAGCCATTAGGCCTAGAGCTACCAAATTTTGCATGTTGCTATATCTAGTGGGCCTCTACCAAGCGGGCCAAAATTTTAGCCCTGGGGTCAAAATTGGCCCCGCCGCAGGGGTCACAAGTTTTACATGGGCTTACATAGTGACAACTTAAGAAATCTTCCTGTTTTGATTTTTTTTTTTAAAATTAGCCTTGCGTCAGGGGTCTTATGTTTTACAGAGGCTTCATATAGACAAAACTTGAAAATCACCTTATTTATAACCATAAAGCATAGACTTGTATTATTTTGGCATGTGGCTTTATCTTGTGGACCTCTACCAGGGTTCAAGTAATTATAGCTCTGGGATCAAAAATGGCTTTGCCTTGCGGGTCTCAACTTTCACATGGGCTTTTACAGAGAAAACTTTGTAAGTCTTCATTTTGAAACCATTTGGCTCAGAATTGAAATGTTTAGTATTTATGGTTTATATTTATAAGCCAGTGGAGCGATACAGGGCCATCATGGCCCTCCTGTGCTTATTATTTAAGATAAATTAGAATTCTTCGCCACAACATTCTTCCGAGGGTTTACGTCACGTTTATGACATAGTCAATATCATTCATGACGTCATTATTACAGCTGCATACCCAAAGCGCTTTACACAGTTCGCCATACAAATGTGTTTTTTTCATAGTGTGAAAGATGTCAATATGTGCCATAATTTCGAGCGAAGTATTCTATCTAGTCGGATTTATGTTTGTAAATGTGAAACAGAATAAACAGAATAGTGTCGTTGATTGGAAAATTTGAAGAACAGACAGTATTGAAAGTGTCTTTGATTCCAGGAAATTTTGTCAGGCCCGGCTCGGGAATTTTATGGTATCAGTACTATAAGATATTGAATAAAAGGTACAGTCTTTGTATCATGTCTGTTTTTTGTTTTGTTTTGTTCATTTACAGTGCGCGACAGGATAAATAGAATAGATGGTTGGTGTCTTGGATGGTTTAAGTTTATCGGGCTTGGCTCCGGAATTTATCCGGTTCGCCTTCGGCTCACCAGATAAACTCCTCCACCTTGCCTGATAAACTTAACCCATCCAAGACACCAACCATCTATTCTCTATATTTATAGCCAGTACAAGTAACTCTTTACCAAATGACACAATTTCGGAATGGACCAAATTCAAAGCATTTGCAGATGACAAATTAATTGTAGCTAAAATGATGATTTTTCTTTTTGATAGTGTAGAAAACATTGAGGGGAAAGGAGAAAATGCTGGTTACCAGCACAATATGTAACCATAAGTTTAGCATGCTATAAACTATTTACAAAACAACAAAAATTTGGACTTGCCTCAATTGAAAGCATCAGCAGATGACAATTCTCTTTAAAAGACAAATTCATTTTTTGAGCCACTTTTGATTATGTCTTTTAGAAATGCTTTTCACTATGACCAAGTCTAAAATTTTGTCGTCTGCTAGAGTTAACTCTTAACCCTTTACCACACAATCCCAACTTCTAATGACCCTGAAGAAAAGGCTTTTTGAAAACATTGTGGGAAAAGGAGATAATACTGGTAACCAGTATTTTCTCCTTTTCCCACAATGTTTTCTGCCCTTCCCAAAACAAACCTCAATTTTTGAGCTGCATTTGATTTCTCGTCTACAGCATTTTCAATTTGGACCAGTCCAAAATTTTGTCGTTTGGTAAAGAGTTAAAGCGCTTTTACGACTAAAGTTGCCTTTGCGGCCAGTGTAGATCAAGATCAAGTTGCAAAGAACATGCAGCCTGATCTTGAAACTACACTGTCCACTTTGTTGAACAGGCTGTACACAAAACCAAGCATGAAATTGCAATTATTTTATTCATATTTGTAGGATGAAAATGTCTGATAGGTTTGTTTGGTACTTTGATCTTTTAGAAAACAATCCTGAGTTTTCATGACCCTTACAAATAAGACTTTTGAAAACATGGTGGGAAAAGAAGAAAATTCTAGAAACCAGCATTTTTTCCTTTTCCCACAATGTTTTCTTGGCATTCAAAGACAAATTCAATCATTTGAGCAACATTCAGTTTGTCATCTGCAATTGCTTTGAATTTGGACCTGTCTGAAATGGAGTTGCTTGGTAGAGAGTTAAGGGTTAATTTACCTTACATTCTATGTATTTATCCTTATTTATCCTTAACCCTTTAGTACAAAATGTTAAATCTCATGTTTTAAAGACCCTGGGTGGAAGGCCTTTAAAACATTGTGGTAAAAGGAGAAAATGCTCGTAACCAGGATTTTCTCCCTTTTCCACAATGTTTTCAACCTGTTCAAAGGCAAACCACATCATTCAAGTCATATTTAATCTGCCATCTGCAATTTTTTTTCCATATCGACCAGTCTAGAATTTTGTCATGTGGTTAAGAGTTACGTAACCTTTTACTACATAGTCCCCAGCTTTAATGACCCCTAGGAAGAAGCCTTTTTAAAACATTGTGGGAAAAGGAGAAAATGCTGGTAAACCACAATGTTTTAAAACCTATCAAAGACAAATTCTCTCATTGAACCAAGTTTAAAGTGTCCTCTGCAAATTTTTCAGTATTGACAAGTATGAAATTGAATTTTTCTTGTGTGTTAAAGAGCTAAAGCCCCTTTCACAATGGCCTTGAGACCAGTTTATGTCCACCTGCAACACTTTTTTTAGCAGTTTAGCATGACCGCTCGCATGGTGTCTTGCAAGCTGTCACAGTCGTTGCAGATTTGCAAGTGGTCGCAGCTGATCTTATTAGACTTAAACGTGCTCAGAACTCTGATGAGACCTCATGCGATCAAAATACTCTCCACTAACAGTCGTATGAGCATTGCACAATGTTGCACATTATTGAATGACAAGAGACCCAGCAAGTTTGATAAATTGGATATTGTATTTGATCATTTAGCCGTTGTGAAACTCTCTTACGTACCGTATATCAGGGATCTATATATCCACAAGTCATGTGGATTGGATTTTGAATGCAACTTTTTCACTGTTGTTTGACAATTTGCATCACCTCATACAACATTGTACTACCGTTGTTTGACTTTAAGAGACTCTTCAGGGCTGTTTAAAAGAGAAAAATTGGTCCCCAGCTAAAATGGTCTCCAGCCTTTTTTGAAGAAGGGTGGAAACTGCTGTTGCAAGCTTTCTGTTTTTTGCTCAATGTATGTTGCCTTTTTTGATGACATTTTGTCCGTTTCTCATGATTGTGCAAATGGTCTCATCCAAACAACCAATCAGTCGCATGGTGTTGAGACAAATCATACGACTACACCATCAGTCCTTCCAGATACAAGGTTGACATCACACCAATCGCAGCTACTCGTGAAACATGCACAGGTAAACGTATGATCGGTCGTATTAGTGATTACACGTTGTTGTCTTGCAACAGTCACTTCCACTCGCTCTTGTTGAACGACTTCTGTTGTATCTGTGAAAGCTTTTTTACGATCAAATTTTTGCAATAAGTCACACTCGAATCGTAAAAGGGGCTTAAGCAGTAATTGTCTTTCAACTTTTATTGCTTATACTGACACATGTAGATTAAGATCAGAATGCACTGTCTGATATATGATGTGCACTAGCAGTGGGCTACATTGAGATTTTTTGGCAAGAGGAAATACCAGTTAAACTTTAACCCAAATTTTAATCCTTAAAGCACCAAGTAAACTAGATGGGCATGTTCATTCTAGAATAAGACACCAATAATTGTAATTTCTTTGTCTGTACTGTTTTAGCAAAGCCGACAGTGTAGATCAAAGATCTTGATCTACACTGTCTGCATAGGCAACTATATTTTTTGAAAGGCATTTTAACCCTTTCCCAAACGACAAATTTTGGACTGGTCCAAATTGAAAGAGTTTGCAGACGACAATTTTAAATTTGATGAAAATGGCAGAATGTTATCAAAAAGGGTAGAAAACACTGTGGGAAAAGGAGAAATTGCTCGTTACGAGCAATTTCTCCTTTTCCCACAGTGTTTTCAAAAGACTTGTACTGCAGACACGTGAAAACCAGGGCTTGTTTGGGAAAGGGTTAAGGGTTAATGACCCAGAGGAAAAAGGTTTTTTGAAAACATCATGGGAAAAGTAGGAAATGCGGGTCACCACCTTTTCTCCTTTCATAAATTGCTGTTTTCAGGCTGTTTTGCTCACAAAATCCTTCAAAATATTGAACTGTGCAATGTGCAATTTGATCTTAATCCAGGGTTCCTTCAAAAGTGAATTCAGAAATATATTTTCCTATATGGGTTAATAAAGTAAAAAAAAATCTGAAAACTTGAGAGTGCTAAACTTGTAAAAAAAACTTACAAACAAATGTGTGGAAGGGGGTGACTTTTAAGTGTGCTTGGTCAAAGTTGAAGAGACATCTTGATGGTGATTGTCTTTGTTAACTCTATACCAACAGACAAAATTTTAGATTCGTCCAAATTGAAAGCATTTGCAGACAACAAAATAAATGTGACTCAAAAATTGAAATTTGTCTTGGGAAGGGTAGAAAACATTGTGGGAAAAGGAGAAAATACTGGTAGCCAGCATTTTCTCCTTTTCCCACAATGTTTTCAAAGGGCTTCTTTCACAGGGTTGTGAAAACCTGTGATTGTTTGGTAAAGGATTAAACTGTTTATGTTGCAACCTATTTTTTCAAAATTTTTACTTATTGAGCAACCACTTTTCATGCCCCTGAATTTGGATTACTTCTTGACTCAGGGACATGCAACAAGATAAAATTGTGGTGGAGGGTCAAATTGTATAAACTAGAAAAATATGTGTCAAGCAGGATTTGATATTCATATATGAGCCATACTCTGGCAAAAGGGGGCTTGATGCATCTCCAAGACGCACCATACCAAGCGAGTCATCACATGACTATGGATCCATAAAATCCATTTTCTCTAACAGTCAACTGTATCTGGGGGTGAAATGGTCCTTTGACAAGCAGAAAACTGACCAATGGTGCAGAGTTCCAACCCATGTCAGCCTGCACAGGCTGACCTAGGTCAATACTTTTTGCAGATGCTTTAAGCTCCTTTTCACAGAGCATGGCTCATATATATTAGAAATTTTATGTATAGATATAGATCCCCCCAAGTCCTGTGGGGTCCTTTTTTCAGTCATATCACCACAAGAGCTTACATATTCACCTCTGTCCTGGGTTTCCCCAGTACTATGCCAGTGCTTTGAAGTGTCTTGCTCAATGATACTCTCATAAAAACACACAATGAGCCTCAAATCAGGGACATCAAGGTCAGTTGAATCCTACACTTTACCATTGAGCCACCTAGGATCCTAAATGTATTGTATTAGAGCAGACGAATTTGAATTTGAAGAGATTTTGATAAAAAAAGAATTGTCGGTTCATAGAGTAATTAGAGACAATTATATAGCTTGACCATTTACCACACAATCCCGAGTTCAAATGATCCTGAGGGAGGGGGCTTTGGAAAACATTGTAAACAAGAGCGGCAAATTGTCGCAAGATACGCCTGTCCCACCGCCAGTTGTTGAGGGGGATAATAATCATAAAGGGCAGGTAGAGGAAAATAGTAGTGCAGCAGAAATCATGTAAGTGATTGAAATAGGCATGAATGTCTCCGGCCAGAGCATAACTTTGTCATCTCCAGTCTGAACATCCTCAAATTTGGAATGCATGATTGTTGAAAAATTACGGAGTGCAGTGCACAAAAACCATAACTCTTCCTAGCATGAAATTGAGTTATTTCCCCTTTGAAAATTTTGGAATGATATTTGACAAGGCAGTGCGAATCATACAACAAATCACCTAATGTAAATGTGTTTGATATAATAAAATAGTTGTGGCTAGCGCCTTGGCCAATATTACACTATCTGGTGAATATATCATCATATCCAATGGAAGTGATGTCCATAACTGTACAATATCATGTAAACATTTTAAATTGTTTCCATTTATCTACATGTTAACTTCCATTTACTTAAATATAAACTGTCATCTCTGCTGCGCCCATATAATATTTGTGCAAAGTAAGCTACATCCAACGTCATAACAGTACTGTTGTACAGGTTGTAAAAACACTCAGATACCTACTTGTATAAAGTTTGACATCCACTGCAAACTTGCACTGCTACAAAACGTGCCTGGAATAAATCTTACTCAGAATTGTTTACTAAGAAAATAGTGAAATAATTAAAAAACTACAAATAAGATGGTTAAGTTATGCGGATATGAAGATCAAAGGGGGAATAACTCAAAATTTGTGCTGGAAAGAGTTAGGGTTCTTGTGCACTGCATTCCGTAATTTTTCAACGATCATACATACCAAATTTGAAGATGTTCCAACTAGAGATGACAAAGTTATGCTCCGGACAAATAACTCAAAGACAGCATGAGGTAGAGTTATGGTTCCTTCGCACCGTACTCGGTATTTTTGCAACAAACACAAATGCCAAGTTTCAAGTCAATTGGACTGAAGATGACAAAGTTATGCTTCGGACAAAGAACTGGACGCCGCCAGGAAGCCCACTCGCCCGGACGCCCATATGCCATGGGTGATCCCATAATTTGTCCCGTCTTTGACGGGCATAGTAATTCTTTACTAAGAAAATAGTGAAATAATTAAAAAACTACAAATAAGATGGTTAAGTTATGCGGTTTGAAGATCAAAGGGGGAATAACTCAAAATTCATGATAGGAAGACTTATGGTTCTTGTGCACTGCACTCCGTAATTTTTCAACAATCATGCATACCAAATTTGAAGATGTTCAGACCAGAGATGACAAAGGTCTGCTCCGGACAAAGAACTGGACACCGCCCGCCTGCTCGCCCTGACACCTGTACAACATGGGTGATCCCAAAATACGTCCCGTCTTCGACGGGTGTATAAAAAGGAGAAAATGCTGGTAACGAGGATTTTCTCCTTTTCCCACAAAGTTTCCTGCCCCTTCAGTCACAAGTTCCATCATTTGAGCCACACTGAATTTGTTGTCTGCATATGCTATGAATTTGGTGAAGTCTAAAGTCGTTTGGTAATTTAAAGGGTTGAATGGTAGGTAACCAACTAGTTAATCAGCCGGCAGACTGATTAGAGAGACCAAAAATTTCGGAAACTCTTCTGCTGAGAGCAAACTGATGTAGCTGCAACTCGTGACAGATTTTACTTACAGCATTTTAAGGCTTATACCTGTTATGGTGACCTTATTACAAAAACTATTTTTAACCCAGATAAGCGCGAGAATAGTAACTGGCAGTAAACAGGCATCGAGTAATGTCAAGTTTCCCCATTTTTAACTTTTTATTAGCTCACCTGAGCACGAAGTGCTCATGGTGAGCTATTGTGATCGTGCTGTGTACGGCGTCCGTCGTGCGTCATCCGTCATCCGTCGTGCGTCGTCAACTTTTTACCTTGTGTACGCTCTAGAGGCCACATTTTCAGTCCGATCCTCATGAAACTTGATCAGAATGTTTGTCTTGATAAAATCTGGGACAAGTTTGAAATTGGGTCATGTGGGGTCAAAAACTAGGTTACTAGGTCAAATCTTAGAAAAACCTTGTGTACACTCTAGAGGCCACATTTTCAGTCCGATCCTCATGAAACTTGGTCAGTATGTTTGTCTTGGTAAAATCTCGGACGAGTTTGAAATTGGGTCATGTGGAGTCAAAAACTAGGTCACTAGGTCAAATCTTCGAAAAACCTTGTGTATGCTCTAGAGGCCGCATTTTCAGTCAGATACTTGTGAAATTTGGTCAGAATGTTTGTCTTGATAAAATCTGGGACGAGTTTGAAATTGGGTCATGTGGGGTCAAAAACTAGGTCACTAGGTCAAATCTTCGAAAAACCTTGTGTACGATCTAGAGGCCACATTTTCAGTCAGATACTCGTGAAACTTGGTCAGTATGTTTGTCTTGATAAAATCTGGGACGAGTTCGAAATTGGGTTATGTGGGGTCAAAAACTAGGTCACTAGGTCAAATCTTAGAAAAACCTTGTGTACACTCTAGAGGCCACATTTGAAGTCCGATTCTCATGAAACTTGGTCAGATTGTTTGTCTTGATAAAATCTGGAACGAGTTCAAAATTGGGTCATGTGGGGTCAAAAACTAGGTCTCTAGGTCAAATCTTCGAAAAACCTTGTGTACGCTCTAGAGGCCACATTTTCATTCAGATACTTGTGAAATTTGGTCAGAATGTTTGTCCTGATAAAATCTCGGACGTGTTTGAAATTGGGTCATGTTGGGTCAAAAACTAGGTCACTAGGTCAGATCTTGGAAAAACCTTGTGTATGCTCTAGAGGCCACATTTTCAGTCAGATACTTGTGAAATTTGGTCAGAATGTTTGTCTTGATAAAATCTGAGATGAGTTTGAAATTGGGTCATGTGGGGTCAAAAACTAGGTCACTAGGTCAAATCTTAGAAAAACTTTGTGTACGCTCTAGAGGCCACATTTTCAGTTTGATCCTCATGAAACTTGGTCAGAATGTTTGTCTTAAAAAAATCTGGGATGAGTTCGAAATTGGGTCTTGTGGAGTCAAAAACTAGGTCTTTAGGTCAAATCTTCGAAAAACCTTGTGTGTGCTCTAGAGGCCACATTTTCAGTCAGATACTTGTCAAGTTTGGTCAGAACGTTTGTCTTGATAAAATCTCGGACAAGTTCGAAATTGGGTCATGTGGGGTCAAAAACTAGGTCACTAGGTCAGATCTTCAAAAAACTTTTTGTACGCTCTAGAGGCCACATTTTCAGTCAAATACTGTTGAAACTTGGTCAGAATGTTTGGCTTGATAAAATCTCACACGAGTTCAAAATTGGGTCATATGGGGTCAAAAACTAGGTCCCTAGGTCAAATCATCGAAAAACCTTGTGCACGCTATAGAGGCCACATTTTCAGTCAGATTCTTGTGAAATTTGGTCAGAATGTTTGGCCTATTGACTCAGGTGAGTGATCCAGGGCCATCATGGCCCTCTTGTTTATGTAATAAATGGTGGTTACAATTTGTTTAGTGTTGAATTATGTCATAATACCAGTATTTTCAAAATCTCTGGCCAGGAAAAACTGGAAATTTTGTCAGTGAAAAGCAGCAAGTTTATGGATGAAACGAGTGTGAATCAAGTGTATCGGGTTATGTAAACTCATCTTGTAGTCATCTGCTGTCCATATTATTCGGCAAACTTTGAGTGATCCATTGCGACAGGATTCATTCCTCTCTCATTGCTGACCATTGTTTCAACAATGGTTATGTGGGAAAGCAGTCAGTGGCTTGGAAAGAATATTGTGCGTAGTACTGGTAAGAGAAACTCCAGGAAAGCATGGATAGGGGCACTGGCCACCGCGATATAACTGAAATAATGTTGAAAATGGCATTAAACACCATACAATCAATCAATCAGTGATCCATTGATCGTTATACGTAGTTACGGGATTGGCCAAGTTGTGACAAGTGCAGCGTCCGTATATGTAGCAGGTGTTGAAAAGATGGTAAGTCATTTAAGCCTTGAGTAAGGATAAAATCGCAACAGAAAGGAGTTTGCAAGGAAACACTGCTTTAAAAGAATTTGAAAATTTAGATTGTTCTGCCTTAGAGCAAACTGATGTTTATGCAACTAGTAACAGTTTTAAGTTTTAAATAGTACTTGGCTAATGATCATTTAATGTAAGCAAGGTGAAGCATGTGAAGCTGTGGGGACAAAAGACACAGATTTGTGTAAAGGTTATGACCCTAGCAGAGAGGGCATTACATAAACATTTTCAGAATGGACTGGCCATCCAATGCTTGTAACCTTACTGTGTAACGGTTTACTAAGCTGTCCAGCATAGATCTGACGATGCATCTTTCAGTGTAGGATGTATTAACCCTTTGGCTGATAAGCACAACTCACTGACCTTATTGCAGACGGTATAGATCAAGATCAGACTGCACAGAGTCTAAACTGATTGATAAGGAGATATTTCTTTTCAAAAAAAAAAAAGTTTGAAATAGTATTAATTTGGTTTTACTACTGGGTTGAAATTTCATTTTAATAATTCAGCAGGATAAGGGTTAAATTGTTTTTTTATAGCACTTCTTCCAGTCTCCTTCAAGCCACGGCACTACCATTTTACACGGGCACTATCATGTGTCTTCTTGATGAGATTTTAAAGACTAGAATCAGTCTGCTAATTAATCCTTGACCAAACAACTCTGTGGGGCTTTGAGAATATAGTCAGAAAAAATGCATGTATTCAGCATGTTATCTCTTTGAAAGATTTTCAAAATTTTGTCATTTGTAGAGTTAGACACATCATTATGTTCATTGAATGGAGTTTTACGCCACTTTCAACATTATTTCAATCATATCACGGTGACAGCTCACAAATTCATGTATTTCCTGGGTTTCACCAGCACTAGGCTAGGGCTCTGAAGTGTTTTGCCCAAGTTAGACAGATCATTTTCTTCGAGGAAAAATAAACTGAAACTGCTACTCAAATATGCACACTTTAGTGTTATAATTTCTCCATATCTGAATAAACGGACCGGGGAAAGTTCTTTGCGGAGTGACCAGATTCAGACCAAACTGCACAGAACATGCAGTCAGATCTTTGATCTGTCATTTCACTGTTTTCTGAGATGTTTCAGCCAAGACAGCTTAACATGTCTGGTTTATTAATTCAGCGCTGTAAGTGTAGACCTCTCAGCAACATGTTTGTCTCAATTCAGCCACTCCATAATGGTTGATTCTCATCTTTTCCAAATTTCAGGTAAAGATTACAAGGTTCACTGTAGTTATGCTCTTTCTTCTTAGAATGACTCAAATACAATGACACAGATCAATATCACAGACGTTCATATCTTAGGTCTTAATTGTCTGTTTATGTTGGATTGTGTGTGACAAAAAGGGACCATGAAATTGTAATGTTTGGATATTGTTTTTCTGACTGTAAAAGGCCTTTAGATTGACTGAGTATTTTAACTCTTAACCAAACTATCCCTTTTTAATATCCATAATGAAGAAGGCTGTTAAAAACATTGTGGGAAAAGGAGAAAATGCAGGTAACCATCATATTCTCCTTTCCTCATAATGATTTTTTTTTAACCCTCTCAGTGATCCAAATCATCATGTTGTCTACATTTAATTTGTCATGTGCAAAATTAATGCTTTCAATTTGGACAAGTCTAAAATGTTATCATTTGGTAAAGAGGTGAGGGTTAGGTAGCTATTGGGTATCTACATTCTTTGAAAGTAATGTAGGAGAAATTTGCCAGCAGACATTTTGGACTGGACATTTTGGTCCAGGACGATTTAGCCTGCCAAAAAAATTAGGACAATTTGTCAAGATAAATACAATGGCTTGTTAAGAAAGGAAAAATGAAAGCAACCAAAAGTAAACGATTCCAAAGTCATAGTGCAGGCATATTTTATACGACTTTTATATGTTACAGTACTGTTACCAACATTGCTAAAGTTACAGAAAAGAATTGTATTTTTTTACTCTTTTAAAAAGTTGGTAGGTACTGCTATTTATGATGTGTGATATCTAAGGCTTGATATAAATGGGTATTGCTGATAAGAATTGTCACATGTCTTTTACATTCCATTGCTGTCGGCTGGCAAACATACACTTTAACCTTTTATGTTAAACTACTAATTTGTAAAAGACAGTTAAAAAAAATGGGGGGGGGGGGATCCTACATGGCTCATTTGTAAGGTGTAGGATTTTTTTAACCCATACATAGTTCAAACAACTATCATTTGATATGCGATTTCAAACCATTTTAGTTATTCAGTGTTGACTGATTACAGTGGTTACAGCACTTTGATATAGTCTTAGCAAGCAACTAATTCATGTCTTGCAAAAATATAAACCTAGCATTTGGAATTTGGACATGTTAATGCTTTACCAAATGATAACATTCTAGATTATAGTCCATATTGAAAGTACTTGCAGACTACAAATTCAGAGTGGCACAGTTGATGGATTTGGGAAAACAAAGGATAGAAAATGTTGTGGGAAAAGGAGAAAATGCTGGTAACCAGCGTTTTCTTCTTTTTTCATGATTTTTTCAAAAGCCTTATTCTTCAGGAATTAAAATACAGGATTGTTTGTAAAGGGTCAGCAGTTGATATATATTTTGATCAGCAAGTCAATGGTATGAGATGAGATAAGATACATGTATCCTTTTATATTGTGACCTCTTTTTCAGTTCTATCAAATACCATTGTGTTGTCTACTTTACTTTTCTTCCCTTTCACTTGAACCTACTTAAACTAGCTTAAAATTCAAGAGGGTCAACTGTTTTCTCTGAAAAAGGCTAAATAAATATATCTCTCTCTATATATGAGCTGTACTCTGAAAAAAAGGGCTTAATGCATCTCTGTGATACGTTTTGCAAAGCAAGTCATTATATAATTATGCATCCATAAAAACTATTTTGTCTAACAACCGACTGTATCTTAGGTTAGACCGTATCCTAGGTTAGACTGTATCCTAGGTTAGACTGTATCATAGGTGGGACTGTATCATAGTTGTATCATAGGTTAGACTGTATCTTAGGTTAGACTGTATCCTAGGTTAGACTGTATCCTAGGTAGACTGTATCATAGTTGTATCATAGGTTAGACTGTATCATAGGTTAGACTGTATTATAGGTTAGACTGTATCATAGTTGTATCCTAGGTTAGACTGTATCCTAGGTTAGACTGTATCATAGGTGGGACTGTATCATAGTTGTATCATAGGTTAGACTGTATCTTAGGTTAGACTGTATCCTAGGTTAGACTGTATCCTAGGTTAGACTGTATCCTAGGTAGACTGTATCATAGTTGTATCATAGGTTAGACTGTATCATAGGTTAGACTGTATTATAGGTTAGACTGTATCATAGTTGTATCATAGGTTAGACTGTATCCTAGGTTAGACTGTTTCCTAGGTAAGACTGTATCATAGGTTAGACTGTATCATAGTTGTATCCTAGGTTAGACTGTATCCTAGGTTAGACTGTATCCTAAGTTAGACTGTATCATAGGTTAGACTGTATCCTAGGTTAAACTGTATCATAGGTTAGACTGTATGATAGGTTAGACTGTATCCTAGGTTAGACTGTATCAAAGATTAGACTTTATCATAGGTTAGACTGTATTATAGGTTAGGCTGTATCATAGGTTAGACTGTATCATAGTTGTATCATAGGTTAGACTGTATCATAGGTCAGACTGTATCATAGGTTAGACTGTATCATAGGTTAGACTGTATCATAGTTGTATCAAAGGTTAGACTGTATCCTAGGTTAGACTGTATCATAGGTTAGACTGTATCATAGGTTAGACTGTATCATAGTTGTATCATAGGTTAGACTGTATCATAGGTTAGACTGTATCATAGTTGTATCATAGGTTAGACTGTATCATAGGTTAGACTGTATCATAGTTGTATCATAGGTTAGACTGTATCATAGTTGTATCATAGGTTAGACAGTATCATAGGTTAGACTGGTCCTTTGACACACAGAAAACTGACCTATAGCAAAAAGATACTTTTCGCAGATATATTAAGCCCACTTTCACAGAGCATACATGTAGTTTTTATGTGAACTTTTCATACTTGGGTCTAGTAAAACAGTACAATATCAAAAATACCTTTAATACTTCTTGCAGCTGATCCTTTGAAGAATATTGAGACTTTTGACCTTTTTCTCTTCTTTCCATAGTGTTTTCTCTGCATTTGGTCCTCCACAGCCCAATCCCATATTCAACATCCCTTATAGGACTAGGCTTTTGAAAACATTGTGGGAAAAGGAGAAAACACTAGTATCCAGCATTTTGGCCTTTTCCAACAAAGACAAGTCACTTTTTCCTTATCAAAGACTTTGAAGCAACATTTTTTTTGTTGTTGTTTGCAAATGCTTTCAATTTGGATCAGTCTATAAATTTTTTGTTTGGTAAAGAGTTTTATTAATTTCCATTATGCTAACTTTAAGAGAATGTTTTCAAGCTTGTCCACTGGGAATTCATTTCATAAGTTAATTTTCCAAGGGGGAAATGGTTGAAGGAAGCTAGTATTCCTGAGATACAGCCATTCACAAAAGCCTCTTTGTTTTGGAGTCCCTCTTGGGTTAGTGGTTTAACTCTTTACCAAACGACGAAATTTTAGACTAGTCCAAATTAAAAGCATTTGCAGACAACAAAATGAATATGGCTGAAAAATTGAAATTTGCTTTGGGAAGGGTAGAAAACATTGTGGGAATGAGAAAATGCTGGCTACCAGCATTTTCTCCCTTTCCCGCAATGTTTTTGAAAGGCTTCTTTCCCAGGTCATTAAAAGTTGGGATTTTGTGGTAAAGTATTGATCAGGAAATCCTGGTGCTGTATTCCCAACGGTTCTAAATTTTATTCCCAGTACAATTCTGAAGAACTGTCTAAATTTCAAAGTAACACAGTTTCTGTTTGGCTGAAACCATTACCATTTGATTTAGCCATTGGCTAAACAATTTGGTTTAGCCCATCAGAAGTCATGTTACTTTCTTTGGATTCAGAAAAAGAATGCTGTAAAGAATGCAGTAAAGAATCCAGTTTGGAGTGGTTGGTAAATGCAGGCGCTTGAGCCAGGAATCAGTTTCAGTTAGCGGAGCAGGCCACATCGGAGTATGAGTGCCAAGGCAAACCACTGCAGAACCAAATCCTCTGGTACTAAACACCCAGGAATAAGGTGTACCTGTGATAATTAAATACCGTATCAAAAGCAACATAATGACTGATCAGATAAAGTCACAAAGTACCATCATTGTCTCATTACTTGAAGTCTTGTGAAGTTAAAGTGATAGGTTATGTGAGCCTTTTAACCCTTTACCAGACGACCAAATTTTAGCCTTGTCCAAATTAAAAGCATTTGCAGACGACAATATTAATGTGGCTCGAATGGTGCAAATTTTCTTTGATAGGATAGAAACATGTTTTCAAAAGGCTTCTTTCCCGGGGTCGTTAAACGGCAGCACTGTGTGGTAAAGGGTTAATGTTTTTCTATAAAGATCATGCTTGTTGACCAAAATTTTAGACAGGTCCAGATTGAAAGCAGTTGCAGACTACCACTAAATGTTGCACAGAATTAATTATGAATTTTGTCTTTCAAGGGGTAGAAAACAATGTGGGAAAATGTGAAAATGCTGGCTACTTTTTCCCACATTATGTAACCTGGGGCCGTTAAAACTTGGGATTGTTTGGTAAAGGGTTAAATGTACACTATTCATACTGACTGTAAGAGGCCTTTGTTGATTCGTTCGCTGGTAATTAAAATTTTTTTATCAAAAAAATAATGAATGCTGAAAAATATGCTTGCACTTCTGAAAGGTAGATGTTCCGTAAAGAAACTAGATGGTTATGTGCAGTAGAAGGTGCAAATTTGGCATTCAAATAAAATGTTTGTCGCTTTGCAATCCAACTCCATCTATGTTTATGTCATCAAATTTGAACACCCATTCCTAATTTGTGGGTGCTATTTGCATAATATTGGTGTCGCTTTTAAAAATCAAAGCACTGAAATATTACAAGGTTGTCACTGGTTGGATTTCATATAAGTCCATTTACATGCTAACGATGCAGTCTCATTTACACCACTTGAACCCGGCATAACAGTGATAATAATTATGACCTTGAATATGCAAAACAGAGCGATTTTCCACTGTCACTGATGTGGTTAAGTCTATGCAAAGAGAAATTATAAAAAGTGCCTTGTTGCTAGGAAGAAAGAGATTGTACCAGATGTTTATCATAACTTTAAAATTTTGTTTTTTAGCAATAAAATGCTGTCACATCAAATATTTTCTTTATTTTTGATGCTGGAACTTTTAGGCAGAAAGAAAAAGAAGCATACATAAATGATTCCAAAAGAAAAAAAAAAAAAAGTTTTATGGTAGAAGTTGATCAAGTGATGATAATTTTTAGAGGGTGGTCATGTCTGGATTCTAAGTGATGACATAAAAATGAAGACCCCAGAACTCTATCTGTCTTGCTTCTTCTGGCAGCTGTATTACGTTAGTGACTGAAATTGTTGATCTCGATGAATTTTTTCTTGAAAAAAAAAAAAATTTATTGGCTGACTTACGTCACTAAGGGTGATAAACTTATTCCACAAAATGTAGCTTGTTTTTACATATACATGTATTGCTTAACCCTTTACCACACAATCCTGATTTCTAACGTTAGAAATCGGGATTGTAGGGTTAAGCAATATAACCAGCATTTTCAGGAGCGACTGGTAGCAGACGAGATGATGGACTAGGGACTGGCTTCTCTGAAAAACCATCCATGGCCAGTATAAGGCCCGATGAATGTACTCTTTCTTTGTGGCATTTTGAATGTGAACTGAGTAATGCAAGCGCGAGCGTCTGTATGTACGTATGGATTGTAGATCTGTGTTGCTCTGATGTGGTTCCTACTACTTCGTATCAGATCGTTCATACTCGTACTAACCCTTACTTATAACATATCAAACGGTTGTTATTCCGCACTGCACAGGCCCTGACACACGTTGTTCCGTATTAAACTGGTTTTTCTGTTTCATACCATAATAATCTGTATCATTCATGTTGCCAAATGACCTCTTTTCTACATTATCCTTCATAGGTACGTCAAAACCCGTAGTCACATTGTTGTGCATCTGTATCGGATCAGCACCACTCTACGGAAAAGGGCATTCTGGGGTCTTACATGAAATTTAAATCAATATGGATCCGGCAAGATGATCTGTGAATATGTGACCCGGGCATTATAAGTAATGCTGTGTTTTGTTACAAACCCAGTCTATCATTATTTTTATAAACTATTGGATGGAAATAAAAGGTAAATTTCATTAGCATTGGCTTTCACTGAATTTTGCTGTTTCAGAGGTTTTTGTCTTTTAACATATGGCAAAATAAATACATACATAGCCAAGCCCAGTAGCTCAGTCGGTAGCGTACAGGACTTAAGAACAGGAGGTCGCTGGTTCGATCCCCGGGCTTTGCCAATTTCTTTCAGAGGATTGATGATAGTCATTGTGACAGGATTCATTCCTCTCTCACTGCTGACCATTGTTTCGATGATGGTTATGTGGGAAAGCAGCCAGTGGCTTGGAAAGAATATTGTGCGGAGTACTGGTAAAAAGAAACTCCAGGAAAGCATGGATAGGTGCACTGGCCGCCGCGATATAACTGAAATAATGTTGAAAACGGCGTTAAGCAACATACGATCAATCAGTCAATCAAATACATACATGTGTATCTCTATAACATAGAGTGGGCCATACAAAAGATGTCAGTCAGATTTTCATAAAGTGAGAGATAACCCAAATGATGTTCTTGTATATGATTTAACCTCTGTTACTTTGAGCTCAGGTTCCTCATTCTAATAACCGGAATGATATTCTTCTACATGATTTGACCTCCTTTACTTTGAAATCAGGTTTCTCATTGAATATTGTAGCAAGTATCTCAACAACGATACATGGTCAGTAGAAATGAATGTATATTCCTGAAGTGTTAATATATTTACAGATATAATTTACAGAAAACAACAGCACTTTTGCATTCTGATGACACATCCTTTTCGACATTTTTAAATGTGAACTGCACCAAAAATTTTAGAATCAGGCTCCTGACCTCATTGCACTTATTTGAATACGATTGGAAACCATTATTTAGGTTTAACCCTTAACCTTATAATCTAATATTTTCACAACCCAGAGATCTATCCTGGTAGAGAAATTAACCGAGCTGAGGATTATCCTGCATGCTACTGACTCCACTACAGGGGCTTGGCTGGAAAAAAGGAAAACGCTGGTTTTCCACCTTGCCAAAGACAACTCATCATCTGAGCAACATTCGACTTGTGATTTGCAAATGCTTTTAATTTCAGCAAGTCTAAAATCCTGTCATCTGGAACTAAGGAATTAAGGGAGCATGGATAAGTAAACTTTGGCATGATAGTTATGACTGAAATGTTGAAAATGCTGTTTAACCCTTTACCAAACAATCCCATGTTTTAAACATTCTTAGAGATAAGACTTTTTGAAAACTTTGTGGGAAAAGAAGAAAATTCTGGTAAAAACTGCATTATTTCCTTTGCCTAGGTAAGAAAGTTATAATATAAATACCCTTCCATAGAAAAATTATTGTGAAAGTTACTCTGTAGTCTGCAAATGCTTTCACTTTGGGTAAAGCTAAGCATTTGTCATTCTGCATGGAGATAAATAGTTGAGCAATGCTGTGTGAAAAGGGGGCTTAATGCATCTGCCAAATGTATCGACACAGGTCAGCCTGCCCTGACTGCGAAACTTTTTGCTTTTGGTCAATTTTCTGCAGGTCAAAGGACCAGTTTACCTCATGACATTGGGGAAAATTGATTTTATGGATCCACAATTATCTGATGACATGCTTTGTATCATGAAACATAAAGATGCACTAAGCCCCCTTTTGCCAGTGCATGGCTCAATTTATCTTTAAGCCAAAATGGTAAAATAATTTGTACATGTAGTAGTTTTAATCCATGGCTGAGTCACCAGACAATCCTGTATTTTAGAATAACAACGTTGGTAAAAATCCATTGAAAACATTGAGGAAAAATGAAAAAAAATGCTAGTAACCAGCATTTTCTTCTTTTTTCATATTGTTTCCAAACCTTTCTAAATCAAATCCTACCATTTCAGATATATTTAGTTTGTCTTCTTTAAATGCTTTCAGACTGCTTTCAAGTATAAAGTTTCATCTCCTGGTATAGAGTCTTAAAAACAAGTAATTATTCAGCGAGGTGCACATGCTCACTCAGCTGTAACTTTTCAGCAGATGACAAAATTTAAGACACATCCATATTGTCAAACAACTGCACACAACAAATTAAGTGATCATCAGATTATTGGAATTGTCCTTTAAAAAGAAGAAAATAATGGTGGGAAAAGGAGAAAACACTTGCCACCAGCATTTTCTCCTTTTCCAACAGTGTTTTCAGAAATATTTTGCCTTGGGGCGATATAAAAAGTGTCACAGTTTGATTAAGAGTTTAACTCTGTACCATATAATCCGGAGTTTTAATGATCCTGAGGAAGATTAGCCTTTTGAAAAAAGATAGTGGGAAAGGAGAAAATGCTGGTAACCAGCATTTTTCCCTTTTTTCCACTTTGTTTTCTATCCTTCCAAAGGCAAATCCCATCATTTAAGCCAAATGCAAATGCTTTCAATTTGCTCAAGTCCAAAATTTTTCCATCTAGTAAAGGGTAATTACATGCTATAAAGAGATAGTTTACATATTACCTTCCATAAATATAATAAGCGTGCATTTGGAATGTTTTTATTTCATTACTGTTGCGGCATCCACAGTGTCAACATTTACTGTTTGTGCCTGTGATGTGTAACTGTGTATGAACCACTGGCAGCTGTCGTAATTTAAGAAAGGACAGTAAGTCTTCAATCATTACTTACTTGCTTATGTTTTGATATATATTTTTTTTAAATTCTTGAAACAAACGTATGTTTTAATGACCATGAAGAACAAAGGCTTTTGAAATCATAGTGGGAAAAGGAGAAAATGCTGGTTACCATCATTTTCTCCTTATTCCACATTGTTTTCAATACTATCAATGACTAATCCAGTCATTTGAGCCACATTTAGTTTGCCTTCTACAAATGCTTTCAATTTGGAAAAGTGTAAAATTTTGTTGTTTGGTAAAAACTTGATACTTCCAGTTCTGACTTTGTACAGAGTTGCAATGATACAGAGGATATTTGTTTTTTCTCATGAACATTATCGGTTATATTTTCACTTGTGGCTACGCCACTCGTGAAAATATCACCAATAATGTTCACTCAATTAAACAAATTTCGATCTTTCACTGAAAAAAAAAACAAATATTCTATTGATTTCATGCTTCTAACCCCTATTTTGTTGGAATTTTCATCAAAATCCAGTACAGTTGTTTTTGGTAATTCCCCCTGGTGTACCCCCCCACATAACAATGCATTATATTATTACGCAAAGCGCGAGAAATATAGCGTAAGTTAGTCACATTTGCCTCCATTCGAATGGCATGCGCTGATTACCTACATAACTAGTGCGCAGGAACTACTGTTTCCTCCTTCAAATGAAGAGTTAGAAAATATAAAATCGGTATTTTCACTGGTCGTAACCATGAAATATCAAACCATAGTCCACCATTATTTCTCGATAAACTATCTTGATCTACACTGTCCTCAAAAGGTCAGTGAGTTGGGCTTAGCAGCTTAAGGGTTAATGAATGAATCACTTGGAGCCATTTTTGTAATTTAAGAAATTATTACTTATTGTTTATTTTTTCTTTTAACTTTCGGGTGCCAAATAAAACAAGCAGACATTTTCAGGCTAGAATTCAGATCCAAATAGTTGCATGCAGTTTCAAGTTTGCTGCTGCCCAGAATGCCTCGGAGAAGCAGACAGTGTAGGTCAAAAAACATAATCCCAGATTTGCAAGAAAAAAGGCAATTTGAAACACTGTGAGAAGAGACATTTGTTCTGTAAGCTTGCAAAACTATTAGGACATTTTTCAAAATAAGCGAGACAGGCTGATGCTCATGACAAATTATCAACAATCTTGAAAAGGACAACACTTCACCTGTGTGTGCACTATTGATGGGGCATTTTTCTAAAACAATCAGGTAGTGTCCCATAATCTCACCCTTTGGAGAGCACTGCTATATTTAATAACTGTAACAAAGACAGCATATTGGAACATTGTGAGAAAATTCCAGTGATCAACATTTTGTTTTTATTCCCTCAATGTTTTGAAATTCTATGAAGACAATTGCCATTATTTTAGCCATGTTTTATTAACTTTTTACCCAATGACAAAATTTTAGACATGTCCGAATTGAAAGCATTAATTTTGCAGATGACAAATTAAATGGGGAGCAAATGATTCAATTTTTGGATGAAAGGGTGGAAAACATTGTGGAAAAAGGAGAAAATGCTGGTTACCAGCATTTTCTCCTTTTCCTGCAATGATTTCAAAAGCCATTTGAGAAGGGTTGTTAAAAGTTGAGATTGTGTGGTTAAGGGTTAATTATCAGCAAATACATTTAATGTTGACAAGTATAGAATTTGCTGTTTTGTAAAGACTTAAAACAAGAAATATCTTTAAAAAAGACGGCATAAGGGATACTGGAACATGACTACTGAAACTATCTTGTGGCTCATGATGTGTGAAGTAAAATAACCTCACAAGCAATTGTCTCTCTTTCTTCAGTCACTGTTTTTCATTTTTAGCTCTACTGGCCCAAGGCCAGCGGGCTTAGGTCATGGCCCGGTGTCCGTCGTGCGTGCGTGCATGCATGCGTCCGTCCGTCCGTCCGTCCGTGCGTTAACTTTTATTTCAAACATCTTCTTCTCTGAAACTACCCATCCAATTTTCATGAAACTTCACAGAAATGATCCTGCCATGGTCCTCTTCAGAATTTCTCTAAAGAATTTGATTCCTTCAAAAACTCTGGTTGCCATGGCAACAAAACTGAAAAATATTGGAAATCTTTAAAAATCTTCTTGCCTGAAACCATAAGCATAGGGCTACCAAATTTGGCATGTAGTTTTTTGTAGTAGACCTCTATCATGTTTCTTGAAATTATAGCCCTGGGGTCAAAATTGGCTCTGCCCCAGGGGTCACAAGTTTTACATAGGCTTATATAGAGAAAATCTTCCTGTACCTAGCCATAAGGCCTAGAGCTACCAAATTTTGCATTTAGCTTGATCTAGTTGGGATCTACCAAAAGTGCCCAAATTATAGTCCTGGGGTCAATTTGGCCTCATGCTGGGGGGGGGGGGGGGGGGGGTTCACAAGATTTACATAGGCTTACATAGGGGAAACTTTTAAATCTTGGTGTACATAGCCATAAGGCTTAGGCTACCAAATTTTGCATAATTATAGCATTATCTAGTGGACAACTACAAAGAGGGCCCAAGTTACAGCCCTAGGATCAAGTTTGGCCCTGCACCAGGGGTCACAAGTTTTACATGGGTTTATGGAGTGAAAACTTCAGAAACCGTCTTGTTACTAGCCATAAGGCCAAGAACTCCCAAATTTGGCATGTTATTCTTCTAATACACATATTCCCCATTTAGTCCAACTGTAGCCCAGGGATCAAAGTTTTATAAGGGCTTATATAGTGAAGACTTCTCTTCATGGTTTATATTTATAAGCCAATGGAGCGATACAGGGCCATCAAGGCCCTCTTGTGTTGAAAAGTAGTATTGGTTTACAGGGGAACACTTACGAAAATACTAAATTTCAAAAGAGCACTAGAAAAGAATCATCCTCTTCTACACTATTTTGCTATGGTATAAATTTAACTCTTTAGAAAACAACAAAATTTTAGACTGGCCCAAATTGAAAGCATTTGCAGACAACAAAATAATTGTGACTAAAACATTGAAATATGTTTTAGGAAGGGTAGAAAACATTGTGGGAAAAGGAGAAAATGCTGGTTACCAGCATTTTCTCCTTTTTCCACAGTGTTTTCAAAAGGCTTCTTTTTCAGGGTCGTTAAAAGTCGGGATTGTGTGGTAAAGGGTTAAAGGTCCCAGGGTATCGATTAGCGGTAGCAACTCTTCTAAATAGTGGTTTCATAAATGTGTGAGCAAATATGCCAGCAAGGGCCGGCCAAATAAACATGTACACATTTTTTACCAATCACACATTACCATCTATTCATTCTTTATCAGTAACAAGAAGTAGGTCAAAAGCCAGCGCCTTCAGCAACATGGAAAAATTCAATGAAATCTGACTCCTCTAATACACAGCTTTTGAAAGAAATGAAGGAAACTGAGCAATCATTTGTAACACAAATTTTACCTCTACCAACATTGTTTTCCACTTCATTTTAGTGCGACATCTCTGTTCTTGTGTAAATTCCCCTTTGAGCCAAATTTCAATGCATGTAATGTGTTAGTTGTGTAAATCTAAAGACAGCCAGTGTGTTATAGCCTGTGTGGTTTTGTTTGCATGATCCTTTACTAAATAATCCACAGTTTTAAACTCTTACATTGAATGTTTTTGAAAACATTGTGGAGAAGGAGAAAATGCTAGTGACCAGCATTTTCTCCTTTGCCCACATTGTTTTCTTTCCTATGAAAAGCATATTCCATCATTTGAGCTGCATTTTATTTCTTGTCCCTTTGAACTTGGACAAGTCTGAAAATTTTGTTGTTTAGTAGGTGAAACGCTGATGCAAACATTAAAGAGCAAGATCAGACTGCACTAAATTTGTAGTCTGATCTTACATTTACATGCAAATTCCAATCCTTTACCAAAGATTCTGACAAAAACAGATTTGAAATTGCAATACCTGCGTCATTAATATTGCATGAGATTGTCCCAGTAGTGCACAGTAGTAGACTGGACCAGAAGTTGAAACCAGGGGCTTGCTGGTTCAAATTCCGAGCTTGGCAAATTTCTTTCCGAGGATGGATGATAGTAATTGCAACAAGATTCATTCCTCTCTGTCCACTGTTCATTGTTTCAATGTTGGTTGTGTGGGAAAGCAGCCAGTGGCTTTGGAAGAATATTGTGCAAAGTACTGGTACAAGAAAACTGCAGGAAAGCATGGCTAGTGCAAGTGGCCTGATTGATGTAACTGAAACGATCTTGAAAATTGCATAAAAACAAGCAAATTGTTCAAATTCATTTGTATCCTACAACAGGGTTAGCAAACAGTCCTAAATGTTTAAAAGTACCATGATAGAAACTTGATGTTCAACAAAAGGTTTTGTATTATTTGTAGGAAAGGGCCTAAATTTGTGTCTGTAAAACGTCTTTTGAAACTCGAGATCTGTTCAATTTAAACAAAATTTATATTATACATGGCATGGTGTCAATTTACAAAATCGTTTTCCTGCATTTTAAGCAACAAATCAATATATTGCAGTGTTCCACTTCCTTCTTTTTTTTCTGTTAGATAAAGCAAACTTTTAATTAACCACACAATCCCGAGCTTAAATGACCCTCTATAATTTTTAAGGCTGTTTAACCATTTACCACACAGTCCTGAGTTTTAGTGAGAAAGAAAGCTTTGCAAAACATTGTGGGAAAAGAAGAAAATGCTGGTAACCAGCATTTTCTCCTTTTCGCACAATGTTTTCTACACTTTCACAGCCAAATCTCATAATTTTTAGGCCACATTTAAATTGTCGTCTGCAAACGCCTTCAATTTGGACCACTTGGAATTTTTGATGTTTGGTAGAGTTAGACAAAGGGGTTGTATGGTAAATGCCATATGAATAATATGAACAATTACCACCACAGTTTTCAAAAAAAAAAATCTTCTTTTCTTTATCTTGAATAGCAGCAATTAAACTTTTCTTTAGAGAGCATGGATATGTTCCAACAAGCCTTAATTTGACCTGTACTCTCTTGTATTGCATAATTTGGTTGAATACAATATCTCTTAAAATTTTAGGAGTCAACACATTTCAACCAGCCATTATCATGCATCAGTGATTATGATGATCATTTTGTTTGCATACAATTACCCTGTTTACACATTGGTGAAAGATCAAGCTTTTACAAAATAGCCCCAAGTTTTAATGATCCAAAGGAAGATTTAGGCTTTGAAACATTGTGCATGTGGGAAAAGAAGTTTAAGATGCTGGTGGGCAGCATTTTCTCCTTTTCCCTCAATGTTTTTTACCCTTTTAAAGACATATCCCATAATTTTGATTTAGACTTATCTATTCTGCAAAGGCTTTTAATATGGATGAGTCCAAAAAGTTGTCATCTGGTAAAGATTAAACCCTTTACCTTAAAATCCGTGTTTTAACGACCTCAGGAAAAGGATTTAAAATGGAAAACATTGTAGAAAAAGGAGAAAGTGGTGGTTACCATTATTTTCTCTTTTTGCCACAATGTTTCCTACCCTTTATAACCCTTTACCACACAATCCTGACTTTTAATGACCCTGAGAAAAAAGCCTTTTGAAAACATTGTGGGAAAAGGAGAAAATGCTGGTAACCAGCATTTTCTCCTTTTCCCACATTGTTTTCTACCCGTCCCAAAACAAATTTCAATTTTTCAGCCATATTCATTTTGTTGCCTGCAATGCTTTCAATTTGGACTAGTCTAAAATGTTGTCATTTGGTAAAGAGTTAGGACAAATTCCAGTATTTTAGACACATTGGGTAGGCCTAATTGTTGTCAGCAAAATGCTTTCAGTTTGGACAAGTCCGGAATTGTGTCAGTCCATAGAGTTTAATTCTTTACCAAACGACAAAGTTTTAGACTTGTCTAAATTGAAAGCATTTGCAGATGATAAATTAAACATGACTTAAAAACTGAAATTTGTCTTTGCAAGGGAAGAAAATATTGCGGGAAAAGAAGAAAATGTTGGTTATCAGCATCTTCTCCTTTTCCCACAATGTTTTCAAAAAGGCTTCTTTCTCAGGGTTGTTAAAAGTATGGATTGTGTGGTAAAGGGTTAAGGTTGGGAGTCTTACACTTAACACTGAGACACATGATAATATTAGGGCCCCTCAGAATTTATTCGATAACATTGCAATGATTTCAGTTGTTTTGACTTAAAAATATTTGGTTGGACTATGGTGACGCCCAGAATTATAAATAATTGACCAATATACGTGTACATGTATTTTGAAAAAAATTGGAATATTTAAAGGCAAAAGAGCTAGACAAACTGATAGCATTATGAAATATGGTAATACCAAAAACATCATGGCAGGATGAGAAAATGGTGAGCATAAATTATTTTGCCAACTTTTTTTTTGTCAAAAACTGGGACAATGAAGGACCGGATATGAATATCAGCCATGCTGTGGCAGAACAGGGTTTAACTCTTTGCCAAACAAGCCCTGGTTTTCACGTGTCTGCAGTACAAGTCTTTTGAAAACACTGTGGGAAAAGGAGAAATTGCTCGTAACGAGCAATTTCTCCTTTTCCCACAGTGTTTTCTACCCTATTTGAGAACTTTCATGCCATTTTCATCAATCAAAGGCTGACTTGAGTTGATACTTTTTGTAGATGCATTAACCCCCTTTTTACAGAGCATGGTTCATATCTTCCAAATTTTGAAATCTTAGATCAGATCAGTAATCTATCAACTTTTATTGCCTAATAAAACCCTATACTGAGTGATCCAGGGACTTCATGGCTCATGTGGAGAAAGTTTTTTTTAACCCTTTCCCAAACAAGCCCTGGTTTTCACGTGTCTGCAGTACAAGTCTTTTGAAAACACTGTTGGAAAAGGAGAAATTGCTTGTGACGAGCAATTTCTCCTTTTCCCACAGTGTTTTCTACCCTTCTTGATAACTTTCTGCCATTTTCATCAAATTTGAAATTGTCGTCTGCAAACTCTTTCAATTTGGACCAGTCCAAAATTTGTCGTTTGGGAAAGGGTTAAACATTGTGGGAAAGGGAGAAAATGCTGGGAACCACTGTTTTGGTACAGACAAGTTTATAGCTTTCTTGCCTGGTAGAAAGTGAATTGATATCTTAGTAGTGTAATTAACCCTTTCACACACAATTACAACTTTTAACAACCCCGAGAAAGAAGCCTTTTGTAAACATTGTGGGAAAAAGAGAAAATGCTGGTTAATCGAGTGTAGGATACACCCCCCCCCCCCCCCCCCCCCCGGGACAAAACCCCCATGGACAAAAGCCCCCTAGGACAAAACCCCCATAGGATAAAAGCCCCCTAGGACAAAACCCCCATCATATATAAACAGCATATCAACAGCATATATTTTTCATATTTTCCATATTGTTTTCCTTTTTACTTTATTTCTTAAACAGGTTTAGACAAAATAGAACAAAATTTCATTATACTTGCAGTAGGAAAAGTGAACTTTGAATATTTAGGAATAGAAAACATCATTAGAAGAGGGGATAATGCAATCACTTGATTCCATGTCCTTGATGTGAAGGAATATAATATTGGCAAAGGAGAAATTGGTTTGACAGGCAATTTCTCACTTTCCCTAAATATTATCTTCCCTATTTGATGCCTATTTTTTAATTCACACACATTTAACCCATTACCAGACAACCAAAAATTAGATTGGTCCAGATTGAAACAAGTTGCAGATGACATTTGAAAGTATGTGTAAATTGGAAAATATATACCAGAAAGCAAAGAAAACATTCTGAGAAAAGGAGAACTTGCTTGTTACAAGCAATTTCTCCATTTCCCTAAATATTTTCTTCCCTGTTTGATGCCTACTTTTTAATTCACACCCATTTAACCCATAACCAGACAACAAAAATTTAGAATGGTCCAAACTGAAACAAGTCACAGATGACATTTGAAAGTATGTGTAAATTGGAAAATAAATACCAGAAAGCAAAGAAAACATTCTGAGAAAAGGAGAACTTGCTTGTAACAAGCAGTTCTCCAGTTCCCTAAATATTTTCTTCCCTATTTGTTGCTTGTGTTTTTTTTTGTAATTAGCACACATTTTAATCTGTTATCAGACAACAGAACTTAAGACTAGTCTAATTGAAACAAGTTGCAGATGACATTAGAAAGTATGTGTTTAGAGGATGTTGTTTTTGACCTCTCAATAAGTTGTTGTTTGGGAAATGGTCACTTCGCAGTGTTTTAATCTTTCATCGCATTTAGGAAATTGGTATTGGGGTGGTCAGAGGACAAAATTTTAAACACTAAATATTGAAAGCAGTTGCATACAAAACCAGAAAATGAATGTAATTTGAAAAAGTACATAGTTTAGGATAGAAATTAGTGTGGGAAAAGAAGAAATTGCTGCTTATGACAAGCGTTTTTTTTCTTTTCTCATACCACTTTCCATAAGGGGGTCAACAGTATGCACGGCTAAGGACATGGAAAAGAAAACACAGCAAATAGGTCCAATTTAAAAATTTTATACAACACAAATGAAGCTCATCAAAATTAAACAACACCATGAATTTCAGTAGAAATATACCATGTAACTAGATAATATATTAGAGCCTGTGCGTGACATTTCCAACAATTATACATATGCGCAAAGTGAAGACTCAGATCAGCCTGCGCATCCACACAGTCTGACCAGAGTCATCACTATGCGCTCTGTAGATAGGTACTGACTCAAAGTTTTTTGAGACGATCAGAAAATATTCTGAATGCATAGTGTAGGGTGTCCAGGCTGCTCAGCATATTCGCTTCATGCACATGTGAAATTGTTGGAAATGTCACGCACAGGCTCATTACATCTTAACTGACGAACTTGCAGACGACACTTAAAGGATGATTATATTTAAAAACAGTTCCTTTAACCCGTTATCACATAATTCTTAAAGAATGATATGAAGGAAATCAATGTTGGAAAAGAAGGAATTGCTTTTAACAAGCATTTCCTCATTTTCCCTTAATGATTTTCAGTATATCCATTTTTTATCAAGTATTTTTAGAAAATTGTAGCACCTTAAACTCCATATTTTGTTCATTTTCAGTAAATTTACATAAATGTTGTAGCACTTTTAACACATTTTTTTTTCATTCTCAGTAATTAGACTATAGTTAGACTATAACATATTGTCACATTTTAAAATCCTTTTCTTTTTTTTCATTCACATTATTTTGACTTTAACATTTTAGCATGTATAATCCATTTTTTTAATTCTCAGTAATTTTAGCACGATTAAATCCTTATTTTGTTCGTTCTCTGTAATGTCACTGTAATATTATAACACTTTTTACTCCATGTTTTATTGGCTCTAAGTAAAATTCACATAACTATTGTAGCACTTTAAACTCCAGTTTTAATCACTTTAACTTATTTCACTTAGTCACGAGTTTTCCATCGAATGGTTTGTCCCACACCACGGAGAAGCTCTTCTGCAGTCTTTCTTCCCAAACTAAAGTCCAGGCAGATGTTTCGCAGTCTTGTCTGTAGATCCTTGGTTACTTTCTTTACCCGTTTTCTTGGTGGTTCACCATTTGCGTTTTGTTCGATGTATGTTGAAACTGAAGCTTGGTCCTGGCGAATGCTGTCTATGGCTGTCCACATGGATGGGTTGTGACGACCACTCAGTTTCTGGAAAGCAAGGTTCCAACTTTCACATATGTTGTTTGTTCTCGCATTGTCAGTAATTGTGGCCTCATGCACATTCCATACTGTCGGCGGAAAAAGAGGGAGGACACGACGCACACGAATAGGTGGTAGAGGTCCATCAGGTTGTGCAGGAGGAGGCTGTATTCTTCTATACGAACCGGACACATAGGTACTGTCAAAGTACTGCACAAGGTCTTCGAGTCCTTCTGGGGTGTTGGCTTTTAAGAAGTCCATTCCGTTGTTGACCTCATCTAATGGAAGGAAGGCCAAGCCATCCAACATACCACAAAACAGTTTGACACTCTCGTCAGTTCTGTACAAATCAGTGAAGCCAAGTTGCTGGATTCTTCTCCAAGTGCTTTGCGTGAGGTGGTAGAAACATCCTTGGCAGCGGACCTGGTCACCGAAAG
This sequence comes from Tridacna gigas, assembly GCA_945859785.2. Classification (NCBI taxonomy): domain Eukaryota; kingdom Metazoa; phylum Mollusca; class Bivalvia; order Cardiida; family Cardiidae; genus Tridacna; species Tridacna gigas. The sequence continues at coordinate 177,031 of OX244032.2, read as the reverse complement.
TTGTTCCTATGGCTTGTATAACAGACTGCTCGAAGTCACATATAACTGTGGATGGGTCGGGAGAGAAACCAAGGTCTTCACACTTTGTAACTATGGCACCAAACAGTTCTTCATAAGTTTCTTGTGACTTGCTCGATAGAAAGGCATACACACAGGTAACAGCTGTTTCACCAACAGGAGCACGGACAACGTACAGTTGTTTGAAGATTCTCGGTGCTGAGGAGAATGTTCCCTCCATATACCATGTATCAGATCTACATAAGTGGTGAAGTCCCATTTCTGTCGCAAACACAAGCATTCTACAGGGAGAGTCATTTCCACTGTCATGGATGAGGAAAGGGAGAGGAACTGTTTCACCAGTAATAGTCCAATCTTCAGTCAATTGAAGGTCTCTAAGGGAAGTAGGCTCTTTTGGTCTGTTCTTGTGCTTCAGGCGTCATATCTTTCTCTTCAAGGAGTCTGTGTTGCCTATGGCTGCGCGAGCCTCAGCGGAGCAGGCATGTAGTGTATCTGCGAGAATTTGGCCTGGACAACCCCGATTCATTGGAATGTTCTCTTTCATGGCTGACACAGCAGACACTGCTTCGACTCTACCAGTCACTCTCTCATGAGTATGTGGAATTGAGGAAACTACTTCTGTGTTGGCCAGGTCGGTGGTAATAGTGCCTCGACAGGCGAATGCTGCCCTGTTAGTACATTCCCAGCCCGTTTTGGATTTGTTGGAGCTCTTCTTGGTTTACATATATCCATCATAGCACAATTTAAGTCCACCTTTATTGTTCGGAATAAACTCCATAGTTCATACAAGTCACACTAGACACCATATAAAATCCAGATATCTCACAGAATTAGTTCCAAGTACTAACAAAATAGTTTAATATATCCAAAATGAAGCGAATTAAGTCCAAACAGAATGTTATATATCCAAAAGAAACGCTTAAATGACTTGTTACCACAAAGTTTAATATATTGTATTGTAAGCATTTTCCAAAAAAGGATATTTTATACTCCAAATAATCAAAAATTCACAGTTAGAATCACTCAAAATTTGAGAAAACACACATAATTTGCAAAAAGTTTTAAAGTATTCAAAACAAGTCTCTTTGATTTAAGGAGAAAAATCAAAACATGAAAGGCAGTTACATCTTTAGCCTTTAATTATGTTTGATTTGGGTTTGTTTTTCAAAGTGTGAAAGCAATCACTGTAGTTTGCAAAAAATGTATTTGTATATATAAAACTTTAATTCAATTATCATTATAACTTAATGTTATAATTAGCAAAATAATACCTTTGATTAATATATCAATGAATTTTCCATTGTATGATTTCATTTACAATTTATTATGTTTAATAATATATAATTTACAGTAAAAACTATTGATTATATATACATAAACACATTTTTGGTCATAAAGCACAATTTTAAGAAAAAAAAAAATACTTATCAAATCAGTTTAAGTTATACAAAACATTATTTTTTATTCAACTTTAAAATGATTTTAAAATGTTCAATTATAAAAAAATAATAGAGGAATATTCATAATATCATATTAATATCATTAGTTTAAAGATTTATTTCATTTATACACATAATAAGCATGTTTTTAAAGCCATGGGGGTTTTGTCCACTTTTCAGTTAAGGGTATGGGGGTTTTGTCCTAGGGGGGTTTTGTCCATGGGGCTTTTGTCCTAGGGGGGTTTGTCCTGGGGGGGTTTTGTCCGTACCCCGGTTAATCAGCATTTTCTCTGTTTCCCACAATGTTCTCTATCCTATCCAAGACAGAAATCATCATTTTAGCAACAGCTAATTTGTCGTCTGAAAATGTTTTCATTTTGGCTCAGTGCAAAATTTTGTTGTTTCGTAAAGTGTTAAATATGCACTTTAATTCATTCACTGTGGTGTAAGGTCAATAATTTAAATTCAGTGGGATCTGAGAAGATTGTTTAACTCTTTACCAAACAACAAAAGTTTAGACTTTTTTTTAAATTGAAAGCATTTGCAGACAACAATTTAAATTGTGGCTCATATAATGGAATTTGTCTTTGATAGGGTAAAAAACATTGTGGGAAAAGGAGAAAATGCTGGTTTTGAAAAGGCTTCTTCAGGGTCATTAAAACTCAGGATTGTGTGGTAAAGAGTTAAGATATACATGTATAAGATTATTGAATTATGCAAATGGTCTCTCCACTCTTTACCTGGTTATAAAATGTAAAACTTAATAAAATGTATTTAGCATTTGCTGATGACAAATGAATCATGTCTGAAATAAGAAAGCATTGTTAAGCAAAGGAGAAAATGCTGCAAGATACCAGCATTTTCTCTTTTGACCACAATGTTTTCAAATGCATTTCTTCTTAGAGTCCTCAACACTGGAGATCGTTCAGTCAGGAATTTACTCTTCACCAGACTACAAATTCTAGTCTCTTCCCAGTTGAAAGCAATTCTTCAGAACACAAATTTGAAAGTGATTCACATTACCACTGAAGATGTCATTTTTTAACTTGCAACACACCACAGCTGAAAACATTGTGGCCAAAGGGAAAAAAGCTTGAAAATCAGCAAGTTTTTCTTTTGCCGCAATGTTTTCACACATATTTATACACATATCCTTTATTCTTATTTTACCTTGTTTCAAAAGCCATCTGCTGGCATTTGTTTCTGCATAGACATGTTAATTTTGAGCAGATAATTTTGGTATTTAGGTAGACAATAGCATTCTTCTAAATGGTAACTAATCTTTGTGCAACATGCAGGCAGGATCAAATACATTTATAGAGGGAAATTAAATAAACTTCTTGACAGATGTTTCGTTTATCCCTTTACCACATGAAAAAAAATGTCAGACTTGTCCAAATTGAAAGCATTTGCAGATGACAAATTGTCAATGTAGCTCAAATAATATGGTATTTCTTTGATAGGGTAGAAAACATTGTGAGAAAAGGAGAAAATGCTGGTTACCAGCATTTTCTCCTTTTCCCACAATGTTTTCAAAAGACTTCATCCTCAGGGTCATTAAAACTCGGGATTGTGCTGATTTTTAATGGGTTAAACAGTCTTTACCTCTGGAATTATAATAATCTTTTCATTTTTACTGAATCATAAAGATTTCTTTTCTTTTCAAATGCGTGATGACTTAAAACGATGAACAATACTTGTCATCCTGTTAATTTCCCTGCTTTGCATTTCCTGTTGCATCAGCAGTTTTTTTTTAAACATATGACCTGAAACCCGATAAGTTGATAAATGAATGAGTCATGCTCTGTGAAAAGGCAGCTTAATGCCTCTGCACAAAGTATCAACCCAGGTCAGCCTGTGCAGTCAGCACCCAGTTCAGCACAGGCTGAACTGGGTCAAAATCATTTGCTATTGGTCCATTTTATGCATGTGGAAGGAGCAGTTCACCTCATGATTCAGTCAGTTGTTACACAGAATTGACTTTATTGACCCTCAATTATATGACAACTTTCTTGGTATAATGCATTCAATCCCTTTTCATAGAGCATGACTCAAAAGTATTGTGTCATCGTTTAACCCTTTACCAAACACCAAATTTTTGGATTGGACCAAATTCAAAACATTTGCAGACAACAAATTAAATGTTGCTAAAAAAATTAATGATGATTTATGTCATGTCATTGATAGGGTAGAAAACCTTGTGGCAGTTGGAGAAAATGCTAATTACCATCATTTTCTCCTTTGCCCACATTGTTTTCAAAAACCTTCTCTTTCTGGGTCGTAAAAAGTCGGGATTGTGTGGTAAAGGGTTAAAGTATTAATAGAAACTGGCTTTGTTTGAATTAAAATGTATTGTTGTATCACTTCAGTGACTCATGTCCTGCTATTTTGATAATGTGAATAAGTTAATCAACTCTTTACCAAACCACAAAAATGAAGACTGGTCCAGACTGAAAGCATTTGCAGACAACAATTGAAATGTGAATCAGATGATGTAAGTTGTCTTTGATAGGGTAGGAAACTTTGTGGGAAAAGGAGAATATGCTGATTACAAGCATTTTCTCCTTTTCCCACAATGTTTTCATGAGGCTTCTTCTTCAGGGTCATTAAAACTCAGGATTGTGTGGTAAAGGGTTAGGTTAAATATTATTCAAGACATTTTTACAACTGAAACCATGGATGGAGTTATTCCTTTACCACATGACTGAAACGTAGACTTGTCCAAGTTGAAAGCATTTGCAGACGACAATTGAAATGTGGCTCAAATAATCAAATTTGTCTGTGATAGCACAGAAAAGAACGTGGGAAACAGAGGAAAAGCTGGTTACCAGCATTTTCTACTTTTCCAACAATGTTTTCCAAAGGCCTCTTTTTCAGGGTCATTAACACTTGGGATTGTTAGGTAAAGGTTTAAGGGAACAGTCAAGTATTTTAACAACCCCGAGGAAGGATACCATTGAAAACATTGTGGGAAAAGGAAACAATGCTGTTAACCAGCATTTTCTCCTTTTCAAACAATATTTTCTACTGGATCAGAGAATTTGAGCCAATTTATTCTAATTTCAAATTTGACATCTGCAACAGCGGACAGCCTGAAGGAGTCTAAATATCTCGATCAAATAAAGTTGGGAAAGGGCAAAAAAGGATTTAGACAAAGATCAGGCTGTATGTTTCTCCAAGCTAATTTTTGTCCACACTTTCTGCAAAGTGAAGCTTCAAATTGCTTGTGGCAGGATAAGGGTTTCTATTGTCTTCACTGATAATGTAGAGTAGAAAATGAAACTAAATGTAATAAAATAAAAAGGAAAACTTACTTTGTCATTTTGGATTAATAAAGATTATAAGTGCACATCTCTTTTATGAATTAGTTCATGAACTTGACTATACTATATTGAAGTTCCTAAACATAATTATGAGTAGTGCTGTGTGAAAAAGTGTCTCAATGCATCTCCATGATGCATTATACAAAGCAAGTCATCAGATAATTATAGATTCATCCAACAACTGACTAAATTTGGAGGTAGGAGGGTCCTTGGACATGCAGAAAATTTTAAGAGAGCAAAAAGTTTCGGCTCATATCAGCCTGCACAGACCATACAGGCTGACGTGGGTTGATACTTTTTAACAGACACATTAAGCACCCATTTCACAGAGCACAGCTCATATTTTGATGAACATTTAAAGAACTGCTCATGACCCAACAAAAAATCACAGGTCATAAACTCATATGATGAACTCACCTGTGAATATTTCATAGATATTTATCAAGGTTCATGAACATGGATCAGAAGTTCATGAATGCTTTAATAGTTTATGAATCACAAAGAAAGGCAAAACATGATAGCAACAGAAGAAAATAAATTGTTAAAAAATTTGGGATACTTATTTGTATTGAAAAGGGTTTAACCCTTTACCAAACGACAAAATTGTAGACTTGCCCAAATTGAAAGCATTTGCAGACGACAAAATGAACTTGACTCAAAAATTGAAATTTGTTTTGGTTACCAGCATTTTCTCAAAAATTGAAATTTGTTTTGATTACCAGCATTTTCTCCTTTTCCCACAATGTTTTCAAAAGGCTCTTTCTTCAGGGTCATGAAAACCCGTGATTGTGTAGTAAAGAGTTAATTCTTTATCAGATGACACATAATTGGGACTTGTCCAAAACGAAAGAATCTCCAAACAACAAATTAAAATAGGATTTGTCTGTGAAAGTGTAACAAACAATTACGGGAAAAAGTGTTACTTTGGCATTTTCTGCTTTTCTCCCAAAGTTTTCAAAAGCCTTTTTCCTCAGGGACTGATTGTTAAACCTCGGATTCTTTTTCTAACCATTTACCACACAATACCAAGTTTTCTGTCCAAAAAGGTTCTTGAAAACATTGATGGAAAAGGAGAAAATGCTGGTTACCAGCATTTTCTCCTTTTCCATCAATGTTTTTCTACTCTTTCAAAAACAAACCCCGACCATTTGATCCACATTTAACTTGGTGCCACCAGCAAATATGCTATTGATTTGGAGAAGCTCAAAACTTTGTTAAAATATGAACATTGAAGTTGACACGATCCTAAACATTGATAAAACACATTCAGAAACTTTTTGTAAGAACACCAGGTCCTGTTGTTCTGATCAGTCCCATTTTGAAATGACAGTTGGATTTGACCTTCTTATCTCTAAAATAATCTTTTTTTATCTTGTATTGAATTAATGGTTACTTCTTGGAATTTCATGCTTTCTTACCTTATCGTTGGCCTACAAAATTGACCAATCATGTTAGTTTATTTCATGCTTTTCGGTAATTTAACTCTTTACAACACAACAAAATTTTAGACTTGTCTAAATCGAGAGCGTTTGCAGACGACAAAATAAATGTGACTCAAAAATTGAAATTTGTGTTGGGAAGGGTAGAAAACGTTGTGGGAAATTGAGAAAATGCTGGTTACCAGCATTTTCTCCTTTTCCCACAATGTTTTCAAACGTTTTTTTGTTCAGGGTCGTTAAAACCCGTGATTGTGTGGTAAAGGGTTAACTGTGGAGAAATAATGGTTTGAAATTTTTCAATATCTGATACTGATACTGATATCAAATACTGATTTCATATTTTCAAACTCTTCAATTGAAGGCTGAAACAGTGGTTCCCTCACACTAGTTACACAGATAAACAGTTTGTGCCATTCAATCAGAGGGAATTATGATGTAATTTATGCACATTTACCCTATATTTCTTGTGTTTTATGTAATATTATGATGCATTGTTATGCAAAGGGGGTACGCCTCGGGGAATTACTTTAAACGACTGTAGTGGATTTTGATGAAAGTAGCAACGAAAAAGGGTTTAGAAGCATTAAAGTAAAAAGAATAATTTTGTTTGCTGTTTTTTTTTTGGTGAAAATGAAAGATCGAAATTTATGTCATCTTGTGAAAATCATCGGTAATATTTTCAGTCGTGGCTGCGCCACTTGTGAAAATATTACTGATGATGTTCACGAGATGAAATAAATTTCGATCTTTCACTAAAAATATAGATATCCTCTCTAGCAGACTGCAAAATTTTAGACTAGTCCATGTTGAAAGCATATGCTGACAACAAACTAAAAGTTGATTATCCCTTTTCACAATTCCCTGTTTTAAAAACCCTGAGGATGCCTTTTGAAAACATTGTGTAAAAAGGAGAAAATGCTGGTAATCAGCATTTTCTCCTTTTTTCTCAATGTTTTCTACCATTTCATAGACAGAGAGCATCATTTTAACTTCATTTATTTTCTCATCTGCAAAATCCTTTCAGTTTTGACGAGTCCAAAATTTTGTCTTTTGGTATAAAGTTAAATAATTTTGTCTAAGTGGAAGTGTAGAAAGTATTCTGGGAAATGGAGAAAATGCTGATTACCAGCTTTTTCTCCTTTTTACCTCACCTGAGCACAAAGTGCTCAAGGTGAACATTTGTGACAGCATTGTGCCCGTCATGCATCGTCCATTGTGCATTTTCTGTCGCCAAGGCATCAACAATTTACCTTGTGTGAACTCCTGAGGCAACATTTTCAGTTAAATACGCATGAAACTAGGTCAGAATGCTTATCTTGATAATGTCTTGACCAACTTAGAAATGGTTCATGGTTGGTCAAAAATTAGGTCACTAGGTCAAATTATAGAAAAACTTCATGTGTGCTCTAGAAGCCACATTTTAGCCCAATACTCATGAAACTTGGTTTGAATGTTTGTCTTGAAATCTCAGACAGGTTTGTAATTGGAACAAATATGGTAAAAAAGTAGGTCAGGTCACTGTGCCAAATCTTAGAAAAACCTTGTGTGCAATGTAGAGGTCACATTTTTAGTGTAATATGTATGAAACTTTGTCAGATTGTTTGTCTTGATGATATTTCAGAGAAGTTAGAAAATGAGTCATTTTTGGTGAAAAAGTAGGTCCCCAGGTCAAATTTTAGAAAAACTTAGTGTGCACTCTAGGGGCCACATTTTTAGTCTAATACCTATGAAACTTGGTCAGAACGTTTGTTTTTATGATATCTCGGATAGTATTGAAACTGCCTTTTGGGGTCCAAAATTAGTTCACTGGGACAGATCTTTAAAAAAAAACATGTGTGCACTGCAGAGGCCATATTGTCAGCTGGATACTCATGAAACTTAGCCAGAATGTTTGTCTAGATGATATCTCTCACAAGTTTGAAACTGGGTCATGTAGGGTCAAAAAGTAGGTTACTGGGCCAAATATTAGAAGAAACTTATGTACACTCTAGAGACAACACTTTCATCTTGGTACCAATAAGACTTGGCCAGAATGTTTGTCTTGATAAAATCAAGTACAAGTTCAACATTAGGTCATGTCAAAAAGTAGGTCATCGGGACAAATCTTAGAAAAACCTCCAGAGGCCAAATTTTAGTCTGATACTCATGAAACTCTGTAAAATGTTTGTCTTGATATCTCTGACAAATTTGAAATTTATTCACATGGGGTCAAAAAGTAAATCATTGGGCCTTTTAATCTTAGAAAAACCTTGTGTGTACTCTATAGGCCTCATTTTTAGATACCATACTCATGAAACTTGGTCAGAATGTACTTGTCTCGATAAAATCTAGTACAAGTTCAACATTTTGATAAATCAGACAAGTTAAAGATTGGGTCATGTCAGGTCAAAAAGTAGGTCACTGAGACAAATCGCAGAAAATTTCTTGTGTGCAATGTAGAAGCCACTATTTCGTTTTGATACTCATAGAATAAAAATATTGTCAGAATGTTTGTCTTGATATCTCTGACAAGTTAAAAAATAGGTAGAGTCAGTCATAAAGAAGTAATGAACACTCATATTTTTTACATCATTACAACCAGGATCTCTTCAGCTTTATCAGTCATAGATGACTCCACTCAGGTGAACGCTTTAGGGCCAATGACCCTCTTATTTCACATTGCTTTCAGAAGTGTCATTTCTCAGGATCGCTTAAACACAGGATTGCTTGATGAAAGGCTAAAAGAAATTATATATTATATGTTTGATGCCAAACTTTGGATATAAAGGAACGAATAAATTACTTGTTGGGGTCTATACCTAAACACTGATGTTTTATCAAACGACCATACCAATACACACCTAGTAGTCAATTATGAATTTTGGAATTATTAGATATATATTTAGGAATGTAGTTTATAGCAATTTAAACTCAAAATGAATCTGATCAGTGGTAAAACCAATATTCTGCATTAAAGATACATTACAGCCAGAGAGAAAAAAACCACTGTTTAAACTTGATAGTGTGTAGAATGGCTGAGAATTTAGCTGGCTGTGTAAACATAGATAAATTATCAATATATGGTGTAAGGGATAGAGTTATTCAAGGGATTTGTCCTTATTTACAACCGAGAAACAAGAACAGTGATTTCTGTAAAGGCCTCTACCAAAAAAAAATTTAGACATCCTGATTGAAAGCATTTGCAGACAAAAATGTAGTCAAAAAGATGATTTCTGTCTTTGAAATGGTAGCAAATATTCTTGGAAAAAGAGAAAATGCTGGCTATAAGAATATTGTCCTTTTCCCACATTGTTTGCAAAAGCAGTCTTCTGTAGGGCTGTTAAAACAGATGTTTTCTGATTATTTGGTGAAAGGTTAAGACAAGAGTTAAAATGTTTGTTTCTCTTTCAACCTGCATTATTTGGTGAAAGGTTAAGACAAGAGTTAATGTTTGTTTTTCTTTCAACCTGCATTATAACTACTTATCAAACAACACAGTTGTAGACTGGTCCAAGTTGAGAGCATTGGCAGACAACAAATTGAAGGTGAAGCAAATGATTTGTATTGGAAAGGGAAGAAAACATTGCAGGAAAAGGAGAATATGCCAGTTACCTTCAGTTTCTCCTTTTCCCACAGTGTTTTCAAAAGGCCAGCAAAGCATGGCATTTTGTGATGTGTTAATATGGTAATTTAAGCGCAGTAAATTTTACCTTGCATGTACGTCTTCTGTCCTTGACGATCTAATTTGGCAATTATATTTATACGCACGTTTTGTTTCACCCTTACCACACAGTCCCATGCTTTAACCCTTTACCATAGCTCAGTCGGTTTTGTACAGGACTTTAGAACAGGGGGTCGCAGGTTCGATCCCCAGCTTGACCAGTTTCTTTCCAAGGATTGATGATAGTCATTGCGACAGGATTCATTCCTCTCTCACTGCTGACATTGTTTAAAAGATGGTTATGTGGGAAAGCAGCCATTGGCTTGGAAAGAATATTGTGCTTAGCACTGGTAAAAGAATCTACAGAAAAGCATGAATAGGTTCACTAGCTGCCACCATATAACTAAAATAATGTTGAAAAAGGCATCAAACACCATACATTCAATCAATTAATCTTGAACCCTTTACCACACAACCCTGAGTTTTAGATGACGCTGAGAAAAGAGCCTTTTGAAAATATGTTTTCTACCCTATCAAAGATAGAAAAATTGTTTGAGTTATATTTATTTCGTAGTTTGCAAATGCTTTCAATTTGGTCGAGTCCAAAATTTTGTCGTTTGGTAAATGGTTAAAAGGCCTGAGGTTATGACAGGTTCTGGAAACATTGTGGGACAAGGAGAAAATGCTGGTTATCAGATGAAATTTGTCTTTGAAAGGGTAGAGAACTGTGTGAAAAGGAGAAAATGCTGGAAATTAACATTTTCTCCTTTTACCACACTGTTTTCAAAAGATATCTTCTGCAGGATCATTAAAACAAGGGATTGTTTGGTATTGTGAAAAGTACCTTCTCTTTTTTTTCTGTATTTCATTTTATTTCCTCAGCTGATAACCCAGAAGACATCTGTATGGAGAGAAAAAAATATTGCCTTTTATCATCACTTTTGTTGTTGAAGAAATTGTTTGAACATTTTTTTTGTGTGAGGATTATTTTATTTACATTGGCCTTGTGTATGACGCAGATAAAAACCTTCATTTTTCATTGGCTTTGTTTATTTGTTTATATTGGAGTGCAACGCCATTTTAACAGCTTAGGTCATATCATGGCAGTCAGTGCACCAATGCATGTGTTTCCTGGCTTTCTCACACCAGTACTGAAACAGCTTTCTTTCCAAGCCACTGACTACTTTTTTCACATGCATCAGAGGTGAGGGGCAAAAAATCGTCGGAAAGAAAGTTTGCCTCAAACAGGGTATTGAACCCCCAACCACAGTTCACAAGTCAGATATGCTAACCACTGAGCGACCCCTTGAGGCATTTTTCATTAGCAATATAGTTTGAGGTTCAAAGGGACCCCTGAATTTTGAAATATCTTGAAATAATCTGTATCAATTTTTATGAAACTTCAAAAGTTTTTAAAATGACGCTACCTCTCACAGTGAAAATTGGAGTTTTTCTTCCACAGAGCATTTTGCCCATTCCAGTTGTGTTAAATTTTAGTTTAGTTAACTTTTTCCGATGGTTTCTCACAGTCACCAGTACAGCAAACAAAAGTGAACAAGTGCATGACTTCAGTACCTCACTTCAGTTAAATATGAGGTCCTGAAATTGGTTTTTACAAATATATATACCTTATAGATACATGTACATGTCCTTCGTACAAATCTTCAAAGTCTACTGTGATTTGTCCAGAGTTCTCTTGTATGGTGCTGTTCTCCAGTATTTGATCTCAATTTTATTTTCGGTATGACTTCATGTTTTATACCACTTCTGTTGAGAGATGTTTTCAAAAACACCTGAAACTAAGACTCAGAGGTTTCTCAGGCTTTGTTTTGAATTGTGTTTTGTGATGATTTTTAGTCCCCTACCGGCGAAGCCGAAGGGTCTTTAAGTTTGCACTCCGTCCGTCTGTCTGTCCATCTGTCCGTCTGTCCATCAGTCCGGCAATTCAGTTTTCCGGACTTTTTTCCTAAACGCTGGTACATATTGAGCTGAGTTTTGGTGTGTAAGTCACCCACCATCACTTACAGATCAAGTTCAAGTTTCGTGCTGGTCCACTCGTTTTTCACGGATTTACGGGCCTTGGACTTACAAAATTTCACTGATAAATCAGTTTTCTGGACTTTTTTCCTAAACGCTGGTAGGTATTGATCTCAGATTTGCTGTGTAACTCAACCACCATGACTTACAGATCAAGTTCGACTTTCGTTCGGGTCCACTGGTTTTTCACGGATTTACGGGCCTTGGACTTACAAAATTTCACTGATAAATCAGTTTTCTGGACTTTTTTCCTAAACGCTGGTAGGTATTGATCTCAGATTTGCTGTGTAACTCAACCAACATGACTTACAGATCAAGTTCGACTTTCGTTCCGGTCCACTGGTTTTTCACAGATTTACGGGCCTTGGACTTACAAAATTTCACTGATAAATCAGGTTTCCGGACTTTTTTTTCTAAATGCTGGTAGATATTCACCTAACTTTTGCTGTGTAACTCAACCACCATGACTTAGAGATCAAGTTCGAGTTTCGTGCAGCTCCACTGCTTTTTCACGCATTTATGGGCCTTGGACTTACAAAATGTCACTGATAAAACATTTTTCCGCACTTTTTTTCTAAACGCTGCTACATATAGAGCTGATTTTTGGTGTGTACATCAACCACCATGACTTACACATCAAGTTCGAGTTTCGTCCCAGTCCACTGCTTTTTGACACATTTACGGGCTTTGGACTTACAAAATTTCACTGATAAAACATTTTTCTGCACCTTTTTTCTAAACGCTGCTACATATAGAGCTGATTTTTGGTGTGTACATCAACCACCATGACTTACACATCAAGTTCGAGTTTCGTCCCAGTCCACTGCTTTTTGACGCATTTACGGGCCTTGGACTTAAAAAACTTCACTGACATGCCAGCGATACATACGGCCGGTAGGGGACTGGGTATTGCTATGCAATAGTATCAGAGTGCTTGTTTCTTTGGCCCTTTGACTGTAAAAATTCATCTACAGCAATACTTTGGAGCTTGATTATGGAATATCCAGTTCTTACAATTCACCCTTCTTCATTTTGTTGTTGTATGCTGTATCACATGATGTGAGCCAGAGTCTGACTGGGTTGTAGGAAAACATCTATAGTTTGGCGTGGAAAAGAAAACAAAGCTTAAACAAGTGTGTGCAAGTCTTTGATATTGAATCATTGAAATAAAACCCAAATAAAAAATAAGGGCCTCAAAAGCTGAAGTTTTTGCTGTTCAAACAATAGATGACCACAGTTATTGTACTTGCATGAGAATTGTTTTCATAACCGGCAAACCCTTTACTTGGAATAGCCTTTAACCCTCCCACAGCTTTTAAGCTGTTTTGTTTATACATTTTAATATTGCATAGAATGCAAAAAATTCAAACTAAGTTAACAAAAATTCTGAAAATTTCTCACAGAGTTGGTAAAGGTAATACTTTTAAGTTATGCAAATTTTCATTACAATAGCTACAGCATTTTTAGCTCACCTGAGCACAAAGTTCTCATGGTGAGCTATTGTGATCGTGCTGTGTCTGTCGTCCGTCGTGCGGTGTGCGTCGTGCTTTGTCCGTCGTCAACTTTTTACCTTGTGTATGCTCTAGAGGCCACATTTTCAGTCTGATCCTCTTGAAACTTGGTCAGAATGTTTGTCTTGAAAAAACCTCGAACGAGTTTGAAATTGGGTTATGTGGGGTCAAAAACTAGGTCACTAGGTCAAATCTTAGAAAAACGCTCCAGAGGCCACATTTTCAGTCCGATCCTCATGAAACTTGGTCAGAATGATTGTCTTGATAAAATCTCGGACAAGTTTCAAATTGGGTCATGTGGGGTCAAAAACTAAGTCACTAGGTCAAATCTTAGAAAAACCTTGTGTGCGCTGTAGAGGCCGCATGTTTGTCTTGATAAAATCTCAGATGAGTATGAAATTGGGTCATATGGGGTCAAAAACTAGGTCACTAGGTCAAATCTTAGAAAAACCTTGTGTGCGCTTTAGAGGCCACATTTTCAGTCAAATACTTGTGACACTTGATCAAAATGTTTGTCTTGATAAATTCTCAAAGAAGTTCAAAATTGGGTCATGTGGGGTCAAAAACTAGGTCACTAGGTCAAATCTTAGAAAAACCTTGTGTGGGCTGTAGAGGCCACATTTTCAATCAGATACTTGTGAAACTTGGTCAGAATGTTTGTCTTGATAAAATCTTGGTTGAGTTTGAAATTGGGTCATGTGGGGTCAAAAACTAGGTCACTAGGTCAAATCTTAGAAAAACCTTGTGTGCGCTCTATAGGCCACATTTTCAGTCCCATACTAATGGAACTAAGTCAGAATCTTTGTCTTGATGATATCTTGGAAGAGTTTGAAACTGGGTCACCTCAGTTCAAAAACTAGGTCACCAGGTCAAATTTTTGGAAAACATTGTGTGCGCTCTAGAGGATACATCTTCAGTCCGATACTCATGAAACTTGGTAAGAATGTTTGTCTTGATAAAAACTTGGATGAGTGAAATTGGGTCATGTTGGGTCAAAAAGTAGGTCACTAGGTCAAATTAAAGAAATACCTTGTGGGCACTCTAGAAGCCACATTTTTTGCTCAATTGACTTGAAAATTGGTCAGAATGTTTGTCTTAATTAAATCTCAGATGACTTTGAAATTGGGTCATCTGGGGTCATAAAGTAGGTCACTAGGTCAAATTAAAGAAATACCTTGTGGGCACTCTAAAGGCCACATTTTTTGCTCAATTGACTTGAAAATTGGTCAGAATATTTGTCTTAATTAAATCTTGGATGAGTTTGGGTCACCTGGGGTCATAAACTAGGTCACTAGCTCGAATCAAATAAATACCATGTGGACATTCTAGAGGCCACATTGTTTGCTCAATTGACTTGAAAATTGGTCAGAATGTTTGTCTTAATTAAATGTCGGACGAGTTGGGGTTATAAACTAGGTCACAAGGTCAAATTAAAGAAATACCTTGTGGGCACTCTAGAGGCCACATTTATTGCTCAATTGACCCGAAAATCGGTCAGAATGTTTGTCTTGATGAAATCTCGGATAACTTCAAAATTGGGTTACATGGGGACATAATCTAAGTCATTAGGTCAAATTAAAGAAATACCTTGTGGGCAGTCTAGAGGCCACATTTATCGCTAAATTGTCTTGAAAATTGGTCAGAATCTTTGTCTAAATAAAATCTCGGATGAGTTTGAATTTGGGATACCTTAGGTCATAAACTAGGTCACAAGGTCAAATTAAAGAAATACCTTGTGGGCACTGTAGAGGCCACATTTATTGCTGAATTGACTTAAAAATTTGTCAGAATGTTTTTCTTGATGAAATTTCAGATGAGTTTGAATTTTGGTCACCTTGGGTCATAAACTAGGTCACTAGGTCAACTAAAAGAAATTTTTGTTGGCACTCTAGAGGCTGCAATTCTTACTCAATTGACCTGAAAATTGATCAGCACGTTTGTCTTGATAAAATCTTGGATGAGTTCAAAATTGGGTCACATAGGGTCATAAACTAGGTCACTAGGTCAGATTTAAAGAAATATCTTGTGGGCGCTTTAGTGGCCACAATTCTTGCTCAGTTGCCCTGAAAATTGGTCAGCGTGTTTGTCTTGATAATATCTCGGATGAGTTTGAAATATGGTCACATAGGGTCATAAACTAGGTCACTAGGTCAAATTGAAGAAATACATTTTGGACACTCCGGAGGCCACATTTTCAGCTCAATTGACCTGACAATTGGTCAGAATGTTTGTCTTAATAATATCTCAGATGAGTTCTAAATTGAGTCATTATGACCCTGGAGTGAAATTTCGCCTATTGACTCAGGTGAGCGATCCAGGGCCATCATGGCCCTCTTGTTTAAGATATTTCAAAATTCAGGGGGTCCCTATGGACCTCAAACTAATATAGATACCAATGTCTAGAGGTAAAGAACTGAATACCTCAGTATCTATTTTCTTTGCTTAGATTAAAAAGCTGAAAATTTCTGTTACCAATACCTCTTTGATGTGATCTGCACCTTATTCCTGTCTGATATGTTGAGAGAGTAAGCCTTGCCAAAAAGGCTTTACTATATGTGCATGTGCATATTGCAACAAAAGTTTATTCAGTTAAGCTGTTCAAGGGTAAGGGCAGGGCTATAACCCTTGGTGTCCTAAATATATTTCCCAGTGTTACTTAGGCTTTGCCCTACTTTTTCGTCCAATCAGATGGCTTATATTGAAAACTTCTGACTGTCTATTTCCTTTAAACTGCCTCAAGCAGGGTTTATTTTGACCATTTAATCAGTTAAACGTCACGTTTATTTGGGTTTACCAGGCTGTGTGCACAAAGCCCGCCACCCTCATTAATATTCATCTGCCATTTAAATTTACAAAATGTGCAGTCTGATCTTTGATCTACACCATCTACTATCTTGTGTTAGTCTTCAACTAAAAACAGATTTAATTCTGATTATTTCAAACGAGAAGGATATTTATAGACCATGTGAAAAGTCGGCTCCTTTTAGTTGGCAGTGAGAGAGTTAAAAAATCAGTCAATCTATTTTTTAAAATATACAGAAAATCCATGTTGCAGTAAACTAGTTTATTGCAGTGTCGTATCGATACAGGCATTTAACATGAAGTGTCTGAGCCATGGTCTGTGAAAAGGCTTAATGCATCTGCAAAAGAATATTGACTCGGGTCAGCCTGCGCAGACCGCGCAAGCTTACAAGGCCCCAACTTTTTGCTTTCAGGCAATTTTCTGCATTTCAAAGGACCATTTCACCAGCTTGTTTTGTCGGTTTTCAGAGAAAATGGATTTTATGGATCCATAATCATGTGATGTCGTGCTTGGTATCATGCATCACAGATGTAAATCAAGCCCCCTTTTGCCAGGGCATGGCTCATATTCTATATGTGTATAGCATTTTTTTCCATCCTTCGCAATAATTTGTGAATGAATGAAGCAGGAAAGTTCATGTAATGTTAGATTTAGCATTGTTCTAGCAATGTTGCAATTAGGACATGTCTTGCGAATGATGAAGGGATCATGAAGCGGGAAACTCCATATATGGCATCAATGTTTTAATGATGATGTAATTAGGGCGGACAACAACTAAATCAGTTAAGTCAGCTGTGAAGAAAAAATTAAACAATTTAAACAGCCACATGCTCCCTCCTTTTGGCTGTTTAAATCATTTATTTTTTTTCTTGACAGCGTCTAATAGATACTTCAAGGAAGGTACAATGTCACCTGTACATGAACAAAATCCAATACAGGATTTTAAGGACCTGCATTTTTTGCATATCATATTAGATATAGGGAAGTTCTTGTCTGTGTCAATGGTCTGCAGTGCAAGGAATTCAGTAAGTAAAGAAATAAACCAATGATTTGAAAACCCATTCGATCAAATTTGTGAAACTATCATGGATTGTTGTCTTTTGGGGCACAATTTATACAAGGATGAATGGTGGAATTTCACAATTATTATTATTGTTTCCTGTATTTACGAGCATCTGTCTCTAATGATACAAGTTCATCATCAAATGGATAATGGAATTATTAGTTTCTAGCAATATTGGAGCATGTTTGTTTTGGTTGCATCTGTGACTAGACTTTGGTTTAACCCTTTACCACACAATCCCAACTTAATGACCCTAGAATAGAAGCCTTTTGAAAAAATTGTGGGAAAAGGAGAAAATGCTGGTTACCAGCATTTTCTCCTTTTCCCACAATTGTTACCAGCATTTTCTCCTTTTCCCACAATGTTTTCTACCCTATCTAGGACAAACTTAGTCATTTGGGCCACCTTTGATTTATTGTCTGCAAATGCTTTCAATTTGGACCAGTCTAAGATTTTGTTGTGTGGTAAAGAGTTGACTTTTTACCACATACCAAAACTTTAGACTTATCGAACTGAAAGCAATGTGGTTCAAATGATGAAATTTGTCTTTGATTGGGTAGAGAACATTATGGGAACCGTCATTTTCTCCTTTTTCCACAATGTTTTCCTTTTCCCACAAATGGCTGGTAACCATCAAAATATTTTTGACACAAGTTTGCGCCTTTTTGGATATAGAATTTTCAATGAAAATCAATCTCTTTCTAAAAGCAACTGCAGCCGAGTGTTGGCACCTGCATTCTGTGCTGTTGTTTAACCCTTTACCAAACAGTCCTGTGTTTTCATGTCCCTGAGGCCTTTTGAAAACATGGTGGGAAAAGGAGAAAATGCTGGTTACCAGCATTTTCTCCTTTTCCCCACAATGTTTTCTACCCAGTCAAAGGCAATTTACATCATGTCATTCACATTTAAATTTTCATCTGCAGACACTTTCAATTTGGTCCAGACTACATTTTTGTTGTTTGGTAAAGAGTTAATTTAGGTGTGTTTGTAAAAATCTGAATCAACCCTTTTTAAATTTTATTTCAGATTTATGACACAGACTCAAGCAGATGATGGTGATTGGTTAGAGCTAAAATGAAGCCACATACTTTACTATGTCTTCTGGGATGGTTCAGTTTAGTGTTACCATTTGGAATGCCTTTTTTATTTACCGAGAAACGTAAGTCTGTAGGTTTTTAACCTGTTACCTAATTATCGCACAGTTTTTTGCCCTGAAGACAAAAATCTTCTGAAAATATGTGGAAAAAACAGCAACGGCTGATAAGTAGCAGCTTCTTCTTTTCCCCCACGATGTTTTCTACCCATATATAGACAAATTCCATTATTTCAGCAGTATCTAATTTTATGTGTTCGAATGTGTTCAATATGGACAAGTTCATCAAATGGATCCCTGAGTCTGTATTCACCAATCGTTTGTAGGACCACTCTAGCTCTTATTATGGATTTTGAAAGTAACACAACTTCTTGATTGGCTAAACCATTCTAAACCATTTGGTTTAGCCAATCAGAACTTGTGCTACTTTCAAATTTAGAAAATTGTGAGAATAAGACTAAGAATGCACTTAAGAATGGTTGGTGAATATGGACTCGGATCAAAAAAGTAAAGATGCCAGGCTTACATTGAATGAAATTTATAGCTGATAATCATGATATATTATCACTGGAGTCAGTGTATAAAATATTGACTCAGGAGTTAAAACTTGGACATGTTTGTGCTCTATGGGTTTCCTATCTATTGGCAGAAGAACAAAAGACTATTCATGTAAAATTGGCCAAATTTCTGTTCATTAAATGCTGGAGGAAGGACCTTTTGCATGTTGTTCAAAAAGGGCTGGCTACTCTATTGATATCAGAACTGCACATAGATAACCATCAGCAGTATGACATATCAGTGAATTTATAAGTATGCAAATGATTGAATTATATGGTTACACAGTCACAGAAATTACTAATGACAGTCCCATTAGCAATTCAATGGTCACATCTTAGGATTGCTGCACTTCATTCCTCCATTACAGTGTAGAATTAGATTTTAAACTATCTTGATTTAATTCAAACATTACGAAAAAATGTGCCCAAGATAGGATTGTGGTGTGCAATAAATGAACAGTATGGGCCAATGTTGCAAAGACATGTTGTAGAATGAACCCTGAATGTGTTGTGACTCTTGATTCAAAACAGACAATTCAGAATTGCATATATTGCAACCAAATTTAGTCTTGAACCCAATATATTTAGATTAATTGATTGATTGAAAGATGTTTTATGCCGCTTTCAACTTTGTGTCAGTCATATCACTGCGAAAGCTCACATATTCAATGTACAGTATTTTCTGGTTTTTACCAGTACTAGGCTAGGGCTCTAAAGTGTCTTGCCCAAGGACACTCCCACATAAAGCCCAGTGGATCGTGTGGGAATCGAACCTGGGGCCCCCAGGACACAGGTCCCACACCCTATTGCTATGCCATGCAGGATCCCAACAAATTTAGACATTATCTGTGTAATACTTTTTACTTTTCTATAGGCCAACCCGTTACCATATTCATGACCTTTACCAAATGATGAAACTATATCCTTGCCTAAAATGAAAGCATTTGCAGACAACAGATTAATTTTTATTCAAGACGCGAACTTTCTATTTCAAAGGGTAGAAAAAAGTGTGGGAAAAGGAGAAAATGCTGGTTACCAGGATTTTCTCCTTTTCACACAATGGTTTTGAAAGCCTTCTTCCTCAAGATCGTTGAAAGTCAGGATTGTGTGGGATAGGGTTAATCTACTTTAGAGGTAGAGAAAAATATTCCTTAAAGCTTGCCTGAGCACAAAGTACTCAAAGTGAGCTTTTGTTATTGTACTGTGTCCATCATGTGTTGTCAACTTTTACCCTGTTTATGTTCTGGAGGCTACATCTTCAGTATTCATGGAAGTTGGTCAGAAAGTAAGTCTTTGTGATACCTCAGATATTTCAAAACTGGGTCATCTGGTGTCAAAAGGTAGGTCACTGGCACAAGTCTAAGAATAACCTTGTGTACTCTCTAGAGACCACATTTTCAGTCCACTGCTCATCAAAATTGGTTAGAATACTTTGATGTGAAAGTAGGTCACTGGGTCAAATGTTAAAAAATCTAGATGCCATATTTTCAGTATAATACTTACAAAAAATGGTCGGAATGTTTATTTTGATAATATCTGGGCAGAGTTCCTAATAGGTGATGTTGGGTCATAAAGTAGGTCAATAGGACAGTTTGTAGAAAAATGTTGTGTACACTCTAGAGATATCTCAGAAGAGTTTGAAAATGGGTCATGTTAGGAAAAAAAGTAGGTCACTGGGATAAAACTACGAAAAACCTTGTGTATGAACTAGGGACCTCACTTTCAGTAAAATACTCATGAAATTGGTCAGACTTTTTGACTGATGATATCTCTAACTAATTAAAAATGGACCATGTTGGGTCAAAAGGTTCACTGGGTCAAATATCAGAAAAACCTTGTGTACACTCACTGGAGGCCATATTTTCAGTCCAGTACTCATGAAAATTGGTAAGAATGTTTATCTTGATGATATCTTGGAGATGTTTGGGAGATTATCTGGTCAGGGGACATATCTTAGAAAACCCTATTGTACACTCTAAAATCCACGTTTGTCAGTCCAATACACATGAAAATAGAGTGTTTTTTGATGATATATTGGACAAATATGAAAAAAAAAACATGAAGTGTCCATAGTAGGTCAATATTAAACTCAGACAAACCTTCTGTACACCCTTTTTGCCACCTTTTCAGTCCAAGACTCATAAAAAGTGATCAGATTTTTTTCTTGATAACATCTCTGATGGGTTTGAAAATGGGTCACATCAAGTGAAAAAGTAGGTTATGAGGGAAAATCTAAGAAAAGCTTATAACCACTCTAGAGGCCATATTGAAATTTTTTCAAAATGTTTGTCTTGATAACATCTTGGATTAGTTTGAAAATGGATCATGTCAGTTCCAAAAAAAGGTCACTTGGACAAATCTTTGAAAAATGCTGTGTACACTCTAGATGCCTTATATTTAGTCTACTGGTTATACTCATGAAAGTTCACTAGGTCAGAATGTTTGTCTTGATGATATCCAAGACAATTTTGAAAATAGGTAGTTTCGGTAAAAAAGTACCGGTAGGTTATTGAGAAAAATCTTAGATTTCCAGCTTTTTACTTTTGAAATTAGGTCAGAATGTTTGCCTAATAATATCTCAACATGTTTGCAAACGGGTCTCATTGAGCCAGAAAGTAGATCACTAGGTCGTATCAGAGAAAAACATAGACTGTGCTCTGTAATTGTTTCCTCAAAGGCACACAGGCTCAGTTGAGTGATTCAGGGCCATCAGGGCCCTCCTTTTACAAAGCTATGACGTGGGTACTCATTAGAATAGTTTCGTTGAGACAATCCTAATTGGTAACCTGCAAGATAGGTCTTAGTGACAATACAAATGATATTACCTTCTGAACCCAAAAGTATTCCACTTATTTGTACTGCTGACTATTTATTTCGCTAGCAGCAAAGGTGAACCTGACACCAGACTCAGTAGACAGATGTACTACAGAGAACCAGACCATGGTGTGTGAGGTGGTTGACCAGAATTATAATGTCTCAGACGTTGTCTTCGAAATTAATGGCAAACAAATGGAACCTGATGATATTGAAATAATCAACAATTCGACAGCCATGATACACTTGCATAACCTAAGCCAGGATATGAATAACCGGAATGTGATGTGCTGTGTTGTCAGCTGCGACTCTTTTTCAAATGTTGATTCAGTGAGCGTGCAGGTTTATGGTAAGATACTGATTTTGAATGCTTAAACAGATAAATAGAGGATATTTGTTTTTTTCGGTGAAAGATTGAAATTTATTTCATTGAGTGAACATCATTGGTAATATTTTCATGAGGGGCTGTGCCACTTGTGAAAATATTACGGATGCGCCACCCATGAAAATATTATTGATAATGTTCATGAGATTAAATAAATTTCAATCTTTCATCGAAAAAAAAAACAAAAATTCTGTTTATTTCATGCTTCTTATGCCTATTTTGTTGGAACTCTCATCAAAATCCTCTACAGTTGTTTTTGGTAATTTCCCATGGCATACCCCCACCTCACATAACATCGCATTACAATATTATGTAAAGCGCTAGAAACATAGCGTTAATTACACCATATTTCCCCCTGGTTGAATGGCACACACTGATTACCTAAGTAACTAGTGGGCGGGAACAACTCTCTCTGCCTTCAATTGAATAGTTAGAAAATATAAAATCTGTTTTTTCACTGGTCGTCACCATGAAATATCAAACCATAATCCACCATTATTTCTCAATAAACAACGGAAAAGCATAAAATAAGGACTGAAGTATCAGTGTGTCTGTCTTGTGGCTAGTATTTGCTGGGAGCTGTATGGAAAAATTTATTTCTGGTGAGACCAAACATCTTGTGCATTTTAGAATTTTCGTACACAGTGAGAAGCAAAAACATGCCCAAAGAAGTAACTGAAATATGGCCCGCAACATGCAAAATGAGACCTTCGGACATTTGCGTAAAGTGTCGTCTCAGATTAGGCCGCGCAGACTGCGCCGGCTAATCCGAGACAACACTTTACGTCTACATTAGATTTATTTATACAATATACTTTTGTGAAACATAAAATCACACAAAAACAGGAAGTGTCATCTCGGATTAGTCACAGACTGCACAGGCTGATGTGGGACGACAAACTTTTACACATAATGTCCAAAAGCCCTTTTTCGTGTGTTGCACATCATATAATATTCTTTTATTATTTACCCACAAATTTTAAATATAAAATATTGAAATGTGCCATGCTGTAGGAAAGGGGGTTTAATACATCTTCTGTGATGCATTTTACCAAGCTATTCATGGCATAATTGCAGATCCATAAAATCCATTTTGTCAAACAATGGACTGAATCTGGAGGTAAAATAGTCCTTTGTAATATAGAGAATTTACAAATCGCATAAAGTTTAACCCATGTCAGCCTGTGGGAACTGTGCAGCCTGACCTGGGCCAATACCTTACATACTAAACCCCATTTTCAAAGAGCATGGTTGAAATTATGGATAATTTGATTTAAAATGGTTAGGAAGTAAAATTAATATTGGTTTACTAGTAACAGTGGATGAAAACCTTTTTATTTCTCAAGGTGAGCTTTTGTGATTGTGCTGTGTCTGTTGTCCATGGTAAACCTTTACCTTGTGTATTCTATAGACAACATTTTTAGTCAGACACATGGGAAAGTTGGTCAGAATTTTTGTCTTGATGATATGTCGCACCACTTTAAAAATATGTCAAAAAGAAGGTTGCTGGGACAACTACGTGACAAACCTTGTGCACGCTGTAGAGGCCACAATATCAGTGTAATTCACATATAATTGGTGAGAGTGTTTGTCTTCGATGACTTTTACAAGGGTCAGTGATAAATAACTGAAAGTTGGTGACAGGTACAAATAATAATTATTGATTGTTGCCATATTACAGTTTGTTTATAATTACAGTGAAGCCTGTTCCTGTTGAAGATCTCTCCTGTATCATATACGACTACTCAATGAACGTGACATGCACTTGGGATTATGGTGTAGACTACATGCTCCGTGGCATATGGCCTAAAGTTATATTGTATGTGTAAGTGTTACATGCATGACTTATCTTTCTTCACCAACCCTTTCAACCCCCTGTTTTAATGACCCTTGTGTAGAGACCATTTGAAAACCTTGTAAGAAAAGGAGAAAATGCATTTCTCCTTTTCCCACAATTTTTCATCCTTCTCATAGACTGATTCAATTAATGTAGCAGCATGTAATGTGTTTTCGGTGTTGTCTGCTAGTGCCTGTAATTTGGAAAGGTCTAAAATTTTGTGGTTTGGAAAAGAGATATTGTCCTATTCTAAAATTTGGTAGTGAGTTGCCTAATTGAACTGTCAGAGACAAATTAGTGCCAGGCCAACCAAACTGAAACTCTCTTGTTGATTCCAAGGTAACTATTAAGCAAAAAAACCAAGAAATCCTACTATATAAATCTTAATTAGACTGCATTATTTGTGCAGTCTGATCTTGATCCACATTATTTGCTAAATAACATGTGTACTAGAAGAATTTTTTAAGAGTTATATTTTCAAATGAGATTAGGCTTTTGCCAAAGACAGAGAGTTCAAACTGGACAACAGTGTGAACTTGATCTACACTGTCTGCAAAGCAAAGGTTTTGAAAGACACTCAAAGGTCTTAAGTTTTAGCTCACCTGAGCATGAAATGCTCAAGTTGAGCTTTTATGATTGTGATGTGTCCAGCATCCATCAACAGTCATGCATCATCTGCTGTCAAAGTTTACCTTGCGTACTCTCAAGAGGCCGCATTTTCAGTCTGATATTCAGAATTTTTGTCTTGATAATATCTCAGACTGACACAAAAAAGGTTTCATCGGGTCAAAAATTGGTTGACTGGGTCAAATCCTTGAAAACACTTCTGTATACTCTGGAGGTCACATTTTCTGTCAACCCTTTACCAAACGACAAAAATGTAGACTCAGGTCCAAATTTAAAGCATTTGCAGACGACAATTGAAATGTGAATCAAATGATGTAAATTGTCTTTGATAGGGTAGAAAACATTGTGGGAGAAGGAGAAAATGCTGGTTACCAGCATTTTCTCATTTTCCCAAAATGTTTTCAAAAGGCTTCTTCCTCAGGGTCATTTAAACTGGTGATTGTGTGGTAAAGGGTTAAATACTAATTGGAAGAGGTCAGAATGTTTGTCTTGACTATATCTTTGGTGAGTATGAAAGTAAGTCACATCTAGGCTAGAAGTGGGTCACTAGCACAGATATTTGAAAAATCTAATTTGCACTCTGGGGCCACATTTTTAATCCAATCCACATGAAATTTGGTCCGAAATTTTATCTTCAAGATGTTTTGGACAAAGTTGAAAATGAGTTGTGTCTGGTCCAAAAGGTAGGTCACTGGGTCAAATATTTGAAAAACCTTGTTTACACATCTAGACCAAATTGTATATCCAATACTAATAAAAGTTGGTAAGAATGCTTCTCCTGATGATTTCTTGGACAAGTTTGAAAATGTGTCACATCTAATAAAAAAAATACCGGGAGGTCATTTGGACAAATTTTTGAAAAACCTAGTTTACACTCTAGATGCCACATTTTCAGTCCAGTTTTCATGAAAGTTGGTTAAAATTTTTTCTTCAGGATATCTTGGACGTCTTTGAAAATGTGTCGGGTAGGATCAAAAAGAAGGTCACAGGGTCAAATCTTTCAATAACCTTACATACACTCTAGAATCCACATATTTAGTCCAATACATATGAAAATTAGTCAGTATATTTGTTCTGATAATATCTTGGATGAGGTTGAAGATGGGTCTTGTCGGATAAATCATTTAGTTTTTTAAAAAGTATGTCACTGGAAGAAATCTTAGAAAATCCTTGTGTACATCTTAAAGGCCATATTTTCTTTCCAATACCCATGAAAATGGGTCAGAATATCTGTCCTGATGATATCTTGGACATTATTTATGAAAATTTGTCAGGAAGGGCCAAAAAGTAGGTCACTGGGACAAATCATAGAAAAAACCTTGTAAATTTGCTTGAGGAAATGTTTTTAGTCCAATACTCATAATAGTTGCTCAGAATGCTTATCTTGATAATATCTTGAATGAGTTTGAAAATGGGTCACATCTAGTCAAAAGATAGGTCACTAGAACAAATACTTGAAAAACCTTGTGAACACTTAGGGTATGGTGAGCACTTCAGGCCCATTATAGCCCTCTTGTTTGAATCTTTTTAGGGGTTTGCTGAATACAGAGAGTGTGGCAAATTGGACTATTCCAGATCTTCAGACTAGACAGGAATTTACAGAAATCAGTGATTCTAGGTTGTTCAATCAGCCAGAGGTGACCATCAGTTTTTTGGTGAAATCAAAGTGTGGCTTGAATATGAGTACAACATTTGAAGGTCATGATGTTATCAAAGGTATGATTATTTATCCTGTACTTGCAGTAATTTTGACCCAATAATGTGATGTGGAATATTTCTTTTCTTATCGTCAGATAGTCGTGTGACCGTCAGGTAGTCATGTGATGGTAAAAGTGTGCACCTGCCAACTTGGACTCCTTTTAACGCATTACAAAACAACAAAATTTTAGACCTGCCCCAAAATGAAACTATTTGCAGACTATAAATTAGATTTGGCTTGAATGATTTATTTGTCTTGGAAAGGGTTAAAAACAATGTTGACAAGCTTTTTGATTATATTGGAAGTTTTTCATCGATAGAAAAGAAAACATTGTTGCAAAAGGAGAAAATGAAAAGCGTTAAAAACAGTGCCTGCAAGGTTTTTGTTAATTAGCTCACCTGAGCACGAAGTGCTCAGGATGAGCTAATGTGATCACTCACCATCCGTCGTTGTCTGTCAGTCATCTGTCCGTCCGTCCATTCACATTTTTTTGTTTACACTCTAGCATCTACAAATATTAACCAGTCAGCACCAAACTTGGTCAAAATGTATATGACCATAAGATCTCGGGTGAGTTTGATTATGGGTCTAATCGGACCAGAATGACTGGAGTTATCTGCCCTTGAATTAGAAAAATTGCTATATTTGACTTTGTTTACACTCTAGCACCTACAAATATTAACCAATCAGCACTAAACTTGGTCTAAATATATATGACCGTAAGATCTCAGATGAGTTCGATTATGGGTCTAATCGGATCAGAACAACTGGAGTTATCTGCCCTTGAATTAAAAAAATTGCTACATTTGACTTTGTTTACACTCTAGCATCTACAAATATAAACCAATCAGCACCAAACTTTGTCAAAATATATATGACCGTAAGATCTCGAATGAGTTTGATTATAGGTCTAACAGGACCAGTTATTGCTGTGTCATGGAAAAAGGGGGCTTGACGTATATTTTCATTGTGGACCAATATCTCTTTAACTACACGACAAAATGTCATGAAACTTCATCTTTATATTGTTTATTACAATCCACAGACAACAGTCAATTGTTTTTATTTCATGAAATGCCATGTCATGAAAAAAGGGAGCTAAATGTTTAATTTCGTCATAGACCAATGACCATCTGTTTGTCCATCTTTCAGGACAGATATCTTCTAAAATCCTTGACAAAAACTAATAGAAATTCATACAGGTATTCCTATTGATGTCCGCTGATATTTATTGGTTTTTTTGCCTTTTTGATATCAAATACTGTCTCATAGGAAAAAGGGGCTTCATGTATATTTCTGTTAAGGATCAATATACATGTATCTTCAACTCAAAATCCTGGACAAAAATTTGTGAAACTTCATACATGTGTTCCTTATGATAGTCCGCCAATATCATTAGTTTAGCTTTTTTGATTAAATGTCGTGTCATGGAAAAAGGGGGCTTCACATATAATTTCATTATGGATTAATATCTCTTTAACTACAGGACAAAATGTTATGAAACTTCATCTTTATGTTGTTTAAGCGACAGACAAAGTTAGGCCTATTTGTTAGCTCACCTGAGCACGAAGTGCTAGGTGAGGTATTTTGATTCGTCGTTGTCCGGCGTCCGTCTTTCCACAATTCCTTTAAACATCTCCTCCTCCTAAACCAATCATGTTGAAACTTGACAGGCATATTCCTTGGGTGAAGTTCTACCAAAGTTGTTAAAAGAATTGAATTAACCCTTTAACTCCAGGGGTCACAATTTGGGGCAAAATTGTATATAGAGCAAATTTTAAAAATGTTTTTGTCTGAAACTAGAAGGCCTATAGAGCTTTGATATTTGGTATGTGGCATTTCCTTGTGGACTTCTACCAATTTTGTTCAAATGATGCCCCTGGGTCAAAACAGGACATAAAGGTATACAGAATGAACTTTAAAAATCATGTTCTATTTAACCTTTTACCACACAATCCCAAATTTTAATGCCTGTGAGAAATAAGGCTCTTGAAAATGTTGTGGGAAAAAGAGGAAATACTTGTAACCAGCATGTTTTCCTTTTTCCACAATGTTTTCCACCTAACCAAAATCAAATTTAAATTTTTGAGTCACATTTATTTTGTTGTCAGCAAATGGTTTGAATTTGGACAGGTCTTAACCCTTTAAGTGCCTTTCACTACTATAGTTGCCTTTGTGTCTAGTGTAGATCAAGATCAGACTGCAGAAAATGTGCAGTCCGATCACTGATCTATACTGTCTGCTTTGTTGAAACACTGCAGACAAAAGGCACCCACGCAGTTGTTATCATCTTTGATTCATTCTGGATTGAAAATTGCCTTTGGGTTTAAGGATTAAATTTTGTTGTTTGTTAATGATTTGAGCCAAGCCTGTTAGCTCATTACCTACAGGGCTAGCTATGCAGGGATGTCAAATTTAAATCTCAGTTGGGCCAAGCACTCAAGTAACCAGCATTTTTTTACTTTTTCCACAATGTTCTCTACCCATCCCAAATCTAAGTTCTAATTTATTTTGTTGTCTGCGAATGCTTTGAATTATAGACCAGTCTAAAATTTTTGTTTGGTAAAGAGATAAAGATAGATCAAATAATATGCATTTTAAGACTGTGTTGTAGGCAATACTATCTTGCAGAATATAAGGCATATATATCCAAGATCCAACTGCAGTCTGATCTTTATCTACACTGTCTGATAAAACATCCTGTCTTGCATACCCCTAGCCTTGGTTCCCACCTGATCATTTTTTCCTTTTATCTATTCAGGACAGACGGATGCAGTTTAAATTTGACATGAAGCCCCCTTTTTCCATGACAGCAATAAATTCCAAAACCCTGACAATATGTGCTAGGTCACTTGATGTGTGAAAATTTCATCCAAATCTGTTGAGATATGTCCAGTAATTAAAGAGATACTGGTGAAAAATGAAATATAACATGAAGACCCCTTTTTCCATGATGCAGCTATAAATTGCAGAACCTTGACAATATGCGCTAGGTCACATGATGAGAAACATTCTGTGAAAACTTTTGAAAACATCGTGGGAAAAGGAGAAAATGCTGGTAACCAGCATTTTCTCCTTTTCCCACAAAGTTTTCTACCCTATCAAAGAAATACTGTGTCACTTGAGCCAATATGAAAATGTTGTCTACAAATGCTTTCAATTTGGACAGATCTAAAATTTTGCCATGTGGTAAAGGGTTAAAGGCTTTGACTGTATTTTTCTCTCTGGCTGTTAGGATGTATCTTTGAACATTGTGTTCATTGTATTTTGAGTTCATTTTTGTTCATTAATTTAACTCTGTAGTACAGATTTTATCTTGTAAATCCTAGAAGTCATTATAATGTTTGTTCTTCACTTTATGGTGTTTGTCTTAATTTATAAATAAGTTTATGACCCCCCCCCCCCCACCCATAGATTTTGGGCATATACTCCATCATGAATTGAAGTACCATTTGAAAGATCTGTTCAGGTAGGGCCAAGGTCAATGTCACATTTGAAGGTCAAATTTTTGTAAGCTGGATGCATTGAAAGGTTGGTGCAAGACTATTGCAAGTGTAAATACATTGTTTATGTGTTTACAATAGCAATTACCCATGAACATGTCCCTGGACAACCACTGTAGTTGTTAGTGTATTTAACAACATTATAATACTAACTTGTATAGAAAGTCTTGAATCGGCAAACATTCTCTACTAAGTTTGTTCAAATCGGGCAACTTTTTGCCACACACCAAAAGGCCTAGGGCTTTGTTATTATTTCTTCAAAACTCTGTTCTGGAGGTATTTAGGAGTCAGCTTTCGGTCCATCCATCCATCCATCCATCCATCCATCAGTCTTTCTGTAACATTTTCTTGTCAGAGCTAGTTCTCAACAACTACAGGACAGATTTCATTCAAACTTTAGAGAGACTCTGTGCCAAGCAAGAATGTGCATATTATATTTTGGTCACAGTTCATTGAATTTTTACAAAATTATTTTCCTTTGATGAAATTTCTTGTTCTCCCTATTTTTCAACAACTATTGGACAAATATCATTCAAACTTCTCACAAATATTTATATAACCGGGTTTGGTGAAGAAAGATTATCTTCTTGTCTAAACCAAGAAGACCTAGAGCTTTGGCCTTGCACTTCGATATTTGGTATTTATCTTCACTGTAGACCTTTACTGCTTGGTATTCAGGTGAGCGATATAGGACCATCATGGTCCTCTTGTATTGGAAGTTTTTCATTGATAGAAAAGAAAACATTGTGGGAAAAGGAGAAAATGCTGGCCACCAGCATTTTCTCCTTTTTACCACAATGTTTTCAAAAGCCCTCTTTCTCAGGGTCGTTAAAATATGGACTTGTTTGATGGAGGGTTAAGCAAGCTTCTCTCAAAGATTGAAAGAAAGTATCACCAGAGAAAATTGGCTCTCAAAATTAATATTAAACATCTGTTAACCTTTTACCAGACGACAAAATTTTAGCCTTACCAAAACTGAAAGCAATTGCAGAAGAAAATTTCAATGTGGCTCAAGTGGTGCAGTTTTTTCTTAGATAGAGTAGAAAACATTGTGGAAAAAGGAGAAAATGCTGGTCATTTCTTCATTTCCCACAATGTTTTCAAAAGACCTCTTTCCCAGGGTTGTTAATAGTCAGCATTGTGTGGTAAAGGATTAAAGTTAAAATATGTTAATCCACTTTTTTTTTTTTTGCCTGCATGTAAGAACTGTAAAAGAAAAAGGGACTCTCTTTATATTATTCTTGGATATGTACCTTTACGGGAAAATGGTATATTTATGATGTAAATAATGTTGTCAGTGATTATGTAATTTTAGTTGGATATATCGCTGGGTTAGAGTGAAACTATGGTATCTGCATTTTCCAAAATTTTACAGGAGAAGGAAAAAACTGATTAATTTCTTTATCAAAACATAAAATGGACCAATACTGTAACATAATGTTTATTTCAATAAGTTCTTTTAATGACTTAAATCAATTGCAAAAAGCTATTTTTGGATTTTTGGTTTTTTAATACAATGTCAATTACAATAGTTTCACACCAAGAATAATGGTGTTCTGCAGAAATTATGTTAGTATGAAACTATTGTATTTGCATTGTTTTGATTGGCTATTTGCAAGTTAGCAAATATTATATCATTTACAAAAAGATTTTGCTTTATTGTGATTATAATGCTATAGTGTAGATATATTTTAAAAAAGAAATTAAACTGAAACAGCATTATAAAGAGGAGAAATATTGTATAAAAGAGAGCATATTGCTGTTGACAGGTATGTGCTGTCTCCTTGCTAAACTGTTTGTATCAGTAATGAGTTTATTTTGAATGGTTGTATTAGTGGATAATAGGTTGTCTTTATTTTTGAATTAAAAGAGGACCTGGTTGATTTTCCACATGTATTTGTGTGTAATAATGATGTGGTAGAGCAAACAGATAGGTCCTGGATCAGGAGATCTTCAGCCATGGTTCATGTCCCTGCAGTTGTTAGGTTAGGCTTGATGGCTTTCAATGACTCAAATGCTTGTTCAGTGACTCAAATGCTTGTTTGTTTACACTGTGTTTTGTGCAGCTTTCAACAGTATTCCAGATATATCACTGTAACAGGATATTTACACACAGGATTCTCAGTTGTGTCAATACTGCGCTAAGATTTGCAGTACTTGCCAAAGAACGCTCTCACAAATCACCAGCAATTCTGGTACATAACCTTTGGGAAACAAATCAACCTCTTTAATACCAGGCTGATCCCTTAGGTGTTGCAATGTATTTGTTTAATAGAGATAGATGTACCAACAACACCTAAAGTACCGTAGTTTAAGGCAATCTAGAGAATAATGCATATTTCATAAGATCCAAATTGTATGCTACTGCATAAAAAAAAAAAAAAATCTTTGTAAATTAACACACCTATTTGCTTTATAGCTGTATTTATGGAAACCAATTTTGTATAATGCATTCTCAAACCACATGACCAATAAATTACTTCTCATTCCAAATAATTTCATTCTAAATCTTATGAAATTTATTGTGTTTGAGAATCAGCGACATCTTGTTAACCCTTTACCACACAATCCCGAGTTTTAACAACTCTAAAAGAGAACCCTTCTGAAAACATTGTGAGAAAAGGAGAAAATGCTGGTAACCACTACCAGCATTTTCTCCATTTCCCACAATGTTTTTTACCCCTCCTAAAACAAATTTCAATTTTTCAGTCACAATTTTTTTGTCGTCTGCAAATGCGTTCAAATTGGACAAGTCTAAAATTTTGTCGTTTGGTAAAGAGTTAAGACAAGAAACACTCTGGTAGTTGGCTTACCCAATAACAAGCTCTGTTTATTAAGATTTACAAATTTAGACCTGGAAATTATAACCCTCAGAGTGCCATTAGTATGTGTATAACTTTAGTTGTTGTCTGGGACATTGTAGATCAAGATCTGTGGTTGTATTCAACAACCATTCTGAGTTTCATTCATATGACACCCTGGGGTATGAAAAGAAGAATACTTGAGTCATTTTTCTGTTCAGTCACTTTAAAAAATAACTACACAATTTTACACACAACAACATAACAAAGCAATCTTTGCGATTGCTTGGAAATATGACATAATTATGTCACATCAGAGAGTACAACTAAAACAGCCACAACAAATCTTAAATAATGACATCTCATTTGCACACATTTTCAGCAAATGATAAGACTATTATTTTATCATTTTGTATTTATCATCAGAAAAAAATTATTTCGGAATTGATAAATTCAGGTCTATGCATGGTAAGTAGGAAGATGGTTAGAGAAGTATCTCACCAGAGTTTACTTCAGTTTTATGTCATGAATTTTTTGGACAAAGATCTGTCAATTTTGGTACAGTGGTTAAGGTGTTTGTTTCATTATCTAATGTTTCTGTATCAAATCCCACCAGCTGTGCTGGTTGCATGGGAGTGTCTTTAGTCTAGGCACTGCAGAGCCCCAGCCTAGCACTGGTTAAACCCCAGAGGCACATGAGTAATAGAACAGCCACCATGATGTGGCAGAAATACTCATGAAAGAAGTAAAATAAATATCTTTAATTTCACAAAATAACTTGGGACTTGGCAGAGAGTACCGTTTCATTTTTGATTGCCTTATAATGTCTAAATAGATAAACCATATTAATATATCACCTTCATGAAAGAAGCATGAAC
This sequence comes from Tridacna gigas, assembly GCA_945859785.2. Classification (NCBI taxonomy): domain Eukaryota; kingdom Metazoa; phylum Mollusca; class Bivalvia; order Cardiida; family Cardiidae; genus Tridacna; species Tridacna gigas. The sequence goes on along the minus strand of OX244032.2, from coordinate 143,564 downwards.
AAATTTTGTTCATTTTACTAAATTAATTACCGGTCGGAGGTGGCCAAGTGTGCTCAGCCATTTATTTATTGCCTTATAAATAAACTATGATTGTCCACTTTTTTCAGTAACCAGTAACTCTCTTATTACTGTGACTTTATCTATTTGTCTTAATCTTTTTAAGATAAAGCAGTTACCCAAGCATCCTGTTGTACCTATTGTCCTTTCATGTCTTGAACAGTTAATGCACCATGCAGCAACTTTCATTCAGACAAACAATGCCTAACATTGAACATGGTCCAAACTAGAAAATTGAATTGCATTGGTCTTCAAGTTAAAGTATGCTTAATCTTCTGGTATGAATTCTGTCAGAGAGCACCACCAGCCACTTAAATTTTCTGCGACAGTGCTCTCGAGAAATTAATAAAACATAATGTTAATTCGACTGAAAGAAGACAGCAATTTGTAGAACATTGTTTCAACTCCTTACCACACAACAAAATTTTCGATTCATCAAAATTCAAAGCATTTGAGGCCGACAAATGTGACTCAAAAATTAAAATCACGAGTAAAAGGGTAAAAAACATAGTGGGAAACAGAGAAAATGCTGGTGACCCCTAATGTTTCCATGACCTTTCATTCTCTTGGTCATTATAATTTTGGACTGGATGGTAATGGGTTAAAGGTGAGGTAAAAGTAGGCAAAACAAACATTAATTTTTGGGAATTATGTCAAAGATGTGTGCATCTGATTAAGGAATAACCACGTGCAATTGTAATATCATCTAAGAATAAGTATTTAATTGAGGCCTCTCCACTTATTTCTTAGGATGGATTTGTCATCTCCATCTGCAACATTTCATCTAATGGATTTCATCTCGAACCAATGGAAGGTTAACCCTTTACCACACAATTCTACCTTTTAATGACCCTGAAGAAAGAAGGCATTTGAAAGCATCGTCGGAAGAGGAGAAAATGCTGGAAACCAGCATTTTCTCCCTTTTCCACAAAAATTTTGTACCATTTCAAGGACTAAACCTATTGCTTGAGCCACACTGAATTTGTTGTCTGCAAATGCTCTCAGTTTGAAAAAGTCTTCAAGTTTGTTGTTTGTTAAAGAGTTAAAATGTATTCATTTTAATAATTAATAACTAATGTTGTATTTGCAAGGCATTTTCTCCACCTGTGGTTCTGTCTTAAACCACATATATACATGTTCTCAAACTTCTGAAATGATTCTTTATGTCCCATTTGGAAAGAATCTAAAATCCTTACACTGAAAAACAACAGCACCACTTGTGGGTGCTAACACTTAGCTGCCAGAGCTTTTTGAGTGAAAATTCAGTTGAAAAATGGGGCCAGCTGTGTCCAAAATATTTTGAGATGTACCTGCCCTTTTGTTATGAGTGCCTTCTTGATAGTTAGCAACTATCCTATGTTTGAAGTTAATATCGTCAGTAATAACAAAGATATGAGAAAATGTCAAAGCTTTTGTACGTTGACAATGCAGACTATAACAGGGCAATGACAATATCATAACTTTTCCTTAAGAAACAGCCCAGTTGTTGAACAAAGAGACATTTTCAACTTGAAAAAATGATCAGTGCTTTCTACGGCAAGAAAACCTCAGCATAGAAGAGTTTAGAACTAAGACTAGACTGCATGTTTTGTGTAAGTCTGATCTTAATCTAAACTCACGCCACAAAACTAACTAGAGATGTGCAAGGCATTGTAGGGGTCAAGTCTAACACAATCAAGTGATGCTCTGATGTTTTGGGTCAATTTATGTTCTAAAAACAAACAATACTATCATAATAATTCTGTGACTTAATGTGATACACTTGAAGCATGAATAATGTTTTGAATGCCCACTTCAGCATAATCTCTCACAGCATTATAAACTCTTTTTGGCAAAAATTAAAAAAAAAAAATCCTGAGTGCTTAAGTTAAGAGCAATGACCTCTACAACAGCATGGCAGTGTTTACTAAAGAGATTGAAAAAAGCAACAGAAAAGCCTTATTTATCCATTATCAAGCAAAAATACAAATTTTGATGCTCCTTCAGCTGCAAGCTTTGAAAGATATTGTGGTAAAAGGAGCAACTGCTTGCAATTAACAATTTCTTTTCCACAATATTTCCTTACTGATAAAACTGATACTTTCTCATCTTAGAAATGTGTGTTCTTTGTGTAAAGTGATGTTTGGCGGTTCTTGCTCATTAAAAACATAGCTTGTGCAGCAAGGGGTTGTTTATTAAATACATGAAATTGATTAGGACATAAATACTTTAACTCTTTACCACACAATGAAATTTTAGAGTTGTCCAAGTTGAAAGCATCAGTTTTGCAGACCACAAAATAAATGTGACTCAAAATGGAATTTGTTTTTGGAAGGGTAGAAAACATTGTGAGAAAAGGAGAAAATGCTGGTTACCAGCATTTTCTATTTTTCCAACAATGTCTTCAAAAGCCTTCTTTTTCAGCATTGTTAAAACTTGGAATTACATGTATGTGGTATAGGGTTAATAAAGCCTACCATGGAACCTGTTTCTCTGACCTTATTTTCCTTTGTCTCTTATCAAAACTAAGACAAGAAAGTACATGATCTCATCTAAGACTGACTATCCACCCTAACATTGACTATTGTGATATTTTTACTATTGGAGCAACCACTATCACATTGCAATAACTACTGAGGGTCTAATATTGCGATGCATAGCAATACTATCAGATGACCTGGCCATAAATGATATTGAAGAGTTTTTGTATTGTTTTGAAGCAGTGAGAAAGGGGAAAATTCCTGATAATGTCCTACTGTATTTGATAGTAGATACTACAGTACAATGAAAGCCAACGGAATTAGATAGAACTTTTCTAGCTTTGTTTTCCACTATCTCAAAATCTGCCATCATGACAACAAAGAACTGCTTATTTAATAGATATGGAAAATGCCGTCACTAAGAAATATCAACAGTAAATAACCTTTTTGTTTTTCTTAATTATTTAATTAATAAACTGATGCAAGCCATAATTAACTATCAAAACTATCAATTGTTGAACACGTTGTCAGCAACTGTAGTCCATTTCAAACACTGCAATCAAAGCAGTCACTATCATGATCAATGAATGTTTAGATCTGTCTTTATACCCTTAATTTCATCAACTACATAGTGGTCATTACAGGGTATGCGTGGATGATATGTTTGAGGGCTTTAGCCTGAGGGCAGAAATCTATGTAAGAGTGGACATTACTGTTTGGGCCTCACCATATAATTATAATAAAATAAATTCACCCATTTTGTGGTACAAAATTTAATATCCAAATTCCTATTTAAAATACCTGTTTGCTGTCCCTTGACAGACTGAATCGGCCATTTATTTCAGATAGAATACTTCCGAGAACTTTCCATAACCATCCAGGGGTTCTGTTGCTATAGCTTTAGAAAAAATATCTTGTCAGTGGGCTTGATATCATCCTGTTGACCAGTCATATCTGTCCTCAGGTCTGATTTGTATACCCAAATAAGACCAATACCACACCATTTTCAGTGAAAAATGAAATTATTTAAAGTAACAAAATATGATGCTGCTATGTATGTCATTTCTTTTAACCCTTTACCACATAATCCTGTGTTTTAAAGACCCTTGGAGAGAAAGCTTAGGAAAACACTGTGGGAAAAGGAGAAAATGCTGGTAACCAGGATTTTCTCCTATTCCCACAATACTGTCTACCCTTCCAAAGGCAAATCACATCATTTGAATGAAACCTAGTTGTCATCTGCAATTGCTTTCAGTCTGGACAAATCTAAAATTTTGTAGTTTGATAGAGTTAACAGCATTACTATAGATTACAACTGTAATTTTAAATAAAATAGGTGATGATAACACGATGAGGTAATCAGTGATGTAATCAATATACATATCTTCAGTACAGGAAGTTCTCTGTGGTATTGTATGAAAGTATGGTATCTGCACTGTTATTGATTATTGTTCCGTGTGGAACTATTGTATCTGCATTAATTAACCATAATTACATGATTGTATAATACTTTTGACCTGTCATATCTGTTTTTTTTGCACTTCTTAAAGTGGAGAAAGAAGGCACAGATCATCCAACATGTGTAACATCTACATATGGTTTGATTTCTTTTCATTTATAATGAAAATGTTTCCAAATGCTTCTTGAAGAAAGTTTAACATAAAACAAAATTTAGATGTAATATCTAAAGGCAACAGCATTCACTGTTTAACTCATCAATGTGAAAATGACATTAAAACACTCTTATCAACTGGAAAAAGCTTCATTATCACTGAAATAAATGCACAAGTTTCTGTGATTGGAAAAAAAGCACAAAAAAGGAGAAATAACTTCACTTTATCACAATATTTTGAGAGCATATATACAACAGATTTTATATGAAATGAAAATGCTGAGAATGATTCAAACAATGATAGGCTCTGACTGATATAGATCATCAAAAGAACCTGTGATGCAGTTGAAATTAATTAATCAGAATGTTTCAGTCATTTACAACAATAACATTTTTTAACTTCATTCAAAAAGTTGGTATGAAACTGTTGTAAGTGCAAATTGCACATGCGATAGTTTCACACTGAAAATATTTACAATCATGCAGATACAACATTTTGCATAATGTCGATTAAAGTCTTTTTGAGGTAAAATTCATGCCTAGTACTTCGTCAGTAGTTGAAGTACTTGATTTATAGTAGATTTATGTAAAAAAAGCATTTTTGAAAAAAATGTCACTTGCCATAGTTTCACACTAACCCAGCGATATGTCTATTGCTGCCATGATAAAAAGGTTGTTGTACAGAGAAAAAAATACCTCTGTTTTGTAAAATAAGGAGCTTTCCCGTGCAACTTTAAGCTTTTACAGTTTTGAGATGCAGAAAATGAGAAATTCTTTTTTTAACTCTTTACCAAACAGCAAAATTTTTGAATGGACCAAATTGGAAGCATTTGCAGACGACAAATTAAATGTTGTTAAAATGATGATTTTTCTTTTTGATACGATAGAAAAAATTGTGGGAGAAGGAGAAAATGCTGGTTACAAGCATTTTCTCCTTTTCCCACAATGTTTTCAAGTCTTATTTCCGATGGGAATTAAAACTTGGCATTGCATGGTAGTGGATTATCTTAGCAGTTGTATCAATGCCTGTGTCAAGACACCAACCATCTGTCCTCTATATCTCAACTGTAGAACCAAAGCCTGTGTCAGAATTTGTAGGTCTATCTTTGAATTTGAACATTATTTTCTTTGCTTCAGTGGTTGAACGAAAGTCTGAGTTTGAATTTGTCTGTCATTGAACTCAAACATTATTTTCTGTATCTTAACAGTTGAACCAAAGCCTGTGTCAAAATTTGTCAGTATGTCATTGAACTCGACCTGTATCCACCTGAGCTGGGAACACAACAGAAAAACCTATGCTAAGTCATACACTATTACTGCACAAAGTGTATGGGGAAGTAAACAGGTAAGGTTCCTTGTCCTGTCCAGTGAGCGATCAGAACTTCTGTTACATGTTGTTTTTTTATGCCTCCAAAAAAAATTTCAGGGGCATATAGTTTTTGTTTTGTTTGTCTGTCTGTTTGTCTGTCTGTTCATCTGTCCGCTTCTCATGTCCAGGCCATAACTTTTTTCCCTATTGTTCAATTTCAGTATAACTTGGCACAATTGTTAACCACATCCAGACAATGTGTCATGCGTAAGAGTCATGTCCATAGGTTAACGGTCAAGGTCACAGCAAGGTCAAATGTGTTTTGTGCAAGAGTCATGTCAGTAGATTAAAAGTCAAGGTTCTAGCAAGGTCAAATGTGTTTTGGGTGGCGGGGGGGGGGCGGTGTTTCGGTGTCAGGGCCATAACATTATTTTCATTAACCTAATTTCAAAATAAGATTTCACAAATGTTAAACGCATCGAGACAATGTTTCATGCGCAAAGGACAAAGGATATGTCCATAGGTTAAAGGTCAAGGTCACAGCACAGTCATATGTGTGTGTGGGGGAATGGTATTTGTGTCTGGCATGTTACTTTTTTAATTATGAATGAATTTCAGTAAAAGTTTGCAGAATTGTTAACTAAATAAAGACGGTGTGTCATGTGCATAATCATGTCTGTGGATTAAAAGTCAAGGTCACAGCAAGGTTAAATTTGCTGGGGGTGGTTAGCCGGTTTTGTGTCCGGGCCATAACATTTTTTTCCTGTAACTTAATTTCAAAACAACTTTGCACAAATGTTAACCACATTGAGATGATGTGTCACGTGCAAGAGTCATGTCCATAGCGTAAAGGTCAAGGTCACAGCAAGGTCATATGTATTTTCGGGGGCATCAGTCACTTCTCGGTGACACATCTTGTTTTTGTAGAAATTTCTTTTTCAGAAAGTACTTGAAATTGAGAAAATCTGTTATTTCTATACAAAACAATCTCATGTTTTAAAAGACCCCAAGAAAGAGTTGGCTTTTGAAAAATTGTGACAAAAGGAGCACAATATTTTCTACCCTTAGAAAAACAAAATTCATGGTTTCAGTAACATTTGATATGTCATCTGCAAAGGCTTTCAGTTTGGACAAAACTAAAATTTTGTTGTTTGGTCTCATTAACCCTTTACAAGTCAGCACCATTTCAGATTCGTCTGTAATCAAGGCATTTGCAGACAATAGCTTAACTCTTTACCAAGCAACACAATTTTAGACTGGCAAAAATTAAAAGCATTTGCAGATGACAAATTCATGTGTCTGTTAAAAACAATGGGATTTGTGTCAGAGAGGGTGAACAAGTTGTGGGAAAAGGAGAAAATGCTGGGATTCTCTCCTTTTTCCCACAATTTTATCCAAAGCCCTAGCCCTCAGGGTTGTTAAAATTTGGGATTGAGTGGTATAAAGTTAGATGTAGTTCATATGATATAATTCATCTCTTTAACCCTTTACCAAATGACAAAATCTTAGACTGGTCCAAATTGAGAGCATTTGCAATTAATAAATGTGGCTCAAATAATGGAATTTGTCCCTAAAAGCTAAAAAAAAAATCATTGGAAAAGGAGAAAATGCTGGTTACCAACATTTTCTCCTTTTCCAACAATGTTTTCAAAAGTCTTTTCTGTCAAAGTCGCTAAAACTTGGGATTGTATGGTAAAGGATTGAATGTAGAAAAGAATTGGTGGGAGAAGAGAAAATGTTGCATACTAACATTTTTCTCTTTTTTGTCTAAATGACTTCACTTCTTCTTCTCAGGTCTTATAGAATGCAGCATTATTTTATAAGGGGTAAAAACAAAGGTTGCAACGGTTTCCATCTTTAAAATTCAAGAATATGAATCCCAGTTTTCTCCTTTCAAACAAATTGTTACCCTTCACCAAGCAATTCCAAGTTCTAATGACTTCCAAGATGAAGCTTTTGAAAACATTACAGACAGGTCTGACATTTTGTTGTCTGGTGGAAGGCTGGTAGCCAGTATATTTCTCTTTATCCCTCACTGAAGGCGTATGGATATAGTTTTTGTGTTGTCTGTTGGTTGGTTTGTCTGTGGTCCAGACAGATATCTTCTAAAATCCTTGACAAAAATTGATGAAACTTTATAAATGTGTTCCTTATGATAGTCAGCTGATACAGTTTTTTTGTTTTTCTGAGTTAATGCTGTGGGATATCATTTCAGAGTAATAGCTCGTTCCACAATGTTTTCTATCCTTCTAAAACAAATTCTGCTTTTTGAGTCACATTTATTTTATTGTCTGCTTTCATCTGATTTTGGACAAGTCTAACATTTTGTTGTTTGGTTAAGAGATAATGTGACTGGCTTTCATCAGGGTTGACCTGAAACAAATTTATTTTCTGCCTGTGTAGGTTGGATATTTTCACGTATAATGGTACGCAGCCTTGGTACAGAAAGTGTCATGCATTTTGAAATCAAAATATGATTGTTCTTTCAAAATTTTTTAACCCTGTACCACACATTCCCAACTTCTAATGAACCTCAGGGAGAAGCCTTTTAGAAAACATTGTGGGAAGAGAAGAAAATGCTGGTAACCAGCAATTTCTCCTTTTCCCATAATGTTTTCTACCCTTTGAATGACAAATTTCATGTTTTAAGGAACATTTACTTTGCCATCTGCAAGTGCTTTTAATTTGGACAAGGCTAACATTTTACTGTATGATAAAGGGTTGATGGATCAGATGATTGTTTACCAAAAACTTCAGGCATGTCCAAATTGAAAATATTTGCAGACAAAATAAATACAGACAAAATAAATACTCAAAAGTTGAAATTTGTTCTTTAGGTAGGGTGGAAAACGTTTTGAAAAAGGGAGAAAAATGCTGGCTACTAGGGTTTTCTCCTTTTTCCAAAATGTTTTTAAAAGTCTTCTTCTTTAGGGTTGTTTAAACAAGGGATTTATTTATTAATGGTTTACAAACGTTGCAGATCAAGATTCTATCAAACAGAATCTGCAAATGAAATGTAATTTGAATAGTCTACCAGAACAATGAACATCACTGCTGCGGTCCTTTAAACACAAGAGGTTTCCCTCTCCTTAACTACATAATACCCAGTTTTATTGATTCTGAAAAGAAGCCTTCTGTAAACATTGTGGGGTAAAGAAGAAAATCCTGGTAACAAATGCTGGTAACCAGCATTTTCTCCTATTCATACAAAGTTTTTTCTCTTTTGAAAGGCAAATTCCATCATTTTAGCACCATTTTAATTTATCATCTGCAAATTGTTGATTGTATGGTGTTTAACGCCGTTTTCAACATTTTTTCAGTTATATCAAGGTGGTCAGTTTACCTATCCATGCTTTCCTGGAGTTTCATTTACCAGTACTCCTCACAATGTTCTTTCCAAGCCAGTGGCTGCTTTCCCACATAACCATTGTTGAAACAGTGGTCAGCGGTGAGAGAGGAATGAATCCTGTCACAATGACTATCATCAATCCTCGGAAAGAAACTGCCCAAGCTGAGGATCGAACCCGGCTCCTGTTCTCGAGTCCTGTACGCTACCGACTGAGCTACGGGGGCTTGGCATCATCTGCAAATGGTTTCAATATAGACAAGTCTTAACTCTTTACCACACTATCCCGACTTTGAAGAAAGATGCCTTTTGAAAACATCGTCAGAAAAGGAGAAAATGCTGAAAACCAGCATTTTTGCCTTTCCCCACCACGTTTTCTATGCTTTAAAAAAAAAAATTCTGTTTTTCAGTCACGTTTATTTTGTCGTCTGCAAATGCTTTTCATTTGGACTAGTCTAAAATTTTGTCGTGTGGTAAAAAGTTAAACTTTCTTTCTGATAAGAGCTTAACCCCTTACCACACAATGCTGACTGTTAATGACCCTGTTGGAGAAGCCTTTTGAAAACATTGTTGGAAAAGGAGAAAATACTAGTAACCAGCATTTTCTCCTTTTCCCACATTGTTTTCTTCCCTATCGAAGAAAATTTGCATTATTTGACCCACATCAAAATTGTCGCCTGCATTATTGCTTTCAATTTGGTTTTGTCATATGCTAAGGAGCTTAACTCTTTACCACACAATCCCGACTTTTAACGACTCTGAGAAAGAGGCATTTTGAAAACATTGTGGGAAAAGAAGAAAATGCTGGTAACCAGGATTTTCTCCTTTTCCCACAATATTTTCAACCCTTTCTAAAACAAATTTTAGTTTTTGAGTCACTTTTATTTTGTCGTCTGCAAATGCTTACAATTTGGACAAGTCTAAAATTTTGCCATTTGGTAAAGAGTTACACAGTAACTGTTGTATTGCCCCCTTCATCTAATAATCTTCCATTTTTCCTTACAGATATACCTGAATGAATCAGTGTATTACAAAAACATCAGTGCATGTACCATCTGCGACCTTATTCCAGCAACTAACTACTCCTTTGAAATAAAAGTCAAACCCTTACCACAGCCTGGTATTTGGAGTGTTCCCATGATAACCAGTAACAAAACTGCCAAGGAGGGTAAGGATGAAATTTCAACCCATTCTCTTTAATTAACCCTTAACTCATTATCAGATGACAAAATTTTAGACAAATTGAAAGCATTTACAGACCACAAATGTGGCTTATGGGTAGAAGACATTGTGGGACCACAAATGTGGCTTATGGGTAGAAGACATTGTGGGACAAGGGAAAAATGCTGGCTAGCATTTTTTTTCTTCTTTCCCACAATGTCCTTAACAGTCATCTCCTTCAGATTAGTTGTGTGACAAATATTTAAAGCATTTTTACCACATTAGTTGCATTTGATGCCTGCAAAGATACAGACTGGACAAAATGTGGAGTTTGATATTTGACCCACACTATCCACACTGTCCACTTTCAAGAGACAGTCTGGAAAAAAGCAACCTTGAAAATGCAATTATTTGGGTGATGTTTTTGACAGTAGATGTCTGTTAGGCTCATCCGTGGTCCATTTTCACCAACCATTCTTGAGAAAATTTTCAGTATTATTCTCAAGAATTTTTCCAGTTTTGAAAGTAACACAACTTCTGATTGGCTAACCCATTTGTAAAGGCCAATCGGAAGTTGCGTCACTTTCTTAACCCTTTACCAAATGACAAATTTTTAGACTAGTTCAAATTGAAAGCATTTGCAGATGACAAAATAAAGGTGATTAAAGAATTGAAAGTTGCTTTAGAAAAGAAGAAAACATTGTGGGAAAAGGAGAAAATGATGGTAACCAAAAGTTTTCAAAAGGTTTCTTTCTCAGGGTCGTTAAAACTTAGGATTGTGTGGTATAGGGTTAAGGTAGAATTAGATGAAAAATGAAAGTAATAAGGTTGGCAAGTATGGACCTAGGATTTATTCTAAATGTTTGTAGGAATAAGTCTGGAATGCCTCTGCCATGTTTACTGTTCTAACTGAGACTCTTCATTTGAACTCAATTAACCCTTTACCTGATAATCCCAAGTTTTAATAACCCTGAGGGAGAAGGATTTAGAAAACATTGTGGGGAAAGGAAAAATTGCTGGTAATAAGTGTTTTCTCCTTTTCCCACAAAGTTTCCTGGCTTTTCAATCACAGGTTCAATTATTTGAACCACATTTAATTTGTCTGTAAATGCTTTGATTTTGGACAAGTTCAAAATTTTTGTTGTTTGGTAAATGGTTTACTAAATACCTCTTGAAAACAAACTTGTGGCAGACAACTTGGACTGTCTTTGATTTTTGTAAGTTTGTTTGGTAGTGGGTTGCAGTGTCTATTCTAGTGTGATTGCGGGATTCACTCTAATTTTTTTTTTTTAGATACCATTTTAATTCAGACCCAATGCATGACAGTCCTGCTTAAAAAAAATTACAATGATAAAATACAAAACAAAGAATTTACTACTCTTGCCTTTCCAAAAATGTCACTGTTTTGAATAAAACGGAATTGTTACAGAAGCTGCTCTGCAACATGATTAGTATGTCCAATAGAGTAGCCTCCCTTGACATGATGTGAGTCAAAAGGGCAAACTACCAAGACAACCTTCATTGCAATGAACTTTATCAGAATGAATTTTATAATTGCCTTAATCTTATCTCCTTTTGAAAAATGAATTTAATTTCTAGAGAAGAATCCTTCAGAAGCTGTTTTTTGACATGTAAAAAGGTCCTTAAGTCTTGGAAAGGAATAAATGTCTGTCATGTGAGCCACATGTTTTCTACCTGTTTGAAAATTGTGCCACCTATTTTTTGAAAGTCTCCCCAAGTTTTTAGATGGAGGGTGAAAACCCTCAATTTCAGTTTCTAGAATAGACACTGGAGTTATATAGGGAAACCTGTTTTGATCCTCAGAAAATGCAAGTCCTAGGGTTTTTCATTTTGTCTGAATCAAAGAGTTTGTCCTTTAATAATTCAAATATAAACCCTTTACCAAACATTCTTGAGTTTTAATGATCCTGAGGGAGAGGGCTTTTGAAAAACCACATTTTCTCCTTTACCCACAATGTCTGCTCTACTTTAAGTCAAGCCACTAATGATTTGTCATCTGCAAATGCTTTCAACTTGGATAATGTCTTAGATTTTTACCGTTTGGTAAAGAGTTAAAAAGAGTGTTCCTACATACCTAGGTGAGCAATGTAATGCTGTCTCGGCTCTCCTGTTTTGCCCTGAATTTTGTTTCAGTTGTAGGTGGCCAAACGTTTTTCAGAAAGGTAACTAACTGTTAAACAGAAAATTTAGACAGTTCAAAACTGAAAGCATTTGTGGACGCAAAATTAAATGTGACTCAAAAATTGATACGTGTGTATTGAAGGATGGAAAAAATTGTGGGAAAAGGAGAAAATGCTGGTAAGGAGCGTTTTCTCCTTTTTCCACATTGTTTTTAAAATTTTTCCTTTTTTGGAATTGTTAAAACTTGGGATTTTAAAGTAAAGGTTTAACCCTTTACTTAACAATCCCAACTTTTAAAGAAAAGGTTTTTGAAAACATTTGAAAACAATACTGGTTACCAGCATTTTCTCCTTTTTCCGCAATGTTTTCTACACTATCAAAAAGAAAAATCATCATTTTAGCAACATTTAGTTTGTCGTCTGCAAATGCTTTCAGTTTGGTCCATTTCAAAATTTTTTCATTTGGTAAAGAGTTAAATAGTATGAGTTTGTCAAAATAAAGTTTTTAGCTTACCTGAGCATGAAGTGCTCAAGGTGAGCTTTTGTGATCATGAGGTGTTGGGCATCCATCATGCGTCGTCTGTCATGAACTTTTTCATTGTGTGCTCTCTAGAGGCAAATTAGGTACTCGTGAAACTTGGTCAGAATGTTTGTCTTGATGATATCTTGGACAAGTTCAAAAATGAGTCATGACAGATCAAAAGGTAATTAACTGGATCAAAACTTGTAGTGTAAAAAAGGAGAGGTCATTGGGAATAATCCTTGGAAATTTGAACACTCTAGAGACCAAATATTTCAGCCACATAGTATATATGTACAGACTCAGATGAGTGATTCAGGGCAGCAAGGCCCTCTTGTTGTATGTATATTTCTTTACAAACTCCTTACATGCAAACTACAATGTAAAATGCATTTATAGATGGTGTAAATGAAGATCAGACTTAAAAAAACAAGCAGCATTATTATCTCTCAACACTGTCTGAACTGTTAAAAATTACTCGGATTAACCCTTTACCACAAAATGATGACTTTGAAGGACCCAGAGGAAGAAGGTTTTTGAAAATATTGTGGGAATAGGAGAAAATGCTGGTAACCAGCATTTTCTCCTTTTCCCACAATGTTTTCTATCCTATCAAAGAAAAACAACATCATTTGAGCCACATTGAAATTGTCAGCAAATGCTTTCAATTTGGATTGGTCTAAAATTTTGTTGTGTGTTAAATGGTTAATTGACTTGAAATTTGTACAAATTAGTTATGTCTACAACTGAAAATGTCACTCTTTATTTACTTTGAGGCCTAACAGCTTTATACTTTTTTTTAAATCAAATTTCAGCCCTTTCTGTCCTAAAACCCAAAGACAAAAGGACTTAATCTTGAAATCCATTCTGCATAAATCCACTTTAATTTTTGTTTGGTTTGTTCTGTAATTTGTCGTAATAAACAGTGCACAAAATTAACAGTTTTATTTTCCCTCAGGCAATCTTTAGTCTGATAGAGTTATCTCTCCTTGAGCACTTCTGTGCATATATGGTAAGAAAACAAACAAGGCTCACGCAACAGCATGATATTATTGGAACCTACATGGTGTCCATAATGTTACTAGATAGTAAACTTACCTAGAATGTGAAAAGAAAATGAGAGATGAAAGCCTTAACTCTTCACCAAACGACAAAATTTTAGACTCATCCAAATTGAAAGCATTTGTAGATGACAAAATTAATGTTACTCAAGCATTGAAATTTGTTTTCGGAAGGATGGAAAACATTGTAGGAAAAGGAGAAAATGCGGGTTTCCAGCATTTTCTCCTTTTCTCACAATGTTTTCAAAAGGCTTCTTTTTTAGAGACATGAAAACCCGGGATTGTTCAGTGTTTAGCTCATTTGTAGAACACAGTTGTATGTGGCTGAAATGATGGAACTTGTCTTTGATATGGTAGAAAAACATTGCACGAAAAAGTAGAAAATGCAAAAGGCTTATTCCTCACAGTCAGTACACTCTTGACTGTGTGATAAAGGGTTAAAGGGGGGCTATAAAGTTTCTAAGGCCATTAATGCATTGCCACAAAATCCAGAGTTGTAACAACTCAAAGAAAGAAGGCTTTTGAAAACACTGTGGGAAAAGTAGAAAATGCTGGTAATTAGCATTTTCTCCTTTTTCCACAATTTCTTTTCTACCCTGTCAAAGACAGAAATCATCATTATAGTATTGTTTAATTTGTTGTCTGCAAATGCTTTCAGTTTGGCCCAGTCCAAAATTTTGTTGTATGGCAAAGAAGTAAGTGACTTCTCCCTAACCAGCTGCAGGATTCTGAATAATTTCATGGGAATCTTTTGATGACCCTCTACCAAAATTACTGATTTGGTTCTGCTGAACTGAACAAGATGGCTGCCAGGGCTATTAATAGATCAAAGCGTTAAAAGCACTGGTATGGCATTTGTCAAGAGAACCATTGTGTGGCATTAATAATTTGAGAAATAAACCATAGCAATAGTTTCCAAACATTTTCTTGAAAATCAGCCTACTATAGTCATTCACAATCCAATAGAGAATCGTGCAATCTTGTGGGACAAACAAGTCCTGGCAAACAAGCCCAGGGACGAATAAGCCTTGGAACGAACTTGTTTGGGAAGATCAAGTGCAAAATCGGGTGGTCAGGAAACAAAAATTGTGTGTACCATTACACCAATAGAAGACCATAGCGGATCAAACTATTTTCAATTAAAAAGAAGTATTTCCATGATCAATGGCCTAATCCAGTTTATTTTAATATGCCATTTTCATATCTGATTTGTCTTATTTGTCTTAGAAAAACTGAGTTTAACTGTGTGTACTTCCTTCGGTTTTGCACAAACTATGATACATGATTTTCAAAATGCTGTACTGAACTCATAGTGACTCTGTCTTTGACAAATGCCACAAAAAAAATGTTCCAACAACTTTTCATCCTTTACTACCAGGACGATTTTGACTAAGTTTCATGAGTATCAGGCAGAAAATGTGGCCTCTAGAGTGCACACAAGGTTTTTCTAAGATTTGGTCCAGTGACCTACTTTTTGACCCGACGTGACCCAATTTCAATTTGTCCAAGATTTTATCCAGACAAAAATTTTGACTAAGTTTCATGAGTATCAGGCAGAAAATGTGGCCTCTAGAATGCACATAAGGTTTTTCTAAGATTTGGCCCCGTGACCTACTTTTGGACCCGACATAACCCAATTTTGAACTTGTCTGAGATTTTATCCATACAAACATTCTGACAAAGTTTCAAGAGTATCAGGCTGAAAATGTGGCCTCAAGATTGCCCACAAGGTTTGTCTAAGATTTGGCCCCCATGACCTACATTTTGGTTTGACATGACCCAATTTTCTGTGTGTCCAAGATTTTATCAAGAGAAACATCATAAGTTTCAGGAGTATCAGGCTTAAAATGCGATCTCTAGGGGCACATAAGGTTTTTCTATGATTTGGCCCAGTGGCATACTTTTTGACCCTATTTCAATCTTGTCCAAGATTTTATCCAGACAAAAATTCTGATTAAGTTTCATGAGTAACAGGCAGGAAATGTGGCCAGTGGACTGCACACAAGGTTTTTCTAAGATTTGGCCCAGTGACCTACTTTTTAATCTGAGGTGACCCAATGTCAAACTTGTCTGAGACTTTATCCAGACTAACATTCTGACTTATTTTCATGAGTATCAGGCTGAAAATGTGACCTCTAGACTGCACAAAAGGTTTTTTTCTATGATTTGGCCCAGTGGCCTACTTTTTTACCCAACATGACCCAATTCCATACTTTGTTTAAGATTTTATTAGGACAAACATTCTGACCAAGTTTCATGAGTGTCAGGCTGAAAATGTGACCTCTAGACTGCACACAAGGTTTTTCTAAGATTTGGCCCAGTGACCTACTTTCTAAACCCATGTGACTCACGTTGAACTTGTCTGAGATTTTATCCAGACAAACATTCTGACCAAGTTTTATGAGTATCAGGCTAAAAATGTGGTCTGTAGAGGGCACATAAGTTTTTTCTAAGATTTTGCCCTTTTACCTACTTTTCAATCCAACATGACCCAATTTCAATTTTGTTTGAGACATCATCAAGACAAGTATTCTTACCAAGTAAGTATTGGACTGAAAATGTGGCCTCTAGAGTGCACCCAAGGTTTTTCTAAAATTTGATCTGGTGACCTACTTTTCAACCCGACATGACCCAATTTCAAATTTATCTAAGATATTATCATGACAAATATTCTGACCAATTTTCATGAGTATTTGACTGAAAATGAGGCCTCTGGAGTGCACACAAGGTAACACCTGGACAACAGACGCAGCATGACAGACACAGCACGATCACAAAAGCTCATTTTGAGCACTTCGAGCCAAATTCAAAATTAAAAAATAGGTCAAATTGGTCAAAAAGTAGATCTCATATACTCATGTGTTTTACATCATTTAGCCTTTGTCCTACTTTTTCATCCAATCAGAAGGCTTGTATTTGAAAAAAATCAGACTGACTATTTCCTTTAAACTGCCTCAAGCAGTGTTTATTTTGACCATTTAATCAGTTAAACATCACGTTTATTTGGGTTTACTGCGCTGCACGCATAAAACCCGCCTCCCGCATTAATATTCATCTACCATTGAAATTTACGCATACAAGTACCAAAAACTCAACAAACACTGTGGAAAGAAGAAAATGGGAAAACACAACAATGTTTTTTAAACTCTTTTACTGCAAATGTCACACTGGAAAGACTTTGTAGACGGCATAGATCAAGATCAGACTGCACAAAACATGCAGTCTGATCTTTGATGTACACGTCCACTGTCTTGTGTTAGTCTTCAACCAAAAACAGATTTAATGCAAACAAGATGGATACTTACAGACCATGTGAAAAGTCGGCTCCGTTTAGTTGGCAGCAAAAGAGTTAAACATAGGTCAGTCAATCTATATTTTGAAATACACAGAAAATCCATATCTTAATAAACTAGTTTATTGCAGTGTCATATCGATACAGGCATTTAACAACAAATATCTGAGCCATGCTCTGTGAAAAGGGGGGCTTAATGCATCTGCAAAGGAGTATTGACTCTGGTCAGCCTGTGCAGACCGCGCAAGCTTACAAGGCCCTAACTTTTTTGCTTTTGGCCAATTTTCTGCACTTCATAGGACCATTTTACTTGCTTATTTCGTCGGTTTTCAGCGAAAATGGATTTTATGGATCCATAATCATGTGATGTCGTGCTTGGTACCATGCCTCACGGAGATACATCGAGCCCCCTTTTGCCAGGGTATGGCTCATATTCTGTATGTCTATAGCATTTTTTTCCCCATCCTTCATTATAATTTGTGAATGAATGAAGCGGAAAGTCCATGTAATGTAAGATTCAGTATTGTTTTAGCGATGATGCAATTAGGCCGTGTCTTTGCGAATGATGAAGTGAGAAACGCCTTATATGGCACCAATGTTGTAGCGATGATGTAATTAGAGTGGACAACGACTAAGTCAGTTAGATGCTGTGAAGAAAAAATTAAACGATTTAAACAGCCAAAAGGAGGGAGCGTAGCGAACGACTGTGGCTGTTTAAATTGTTTAATTTTTTCTTCACGGTGTCTAACTATTACTACAACCAGGATCTTTTCAGCCTTGTCAATCGTAGATGACCTTACTCGGGTGAGCCCTTTAGGGCTAATGGCCCTCTTGTTTCTTTTTCCGACATTGTGTTCAAAAGTGTTTTTCTTTTAGGTCATTGGGGTTGTTTGGTAAAGGGTTAAGTAGTGTTTGTAATTTCCCTTTTTCAAACAGTCCCAGGTTCAAGCCCGTCAGTCACACATGGTGGATATTCTTGGAAACGTAAGGACTGTCAGAATGGACTGCCTCTGAGGATTATCTATATTTACTGGCAAGTAAGTACAGTATTATTATGAAATTATATAACAAAATATTCAATTTAATTGAATGATTATACTGCAGAACCAGTCTATATTTTGGATGTTAAAATAGATTAGTTCTGCAATGCACACATCTACTTGAATCAAGAATCATATCAAAGCATGTAAAGTGATCTCTTTATTTCACACTTACCTATTGATTCAAAGGGGCCTACTTAGATTTTTTGCCATAAATAAGAATTTGTCGTCAAATACTGATAAATACAACTAAATTATTTTCTTTACTAAGAGTAAAGAAACTGCATGATTAAATTCAGTTGAAAGATTAAATTTTTTGCCATTAGATAATGAGATGCCCCTTTTAAAGCAACAGATGTGTGAGCTATTTCTTTTTAGAGAAGAAAATTCAGAACTGGTGATTAGATAGCAATTTGCCTTTGAAAATGATACCTTACTTACAAGGGAGATAACTGATCAATTGATTGTATGTTGTTAAATGTCGTTTTCAACATTATTTCAGTTATATCACGGTGGCCAGTGCACCTATCCATGCTTTCCTAGAGTTTCTTTACCAGTACTCCACACAATATTCTTTTCAAGCCACTGGCTGCTTTCCTACATAACCATTGTCAAAACAATAGTCAGCAAGGAATAATACTATGCAAATATCTATATTTTGGGGCTTTATCTTTGTACTGAAAAAAAAAACAACAATATTTGGGATTGCAGAGTCTAATATGGATTCAGAAGAGCCATGCTCTGTGAAAAAGGGGCTTAATGCATTTGCGAAAAGTATGAAGCCATGTCAGCCTGCGCAGTCCACTTTTTGCTATCTTTAAATTTTCTACATTTTGAGGGATAATTCTACCTCATAATTCAGTCGGTTGTTTGACAAAATGGATTTTACTGATCCATAATTGGGTGATATCTCTTGCTTGGTATAATGGATTACAGTGATGCATTAAGCCCCCTTTTGCCAGAGCATGGTTCAGATATACTTTACTCATGTGGTGTCATTGATTGCTATAATGTTGGTGTGAAATAAAGTTTGCCATTGCACTGGCTCATTATGAGATGATAATCATTGTGTGCTTTGACAGCCCTGAAGAAGAGGGCTTTTGAAAACACTGTAGAAAAAGGATAAAATATTTGTCACTAGCATTTTGTTCTTTTCCAAAAATGATCTTTACCATATCAAAGATAGTCTACAAACAGGTTGGGTCTACAAACAGTCGGGGCTTTTTGTGTTGTTTTCTTTGTTAGAAAATGAGCAGTGGATGACAAAAAAAGTAATTTTCACTCTATTTGTAATAGACCAGAAAGTGATACCTTAACCCTTTACCACACAATCCCGAGTTTTAACAACCCCAAGGAAAATGTGTTTGAAAACATTGTGGGAAAAGGAGAAAATGCTAGTGGCCAGCAATTTCTCCTTTCACCACAATGCTTTCTATCCTATCCAGCACAGAAAAATCATCATTTGAGTCACGTTCAGTTTGTTGCATGCAAATACTTTCAATTTGGCAGAGTACAAAATTTGTCGTTTGGTAAAGAGTTAATTCAAAGAGTTCATATTTCATAACATACCTTCTTTCTGGCTAGAATACAAACATCGCACATAACATTAAAATTTTGTTGTAACTAGTATGGGGACTACTTTCAGCTTGATATCCTTGTTGATTTATCAAAATTTAATGTTATGATGTCAATTTGCCATTCATAAAATGAAGTTATTATCTACTAAATCAGTACTTACTTCAATTTCTTACTGATTTTGAATAAGATTGTTACTGCATGCAATATTTTGTTGTTAAAATTTCAAGGTATGTAATAAAAAGGAATGTCATGGTGTACTAACTTTCCTTGTGCTTGTACTTGCTTCTAGCTGCTTAGGAATTTTTGACAACTTGCTTGACCTTTAGTCAGGTGCGATCACAGTCCACAGCTGGAAATTTGGACTCAAACAAATGGAAAGCATTTGCAGACCACAAATTAAATGTAGCTCAAATAATGATTTCTGTCTTTGATACAGATAGGGTAGAAAATATTGTGGAATGAGGAGAAAATACTGGTTACCAGCATTTTCTTTTCCCACAATGTTTCCAAAAACCTGCTGTTTCAAAGTCGCTAACAATCAAGATTGTATGGTATAGAGTTAGGTACAGCTACTTGGAAAATTTTGGACTGAACGAAATTGAAAGCATATGCAGATGACAAATTAAATGACGCTCAAATGATTTTTCTTTCTTTGATAGGGTAGAAAACATTGCGGGAAAAGGAGAAAATGCTGGTTACCAGCATTTTCTCCTTTTCCCACAATGTTTTCAAAAGTCTTTTCTTTCAGGGACGTTAAAACTCGGGATTGTGTGGTAAAGACATATTAGCAAACACAATAATAATTAATAATAATATTAGCAAACACAAGCACTTATAAAGTTTCTACTACTGGTATTCTTGTATTCTGTATTATCGTCAAGAAAAAATGTTACCAAGTTTGCCACAGCCACGCTCAATGACATTTTTCCTTATTTAACATTGTACCGCACAATGCTGACTTGTAACGACCCTTAGAAAGAAGGCCTTTGAAAACGTTGTAGGAAAAGGAGAACAAGCTCGAAACCAGCATTTTCTCCTTTTCCCACAATGTTTTCTACCCTTTGAAAGACAAATTTTATGTTTCGAATAACATTTAATTTGTTTTCTGCAAATGCTTTCAGTTTGGATAAAGTTAAAATTTTACTGTCTGGTAAAGAGTCAATAAAATTTGAATAAAAGTGCCAGCTTATGTCAGTTCCTTCATGTCTTTTTCAGCCAATACCAGCAATACATTTCCATGGTGTATTGAAAGGAACAAGACTAAATTTCACATCAGATGAGGGCACTGACTCTATTCTTCTGCAGGACTTGAGCGCAAACTTTACTGTGAAGCAATTGTCTTGTTATAAAACCTACAATGTGACTCTGCAAGCAGAAAATGATATGGGCTTATCAGCTGAACCTTCCTCCATTTTCATAACTGCTGCTGATACAGGTAAATTATGATAATGTACATTGTATAAGCCGCTGTTTGTGTTCAACAAAATGTAATCACTCGTATAGCAGACAAAAATTAAGACTTGTCCAAATTGTGAAAGCATTTCTAGACAAGAAATGAAATGTGGCTCAAATGATGGGCTTTGTCTTATCTGAATGGTAGAGAACAGTATCTGAAAAGGAGCAAATGTTGCTTGTCTGCATTATTAGCTCGGCTGTTTTCAAAGAAAACCTGGAGTCATTGTCCCAGCCCTGGTGTTGTCATCTGATCTGTCATGCAAAAACTTTGATATTATATGATACAAGTATCTCTTTTATTACTGAAGACATTTACTTTAAACTTGACTAAGTTGTTCGCCATCAAAAGAGGAACCCATACTACAGGGACAGATAACTGTTAAAGTATTTTTGACACTGTTATGCCCCTTTTTCAATTTAAAACTTTTATTAGAATTTTCACTGAAAATCAACAGCTTCAGCCAAGTGCTGGCACCTGTATGCAGTGCTCTTGTCTTGGATTCCTGCAGTGTTTTCATAATTTTTGTTTTTAGCTCCACTGGCCGAAGGCCAGCGGGCTTATGTCGTGGCCCGGTGTCCGTCGTGCGTCCGTCCGTCCATGTGTGCGTGCATGCATCCGTCTGTCCGTCTGTGCGTTAACTTTTATTTCAAACATCTTCTTCTCCGAAACTACCCATCCAATTTTCATGAAACTTCACAGAAATGATCCTGCCATGGTCCTCTTCAGAATTTCTTGAAAGAATTTGATTCCTTCAAAAACTCTGGTTGCCATGGCAACAAAACTGAAAAATATTGGAAATCTTTAAAAATCTTCTTGTCTGAAACCATAAGGCAAAGGGCTACCAAATTTGGCATGTAGCTTTATGTAGTAGACCTCTATCATGTTTCTTCAAATTATAGCCCTGGGGTCAAAATTGGCTCTGCCCCAGGGGTCACAAGTTTTACATAGGCTTATATAGAGAAAACTTTAAAAATCTTCCTGTACCTAGCCATAAGGCCTAGAGCTACCAAATTTTGCATTTAACTTGATCTAGTTGGGGTCTACCAAAAGTGCCCAGAGTACAGTCCTGGGGTCAATTTGGTCTCATGCTGGGGGGTGGGGGGGTGGGTTCACAAGATTTACATGGGCTTACATAGGGAAAACTTTTAAATCTTGGTGTACATAGCCATAAGGCTTAGGGCTACCAAATTTTGCATAATTATAGCATTATCTAGGGGACAACTACAAAGAGGGCCCAAGTTACAGCCCTAGGATCAAGTTTGGCCCTGCACCAGGGGTCACAAGTTTTACATGGGTTTATGGAGTGAAAAGTTCAGAAACCATCTTGTTACTAGCCATAAGGCCAAAAACTCCTAAATTTGGCATGTTATTATTCTAATACACATATTCCCCATTTAGTCCGACTGTAGCCCTGGGGTCAAAGTTTTATAAGGGCTTATACAGTGAAGATTTCTTTTTATGGTTTATATTTATAAGCCAGTGGAGCGATACAGGGCCATCATGGCCCTCTTGTTCTTAGTGGTTGGTAAGGAGTAGATGAGGTTATTTGGTTAACTCTTTACCAAATGATAAAATATTAGACTGGTCCAAATTGAAAGCATTCGCAGGTGACAAATTTAATATTGATCAGATGGTCAGATTTGCCCGTTTTAGGATAGAAAACATTGTTGGAAAAGGAGAAAATGATGGTTACCAGCATTTTCTCCTTTTCCCACAATGTTTTCAAAGGGCTTCTTGCTCAGGGTCATTAAAAGTCGGAATTGTGTAGAAAAGAGTTTACAACCCTGAAGAAAATGGCTTTTGAAAAAAAATTAGGAAGAGGAGAAAATGCTGAGAAAAGTTCTGTAAGGGTTCACCGATTAACTCTTTACAGCAAGGCAAAATTTAAGATTAGAAAGCATGAAGTTTGCAAACCACAAATTAATGTGGCTCAAATCATGGCTTTTGTTTTTGACATAATTATGAAGACATTGTGTAGGAAAAGTAGAAAATGTTAGTAACAGGTACTGTCTCCTTTGCCCACAATGTTTTCTGCTGTATCAAAGACAAATGCAATTATTCAAGCTACATTTAATTTGTCACCTGCCATTACTCTCAGTATTGATTAGTCAAAAATTATGTCTTCTTTACCAAGTTATGTCTTTACCAAATGACAAAATTTTAGACTTGTCAGAATTGAAAGCATTTGCAGACAACATGTTAAATGTGAGTAGATCTCGTTCTACCCGGGCTAGCTCATTTGGGGCTCGGGGGATGCACGCCCGAAGGGCTCGGGGGATTCGAGCTTAAAGGTCATTGAGTACTTTCGGACTTAAAGGTCATCGAGTACTTTCGAGCTTAAAGGTCATCGAGTACTTTCGAGCTTAAAGGTCATCGAGTACTTTTGAGCTTAAAGGTCATCGAGTACTTTCGAACTTAAAGGTCATCGAGTACTTTCGAGCTTAAAGGTCATCGAGTACTTTCGGACTTAAAGGTCATCGGGTACTTTCGAGCTTAAAGGTTATCAAGTACTTTCGAGCTTAAAGGTCATCGGGTACTTTCGGACTTAAATCCCTCCTAAAATAAAATCTTCCGATCCCTCGAAAAGATAAAATCTTCCGATCCCTCCTAAAATAAAATCTTCCGATCCCTCGAAAAGATAAAATCTTACGATCCCTCCTAAAATAAAATCTTCTGATCCCTCCTAAAATAAAATCTTCCGATCCCTCCTAAAATAAAATCTTCCGGCCCCTCGAAATTATAAATCTTCCGATTCGTAACGCGCCTAAAATCTTCTCGATCTCGCCGATTCTTAGTCCTTATAACCCCCGGGCTAAAAATCTTACAATCCCTCCTAAAATAAAATCTTCCAATCTCTCGAAATTATAAATCTTCTGATTCGTAACGCGGCTAAAAATCTTCTCGATTCTTAGTCTCGGGCTTAAAATCTTACTATCTCTCAAAAGGATAAAAAATCTAACGAGTTAATAAAAAAAAAATTTGGCTTAAAAAAAACAATTCTTATATAAAATGCGTATAATGGCGGAAGAAGAAAATAATTTCGTAAAATTCCGAGACTTTAATATAGAAAACCTAAGACTTTGTGATAACGTTACGAATAAAAATTGCAATTACCAATCAGTGGGGATAGTATATGAGTATCCCGATGGGAAAACAAGAGGTTTTACGGTTACGTTCACCTGTTTTGTTTTCTTATGGAGTGCATACCTGTAAATCCAATTCGGGGGATTAGTTTATGACTTTGATACCTTTTTATGATGAAGGAAATCCGACTGAAAAAGAAATAGCGTTTAAAGAAGTATTAGATAACATTTTAGAGTTTTTACGAAAAGAAGCGCCAAGAAAATATGTAAGAATGAATGGGTATAATATTAATTTAAAAGAATTAGAAATTATTAAAGATAATATTTTTTACCCGAAACTAAAACAAGATAAAATGTATGATGATAGTAATAGGCTTACAAGTTCTAATATAAGTACTAATTTTTATGAAAAATTTGAAACGAACGAACTTAAAAAAATAGGAGATGCTTATTTTCTCGAAAAAAAGAAGTGCAAAGTAATTATTTATATAGATTTAACGGATATTTTTATTAATTCATCCGTAGTAAAAGTACGTATGAGTCTTTCCGATGTTATTATAATTGATAAGAATGCTAAACGTGTTAAAAAGATACCTGGAAATTATCCATCTTTTCCTTCTAAAGTAGAGTTATACTCTGATGACGAAAAATAAATTTATAACTTTTTAAAATAAAGTTATAAATTTTTTTTTTAGACTCTTCATCTGTTTTCTCCTCAGTCGCCCGTCCTCCTGGTCTCCAGGTCTTCACGGACTTCACAATCTCCACAGTCTTTTCATCAGTATTCGGTAAATACTCGATATTATTGAGAGTAAAAATATTTTCGCTCTCTTTTCTATAATATTCCGGTAAAATATACCTACACTGAGCTATTATAAACCTGTATAGCTTATTAACTTCTTCTAGGTAAAACTTGTGCGCCATCTTCACTAAACAAAACCTCGTATTTAGCGAGTTCCGTACAGTCTGCCGTTATAGTAGTAAATAAATCTTCTGGATCGGTTCCAATAATATCTTTTAGTTCCTTTTCCATTTTTTAATAGAAAAAAAAATTATTTAATATATTTTACGTGTTGAGTTCTATAAGTAACCTTAAATAAGAGTTTTTCGCGTCTCGATTATCGGTCCTAGTTAAAAAGTTTATGACATCGCATTGCTTTACTTCTAAAGGCTTAGGAAAAACTACGCAACTACTACCTTTTTCTTTTATTAAGGAGTAGTCAGTTGTTTCGATACCGTTTATTACCACGTCAATTTTTACCTCATCGTTTAAAAAACTATTTCCTTTTAAAACCATTAAAGAACCTTTTATAATTCTACCAGGAGCAGCCATAGAATAACCTCCTAATCTGTGCGATCTTCCGCTACTACCATTACCGAAAGAAAACTCGTAATTTCCACTTAACAAAGATCCTTGTTCTTCAGCGTGAATGCTTATTATAGGTTTAATTTTTTCCCGCCTGGATAAACCTATTATATGCTCCGATAAAGCTAATAGCCGCTTGGTTAAAAAAGATTTCGTTACAGGAGCATCATTATCGACGGGTTTGGGCAAGGTCGTAATTCTATTTCCTTTCATATCTACTTGACCATTCACGGTAAAAGAACCGTCAGGGTTTCTCGTTAAAGCTTCTCCTCCCGTAGCCGCTAAAACTGTACTATCTACGTAAAATTAATTCGCGGCTTGGTTCTCTTCTAAAGGAGTTCCAATATTGGAAATTCTTCGTCCACCCATAGAAACGTCTGCAGTCGCTATATAACCTCCGCGACCATAAACGAAAGCTCTATTAGCGGAATCCACATAATTCTTCGTCGCTACATCTCGCGGTTCTGCGGGATCTAAAAGATTTATCAACTGGTATCCTCGCATATCTATATTCGCGATGGCGGAAAAACTACCATCTCGCATTTGAACTATCGCCCTACCACTTTCATCCACATATTTTTTATTAGCGGCTTCGCTCGGTTCCGTAGGATCATCTAAGTTTTTTATTTTATTAAATCCCATGTTTAAATATCCTAACATGTGATAACCTCCATTTTCGGTTAATAATCCCGCGGCAGAGTCAACATAATCTTTAGTCGCGACGTCTTGAGGATTTGCGGGGTTACTAACCCTCGTTAATGTATTACCATTCATATTTATAGAACCGGTAACTTCCGTCGTTCTGTCTTTGCGCAAAAAATTATTATTCACGTAAGCGAGTGATATACCATCTTCGCTCGATTTAACGTAGTCCATTCCTCCGAATTTATCAACTGGCATCTTTTTTATATAACTAAAAAAGTTTATTTAAAACTCGCTGGAATTCATTTCCCGAGGTCAGCTCTTTTAGAACGAACAAACATAAATGGCTGCAAAATACTTGATCAGCTCGTTGTAATTGATCCGTATTGTAAAATATCGGATTCGTTAGATACCCTTTTAGTTCGAGAGGAGGTTGAACGCCGTAACTATCGAAATAAATTTTTAGTTTACCATTTTTATACCAAGTGACCCAATGTGTTCCAGGCCCACTCGTGTCATCAAGGTTTAATATACCGCATTCATTTCCCTTACTTTTTTCCGGTAAAGTATCTCATAAAAATACCCCTCTAAAAGAAGGTATTTTTAATTTTCTCGCGGCATCTTCTAGTTCGAAGTTACTTAACGGTTTGTTAGGTAAAATTACGTTTTTAATCGCTATATCCATATTTTTTTTATTTCGTCATATTTTTAATGACTTTATTATCGAGCCATGTAAATATGACGGGGTAACCTTTCCATTTTACTAGCGATTTATTATTATCTTTATCTTCCATAATAATCTTTTCTATCTTGAACGAGGTTTGTTCAGTTTTTTGTAGTTCAGGTTCGTAAAAGCTACCTTTTATTTCTTCTCCAGCAAGATCTTTACTTGTATACGTTACGGGTGACGTACTTTTTACCTCGGAAATCGTAAAAACCTCATCAGTCCATCTTTCGGTATATCCCTTTTTGAAGGTCCTTTTCTTTACAGATATCCTTACTTTATCACCGACGGAAAACTTTGGCTTTTTATATACTTCAACAAGATCGGGATAAAGAGTTCTCCAAACCTCGTTTTCATTAACCTTCTTACTAGCATTTACTGGTGTCATCTTAATAGAAGAATGTTTCGTATTATTATATTTTTTAACGAGATCCGGTAACACGTCAATGTAAACTTCCGTGCCATTAGCGGTAAAATATTTCCACATCTTTTCTTTCATCGTTCTAATCCATCTCTCTATCACGCTAGATTTTTCTTCATTTTGCGTAGAATATATTTCTATTAAGCCTTTAACGTCTTCGTTATAAAACTCTTTACCTTTAATACCCATAATTCTCCGGCTTTCTTTCCTTGAAAATATTCTTTAACGCTTCAGCGACAGATTTCCCAGTTTTGTCTTTTAATGGAACCAGCCAACCGTACTTGGAAAAGATATCAATGATGGCGAGAAGATATCTTATACCCCGATTAAATTTAGAAAATGCCTGCATGTCTACTAAATCGGCGGCCCATATCCTATCAATACCGCTTACTAAGACTCTCCTTTTCTTAAATTTTCTTCTTACAGGTTTGTGTAATTCTTCAGCTAAATCCTCCATATCGAATTTTTTTTTTTTTAACTCCCATTACGAATCTTTTCTTCGCTCCAATCAGATTACTAACGACGGATCGCTCCATTTTTTCCCTAAGTGTCGGATTATAGATCCCCTTTAACTCTGTTAACATATTCGCGTCGCAAATAGAATTTCTGGTAGCCGTGTCATTATGTTTAAGATAGCAAATATCGTGATTGTACGCGGCTTTATCAACCCGGTTTATCGGCTTACTCCATTCCTTAGGCGTTAAATCGGGGTTGAGTCTTTTATTTAATTTTGTTCCGGGCCCAGTAAAGTTATGACCGGGGAGATGCATTTCGACAGATAAATTATTGATCATCCTATTAAGTAATGATCCTCCTAAATTTTTCTCTTTTTTTTTTTTTAACGCTTTTCGGCTTGGCACTCTTCAGCTTGGCACTCTTCGGCTTGGCACTCTTCGGCCCGGTACTCTTCGGTTTGTCACCTGCTGACTTAACAAACTGCATTTTAGTTGTTCCGCACACCGCACATTTTCCACGCGCCATATTTCTTCCATTTTTAGTAACGACATAAGTCATGTTACCAGTCTCAGTAGATTTTCTACATTTAATGCAATACATCTTTTTATATACATTAAATTTTTTTAAAATATATATAAAATGGATGTTGAAGATTTATCTTGGAACGAAGTAGAATCGAGTAGATTTAATAGTCCTCTTTTACCTAAAAGCATTAGGGGGTTAATCATGGGTAAATCAGGGTGCGGAAAGACTACGCTTTTACTAAACCTTTTACTAAAACCGGAATGGCTCGATTACGATAATTTATGCGTTTTCGGAAAAAGCCTTTTCCAACCCGAATATCGCATGCTTAAAAAAGCTTTAGAAGAAAGATTACCGAAAGAGTGCATTTTAGAGCTGTTTAATAATCGTGATGAAATACAGGGTTCCAATTTTAATACGGAAGATTTAATCGAAAAATGGTCTAAGGACATAAAAGATGTTGATAAATCGGATATAGCGTGTAGTTTCTTCGAAACTGCTGAGGATGTACCCGATCCGAGAGAGTTGGAAATGGTAGACAAAAATTTAATGATTTTCGATGATTTACTTTTAGAAAAACAAAATAAGTGCGAGTGTTATTATATTCGTGGAAGACATAGTAATGTTGACTGTTTTTACCTCTCACAAAACTATTTTAAGTTACCGAGACAAACTATTAGGGAAAACGCGAATTTTATTTGTCTTTTTCGACAAGACCTGAAAAACATTAATCATATTTATGGCGATCATGTAAGCGAAGATATGCCTAAAGAAGAGTTTAGAAAATTTTGTTATAAGGCGTGGGAAAAACCTTATGGTTTCGTTACCCTCGATTTATCTAGCAAAAAAGATAAAGGAAAGTATAGGCACGGCTTTGACAAGTTTTATATACCGAGACCATTAGGGAAAAATGGAAAAGACGTTTAAATAAATATTATTTCCAATAAAAAAAATAGAAGATCATTTAGAACTGATAGCTAAAAATACGCGTCAAAAAACCTCCGCGCAAATTATAGTAAGCACTAAGAAGACAGACTTTACTACAAGGTTTAATCCGCCAATACAACTGGAAAATGATAGAAAATACGAAATAGCTTTAGTAAACCTCGAAACCTATTACTCTTTCCCAAACATTGACGCGTCAAACAACATGTTTATTTATTCTCCAGACAATGGTGTTTCTTGGTCAAAAATAGAAATACCGGAAGGAAGTTACGACCTTATTGACATTAACGATACCATACATCAGGAAATGAGAAAAAAAGGTCACGTTGATTTAGCTAATGATGAATATCCTATTAAAATTTCCGCGAACACAAATACACTAAAATCTATTCTTACTCTTGAAGACGGTTATCATGTAGATTTTAATCACCCAAACTCCATTTCTAAAGTACTAGGTTTTACTCACGCGAAATACGAAGCGGGTTTTCATGAGTCGGAGAATGTAGTAAACATTCTCAGTATAAATTCCGTGTTCGTTAACATCGATATTATCTCGTGAAGTTACGTTAATGGTTCAATGCAAAACACAATTTACTCTTTTTTCCCAAACGTCGCGCCGGGATATAAGATAATCGAATCACCGGTTAATTTAGTATATTTACCAATAACATTAAATGAAATACACCATCTAGTAGTAAAAATTACGGATCAAAATGGAACTTTACTAAATCTAAGAGGAGAAAACATTACAATTAGATTTCATATTAGAGAGGCATAAAATAAAAAAAAAACGTATAAAAAAATGACGAGTTACACGAATATCAAAGTTAATATATCAGAAGGGCAAAAGAAAAAACTCGCGTCCGCTATTAAAAAAGGAGACTGTAAAGTATCCATCCATTTAGGACACGAGGATTTACGTGGTAATGATGTTTTAGCAGTTACCCAAACTCAAGCGAGAAAAATAGCTAAAGCCTATGAAAATGGTACAGGAGTTACCATTAGAATGTCCTCCAGACAACTTAAACATAATAAGGAAATAAAAGGAGGTTTTCTCGGAATGTTAGCCGGATTAGCCGCGAGCGCTTTACCGGCGTTTGCCAAAACCGTTTTACCCGCTTTAGGAGTTGGCACTCTTTCGGGATTAGCTTCATCGGGCATACAAAAGGCGATGGGATCGGGACTTTTTCTAAAAAAAGGAGGTTGCGTTTGCCGAATAGAAACTGATGGTAAAGGTCTTTATTTAAGTCCTTATAAAGGTAAAGGATTAGCGACTGTTGGTAACGGTTTATATTTAAAACAGGGTGGAAACCTATTTGAAGGAAACGGTCTTATTTTAGGACCTAATAGTCCTTTCGCTAATATACCAATTTTAGGCACTATATTATAAGTTATAATATTAATTAATTTAATATTACAATATAAAAAAGATGAACGTTCGCAAACTCGGCGCAAAATCGATAATTTCGAAACCAAAAACGATCCAATGGGTTCCCTGTGCTAATTTAAAACATCCGCCGATAAAAATAAATCCGGTAACTTGGAAAATCTTTACCCAAAAAGAAATTACGTTAACTCCGGGGCAAGTAATTCATGCGGGATTAGGTTTAGGCTTTAAGACAACTAAAGGCGTAATTTTAACCTCTTTAGATTACCATCTAAGATATAAAAAATGTAGTTTACAAGATGCCGCGAATATTTTAGTCGCTATTACTAATAATTCGAAGGAATTGGTAAAAATAAAAGAAAACGAACTTTTATGTTTCGTTTATTATCATCTTTAAAAAATATCTCTCTTATAAAAAATGGAGATGAAAGATATTAAGATATATATCCGGAATTACCTACAGCTCCTCCAGTTGATGAGGGCCAGAGTTATCGACTGCAGAAAATTAACGAGATACAAAACTTTTTAGAAGGTGAGGTCGCGAAAAGAGAAGCTTTAAGTAAGAAATATTTTAGAGCCGTGAGAATAGTAGATAATATAGATACAGTTTTAATTTTCGTAACTACTGCTGGGGGAATAGGATGAATAGGTTTGTTAACAACGGTAGTCTCTATAGGTTAGGGTTATAGCGTTAGAAGGTCTCGCGGGTTTTTGCAGTTTATTAAGTTTAGTCGGAAAATACGCCGTTAAAAATTCCATGATAAAAGCGGGAAAACACGCGAAGATTAAAATCATTGCCGATACTAAATTAAATACTATATCGAGTTACGTCTCGAAAGCTTTATCGGATAATAAAGTCACGGACGAAGAGTTTCAACTAATCATGGGGGAATTAGAGAAATATAAGAAGATGAAGGAAGAAATTAGGTCTAAATCTAAGAAAGAGATTACGAGCGAAACGGAACAATTGTTAATAGAGAGAGGGAGAAGAGAAGAGCGTGAGTCCTTTCGGAGGTTGGTTGAAAAAAATAATGGCTAGCCGTTGGAATATTAAGATGCCTAAAATTAGATTTACGTGTAGCTTTAGTTACGAAACGCGTTAAAAAACTGCGTTAAAACTGCGTTTAAAAAATAAAAACCCTAATAAAAAATGTCTTTTTTAAAAATCGATGATCCCGCTAAAAGGGACTTAATTGTAAAAGAGTACCTCGAGACAAAAAAGAATATTCGCGACAGGCAGATAGCGGAAAAAACGGGGGAAATAGAATTACAAGCTGATCTTTCGAAGATTTTTAAACCTATTACGGACATGCAAAAAGCTACATCAGAAAAAATTACGAAGGAACTCGAGCCTATTAAAGAAGGTATGAAAAAATTACCGAATTACCCATCAATAAAACTTTTTACCTCTAAAGAAGGAGAAATAACTATGGGCGAAGATGAAATGCAAACTATTGGGCCAACTGCATTTAAATATTTAATTAAATTTGCCGATAAATCCTCCGTTGATAAAACGTACGGGTTATATTCTAAAAATGGCGAATTTTATGTCGGAGATAAAAAGGCCACGATTAATAATAATGATGTCACGCTAGATAATGAGGTTTATGAAGGAACACCGGGTTTCTGGGAGTTAATTACTTCTAAAAACCCAGATTCGAACATTTTTACGGAAAAGGATTATGAGAAATATAGTAAATTAGTCGTAAAAAGCAATACTCTTTTTCACAATAACGATCCAAATAGTAATTAGCCGAAATCTTCTAGAGGAAGAAAATGGACATTACTTGCCCCTATTTGGGAAGCGGTTAAACCGAGAAGAGTAATTGGAGAAGGAGTTATTATTCTGTGCGATCCTAACGCATTAGTGCAAAGATTAGAGTTACTTTTAGCAAGTAAAGCATCGGGTAACACGGGCGTGAGAAACGAGATCGTTAGCGTGTGTGACGAATTAAAAAGACAAGGTCACTTAGATAAAAAAAGTTATAAAAAGATAATGTCTATATTATAAAAAAAGATGATCGCGTTTAAACAAAGAGGACTTAAAAGAAAGTACGAGTACGGTGGTGCCGGAATTTTTGATAGTTTAGTTAACCTCGTTACGAAACTTTTTACTAGTAACGTCGCTAAACAAATTGGTTCTTCCGCCTTAGATGTGGGAAAAAGCGCTGCTAGGGAGGGCGTGAAAAAAGCTTTAGAAGCTGGAAAGAGCGCCGCAGTAGATGCGGCGAGCGGGATAGTTAAAAAAGCTTTAAATCGTAAATCCAAGAAAATTTTACAAAAGCATGCCGCGTTACCCAATAACGCGTTACCGCAAAGTACTAGCGCGTTAATGGATGGTAGTGGTAACGATGCGATAGCTATAGAAAAATTAATTAAGAAATTAAATAGGGGTTCGGGTATTAAAACGACGTAGATCATATTCTTCTCAACGAAAAAATATTATAATAATTTGAATTATTATAATATATAATAAAATGAGTATTTTAAACATTACAGAAACAATTTTGGAAGGTATTGACGAATACGAGGTTCATGAGTATGAACCCATTACTGGTACCAATCTAAACAACCCCGCGGGAGAAATCAGGATTAATATCGAAACCCAAGATATTTTTACTCATCCTTCCGAGTCTTATTTACTTTTCACCGGCAGATTAGTAAGAAATGATAATGGAGCTGACTATGATGCTAATGTTAATATTTTGTTAACAAATAATGGTATGATGTATCTTTTTAAAAATATTAAGTATCAGCTTAGCGGAAAGGAGATTGAATCCGTGTCAAATCCTGGCCAAGCTACTACAATGATCGGGTTATTAAAATACACGGATGATTTTTCTAAATCGCAGGGATTAAACCAACTGTGGTATAAAGACACCGGAAATGCTGCGGATAATAACAATACGGGTTTCGAAGAAAGAAGACAGTATATTATACGAGATGCGGTTCCGCTTGGTACGTTCAGTTTTAAAGTTCCGTTAAAACATATATTCGGGTTTTGCGAAGATTATAATAAAGTTCTTTATGGAATGAAACAAACTCTTACCTTAACCAGAAATGATGATAATGACGTGATATTTAGAGGAGGGGAGATTGTAGTGGTTGGTGGCCCAAATATACCCACCCCTGTAGCCGGTAAAGTTAATTTAATTAAAATATCATGGTTTATGCCCCATGTTTTGCCTGCGGATGAGGAGAAGATGAAACTTTATAAACTTATAGAGAAAAAAGAAAAATTCCCAGTCGGGTATAGAATGATACAATGTGACTCTAACTCGGTTTCTCAGGCAAGAACATTTAATTAGAGACTTTCTGTTAAATCATCTCCCGAGGTACCACGTTTTATCATTATCGGCTTTCAGACGGACAGAAAAAATAATCAAGAAGTAAATGCGGCTGTATTTGATAACGTAAACATTGAAAATATTTATGTTATGTTAAATTCCACTAGATATCCCGCGGCTGACTATAATTTATCTTTCCCCGCTCATCAATTTAGTAGAGTATATGGGGATGCCGCTTTGTTCAGATCTAAGTTTTTTAACATGGATGAATTAGTATCAAATCCGAGTATTTCCCCCGTGGATTATAAAACCCTTTATCCTTTGTTTGTGTTTGATGTCTCTAAGCAAAGTGAAAAGATAAAATATTCTTCTACCGATATACGAGTTAAAGTATTTTTTAACGCAAATGTGCCCGCAGACACGGAGGTATATGGCGTTATTATTAGTGATAGGTTATTATCCTTCCAGTCTGACGGAAATAAAATGAGCGTAGTATTTTAATTTAAATATTTTTTTCCTATAAAAAAAATGTTAACAGTTAGGGATATAAAAAGAATTCTTGAAGAGAATAAAATAAAATATTTTTTGGGATAAGAAATATTTAATCGAGAAATTAAAAGAACACGGATTAATGCTTGAGAAGATACCTAAATCAGAAAAGGTAATAAAATGAGAGCCTAAACAAGAAAAGATAGCTGATCCTAAGTACGCTAGATTGAAAACTATCACGAAAAATCCGAGAAAAGTTACTTTAGAGGATGTTGTAACTGGAGAAATACATAATTTCCCATCGATCTTTAAAGCCGATAAATTTATTAATCGCTGCCCTCAAACGATTTTAAATTGGGAAGGAAAAGTTTGGGGAAATAAATATAAGATTATCGTTTTATGAAAAAATAGCTTAAATAATTTTCATCGTATAAAAAAAATTGCGGAGAATAATATTACGAACGAACGAGTAAAACGCACGCTTTATTTAAAAGAAAAAATATCGGAAAAAGAAGCCCTGTATGATAAAGAGGAACACGAAATTAGTAAATTAAATAATGTAATAATCGTGGAAAATAGATTAAGTAGCCATATAAGAGGAAAAATTCGTTGTTTCATTATGACAATCGATGAAATGAGAGAAGATAATTATATTCTCTCTCGAATTATTGCATCGAGAAGATTTACGTCTTGATAAACTGAGGGCACAATTAAAAGTAGTAGACGAAATAACTCGCGAACAAATTGATATAGATAATATCATTAATAAACGAGTAGTAGAATTAAAAGAAAAAATAAGAACTCGCGAATTGAGACAAAGTATTTTACGCGAAGATACATGCGAATTAAGAGAAGAATATGATATTTTACTTCTAGAAATGAATGAAAACGATATTCCCGAAGAATTAAAAACCGATTATGAAAATTTACGAAATAATCATAGCGATTCTGATGAAGAAGAACATTCTGACGATAATTCTATAGAAGATGGAGAAATTATAGAACCCGAAAAACATGAAGAACCTGAAGTAAAAACTTTTTTCATGTATGATACGTGTTGCGCGTGCCAAGAGGAAAAGCCGAATATATTTAATATCCCTTGTGGCCACGTTTGCATGTGTGTGCCATGTAATACTAAAAACTCGCTGAAAACTAAATGCGCTATTTGTAGAAATGTAATAAAAAATTACTATGAGATAAAACGTTTATAAATTTTTATATAATAGTTTAAGAAAATAACTATTATATAAAAAATGGAAAACTATTATAGTAGACAAACGATAAAAAGTCTTCACGATATAGCTAAGGATAGGGGTCTTAAAGGATACTCTAGACTTAGCAAAGAAAATTTAATCGAGGTTTTAAAAGGGCAAAGAGCGATATCGGATTTTAACAATATAAGAGGAACGAATCAGGATCTTAGTAGGCAAACGATAAGAGGTCTTCAAGATATAGCTAAGGATAGGGGTCTTAAAAAATACTCTAGGCTTAGCAAAGAAAATTTAATCGAGGTTTTAAGCGGGCAAAGGCAATTAGTTAACGAACCAAGAGAGCGAGCAATAAGGGAACAAAGGGAACCTGTTAGAAGGCAATCGGTAAGGGATCTTAAAAAAATAGCTAAGGATAGGGGTATTAAAGGATACTCTTGGCTTACCAAAGAACAATTAAATCAGGTTTTAAGCGGGGAAAAAAAGATACCGAATATTAGCCATATAAGAGGAACGGATCTGGATCCTTACCACTTATGGAAGAGTGACCTTACAAAGGAAATGAAAAGAGGTCTCCAAGAAATAGCTAAGAAAGAAGGTTACAGGGGATACTCTAAGCTTAACATAGAGGATTTAATGGAGCGTTTGAAAAGTTCAGATAAGGGGGGTTTTACGTTGAAACAACTTCGCGGTATGGCTGCAGATAGGGGCATTAGGGGTTACTCCCGACTTAAAAAAATAGTGCTGCAATCGTGCTTACCTGATTTAGTAATGGAAAAATTAGAAGTTAAGCGAGTGCAAACCGCCCTTAATGATCAAATTAGAATATATAAAGGTGTTGCGCCTCCATGGGATGGTTATTATTATTCAGATAATGCGTCTATCGTTGCAATGGCCTTATTTCTAGATATTATGAAAGACCAGATGGTAAAAATTTTATCGGATAATCACGAAAGAAAAGTAAAAATGGATGTTGAGGTTTATTTGTTTCGCGTAGATTTGACCCCCTTCGATGCGGTACCTGCTCGTTTCCATTCTGATAAGAATGTAATCAATTCGAAGGAAACGGATTTTAATGCGTTATACGATAGAATGGCGGGTAGGATTGTAGAAAATTATACAAAATTCGTAAGAGAAGGTAGCGGTTGGGCAATGCGGAATATATCCGAAATAGTACTGAAGAGTTCCGTCTATGATCCTTTAAAAGCCGAAGGACACTTACCTTTACCCGAATGGATCGAGAACAAGAAAGCAGTTATTAACATGCAGAATAAAGACGATAAATGCTTTCTCTGGTGTATTTTGAGATGGTTAAATCCTGTAAACAAGCTCGCGTATAGAGTCGATAAGATTTTAAAACGAGAGGAAAAAAGTTTAAATATGGATGGAATAGAATATCCCGTTTCATTTAAGGATATAGATAAGTTCGAAAAACAAAATCCGGAAATTAGCGTTAATGTCTTCGAGTATACATCGAAAAAGAAGATTAACCGTATTAGGGCGCCTAAAAAAATAGGTAGTAATCACGTAAACCTGCTTTATATTGAGGAAGGAGATAAAAGTCATTATGCTTTAATAAAAAATTTTAGGCGTTTAATGAGAGGACAAATACACGATAATAGCAGTATCGAATATTGCATGCTTTGTTTAAATCATTTTGGTAATAAAAAGCTTTTGGAAAAGCATACGAGTTATTGCGCTGGTCGTCAACCCGTTACTTTGGAAATGCCAGAAAAGGGTAGCGTCATGAAATTTATAAATCATAGTTGAAAACTAACGGTTCCTTTCGCTGTGTACGCCGATTTTGAAAGCGTCTTATCGCCTATAAACGTTTGTCAGCTGAACCCCGAAAATAGTTATACGATAAAAACTCAGAAACATATACCTTGCAGTTTCTGCTATATTATAAAATGTTTCGATGTGTAATGTCTGCGCCCCTATATTAAGAGAATATACCGGAAAAAACGTGGCGGAAAAGTTTACGGAATTATTAACGAACGATATAAGAGAAATTTACTATAAATACTACCAAAAACCTAAGCCTATGAAAATAACGAAACTGGAAGAAGCGAAACACGAATGAGAGGAAATATGCTGGATTTGTAACGAAAGGTTTACAGACGAAAAAAATAAGAAGGTAAGAGATCATTGTCATTTTACGGGTAAATATAGAGGTGCCGCCCATAATGTATGTAACCTAAATGCGCGAGCGCCGAACTTTACGCCCGTATATCTGCATAACTTGAGCGGATACGATGCGCATCTTTTTATTAAAATCCTCGGTAAAACTAAAAGGAAGATTGATTGCATCCCGAATAACGAAGAAAGATATATTAGTTTTAGCAAGAAGATCGCAGTCGATAAATATACTGCCCGTGTAAATAAAGTTCCGACCCAAAAATATAAATATCATACCATTAGATTTCTAGATAGTATGAAATTTATGCAAACTAATTTAGATACTCTTTCGAGTTATTTAAATGAAAGCCAGTTTAGAACTTTAGCTAAATTCTTTACGAAAGAACAGATGCCTTTAGTTAGAAGGAAAGGAGTTTTCCCCTATGAGTATTTAGACTGTTTCGAAAAACTCGAAGAAACGAGTTTGCCTCCTATAGAAGAATTTTATTCCGGTTTGAGCAGAAAACATATTAACGTAGAAGACTACGATCACGCGATCAAGGTTTGGAAAACTCTCGGTTCGGAAACTTTAGGGGATTATCTCGAACTTTATAATAAAATAGACGTATTACTTTTAGCCGATATTTTTGAGAACTTTAGGGATATTTGTCACGAATACTACGAACTAGATCCAAGTTGGTATTTTACTTCTCCGGGTTTGGCTATGGACGCTATGCTAAAGAAAACGGAAATAAATCTCGAACTTTTATCAGATCCGGACACGCTTTTAATGATAGAAAACAGCATTAGAGGCGGTATTAGCATGGCTAGCAAATGGTATTCTAAAGCTAATAATAAATATATGGGTAGGTTATATGATCCGAGTAAACCCTCGAAATATTTAATATATATCAACGTGAATAGTCTTTACCCTTGGGCAATGAGTAAACCCCTTCCTACTCACGTATTCGAATGGGCGACTGAAGAAGAATTAAAAGAATGGAGAAAATATTGTAATATAGAAGGGCAAGGTATGATCTTAGAAGTAGATTTAGTTTATCCGCGAGAGTTACATGACGAGCATAACGATTATCCCCTAGCGCCGGAACAATTAAAGATTAAAAAGGTAAAAAAGCTAATACCTAATTTATATAACAAGGAAAATTATATCGTGCATTACGAGACTTTAAAAACGTATCTCGATTTAGGCTTAAAACTTAAAAAGATACGTCGAGGAATTAAATTTGTAGAAAGTCCTTGGATGAAACCATATATCGACTTAAAAATCGAGCTAAGAAAAAAGGATAAGAATAAATTCGAAGAAGAGTTTTTAAGCTAATGATGAATTCCATTTTTGGTAAGACTATGGAAAACATACGGAATAGAGTAAATATACAATTGGTTTCTAACGAAACCAGTTACCAGTATAGAAAGCTCGTCACTAAACCAAATTACGATCATACTACTATATTCGACGAGAACTTGGTAGCTGTACACATGAAAAAGACTAATATAAAATATGACAAACCCGTTTACCTAGGAATGAGTATTTTAGATATTAGCAAAATCCATATGTATGATACTTATTAAAATTATTTTAAAGCGAGGTACGGTGAAAACGTTAGATTATGTTATACAGATACAGATAGTTTTATTCTCGAGATAGAAACCGATGATTTATATAAAGATATCGAACCGGAAAAGATCGTAAGATTCGATACGAGCAATTATCCCGATGATCATTTCCTAAAAAATAATAGTAATAAAAGGGTAGTCGGAAAGTTTAAAGACGAACTGGGTGGAAGTACTATGATGGAGTTAGTAGGTTTGAGGGCAAAAAATTACGCCTTTAGAACTATAGAAGGTACGGAAGTTAAAAGATGTAAAGGAATTAAAAAGTGTGTAGTTGATTTCGATTTGCATTTTGAGCATTATAAAGATTGTTTGTTTAGCGGTAAGGACCTGTACAGAACTATGCCTACGCTAAGAAGTTATAGGCACGAAATATATACCGAGGAGATAAACAAGAAAGCTTTATCTTATAATGATGATAAAAGATACTTGATAGACGATAAAATAAACACGAGGTCTTTAGGGCATTATAGGAATGAGAAGGAAACTCGTTAGATTTTTATCTTTTCGAGATAGTAAGATTTTTTAAGCCCGGGGGGGGGGGGGTATATGGACTAAGAATCGGCGAGATCGAGAAGGAAAAAAATTTATAACTTTTTTAATTAAAGTTATAAATTTGACTAAATATATTTTTTTAAATTTTAAATTTTTTATTACTTACTTCTCTGCACAGCGGGCATTTATTCATTCTATTACAATTAGCGCAAACGGGAATATGGCCGCAAGATGAAAAGAGTATGCATGGTTTATTATCGTAACAGACCACGCATTCTTTTTCTAAGTACGTTTGTATTGCGTCTCGTTTTTTTTCTTTTTTTTTATAAAAACTTAAATATAAAATAAATTTATCGCGATCTCTTTTATTTTCTTCAGCCACTCTATTCAAAACTCCTTCAGTTTTTTTTAATAAACTATTACGTCCAGAATCGCTAAATTTTCTAATGTACAGTAAAACTCTGATATAGCGAATTTCACGGGACCGTCAGATTTAATTCGCTATAAGCATAATTCGCTTTATTAATAGTACGAACTTCGTTATATTTCGGGACTCAAAGATGGACACATGTACATGCAGTCTAACATTTATTTACCAGAAAAATGTTTTTCTAACATACTTCGACAAATATGTGTTATATTTATAGTATCCAATGACATTTATGACAGATAGGAAAAATTAGTAGCCGATTTCGTATTTATTTAATCGAGTGAGCGATGTTAATCATTCAAAACACATTTTATACCAGTAGGAATTGAAAGCATTTGCAGACGACAATTTTCTACTTGTGGCAAATTATACCTTACCACGATAATTATCGATCGATAACGCAGTCAGTTTATGTTGTGTAGATCAACGCCTCTAGCGTCAACGTGTTAATTGGGCAAGCGGGAAGGTGTGAATGACTGACTTGGTAATTAAAGACCCTTAGATGCGACTTCAGTGTAACCAAGGTATTTTCAGTTGAAATGGATATCTGCGGACCTGATTTTTGATTCGCAATATGCGAAAATTCGTTATATCCAAATTCGTTTTAACAATTAATTTTTACAAAGGCGAAAGATGGTTTTTGCCGGGGAATTGATTTCGATTCGTACTAAGCGAAAATTTGCATTATCAGAGTTCGTTATAATTAAGTTTTACTGTATTTAGTAAAACTATGATACCTATACTTTCTGAACTTAAATTTTATACCGGTTATTTCCCCTCTATTTTCTCGTTGTATTCTACTATATTCATAGTATATATAAGGTACAATTCCCCACATAAAATGACTATTATATGTTTTAAAATTAGGTATGACTACTGTTTGACTTTCGTCTAAATAAAATATTTTCCCACGAAAATTTTCTTTTTTTTAATAAACCACTTCAAGCTGAAATAATAAACGTTCTGATACTTTACCTGAATTTAATATAGCTGAATTCTCGCTTTCCATTTTTCCTACTTCTATATTAAGTTTTTTTCTTAAATCAAATTTATTAAGAAAAAAAAAATATCGAGAGATTTTAAGATTTTTTATCCTTTCGAGAGATAGTAAGATTTTAAGCCCGAGACTAAGAATCGAGAAGATTTTTAGCCGCGTTACGAATCGGAAGATTTATAATTTCGAGGGGCCGGAAGATTTTATTTTAGGAGGGATCGGAAGATTTTATCTTAGGAGGGATCGGAAGATTTTATTTTAGGAGGGATCGGAAGGTTTTATTTTAGGAGGGATCGGAAGATTTTATCTTTTCGAGGGATCGGAAGATTTTATTTTAGGAGGGATCGGAAGATTTTATTTTAGGAGGGATTTAAGTCCGAAAGTACCCGATGACCTTTAAGCTCGAAAGTACTCGATAACCTATAAGCTCGAAAGTACCCGATGACCTTTAAGTCGGAAAGTACTCGATGACCTTTAAGCTCGAAAGTACTCGATGACCTTTAAGTCCGAAAGTACTCGATGACCTTTAAGCTCGAAAGTACTCGATGACCTTTAAGTCCGAAAGTACTCGATGACCTTAAGCTCGAATCCCCCGAGCCCCAAATGAGCTAGCCTGGGTAGAACGAGATCTACTAATGTGGCCCCATTGATTATTTCAAACTTTGAAAGGCTAAAAACATTGTGGGAAAAGGAGAAAGTGCTGGTTATTGGTATATTTTTTCCTTTTTCCACAATGTTTTCAAAAGGTTTCTACATCTGAGAAGGTTTCTTAAAACATGGGATTGTTTTTAAAGGGTTAAAATGCTTCCTGTTTTGCAGATGTCACCAATGACCTGCGGGTAGAGAGAAATATCTCCAGTAACAATACTGTGTATTTGGAATGGACTGGGAATGTGCAAAGTGAGACTGTCTCAACTGTTTTCTACACTGAGGAGAATGGCCCTGAACCTGATTGTGGGGTAAGTATCAAGGGAAGGCACATAAGATTTATTTGAACAATGCTCTGTGAAATAGGGGCTCAATGCATCTTCAAAAAGCATGGACCCAGGTCATCCTGCATGGACTAGGCTGACCTGGGCCGAAAATTTTTGCTTTTGGTCAGTTTTCTGCATGTCCAAGGACCAATCTACCTCAAGATTCAGTCATCTGTGAGAGAAAATGGATATAATGGGTCCATTGTCATGTGAATACTTGCATGGTGTAAGCATCATGGAAATGCATTAAGCCCCCTTTTGTCAGAGCATGGCTCACTTATCTTTTACCGTGTAATCCAATGGATAGTGAATTGATTGGAGTGGTGCTCTTAGAAAAGCAGGGTTAACTCTTAACACGACATATTTCTACATTTGTCCAAATTGAAAGCATTGGCAGACGGCAAATTAATTGAAATGCAAATGATAAAATCTTTCTTTGAAAGGGTAGAAAACAGTGTAGGAAACAAGAAAATCCTGGTTCCCAAAAAATGTCACCATATCAGACAGTGAGGATTCAAGATCAGACTGCATGATCTATGCAGTATGATCTTGATCTACACTGACTGCAAAAGATCCTTGAGTCGCGCTTAGCAGCCTCAGGTAAAGGGAGTGATAAGGTTAAAACTTTGGAAGCAGACAGGTACGAGGAGTGTTCAAATATGAATGCATCTAAGCACCTAAAATGTGATTCTTCATAGGTTTCACTGAAATTTTTAGTTGTTCCCTCAGAGTATTCACCTCCAACAGATGGACAAAGTTTCAGTCTCCTGATCCAGTCTTTGAAGGCATTTTCAGAGTCTTTTTTAGGCATACTATGAAGAGGCTGGAATTCATTTTCTGTCAATTCTATTTTAACGTGTGTAAAACATCAGTTGCAGTCATTGTCTTTTGTACAAGGTGCAAGACTTTCTGAAGCAGGAAAAAGTCATTGTCCTCCCCCACCCTCTGCATTTACCTGACCTTGCCCCTTGTACTGACTTCTTTTTGTTCCCAAATCTAAGAAAATACCATTCAGGTCAAACATTTGTTCAGCGCAAACACCTTGGTTCAGCAATATTCCATTGTCTTCATAGTATACCTAAAAAAGGCTATGAGTATGCCTTCAAAGACTGGATCTGGAGATAGAAACTTTGTTGACCTGTTGGAGGGGAGTTCTTAGAGGTAACAGAATAAAAATTTCAGTGAAACCTATGAAGAATCAAATTTTAGGTGCTCAGATGCACTCATATTTGAACACACCTCGTATTTCTCTATTCCCACCATGGGATGGAAATTCTAATTCCATATTGAATATATTGAATAAATCTGATTGGTCTATGTAATTTGAATATCAGTCAGATTCCGGAGAGTGGTTAATACACAGAAGTGTTTGGTAAAGTGTTAGTCAGCATGAATTAACTCTTAACCCTTTACCAGACGACAAAATTTTAGACTGGTCTAAATTGAAATCATTTGCAGATGACAAATGTTGCTCAAATAATGTGATTTGTCTCTGAAAGGAAAGAAAACATTGTGGGAAAAGGAGAAAATACTAGTTACCAGCATTTTCTTCTTTTTCCACAATGTTTTCAAAAGGCTTTTTTCCATAGGTTTGTTAAAACTTAGGATTGTGTGGTAACTGTCACAACTAAAGTTGCCTCTGTGGCCAGTGTAGATCAAGATCAGACTGCACAAAACATGCAGCCTGATTTTTTTTATCTACACTGTCTGCCTTCCTGAAACACCATAATAAACCATGAAATTGCAAATATCTGGTCTTATTTCAAGGCTAAACATGTCTGCTGGGCTTTTCTGGGGCTCTATGAGTTAACTCTGTACCAAACGACAAAACATAAGACATGTTCAAATTGAAAACATTCGCAGATGACACGATTAGTGTGACTCAAAAATTGAAATTTGTCCATGGTAGTGTAGAAAACATTGTGGGAAAAGGAGAAAATGCTAGTTACTTGTATTTTCTCCTTTTCCCACCTTGTTTTCAAAAGGCTTCTCCCTCAGGGCCGAGCCATGGTAGCTTAGTCGGTAGTGTACAGGACTTGAGGACAAGAGGTCGCTGGTTCAATCCCCGGCTTGGCTAAATTTTTCCGAGGATTGATGATAGTCATTGCGACAGGATTCATTCCTCTCTCACTGCTGACCATTGTTTGGAC
Source organism: Tridacna gigas (assembly GCA_945859785.2). Classification (NCBI taxonomy): domain Eukaryota; kingdom Metazoa; phylum Mollusca; class Bivalvia; order Cardiida; family Cardiidae; genus Tridacna; species Tridacna gigas. The sequence continues at coordinate 99,209 of OX244032.2, read as the reverse complement.
GATGGCTTTAAGGGAAAGGAGCAAGTGGCTTGGAAAGATTATTGTGGGTTGTACTGGCAAAAGAAACTCCAGGAAAGCATGGATAGGTGCACTGGCTGCTGTGATATAACAGATAATATGGCGTTAAACACCATTCAGTCTACAATCAGTCTTCCTCAGGGTCATTAAAACTAGGGATTGTGTGGTAAAGGGTCAAGGCATAATACAGGAATTCAAACTTTTTGGCCAGTTTTGCTGAGAAATTACAGTATGTTTGTATTGACAGGGGATCTCAAAAGGTCAAGCAAGCTGGGTCAAATTCAGTCCAGGAGCAACCAGTGGTATCATAACCCTGCCTGTTGGAAAAGAGCCAGAGGACTACTGCTATGCACGTGCTGTAGAAACTCGGGGCAGGAGTAGTGGGTTCGAGTGGTCCTCGTGCATCTATGTGGGAGATATTGGTATGGTGAAAAATGAGTTTTTTTTTTACTAATTTTTTTTTTAAAGAAAACATCAAGGTAATCACATAGCCCTTTTGTTGTCGATTTCATGCTTAAACTTTGATGTATCTGTTATCTTTCTCATTACTGAAGGTATTTACTTCAAACTCAGTCTATTAGATAACTATCAAATGGGGATTTACATATTTGCTTGATGTGGAAGCTTTGAAAGAGCTAATATATCTAACCAAACATACTATAATCAACAATCTTTAGAAAGAGGGCTTTAGACAATATTGTGGGGAAAAGGAATAACAGCCTGGAAACTAGCATTTTCTTCTTTTCCCACCATTTCAAAGACAACACAGAGCATAATTTGGACTCGCCTAAAGTCAATGCAGTTGTAGATGACAGTTGAAATGTGGCTTAAATTGTGATATTGTATCTGAAAGGATAGGCAACATAGTGGAAAAGGGAGAAATACTGGTAACCAGCAATTTTTTCTTTTCCCGCAATGTTTCCTACCTTATACAAGACAAACTCTATCAGATGAATGATATTTAATTTTTTGTCTGTAAATGCTTTCTATTTGCACCACTCTAAATATTTGTCAGTCATAAAGAATTAACGAATAAATTGTCAGTTTTAACATTTTACCACACAATCTGGAGTTTTTATGAACCTGATTGAGAAGGCTTTTGAAAACATTGCAGGAAAAGGAGAAAATGCTGGTAACCAGCATTTTCTCTTTTTCCCACAATGTTTTCTATCCTTTTTCAAAGATAAATTTAATTATTTGAGCCACATTTATCTCATCCTGTGCAAATTATTTCAATTTGGACCTGTCTAAATATTTGTCGTTTGGTAAAGATTTAACAAGATAATTGTCATTCTTGGTTGCTCAACCTGTAAAGAGCCTTTTGCTTCTACAGTTGCATTTTCAGCCAGTGTAGACTGAGATCAGATCATAAAATATGGTCTTTGATCTATCTTGTCTGCTTTCCCTAGACATTCTGGATAAGATCAACCTTGAAATTGCTATAATTTGGCTCTCTTTCCTGGACTGAAAATGTGTGTGGTTTGGTACTCTTTGGGCTGACTCTTACCCCACAATCCGAACTTTCAAAGACCTTGAAGGAGAGAGTTTATGAAAACATTGTGGGAAAAGAGGAAAATGTATTTTCTCCTTTTTCCACAATGTTTTCTATCCTATCAAAGTCAGAAATTACCATTTGAGCTACATTTGTTGTGTGCAAAATGCTTTCTGTTTTGTTGGCTCTAAAATTTTTTTGTTTGGTAAAGAGTTAAAGATTTTTTTTCACTTATTTCACAGCTCCATCCAGATCTCCATCAGATTTGCAGGTAACTGTTGGAAATGAGGATAACACATTGGTACTCACCTGGAGCAAATGGCTCTGCCCAAAAGGGGAGCCCTACATCAAGCAGTATGAGATTGCCTATGGCCCCCATGGACAACATCCCAATGTTACTAGTAAGACTTTTGTAAAATTATCCCGTAGGGTACTTTACGTTTTTTTTTTTACATTTTGTGGTTTCTTGAATTTTTAGCTCGGCTATTTTCCAAGAAAAAGTCGGTGTATTGTCATAGCCCTGTCGTCATCTGGGTCGTGCATAGTTTTTGACAATTTATATCTATCATTACTAAGGATATTTACTTCAAACTCAGATTGATTATTAACTATCAGAAGAGGAACCCAACCAACAGGGGCTGGTTATCCTCAAAATATCTTTGACACACTTTGCCCCTTTTTCAACAAAGAACGATTGTTGATTGTATGGTGTTTAACACCGTTTTCAACATTATTTCAGTTATATCGATTATCAACTAAGAATTTTCAAGCAACTGCAGCCAAGCATTGGCACTGGCATGCTCTGCTCTTGTTTATTTTCTATTTGGAGAAATTCAGCTGTGACACATTTATGGGCTGCACTCTGGCAAAAGGGGGCTTAGTGCATGTCCGTGATCCATGTTACCAAGAAAGTCATTAGATATTTATGTAATAGTTAGATGCTGTGAAGAAAAAATTAAACGATTTAAACAGCCAAAGGGAGGGAGGGAGCGTAGCGACTGACTGTGGCTGTTTAAATTGTTTAATTTTTACTTCACAGCATCTAACTGACTTAGTCATTGTCTGCCCTAATTACATCATCGCCAAAACATTGGTGCCATATATGGAGTTTCCCGCTTCATCATTCGCAAAGACACGCCCTAATTGCATCATCACTAAAACAAAGCTTAATCTAACATTACATGGATTTTCCTGCTTCATTCATTCACAAATTATTGTGAACGACGGAAAAAAATGCTATAGACATATAGAATATGAGCCATGCCCTGGCAAAAGGGGGCTTGATGCACCTCGGTGACGCATGGTACCAAGCACGACATCACACGATTATGGATCCATAAAATCCATTTTTCCTGAAAACGAACAAAATAAGCAGGTAAAATGGTCCTTTGGAATGCAGAAAATTTGCCGAAAGCAAAAAGTTGGGGCCTTGTAAGCTTGCGTGGTCTGTGCAGACTGACCAGGGTTGATACTCTTTTGCAGATGCATTAAGCCCCCTTTTCACAGAGTGTGGCTCAGATATTTCATGTTAAATGCCTGTCTCAATATGACACCACAAGAAACTAGTTTGATACATGTATTTTCTGTATATTTCAAAATATAGATTGACTGACTTATGTTTAACTCTTTCGCTGCCAACTAAATGGAGCTGACTTTTCACATGGTCTTTAAGTATCCTTCTTGTTGAATTAAATCTGTTTTTGGTTTAAAACTCAAACACAGCTGACAGTGTAGATCAAAGATCTGACTGCACAAAACATGCAGTCTGATCTTGATCTATGCCCTCCGCAAAGTGTTTCCAGTGCAACACTGGGAGTGAAAGTGTGTTAAAAAATATTGTTGTGTTTTCCCATTTTCTTCTACCACACCGTTTATCGAGTTATCGTTACTTGTATGTGTAAATTTAAATGGCAGATGAATGTTAATGAGGGAGGTGGGCTTTATACATGCAGTGCGGGAAACCCAGATAAATGTGACGTTTAACTGAAAAAATGGTCAAAATAAACCCTGCTTGAGGCAGTTTAAAGGAAATAGACAGTCAAATTTTTTCAAATATACGCCTTCTGATTGGACGAAAAAGTAGGACAAAGACTAAGGATCAATAAAATCCATTTTGTATAACAATCAACTGATTCATGGGGCACAGAGATGCAGAAAATTGACCAACTGTGAAAAGTTTCGACCCAGGGACTGCGCAGGCTGACCTGTGTTGATACTTTTCGCAGATGCATTAAGCCTGCTTTTCAAAGAGCACAGCTCTTATATATTTTGATCTCCCTATCTCCTGGTGATGTTTTCAAAATAGTCTGCTTTAGATTTGAATGAGAAAGTAATGATTTAAAAAAAAAATGCATTGAAAGTCTACAGAATTAACTAGTAACTTAATTAATGTGGAAATAAGAGGTACAATTCTTTAACGTGCAAACATGTCCATCACTGCTATTTCAAGGCGCAGCTTAATTGTGTTCCTCCATTATAATTATGTTTATTCAATTTTCCTGTTGTTTAGCAACTCTACTTAACAATCTCTCTTTACCATTTTAGAAAATAATGGCCACCTCACTTTTGATAGTTGAATGTTTTGAGTCCAGGAAGCAGTGTAGCATTGTGGGTCAATTACAGATTAACCTGTGTCATTACAAATTAGGGGACCGACCTTACAAAACTCCAATCAGAAAACAACAAAAATCTTGAATGGTCCAAACTGAACCCTTTGCAGATGAGCACTTAAACATGGCTCAGATGATGAAATTTGCCTTTGCATAGAAAACATCATGGGAAAAAGGAGAAAATGCTGGTCACCAGCATTTTCTCCTTTTCCAACATTGTTTTCAATAGGCTTTGAGCTCGGGGCAGTTAAAACTCTGGGTGGTGTGGTAAAGGGTTAATGCGTGTCAAGACAATAGAAGTAAACAATTATGTTTTTTAACCAGCTAAGACGACATGCCTGTAATCCTTTACTCAATGACAAACTTTAGACACAACCAAATTCAAAGCATTTGCAGACAAAAAAATCAAGCTCATATGATAATTTCTGTCTTTGATATGGTAGAAATCAGTTATTGAAAAAGGAGGAAATTCTGGTTACCAGCAACTTTTTTTTTCCCAAAACATTTTCAAAAGCCTCATTTCTTAGATTTGTCGAAAATCATGATTTTGTGGTTAAGAGTTAAATCAGAAGACAACTACAAATCTGAACATTATTCAAACTCTAAGGTTCAACAGTAGATGTCTGATAGGGTAAGATACTGCCTTTTTATGCCCCCCTTCACCGAAGGGGGGTATATTGCTTTGCACATGTCAGTGGGTCGGTCGGTCGGTCAGTCGGTAGACCTTACCTTGTCCGGATGATAACTAGACACAGAATTGACCTAGGTTCGTCAAATTTGTCAGAGACATGCGTCTCGGCGTGTAGATGATCCCTATTGATTTTGAGGTCAAGCGGTTAAAGGTCAAGGTCACAGTGGCCGTCAACATGTTGATATATAGACCAAACCTTGTCCGGATGATAACTAGACACAGAATTGACCTAGGTTCGTCAAATTTGGCACAGACATGCGTCTCGGAGTGTAGATGATTCCTATTGATTTTGAGGTCAAAGGTCAAGGTCACAGTGACCATCAACATGTAGATATATAGACCAAACCTTGTCTGGATGATAACTAGACACAGAATCAACCTAAGTTCGTCAAATTTGGCACAGACATGCATCTTGGAGTGTAGATGATCCCTATTGATTTTGAGGTCAATCGGTCAAAGGTCAAGGTCACAGTGGCTGTCAACATGTTGATATATAGACCAAACCTTGTCCAGATGATAACTAGACACAGAATTGACCTAGGTTCGTCAAATTTGGCACAGACATGCTTCTGGGAGTGTAAATGATCCCTATTGATTTTGAGGTCAGTCGGTCAAATGTCAAGGTCACAGTGACCGTCAACATGTAGATATATAGACCAAACCTTGTCTGGATGATAACTAGACACAGAATTGACCTAGGTTTGTTTAATTTGGCACAGACATGTGTCTCAGAGTGTAGATGACCCCTATCGATTTTGAGATTAATCCATCAAAGGTCAAGGTCACAGTGGCCTTCCACTTAATGATATAAATACCAAACCTTGTCCAGATGATAAATAGACACAGAATTGACATGGGTTCTTCAAATTCTGTACAGATATTCATCTCGGAGTGTAAATGAGCCCTATCGATTTTGAGATTAATCCATTAAAGATCAAGGTCACAGTGGCCTTCAACTTAATGATATATAGATCAAACCTTGTTCAGATGATAACTAGACACAGAATTGACATGGGTTCTTCAAATTCTGTACAGATATTCATCTCGGAGTGTAAATGAGCCCTATCGATTTTGAGATTAATCCATCAAAGGTCAAGGTCACAGTGGCCTTCAACTTAATGATATATAGATCAAACCTTGTCTGGATGATAACTAGAGACAGAATTGACATGGGTTCTTCAAATTCTGTACAGATATTCATCTCGGAGTGTAAATGAGCCCTATCGATTTTGAGATTAATCCATCAAAGGTCAAGGTCACAGTGGCCTTCAACTTAATGATATATAGATCAAACCTTGTTCAGATGATAACTAGACACAGAATTGACATGGGTTCTTCAAATTCTGTACAGATATTCATCTCGGAGTGTAAATGAGCCCTATCGATTTTGAGATTAATCCATCAAAGGCCAAGGTCACAGTGGCCTTCAACTTAATGATATATAGACCAAACCTTGTCCAGATGATAACTACACACAGAATTGACCTAGGTCCTTCAAATTCTGTACAGATACCCATCTTGGAGTGTAAATGACCCCTATCGATTTTAAGGTTAATCCGCAAAAGGTCAAGGTCACAGTGACCACCACATGATTCAGGGCCTGCGCTGCCGTTCGCCACTTGAGCCATTTGCTCAAAAAAAATTATAGTGTCTCAAAAATCATCATATGTGGCTCAACTTGTGGCTTCAACATTTTATTCGCATATTATCGGAGAGGTAGTAAGCATCAAAGTCGACTGGGAAAAAGCGGAAGTTGAACGAGCGTGCTGAGAAGAAAATCGATAACCCAGTCTGTGTATCAGCGACTGTTTACAATCTTGTATGTATACACACGGCGGTGTGTATAATTAACCAAACGACAGACGATAGATCGCTCCTCCCACTGATGTCACGTGACCCGCGAATCTGAAAACCTAGACAAACATTACCTAGACACGAGGGGTTAGCTAGGAGACATATGCAAGTTACCAGAAGATACTCTAACACGAAATAATTGTTCAAGATAAAATAAGCTTCGGAACAATTTGAGAAAAGGTAGTTACATCTTTTGGATTTAGGTTTTTCGAAGTTTTATAGGTGAAAATTGAAATGGAGACTGTTTATTTCGAAGTCAATTGACTTACACCTCTTACACCACTTACGTTTGATAATGTAGGTACAATACGTGTACATGTAACTCGTGCTTCCTAAATATTTCTTAAAGTCATATGGTCTTCAAATGCAATTCATCTTTTACCTGGACAAAAATAAGCTTTTTCAAAGTTACAGAGATTTTTCCATTACTTAGTCCATGATATATGCTTCAATAATTTCACCACAAATTGCAAGACTTTTACATTACCAAATGAAATATACACGTTTTTAACAGGGCAATATGATTACCAGATGTTTGAATTGAAATTAGAAGATACATTAACAAATGATAGGTTTACCAAATTGATTTTTTCAAGTATGAGGGAAAAACCCGAGGAGAAGAATAAAAAGAATAAAAACATGAATATATTTCTAAACATACGCTGGTAAATACTATGCTGTAAGAGTAATAGAAAAATAAATTGACTTACAAATTGAACATGTATATTTCAAACACTAATAATCGTTGAAAGGGGTTATAGACGGTCACAAAGAGTCAGACTGATATGACACATGTGTGTAATTTTACAAGTAGGACAGTACCAGACACTTTTAGGGTGGTATACCGATATCAAAGGAATACCGCATAAACCCTTGCTCCACGTTTTGCGTAAAAAGTGGCAACATGTACAACAAATCAAACGAAAACGGCTTGATTGGTACCTAATTGGTTTTCGATAAATAAATAATAGTTTAAGGGAGATTAAAAGATTGAAAATAAAGGGAGGGGAAAGATGGTTATATATATAGGGTGGCATATCGTCTTTAATTTAACAGGCTTTAAGTTTGCATTCATAGATATGTTAAAATACAGAGACCAATGGGAACAACGTTTTTAATGGTTTACTGATGGAGGAAGATGGCATTTATTTTAAATTTAAACAAATGTCAAAACTGTGCCTATATTGCATTTACTTTAAAGGGGGGGGCGCTGTTTAGGTTTGACTTCTATGAAGACTATATGAAAAGCATTTTTACCCAAATTTCGTCGACTCAAATTTTATTCAAGGATAATTTGCGAGGGGGTAAAAGATTCAACAAAAGAGATGTAATCAGCATTCAAAATAACAAGTCAACTCAATTTGGTAAGAAAATGAATTACCGAGTATATATTTAAATGAAAAATAAGGTAAAGGAAATAAATAACTGAACATGATAAAATCCAATCAGTTGTCTAAAATATTATCTATACATTTCTTTTAGTAAAGAAACAGGAATCTGTTGCCAAGATTGAAATTCTGGAACATTTATGACAATAAAAAAGCATGTTAACAAGAAGTATTCATTTATTTTTCTCCTTTTAAATCTGAATTTGTCTTCTGCAACAATAGTTTTACCTGGTGTAACTCTGCATCTTGAAATTGCAGTCGTAAGGATTAATAATGGATATCAACTTTAAAGTTATTCATCAGTTTTTTCTCATAAATATACTATAAATTTATATATAGTTATAACTCCTAATGATTCAGAATGTCTAGGTTTTATAACGGCAAGACGGCTTCTGCTCTGGATGGAAAAATACTGATCGCTGATTGGCTTATTCGTTTTTTTGATTGACAGCTGGCGTTTGGTTAATTATGTGAACTGTTGACAGATTATCATGTTTAACAATTGAAGTGGGCTATAAATCAGACAATTAAAGGATGTTAATTACTTGATTAGCGATTATTGCCAACGCATGTTGGTACTTTGACCCATCTCCAATTAAAGATGGACTTGTCTACAAATTATCGGCAATTAAAGGATCGAATTATGTGGATGTTTTTCGGCAATTGATAATTAAAGGTATGTGGAATTTTTGCTTCAATTATCTAATGATTTTCATGGACCTCATGTGAAAAACATAACATTGCAAACTTTATAATTTATCTATAATGATGTATATAAACATTGGGAAATACTAGAAAGTATCAGTTGTCGTTATGGCTTCTAAACGTTCTTTAGACTTCTTTGACACTCCTCCAGCTAAAAAAACTAAGCTTGAAACAAAATCTCCATGTAGACAGTTTCAAGAAAATTGGAAAATTGGAAATCCATGGCTACGTTATGAGCCAAGTTCAAAAGCAATGTTCTGTAACTTATGTAGCAAAATGCAGAAATCAGACACATTCACTGTGGGATGCACAGTTCTTAAGAGAGATTCTGTGTCAAAACATGCAAAATCAAAAGGTCGGTATACATTCATCTTGATCTAAAAATATTTCTTATTTTTCTTTCAGGGATTGAGAGTTGGTTTCAGTAAGAAAAGTTAAAAGTGTTACATGATAAAGCGATTAAAAGGATGTAATAAAAAGTTACTGAATTTTATTTTTGTTTGTTTTGTGTTGATTTATTTATTTTTCCTTTAGACTTCCCATTAATTTCAAAGCTTTCAAAGCAGTAGAAAGCCTTAGAAAACACTTTGCAGAAAAGGAAAATTGTTTTATTGAACATTTTCTCCTTTTACCAAAATGATTTTTTCCTTCCAGCTTTTGAATTACACCAAACTGCTCCCATTTAATATAGACTATTATACATTGAACTTTCAGAAAAACATTGTAGAAAAACAAGCATTGGTTTTGAGAACAAAAGCTTGACTTTCCACAATGGTTTTTAAATAGAGATTCCATTATTGCTAAACAAAACTGTGACTAATGAATGAGGTCATCACTTTAGAATGCAATAATTTATCTTGGCTCAAGTTGCTCAAATGTGGCTCAAATTTTATCAAGGTTGGCTTGATATTTCCCACTCAATTCTTTTGATATCAGTTTCTGAACTGTGCCACTTCCTGTATCAATGTGGCAGTAGGGGGGCATGGCTGTTTTACAAACAGACATCTTGTTTTTTTTTCATTTGTTCATAGAATATTGCTAGGTTGTATACCCTTGGAATCTATTTATAGATGATGTTGTGGTAAGGTCCTTCCCAAGGGAGCAGACATCAGAAGTTTTGAAAGATTTAGATTCAGATCGGCTGTATGACGTCAGAATAAGAGCGGTGACACGTTTTGGGACTATTGGACCTTGGAGTGAAGCAGTTAGTGGACAACCTGTTGATAATAGTAAAAAGTTTTTGTTGGCTTTTTTTTTTTTAAGACTCTAATTGCCATTACTGTGTTCATTGCAAGCCAAAAGAACTCTTTTTTTACCCTTTACACTACACAATCCCAAGTTTTAATGACCCTGGGAAGTAAGCCCTTTGAAATCATAGTGGCAAATTGAGAAAATACAGGTAACCAGCATTTTCTCCTTTTCCCACATTGTTTTGTACCCTCTCAAAGACAACTCCCAACATTTGAGGCATTTTTTATTTATTGCCTGCAAATGTTTCTAATTTCAGAAAATCTAAAATTTTGTTTTCTGGTCTGGTGTTAAAAACAAGCTGTTAGTTTAAACATATTTATTTTACATTGTCTGAGAAACAAGTTCTTGCAACTTATACTGATCTCTTTTGATTCTGCTTCTGGAAACTACACCAGTACTTGTGCCAAATGTGTGGGCCAATGAACAGTCCTAAAGTTGACACCCACTCCCAGGTGTCAAACTCAGGACCTTACGGTTATGAGGCCGACTATCTACCCCACAGCTGTGGACACCATAAACAAGCTGTTTATCAGCATGTGTTCATATCCTTCTCTTTCTTAATGCCTCCTTTTTCAGAAGTGTACTCAAACTTTTCAAAAGCAAACCTTATCATTTAAATCAATTTTGATTGGTTATCTGAAAGTGTTATCAATGTTGACACTTGTAACAGCATTTTATAATGTGTTCAACTTTCCTAGCACCTTCATGATTCAATAGCTACTTTGCAAAGTGGTTGTAGGTTTGACCCTTGGCCAGGCTGTATTTTAAGTCTTTACCAGATGACGAAATGTTAGATGTGTCCTAATTCAAAGCATTTGCAGATGTCAAATTAGATGTGGCTAAAAGGATTGAATTTGTCTTGGAAAGTGAAGAAACATTTTCCAACAATGTTTTCTATTCTGTCAAATTCCATAAGTCGAGCTGTGTCTAACTTGTTGTCTGTGAGTGCTTTCAATTTTGGACAAAAATTTAGGTGTTGTCACTGGGTAAAGAATAATAATTATTATTGTACTGAATATGGGGATCAAGTGTTGTTTTTCTTGCATTAACATTTGCTGGGTCCTGAGATAGGTGTTGGAGCTCAAGCTGAAGAAAGCATCGAGGTATTGTCTTAGTCTTGGCGTCTGCGGCGTCGTTTGCTTCATCGCGCAGAACTTTGACATTTTATAATATCTCTGTAATAACTGAAGGTATTTACTCTGAACTAGGACAAGTTGTTAACTATAAAATGGGGAACCTATACAACAGTGGCAAGTAACCATGAAAATGTTTTTTAAACAGTGATGCCTCTTTTTCAACTTATAATTTTCAAAAACTTGGACACTTTATAACATTTCTGTTATTGCTGAAGATATTTACTTCAAACCCAGACAATTTATTAACTATCAAAAGAGGAACCCATACAACAAGGGCAGATAACCATCAAAGTATTTTGGCACAATTATTGACACAGTTCTGCCCCTTTTATGACTTAGAATTTTCACTGAAAATCAAGCAACTGCAGCTGAGCATGGGCACAGAATGTGGTGCACTTGTCCATTTATTATACCTGTTCTGGGCTTGCATTATGAGCTGCAGTGTGGCACAAGGTCACTGAACACAACCCCCAGTTCATAATTTTTATCAAGTTAGCATAGTTCTGTGCTTAAATGATAAACTGTAACTAACCTGCTGTAAGTTTCAACTGGACTTTAATTAAAATCTTTAAAAGTCTTCTTGCTCCAAACCATAAGGCCTTGGGTGAAAATTAAAAATGTTCTTGTTCCTTACCATAGGGCCGGGGGCTACAATATTCTGCATGTAGCTTCATCTTGTAGATCTCTACCAAGGGAGGTAAAATTATAGCTCTGGAATTAAGAATTTCCTGGCCCTGAGGGTCATAAGTTTTTCAGAAGGTTATACTTCACTTCCAGTAAATTGATAATCCCGCTCAGGCATACTGCGCACGCTTTGCTCGATCCTCCATTTCTGGTTTTCATCACTACCCACGTGTTGAAACTTCGCTGTCTGTTTCAAGTAACGTCACTTACAGAGAAACACTAAGTGTCCATCACAAACAAGAAGAAACAACAGTTTCAGTATTTTCGATAGTTCTTAGCAATGCCACAGCTCTCTGAAAATCAGAGAAATCAGGCTATTGGCATGCTGAATGCCGGTGCTAGGGTAAATGATGTTGCAAGGCAATTTGGGTGTTCTCACCAAACCATTCACAACCTTGTAACTCACTATACAGCTACTGGTTCCATCCACGACCACCAAAGACCAGGTAGAGAGCGTGCGACGTCACATAGAGAAGACCACGCTATTACGTTAGCTCACTTACGTAATCGTTTTATGCCAGCCACAGTAACTGCTCGGCAGCTAGGGGTCAGTGCTCAGACAATCCGAAACCGTCTGAGGAGATTAAATTTTCCACTTCGTGCTCGCAGACCTTACACCGGACCGATTCTAACGACACGTCATAGGGCTGCAAGATTGGCATGGTCAAGATGTCACCGCCTTTGGAGACGAAACCAATGGAACAACGTCATTTTCTCAGACGAGTCACGGTTCTGTGTCAGCTTTGCAGATGGTAGGGTGAGAATTTACCGCCGCAAAAATGAAAGATTTGCCTAATGTTGCATCAGGGAAATGGACAGGTTCGGTGGAGGCAGCATCATGGTCTGGGGAGGAATCAAAGGCAACCAAAAGACAGAACTTGTGATTGTTCAGGGAAATCTCAATGCGCAAGGTTACATCAACATTCTGCGCAATCATTTGCTCCCATTTATGCAGAATCATGGCCCTCAGGCAATCTTTCAACATGATAATGCTAGACCCCATACTGCCCGAGTAACCAGTAATTTCTTGGCAAACAATAATGTGAACGTCTTACCTTGGCCTGCAGTATCCCCGGATCTTAACCCCATTGAGCACATCTTGGACGAACTTGGGTGCAAGGTACGAACAAATCACCAAATGAACAATATCGATGACCTGAGACAGTCTTTACAGTTAGAATGGCAGGCTATTCCAAATGACGTCATTAGACGTTACATCAGCTCCATGAGGAGGAGAATATTGGCTTGCATCAGAAGAAATGGTGGCCATACACGCAACTGAGAAGCTTACGTAAACATTGTCTGTTTAACTCTTTCCCAAACGACAAATTTTAGACTGGTCCAAATTGAAAGAGTTTGCAGACGACAATTTTAAATTTGATGACAATGGCAGAAAGGTCTCAAAAAGGGTAGAAAACACTGTGGGAAAAGGAGAAATTGCTCATTACGAGCAATTTCTCCTTTTCCCACAGTGTTTTCAAAAGACTTGTACTGCAGACACGTGAAAACCAGGGCTTGTTTGGGAAAGGGTTAATCTGACATTCAATACCAAAATTTACGCAGAGTCCAATTTTTACAACTTTCGATATTTTTGAAATTGACCCGTACATTATTTGACTTCACATTTAAAATCAATCTTTAAGAGAAAATAATGAAATTCACAAAACTTACTGATATTTCATCAAGGTAAAACTTGGTGTCATTATTTTTATGGTGCATTTCATAAAAGTAAAAATATGCAGATTCAAAGTCCATGTAGTTTTCATTTTTGCTGAGTATATATAGTGAAAAAATTAGAAATATTCTTGTCTTGAACTACAAGGCCTGTATCTAGGAAATTTTGCATGTAGCTTCAAATAGTAAATATCTACCAATACTGTTAGAATTTAAAGCTAGGGGTCAAAATTCGCCCCAGCCCAGGGGTCTTATGTAGTTTAAACTTTGAATTCCTCTTGTTCCTTACCATTAGGCCTAGGCCTACTGAAGTTGACCTCAACCAGATTATTTTAATTTTTGCCCTGAGGTCAAAATTGGCCTTGTCCAGTGGGTCACAAGTTTTAAATGGGCTTATATTGTAAAAACTCTACAAATTTGAAACCAAAAGGACTATGGCTATGAAATCAAGCATTTAGCTTCATATGGTGGACATCTACAAATAGTGTTCAAATTTTAGCCCAGCAGTAAAAATTGACTCAGCCCTAGAGGTGATGAGGATGAGTTTTACCTAGGCATATATAGCTTAAAGTTGACATAAACTTTATGTTCCTTACTGTAAGGCCCCCTGGCTACTAAATTTGGCATGTGTCTTCATCTAGATGACCCTTATCAAGATTGTTCAAATTTCTGGCATGGGTCATAACTGACAGTCCCAGGGGATCACAGGTTTTGCTGTTGGGAAACTGTAACAAAAATGTTGAAATTTAACCTATAGGTCAAATTTCCAAGGTTGTTAAAAAGAATTAGCCCTGAAGTCTTGCCCAGAGACAATTATACATCACTGTCCATGTTCTCAGGTGAGCCTCTTATTACAAATATTTCTTTTCTGTTGCCCTAGTTACCTTTCAGCTGGTGCAAGATTGAATCAGTTTATTTACATTAATGTCCCACCAGTGTGCTTATTTTAAATTGTAATGCCACGCTCTAACAGGGCATGAATTCGATTGTTAATGCATGGAGGGAGTCCTGTTAACTCTTACCCTGACGTCCAGTCTGAAAGCATTTGCAGAAAACAAATTAAGTTTTGCTCAAATGATAGGTTTTTTTTTACTGAAAGATCTGAAAATCTTGTAGGAAAAGGAGAAAGTGCTGGTTACCAGCATTTTGTCCTTTTACCTACAATATTTTCAAAAAACTTCTTTTTTCTCGGGCTCGTTAAAACTTGAAATTGCGTGGTAAAGGATTAAAACACAGGCCTGTGTCAGGCATGTGTAGGTTTCTATGCATCAATAGGAGAACTCACAACTCGATTATAACTCTGGGTTTCTTTATTTTACAGGTCTGAAAACTGAGGCCATTGTTGGGATTGTGTTTGGCTGTGTATTTGCAGCCACAATCATCATTGCAGCACTTGTCTTCCTTATCAGGTCTGTTATTCTTACTTGTAAAGTCAGAACCCTTTACCACACAATCCCGACTTTGAAGGCCCCTGAGAAAGAAGCCTTTAGAAAATATTGTGGGAAAAGGAAAAAATGCTGGTAACCAGCATTTTCTCCCTCCTTTTTTCCTCAATGTATTCTACCTATTTTGGGTAAAATGCTATCATTTGAAATTTATTTGAATTGTCTTCTGTAAATTCCTCCAATGTGGATGAGTTTAAAATGTTGCCATGTTATAAAGGGTTCAACTAACTATCAGACAACAACATTGTAGACTTTTCCAAAATGAAAACATTTCAGGCTACTAATTAAATGTGCTTCTCGTGATTGGATCTATCTTTGAAAACACAGAAAACATAGAGGGAACTGGAAAACATAGAGGGAACCAGAGAAAATACTAGTTATCAACATTTTCTCTTTTCCCAACGTCCTTTTTAACCCTTTACCACACAATCCTGACTTTGAATGACAGTGAGAAAGAAGCCTTTTGAAAACATTGTGGGAAAAGGAGAAAATGCTGGTAACCAGCATTTTCTCCTTTTCCCACAATGTTTTTTACCCAATCAAAGACAGAAAAACTTATTTGAATGGCTTCTAAAATGTTGTCTGCAAATGCTTTTAATTTGAGCAAGTCTAAGATTTTGTCATTTGTTAAAGAGTTAAAAGCCTGCCAAGCCCAGTGGTTTAGCCTATCAGGAGTTGTGTTACTTTCAAATCTAGGAATGTCATGAGAATTAGACAAAGAATATTCTAGAGAATGGTTGGTGAATACAGACCCAGATGATAAGTGCATTTACTTATTTTTCAGGAAGTTTAGAAGACACGCAACAAAAAAATTGGATAGCATGAGAGCTATAGATACACCAGAAGTAATTCCAGACACTCTGCCTGATAAGCGGAGACATTCCAGTCAGGTCTACAGTAACCTTGAGGTAGTTGTTATATTTACAAGTTGGCAACAGGACCCATGCTTATTCATTTAACTCTTTACCACACAAGCCTGACTTTTAACGACCCTGAGGAAGAAAGCTTTTGTAAACAATGTGGTAACCAGCATTTTCTCCTTTTCCCACAATGTTTTCTATCCTTCCGAAAACAAATTGCAATTTTTGAATAACATTTGTTTTGTCGTCTGCAAATGCTTTCAATTTCGACTGGTCTAAAATTTGTCCTTTGGTAAAGAGTTAAGTCTTTTCCAGACAACAAAATTTTACACTTTCCAATTTCAAAGCATTTGCAGACGACAAATTAAATGGTCCAGTTGATTGACTCTGTGTGTTTACTCTACCAAAGGACAAAGTTTTGGACTTGACCAAATTCACAGCATGCGCAGACAACAGAATAAATATTGCTCAGATGATGATTTCTGTCTTTGATAGTGAAAAAACCATTACGGAAAAGGAGAAAATGCTAGTAACCAGCGCTTTCTCCTTTTCACACAGTGTTTTCAAAAGCCTTCTTTCTAAAGGGTCGTTAAAACTCGGGATTGTGTGCTAAGCGTTAAAGGATGAATAACATTGTAAGAAAAGGAATTTCAAAGCATGGGCAGACAACAAGTTAAATGTTTCATTTGATTCAGTTTGTCTTTAACCCTTTCCATTTACCACATGTCTGGAGTTTAAACAACCTAGATGAAGATGGCCTTTGAAAACATTGTTGGAAAAGGAGAATATACTGGCAACCAGCATTTTCTCCTTTTCCCACAGTATTTTCTGTCCTTGCATAGACCATTCCTATGAACTGGACAACAATTAATTTGTTGTCTGCAAATGTGTTCCATTTGGACACAATCAAAATTTTGTTGTGTGGTAAAGGGTTATGTGGGAAAGTCTTTTAAAAGTCGTTAAAAGTCGGGATTGTGTGGTAAAGGGTTAAGGAGGCATGGCAGATGGCTGACACACCATCATCACAAAGGCTCTCCCTTCATACTCAGATGAACTTCCTGTACTTCATTTCTTTGTCGACAATGAGTTTGTGCTGCATGTAGATTTTGGTCAAAAATTAGTCTTTACTGTGATAGTTAGCTTATATGCACCTTGAACATCTCTGCAAAGGGTGACTTTGAAAAAGTAGTTGCAGAGAGGGTAAACCACCATCAGTTACTCTCTCTATACCAAACAACAAAATATTAGACTTGTCCAAATTGAAAGGACTTTGCAGACGACAAATTGAGTATGGTTCAAATGAATAACTTTGTGTTTGAAAGGATTTGAAAAATTGTGGGAAATGGAGAAATCCTGGATTCCAGCATTTTCTCCTTCTTCCATAATGTTTTCAAAAGCCTTCTTTTTCACTGGCATTAAAACACAGGATTGTTTGGTAAAGGCTAAACAAACAGTACAATGATTTCAAATTGTGTACAGAGGGGAGGGCTGTTTCATGCCATTGGAGGAAAAGGAGAAATTACACATAACAAGCAATTTGTTCTCTTTCCCGATATTTTCTTCCAAAAGGGAATGGAAACTCATTTGTAGCTAGTTTGAATGTGTCGTTGGCCAATGCTTTGAATTTGGAAGAATTTAAAATTTTGACAGTAGGGAGAGGGTTTTCCACTGTTCTCAACTGATCAAGGACATGCTAAAATGTAAGTTTCATTCATGCTTTGGATAGTCTGAAAATTTGAAATTTAGTTCTATAAGGGAAAATTAACCTTTTAGATTATGTGTTTATAATGACACTGAGGAATAAAGCCTTTTCAAATACAATGGATAAAGGAGAAAATGCTGGTAACCAACCTTTTCTCCTTTCCTACAGTGTTTCTTATCCTTTCTGTAGGCGGCAGTCTAGCCATGGCCAGACCTATTTTGGGCCAAAAATAATATTGGTTTTGGCCATACCATTTATTTTGATTTTTCCTTCTTTGCTTTTTTGTTTAATTCAGTTGTTGAAGGTAAATTGAATGGAAAGTAATGAAAGTTTCACAAGCAAATTGGCCTCAAAAATCAAGATGTAAGATTTAAAAATTTACCACCCCACCACCTCATGCTTTCCCTCAGCTCTTGCTTTGACCCCACCACCTCATGCTTTCCCTCAGCTCTTGCCTTGACAGTTGGGTAACGCAGTAGCATTCCATGACCATACTTTTTTTCAAAAGCTGATGAGGGCCCTGTTTGACAGGCAGATCCTGTCCTGTGTGCCACATTCACGATGTTGAATGCACACGCTTTTAATCTTTTACCGCACAATCCAGAATGTAAACGACCATTTAAAGAAATGACCATTAAAAAAAATGAAGAAAACTTTTGAAAACATTGTGGGAAAAGGAGAAACACTGGTAACTAGTATTTTCTCTTTTTCCTACGATGGTTTCTTCCCTATGAAAGACAATTCCGTCATTTTAGCCATGAATTGTCATCTGTGAATGCTTTCAGTTTGGACAAGTCTACATGTTTGTTTTGTGGTAAAGTGTTTACATGGACCTGTCTAAAATGTTGCTGTTTAGACTTGATAGGAAATAAAATGCCCAAGCTAAACAGCATACAGACTAATCTAATTTGAAAGTTGTTATTTTGTTCAAGCTGAAATAAGTACTGCTTTTGCAATACAATCAATACTTGTCACTTGCAGGTTCAAAGTACTGAGATCAGTGATGACAGGAAGACCACAGACCTGAGTTTGGTGAGAGCTAACCTCTTATTCTACAATCTGTATTAACCCTTTAATACATGACAGAATGTTACACTTGTCCAAATTGAATGCATTTGCAGACAACACATTACATATGGCTCATATGGTGAGATTTTTCTGTAAAGGGACAGAAAACATTGTGAGAAAAGGAGAAAATGCTGGTTACAAGCATTTTCTCCTTTTTCCATGCAACGTTTTCAAAAGGCCTCTTTCTCAGGGTCATTAAAACTCGGGTTCCCCCCCCCACACACACACACAATGAAGTGGCTGGGCCTGATAGCTCAGTTGGTAATGTACAGGAGTTGAAAAGAGGGGGTCTCAAGGCTCCTCCAATTTCTTTCAAAGGATTGATATTTTGAATGCCAAGCTCCACCAATTTCTTACTAAGAATTGATGATAGTCATGGCAAAAGGATTCATTCCTCTCTAACCCTAACCGCTGATCATTGTTTAAATGATAATCTTGTTGGAAAACAGCCAGTGGCTTTGGAAGAATATTCTGCAAAGTACTTGTGAAAAGAAACTCCAGGAAAGCATGGATAGACGAACTGGCTGCCACAATATCACTAAAAATAATTTAAACACCAATCAACAACAAGAAAGGATGGGGGCATGCTGAAATCAGGGTGCCAGTCTGTCTGTTAGGAGATGCAATTCTGTGTCTCCTCATCCTGCAGCTTTCAGCTAATTTGGCTGAAATAATAATGGAAGTCTCCTATCTTGAAAACGTGTGTACATGCAGTTCTCATTGTGATTGTTTAACTATTACAGGAGTTAGGAGCATTTCAATTGTTTTCCCGATCCAGTGATAACATGATGGGGGGGTATTCATTGACCTGCAACTCAAAACTATTACATTTTAAGCTAATGACAAAACTTTTTGTAGAAAAGGTAAACTTTTGGATTTCTCAATAGCAAGGAAACATTGTGAGAGGAAAAAGGAGCCATTCAGGTGTACTTGTTTAACCTTTTACCACACAATTCCGAGTTTTACCAGCACTAAGGAAGAAACTTTTTGAACACATTGTTTCTCACAATGTTTTCTGTCTTTTTAGAGGCAAATTTCATCAATTGAGCCACACTGAATTTGTCGTCTGCAACAGCCTTAAATTTGGACAGGTCTACTCTTTTTCTGCTCTAGAGGCTGTGTTTTCAGATAATAAACAAGAATGTAACTCTTATTGTAGAATAATGATTTAATTACAGAATTTGCCAAAACTTACACCACAAAGGCAAAACAGTGATGACAGTGGTGTTCCTGAAGACCCTTTGACCCCACCAATTAATGATGTTCCTAGAATGGAAAAGATCCCAGAAGATTATAGTAGAGCTGTACCTGGATTTCAAAATGGCTATGTCACTTCAGAAGGGCTTACTGTAGCACATATTGCTAATGGTAGTGTTCCCACCCAACCAAGTGTTATGGCTGACTCCTATGTAAAGGCAGACCATTTGATTCATATTAATGCTCACCTTAAGGACGACTCACCAATACTGACTGATGAAGGAGAAGATGGTAACAAAAAATTTGGGAATGACAATACAGCATTTACAGATGATCAGGGTAACCATGGAAGCGACATTGCCAAGGAGGTTCAACTGCACAGTAATGTGTCTGATATAATAACTCGTCCACTTTCTGAATCATTTCATGATACTCAGGCTGAAATCAAAACTGGTAGTGTTACTACAGCAGATACAAAGTCAGTTAATGAGGACTTGAAGAAGCAGACTTTACTGACTAATCCTTTCGTACCAAGAGTTAGTGCACTTGAATTGAACAGCAAGACAGACAAGCAAAGTGACCTAAATTCAAACAGTGCAAACAGCCTAACATCAATGAAAGATGATATACGGGAAAGAGAGATATCAAGTTATGTTGATGCAGATGATTTTACACAGGCCTCTGACCAAAGGTGTAAATCTACCAATACTGGGGAAACTAATACAGGTTATATTTCCCAGACATCATTGCTATTTCAACACAATAATCCCAGTGCTTTGAAACCTGACTTGGCTGTTCTAAACCAGTCTGCTTCTAATGATGTTACAAACATGGTTGGCTATGTGTTTGATCCACCAATGGAAAATCTGTCAAAAGGTCAGATTCTAGAGTCAGATTATGTAGCACATTCAGAAGTACATAACCATTCTGAGGCTCAGACTGGACAACCAAATAATCCACTGCATGATCAGTTAGACACCAAGACTAACATGTCCGCTAACATACCAGACCCAGTTATTGGTAACCAGACTTATAAAATTACAGACAGTCAGAGTCACTATGTGTCTCATACTTTCCCCCAGAACCAGTCTACCATTCAGCCTACCTTGACTGGTATTTTACCACAATCCTCTCAGCATAGCCAGTCTCAGACAGACAAAAACTTCACAGATTATGTACCACATTCTTTCATCTTAAATATTACAGCTAAACCACCAGATAATACTGATTATGTTCTGCATGAAGACATACCAGAACCAACAGTGGATATGGCAACCACATCAGATATAACCAGTTCAAAACTATCTAACCTAAAAACTGTATTACAAAAGAACCATGATAATCTACAGAATGGTCATATTTGTTCAAGCTCACTAGAACAAAGTGAAGGAAATTTAACAAACTCCAAACAAATAGAGAAATTAAATCAAGAGAAGAAAAATTCATCAACAAAAAAATCTGACGTTTTATCAGATGAAGATGATGAAAGTAAGGTAGCTGACCTTTCATCCCAACTGTTATCCAGTCCGTATGTCGTAATTGATGAAAACAACAAAATTAGACCTGTACATCATGAAACGTTGCAAGTAAATAATAGAGAGGATAATCTGAATGGAGAATCTAATTCAAATGATTCTGGAATTGATAATTTGGAAAATTCAGGTTCACTTTAACTCTTTACCACACGGCCTGGCTGAGTAATGCAGTGGTTCGTCCATCCTGGTAGTTGCAGCTTCAATATCCAGTTGAGGCGAACTTTGTTTCCAACGCTTTTTTGCACCTAAACCCTGCTGCATGTGAGAAAAGTAGTCCGTGACATGGAAAGACAGTTGTGTAAGTAATGGTGTGAGAAAGTCGGGAAACACCATTAGAGGTGCACTGACCCCTGTGATATGACCTAAGCTGTTAAAACAGCGTTAAACTCCAATACAATGGCAAAATATTAGACATGTCCAAACTGAAAGCATTTGCAAGCGACAGATTTAATATTAATAAAAATTGAAAGTCCTCTTTTGACAGGTAGAAACCATAGTGGGAAAAGGGGAAAATGCTGATAACCAGCATTCAAGCTTTAATTACTTTTTTGTCTACAAGTGTTTTCAATAGAAAAATTTCTCAAAGGTAGAAAACAATGAAGGGAATTCTTGCAAAAATGGCCGTTCCTTTTTAATCCTTGGCCTAATTTTTTCATATTTTTTTTTGTTATTGCAATTTAAATAGATCTATATGCTCTTTTAAGTTTGACTAATTTTTTTAAGCATATTGGCTAGAATTGAATATTTACACATATTTTGTTTTACTTGTATTTTACCTACTAGAATTTATTGCAATTTTCATGTTTAATAAACTTTTTTAGGGGAAAATTTAAATAATCTTTAGATTTTCCTTATAATTAGCTCACCTGAGCACGAAGTGCTCGAGGTGAGCTATTGTGATCGGTCAATGTCCGTCGTCCGTCCGTCCGTCCACAATTACAAAAAAAATCTTCTCCTCCTAAACTAACAATCAGATTTCAATCAACCTTCACAGAAATGATCCTTAGGTCATGCTCTTTCAAAATACTTCAAAGAATTGAAATCAGTGAAGAACTCTGGTTGCCATGGCAACAGAATGAAAAAACTTAAAAAATCTTCTTCTCCAAAACCGTAAGGCCTAGAGCGTTCATATTTGGTATGTAGTATTGTCTAATGGCCCTCTACCAAAATATTTCAAATTATCACTTCACATTGAAATTTAGCCCTATGTTGTGGGATCCCAGATTTTACATAGAGGTAAGAAGGAAATCTGTAAAAATCATCTCCTCCCAAATCGATTGGCCTTGTGCATTTAAATTTTGCATGTAGCATGGTCTGATGGCCCTCTATCATAATACTTTAAATAATTATTCTACAATTGAAATTAGCCCTATTTTGTAGGATCCCAAATTTTACATAGAGATAAAGAAGGAAATCTTGAAAACCTTTTTTCTCCCAAACCGTAAGGCCTACAGCTTTCATATTTGGAATGTCCCATTGTCTAATAGCTCTCTATCAAGACACCTCAAATTATCACTTTACAATGAAAATAATCCCTACGTTGTAGGATAACAGATTATACATTGATATAAAGAAGGAAATCTTGAAAACACAAATAATCATGGTACAATGAGAATAAGCCCTGTGTTGTAAGATCACAGATTTAACATAGATATAAAGAAGGAAATCTTTAAAAATATTGTCCTCAAACTTTGAGACCTAGAATATTCATATTTTGCATGAAACAGACATGCCCACATAGCCCTCTATATCAAAACAGTTCGAGCATTCCATATTATCTAGGGGGTAACTCTAGATGCATTTTATGCCCCCACATTGATAGATCAGGGGCTACTCAGATGAGCGATGTAGGACCATCATGGTCCTCTTGTTTTTACTTGTTTTTAGTTTGATTTTTATTTTTACCATTAAAGACTCTGTTCTGAGAAATATAAGACATATTGCATGGTTTTAGATTTAAACTTTATCAATATTTTTTATAATAATGGCAAAACGTTAGACTTTTCCAAATTGAAAGGTTTTGCAGACAGCAAATTAAGTATGGCTCAAATATCTAGTATTACATACATGTATTTCATTTGGTAATTTTCAGAATCATTGGTAATTTTCAGAATCAAGATTACAGAAGTGATGAATCATAGTGTATCATTTTTTATGTACATTTACATCTGTATTGGTTGACAAGATTTAACATAAATTATTACAAAACAGTCCTATGTTTTAATGTCCCAGAAGGGAGGGCGGAGAGGGAAAAGATGCTTTTGATAACATTGCTTGTTACTAGCATTTTCTCCTTTTCCCAAAATGTTTTCAGATTCAGGTTTCAATGTTTTGAGTCACATTCATTTCGGCATCTGCATAATGCTTTTAACTCATTACCACATGAGAAAATTTTGGACTGGTCCAAATTGAAAGCTTTTGCAGACGACAAAATAAAGGTGACTGAAAAATTGAAATTTGTTCTGGAAAGGGTAGAAAACACTGTTGGAAAAGAAGAAAATGCTGGTTACCAGCATTTTCTCCTTTTCCCACAGTGTTTTCAAAAGGCTTCTTTCTCGGGGGCGTCAAAAGTAGGGATTGAGTGGTAATGGGTTAATAGAGACATCTGCGTATTCTGTGAACCCTATTTAGTAAGGCTCATCTTCAGAACTGGCTAGCTTACTGCAGCTGCTGTAGTAACCATGGTAGAACTACATAAACCAGGTCTTCACCAAAAAGGACAAAGAGTGTGCTGAATTGTAATCCATCACAGGTCAGTCATGCCACACTATATGTAAATAATTATATATCTATGGTATGCTGTTATCCTTGTCACTCTTTGCAAAAAAAATACATCATAAGTATTGATAACTGTTCACATTGGGGAGTTTTTTCACTCTCTTTTTTGTTTTATGAAAATCACACATCATGTTACATTTTTTTTCTTATCATAACTTTTTAAATGTATAAATGGGGTAATCAGCTCTAATTTTTATGATTGATCTGCAAAAGTTCATCTCAGTGATTTTATTCTTTTTTTATACTATTTCATCCTACAGTGCTATCTCACAGTTTGCATCAGTCAAATATGCTTAGAAATTATTCACTGACTATCCAGAAATATTCATTTGCTTGGCTGAGGCAACAGAGCTTGGCCAATCAGAAGGCTAGTCTTTAAATTTAGAATAAAGAATACAACTATGTAAACATTTTTGTAAAATATGGATAGTAAGCTTAGAGTAAGGCACAATACGTGAGTACATGTATTAGACCTTGTAAGTTGCAATGATTTACAATTCATTTCAACTTTGATTGCTTTGAATGACTCAAGTTGTCTGTTTCATTTGCACCATGCTCTGTGAAAATGGGGTTTAATCCATGTGCAATAAGTATCGACCCATGTCAGCCTGCACTGGCTGACATGGGTTGAAACATTTTGCTATTTGTCAGTTTCGGGCATGTCAAAGGACCAGTCTACTTCAAGATTTATTTGGTTGTCAGACAAAATGGATTTTATGGATCCATATTTATGTACCATCTTGCTTTGAACAGTGCATTACAGAGATGCATTAAACCCCCATTTACCAGGGTGTCCCTTGCTTATTTACCTAACCCATAAAGCCCTTATTGCAACTTAAGAATTCAGATCAGACTCCTTTCACAGACAAATAAGATCCAGATCAGACTGCAGAGAATGTCCAGTGAGATCTTAATTCATTAGTGCTAGCTATTTTGTGAAATATTCCAGCACACTTTTGAAAATGCATAGTTTTGGGTCTTTTCTGCTGATTGTTAAAGTCCATTTGATTTGATGTAGGGATTAGTGGGTAAATCAGTAATATAATACTGCAAGTCCTTTTTACCTGTTTGTTGGATTTTCATATTATACCAGTTTAATCAGTTCAAGTAGTTACCTCTTTCTAGACACTTCCAAAGTGAAAGCATCTGCAGACGAAAAATTCGAAACTCTCAAAAATTAACTGAAGTTCTTTGACAGAGTAGAAAACAATATGCATTTTCTCCTTTTCCCACCAAGTTTCCAAAAGCTATCTTTGAAACACAGGATTTAGTGGTAAAGAGTTAATCCCTTACCACACAAGCCTGTGTTTTAATGACCATGGTGAAGAAGGCTGTGGGGGAGAAAAGGACAAAATGCTGGTAACCAACATCTTTCCACAAAGTTTTCTGCTCTTTTCTTCTCGTCAAAAGACAAATTGTAACATATGAGCCGCGTTTAAGGTGTCGCCTGCAATTGCATTCAAATTGTTGGAGACAGTGGTATAGTTGTAGAGTGTTGGAATCTCGCACCAAAAGTTTGGGTGCGAATCCTGTGATGGAAGAGTCAACCTAAATAACTACTCACATCACAGCACAAGTACTGGTCAAGATTTCCAGGAAGCAAGAGTAAGTAGTAGAAGTTGTAAGAACTTGTTTCACAATCGATATGAAATAAATAGGTTTAAATGCCTTTAAATTGTAAAAGTCTGAAATTTTGTCATCTGGTAAAGAGCTTATCCTGTACCAAACAATCCCGAGTTTTAGCAACCCATGAGGCAGAGGCCTTTTGAAAACATTGTTACAAGAGGAGAAAATGCTTGTTACCAGCATTTTTCTCCTTTCCCCACAATATTTTCTTCCATATCAAAGACAAGTTCCATCATTTGAGTCACACTTAAATTGTTGTCTGCAATTGCTTTCAATTTGAACAAGTCAACTTTTGCGTTGTCTGGTGAAGAGTTAACTCTTTACCACAGGACAAAAATGTAGATATATCCAAATTGAAAGCATTTGCAGACAACAAATTCAATGTTACTCAGAAGATGGAATTTGTCTTTGCCAAGGTAGAAAACATTGTGGGAAAAAGAGAAAATGCTGGTTACCAGCATTTTCTCCTTTTCCCACAATGGTTTCAAAAGACTTATTCCTCACAGTAGATAAATCTCAGGATTATGTGGTAAAGGGTTTAGCACCTCCTAACTTGTTATGGATTCAACCTTGACCAAGAAATGTTAAATTTTAATGGCTTTTGATGGCTTTTGAAAACACTGAAATAAATTTGCATCAGACATCTTTTAAACATTCTTTTTAAAAAAGGCATAACCAACATGACTTTAGGTTTGTTACTTCTGAAAACATAGTGGCAAAAGCTGAACTTGCTTGCTACAAGCAGTTTCTGTGTGTCTTAATGTTGTTTCTAAAGCTGTCTGTTGCAACACAAGAAATGTCATCTGGCAGAGGTAGGAAGAAATTTTGTTTTGTTTACAATGATTGTTGTATCATATTGTTTTCTATACACTGGATTGTATTGTCACAATCATTATCAAACCATGTGTATCATCATTACCTCACTATATATTTAGTAAATAGATATCATTTATAAAACTTTTTAGGAAAAAGAGAAAATGCTGATAACCAGCACACAATGTTTATAGTGATTGTTGTTGGATTATGTTGTTTTATAATCGTAATAAAACCACATACATATTTGAAATGATTGTTGTAGAATTATACTGTTTTCTAATCATTATTAAACCATATGACCATTATTACCACTTTATGTACTGTTTGGTAATAAAATTGTGTAGGAAAAGGAGAAAATGCCGGCTACCAGCAC
Source organism: Tridacna gigas (assembly GCA_945859785.2). Classification (NCBI taxonomy): domain Eukaryota; kingdom Metazoa; phylum Mollusca; class Bivalvia; order Cardiida; family Cardiidae; genus Tridacna; species Tridacna gigas. The sequence goes on along the minus strand of OX244032.2, from coordinate 72,307 downwards.
ACAAAGTTTATAGTGTTCGATTATATTGTTCTATAATTGTAATTAAACCAAATGTATTATCATTCCCCCACCAAGCACTGTGTGTTGATAAATTGTCTGTTTAGAAAACATTATGTTCATAATAAGTTTTATTGGATTATGTTGTTTTACAATCATTATCAAAGCACATGTATCATCATTATCACACTTTGTACTTTTTGTTAATAAAACATCTTTCAGAAAATATTATTTTTATAATGTTTTTTGTTAGATTATGTTGTGTTATAATCATTATCAAATCACACCTTCTATCATTGCCACACTATGCAATGTTTGTCAGTAATCATTATCAAACCAGATGTATCATTATTATCACACTATGCACCGTTTGGTAATAAAATTTATCACAATAACCTCCCCTGTTTATAGTGTAAAATACCCATTACAAATTTTCTTATCTTATACAGGTTTGATATCATATTTGTGTGACGTCATTTGTAACATCATTTTGTACGTCTAGAGAAGAGATTTTTTTTTCAAATGGAAATTATCGTGTGTACATTGATGGTTTTGCATGCTATGATCTATAGTTTGTAAAAAACTGTAATTTGATAAAGAGAATCAGACATTCTTTGGCTTTTGAGGTAAATTTAACAAGCTCTTCTAAATATTTTATTAAGCTCACTAGAGGCTCGCTTAATAACATTTTTTTAGACTAATAAAATTTTATATGAAATACCAACCTACAGGTTCGTCAGATCCTATATATCTGTTAGAAAACATGTTTATAATGAGTTTTAGCTGTACTGGCCAAAGGCCAGCATAGCTTATGTCATGGTGTAGTTTCCATCGCCTGTTTGTCTGTCCTTCTGTCTGTCTTTTTCTTGTTTGCGCAGTTAAGTCCACATTTGCTGTTGGATTTTCAAGAAACTTGTACAATTTCTTTAAACCATCAATATCTTGAACCCTGTCCAAATTGAAACAAATCCAACCCTCACTAAGGGAAAAATAGCCATTTAAAGTTGAACAGTTCCATTTCTTGTGTACATGGTAAAGTCCGCATTTTTAGTTGGATTTTTCTCAAACTTGCAGCTTCTTTATATGGCCAAAACTTTGAACCCTATTGATTTTGAAAAAAAAATCTGACCATTGTAAAGCGAAAAGTAGCCATTTAAAGGGGCATACAATTCTTTTGAGAAATTTCTAGCTTTCATTAGTTTTTCCTTTTTCGTCAACAATACAACCATATGTTGAAAACGCAAGAAAAAGAATTTTTGATGGTGAAATAACACTATTCATCCTTGAGGCGTAGCCAGTCCTGTCCTAAATCTAGACCGCATCTTCCTTTATGAGCACCTGTATTTGTCAAGTGATCAAACTAGCGTCATAGGCATTTGTCTTGTGCGCCTCTGGGTTGAATAATTCGTTGTCCTACCGGTATTGTTTTATCTTTTTTTTAACAGAAGCGTTTTGTTTAGCCTATGTTATACGCTCGATTAGCTAGACTGACTGGCAGACACATTTAAAATCCAGGAAATAAATTCGAGTCCTGCATAGGTAATTTAACAAACATCTGTCCTACCGATGTGTACGTGTACTCATATCCAGCGTCTACTTATAGCTCGATTACATCATGAAGTTTATCTGTCTTTCATACGCTGATAATTTGTGTATCTGAATACATCGCTCGATGTGTACTGTTTATGCCAGATGTAGGGTAACATTTAGTCCTTTGAACAGAGTTTTATGGAATCTGTACACTTGTTCACAGAGCTAATAAAGATTTCATCGTTAATTAGCGCTTTGTGCTTTATGGTATTCCTTCGATGGAATTGTGAAGTGTCTTTTTAGGATGTTGCTTACGCATGCCTGAAAAATCATGTGAGTATTCTTGAAATACTTTACAGCGTTACTAACGGATAGAAAAAGTAAAAATGACAAATTCTTCTTGCTTCCGAACCTAATGCTTTCGCATAACCGTCCCATAATGCCCTTCATCAGAACGAAAAATTTATTTTCTTGATTTAAAAATTAACTTAGCATCTTGCGTGTTCGCATTCTTGTTTATAGTGCATTTTGAAATTTTATTTGTTTATGAGTGTGTACCACTAAAATGAAGGGAGTATCGATGAAAGTGATATATGCTATATTTATTTCCCTCAGTATATATGTACCTAAATGAGGACATAAAGAAGATTAGATCGTGAACGACAGTGTCTTGATTACTAACCATTGCTGTGCTAAGTAAAATAGGTAAGTAAATATTTTATTATAGTGATATGTGTTTAAGCAGCAAATCAAACTTACAAATAACAATAATATCAGTAACACCCGGCCCCAAGGGCTTATATGTCACTTTTGAAAACAATTACAATACAAATAACAAATGTTAAATGTCCCAAATTTATGGTTCACAGAGCAATTTTCATACTTGATTCCAAGAAACGAATACAAAGGTAATACTTCCCGGCTTAAAAACACCTTTCAGTATTTCAAAATAAAAATGGATTTTGACAAACATATTTGTTAAGAATAGTATATGTACATGCATTTGCGGTCCTAAAATTTAAGTAGAAGTTATTAATTGCCTTTTGAAATATTTTGGTAATGACTCATCAGCGTTTTTATGAGAAAAGGAAGAAGAGGTTATTTGAATTTGAATAAGTAAGTTTTTCCAAAGCGCCGAAAAAGCCTAACAGGCAAGAAAAAATGGACCCAAGTAACAGCATTTTCAAGGTTGCTTTCGTCCAGAATGTCTTACCAGACGGCTTGCAGAGTGTCGACTCATTTGGTGCAGTCTGATCTAGATCTACAGAGGTCGCAAAGGCAACTACAATTGTGAAAGCCGCTTTCAGGGTTACACTGAAGTGAACAATGTGTAATGTAGCATTGTTAAAAATTTCCCACTACACGCATGGTCTTCAATTACGGTATGGAAAAAAAAAACTACTAAAATTAATTGTTATCATTTGGTCCTCATACCCTGATACTTTACTTTTACTTACCATGTTTTATTCCTTATTACTCCCATGTACAAATAATACAAAATGGGGAAATGTTCTAGAAAAATACAACGACCAATAATAGACAGGTATTTATTCCATTACCACACAATTCTGATTTATAATGATCCTAAGAAAGAAAGCACTTAAAAACATTGCGGAAGAAAGAGCTTATTTTCCCAACATGTTTAGAATGTGTCGCTCGAAAATGCGTGGAAAATTTTCTCCTCTTTTCCCCACAGTATCTTGATTCTAAAAAAAAAAAGCATCTCTCTCTCTCTCTCTCTGTCATCTTGCTGCCATTTAGTAAATTAGGCCTATATTGGCGGACCCTATTCCATCTACAGTTGCTTAAAGAAACATCTATACCCGTTTTTAGCCAGTTTTTAACCGTCATTAATTCATAGAACTTCTTGTATCTTCATGCCAAAATATTCCCCTGGCGGCTACAAGGTTGCACAGATTACGAGAGACACAAAATGCATTTTATCCTTTGGATGCTTTCCAAGAAATCACTGTTGTCGTTTCCAGTTTTAAATGAGGACAAATCGCTTGAGATTTCTCTATCCCTTATACCATGTTTTTGGTAATTTATATATGTTTACACAGCTGACCAAATTCTGAGCCATTCTACACACGTTCAAGTTTTTACAATGTTTCTTCTCTCTGGCTGTAAGGATGTATCTATAATTCGGACGCGCGAAGATTATATCGGATGTCCCGAACGAGAGACACAAAATGCATTTTATCCTTTGGATGCTTTCCAAGAAATCACTGTTGTCTTTTCCAGTTTTAAATGAGGACAAATCGCTTGAGATTTCTCTATCCCTTATACCATGTTTTTGGTAATTTATCTATGTTTACACAGCTGACCAAATTCTGAGCCATTCTACACACGTTCAAGTTTTTACAATGTTTCTTCTCCCTGGCTGTAAGGATGTATCTATAATTCGGACGCGCGAAGATTATATCGGATGTCCCGAATCTCTCAAATTATTAGGATGTGTCATACCATACAGGAATGGATGTAACTTTCGACAGAATCTTGATCTTCAGTGTCTGCTGCTTTCCTTACGTAATGATCTGACAGGTGCGTAATTTGTTCTTATCTTCAGTATTGTATTAGATGTCACCAGTACTGGTACCAGTACCAGTATTGCAGTTTCAACCTTTATATCTATACACACTTTGTTCAGTTTCCTTGTCTTCTATTCTTCTTCATATGTTTATCACATATATAACATTTAATTTGCCTGTTACGTGATTCACGTTTCACTTCAAACTGGTAACCGGTTGGCCTTTGAGAATAAACAAACAGTTATTTCCCCGTTGACTGCAAAATACATGAACCATGCTCAGGCAAATGAGATTTTAATATATGTCCGCGATGTATTATACCAAGCAGGTCATCACAAAATATGGTTCCATACAATCCATTTTGTCCAACAACCGACTGAACCATGACTCATGAAGAAGAATCGTCTTTTGACATGCAGAAAATTAACGAAGAGCAAAAGGTTTCGATACTGGTCAGCCTGCGCGGTCTCCGTCGATACTTTTTTTATAGATGCATTAAACCACTTTTTCACAGAGGTGGCGCAGATTGAATCGACATCATCCGTAGGAAAGAATTACAGAAATGAATCGGGTAACTTACTGACAATGCACATTCAAGATCAGATATCGCGTGATTCATAGTCTGAACTCAATCCACGTCTGTAAAAAAAAATTGACAGGGTTTTATTATGAAGATGACAATCTGTTATTGTACGGTCGGTCCAGAGTGTAAGTCGCTGGCAGAGAAATTAATTTAAAAATTAGGTAAAAAGGTGCCAGGTTTAGTTTTTGCTTGATTTAGAAATCATTTTTCTGCCTGCAACTTATATTTGGACCGATCACACTCATCCTCGGAATATTTTAACATACATTTAAGTGGTGTGATTTAAATTCAAATGCTTTTTACCTCCTGCATTTCTAAAATTTTCTTTTGCTCGCTGTCAGGCCCTTAATACTGACTTTGTAAATGACAGCACAGGACCATGCAACAGATATCTCATGACACGTATATCTATATAAAAATCAGCATTTTGTCATTACTCTCTCTATCGCTCTCGACATTGGTACCGTCTATGCCACGAGTGGCTTGGAAAGAATACTGCGCAGAGTACTGCTAAAAGAAATTACAGGGGAAGCTTGAATAGGTGCACTGGCCGCCGCGATATAACTGAAATAATGTTGAAAATAGCCTTAAACACCATACAAGCAATCAAACTATGCCACGGAGCCTATGCTCCTAAATCTGAAGATGACGATCAATATTTCCAGACTTGTACATTTTGCATGCATTTGCAGACGACAAATTAAATGTGTCTCAAATGATTGGGTTTCTCTTTGCTTTTGAAAAGGTAGAAAACATCTTGCTACAAAGATAATATGCTGCTTAACAGCATTTTCTCTTTTTCTCACGATGTATTCCAAGCCATTTTGCTCTGGCTTTTAAACCGAGAATTGTTGATACCTAAAAAGGCTACAAAAATAATTCCGCTAAGAATTACCGATCTTGAGGTTGTCTCGGCTTGATTATTAACATGCAGTCTGATCTTGATCTACATAGTCTGTAAAAGCTTCTGAAGGAATGAAGTTGCACTTGCCGTCTCAACCGTTTATCAAACAATATTATTCGGCTTTTGAAAATATCGAGGGAAAAAGAGAAAAATGCAGGTAGCAACCAGTTTCTATATTTCCAAAAAGGTTTTTTTTTTTTCCTACATGGCAAATCCCATTGTAAATTATTAACTAACTTAGAAGTTTGTCCTGTTGTAAATAAATCGATGCCTAGAGCACAAAGCTTAAAAGTGCAGATCAAGATCAGACAACACGCTGTCCGATTGTAGATCCTCTCTGATATTCTTAGACATGTTAAAACAATATTGAAAAGTTCATAATTTTCGTCTTCTTTACAGACACATCTTTTAGCTCCATAAATGCGATGCTGTACGGGTTATGGGTGAAAGCTTATCTGCACCCCGACCACCAAATTTGGCAATAAATACTGAGGGAGGTTGTCCTGATATCATTAACCCTTTACCACATAATCCCAAGTTTTAAGGGCCCCGAGATAGTAAGCTATGGAAACCAGTGTGGGAGAAGAATATGTGCTGGTTGTCAGCAGTTTCTCCTTTTCCAACAGTGTTTTCTAATTTCATTATTTGAATTACTCGTACATTTAGTCTATCATCTGCAAATGTTATCAATTTGGACATGGCTAGGATTTTGTCGTCTAGTACAGAGTTAACAATGCACGTGTCATTTGTTTATGGAACCCTTATAACCCTATATTCCTTAGAAAATGACCAAATGTTCTTTCGTAGTCAAGACGAAAGATAAGAGGTCGCAATCATAGAAATAGCAGTCGTTAGAAACGAAAACAATCATCATTTTATCACATGTACGTAGCCTTTATTTAAAGATACATCCTTACAGCTAGACTGTAAAGATACGCACTTAAAACTTGATAGTGAGTAGAATGGCTCAGAATTTAGTCAGCTGTATAAACATAGATAAATTACCAGTACATATGATGTAGGGATAGAACAAACTCAAGGGATTTGTCCTCATATAAAATCTGATACGATAGCAGTAATCTCTTTGAAGGCCTTCAGAAAATGAAATGCATTTTCAATCTCATGTAATCTGTGCAACTATACAACCGTCAGGAGCAGCATTTGGCATGAAGATACAAGAATTATTATAATTTCATAAAGTATGAAATGGGTTTAAAACTGGCTGAGAACGAGTACAGATGTATCTTAAGGAAAACAATAAAACAGTAACGAGAGTTACACTGCACAAATACCGCACAATCCCGAGTTTTTGACCCGTACAAGGCTTTGGGAAACATTGTGGGAAAAGGAAAAAAATGTTGGTAACATTTTCCCCACAATGTATCCTTCCCTTTCTAAGACAAATGTATTCATTTGAGCCATATTCACTTTGTCGTCTGCAAATGCTTTCAATATTGAGTTTAAAATTTATCGTATGTTCACGGACCAATGATCAATTTTATCTATCTTCCTACTTCAGAATAAGATCAGCCAAAAATCGAAGGGTGGTAGTCTTTATCTTGCAATTAATTAAACCCTTATAACCATTCACACCTTTGAAAGTTTAATGCGCTACTAAGTTTTCGTTCGTTACAAACTTAGCGCTTTAACCACTGATCTTCAAAAGTCCCTTCCAAGTCCCTTCCATGATATTTCAGAACGTGATATCTGATATTGAATTTGCCGAGCACGTTAGCTGGCTAGTAATGCATGGTTGTGACGTCGAATCTCAGCTTAGCAAAACTCTTTTCGAGGATTAATATTGGTCATTGTGATAGGATTCATTCTTTGTCACAACCGAGTATTTTTTCTTCCATAACAATCAGTGTCTTGCAAAATTTTACGAATTTTACGAAAATAAATGCAGATGCACTAGCTGGCAGCCTTGAGATGACTGGAATCATGTTGAGAACAGTGCTAAACACTATATTGATATTGGGTAGGATCAGGGTTAGGGTTTAGGGTTAGTAGGGTTAGGGGTTAGGGTATAGGCGAAATTGCGAAATGCGGGATGAGAAATGCGGAGCTCCGCCCATAGTTTATACATCTTAATGCGGATTGGTTGCTGAAGTCACGTGACAATTCCAATAGTGTAAATATATTCTTTTGGTTCTTAAAACTCCATTTTGGATAGAAAGCTGCATACCTAAAAGTGACTGTACAGAAAAGTCGTGTAGAAAATCTTGTGATTTTGAAAAAAATTATTATATTAATTTCGCATTTTGAAATGTTTATTTATGTGTTGGTGAGGAAATTTATTTTATGTCAATTGGATAATTTGAAGGTAAGAAATATGTGTCTTTTATAACTTGCTCTTTAGACTGAATTGCAGAATGCCTCATTTCTTCTTACTTTGAATGAGCAGCTGGTAAATCAGTCGTTTTCCATATTTGTCGGCTTTAAGCCATTGCTCATTATTTATGGTCGTTTGAATGTATGGATTCATAAGAATTTTTGGCTTTGAGCATTTTGCGTTTTTGTCATACCACGATGAAACACCTGGAACCAAACTGACTATTTGTACCCTTCCTCAGTTAAAGGTCTATGAAAGTTGTTTTGTTTGGACAGATTTAAAACAGAATTCTTGGTGATTTGTTTTAATGACTGGTTGGATGGAGTGTAACGCCGCGTTCAACAATGTTCAAGTTATATTGCAGTAGCGGATGCACCAAACCATGCGTTCCTGTCATTTTTCACACCGGTACAAACACAACATCCAATCTGAGCCACCAGCGGCTCATCCAAAATGGACAAACTACTTGTCATTCGTCCATTGGTGAGAGACAAATGACGCTAGTTTCAATGACTTTTGTCAAATACCAGATAGGATGTTAGCCGAGCCGGGAATCAAACCAATGCACACTGGAGTACCTGGATTAACAGCCGTCGATGTTACAGACTGAGGTCTCAGGGCTCAGCTATGTTTTAATGAACTGTTGTAAAACATAAATGTAACAAATATGTTTTGCAATGTTTTGATTTCTTTAAAGTATAAAAATGGGATTCTGCAGAAAAGTGGTAATCCGCGAAAACACCAATAGGATAACTGCAAAAAATGTTAACCCTCAAACCTGTACTCACCATGATCCAGTGGGCTAACCCATCCATTGTTGAACGCGGCGATACACTCCATCCAACCAGTCATTAAAACAAATCACCAAGAATTCTCGTTAACCCACTTCCTAACTGCGAAAAGCGGTAGCCCGTGGTAATCCCATTTGGATAACTGTAAAAGACTTTAACCCTTAAACCTTTACTAAGCATTATCCTGTATGTTAACTCTCGGATGGTAACCCACTTTCTGATTGCGCAGAAAAATGGTAACCCGCGGTAACACTAATTGGATAATTGTAAAGATGTTAACCCTTTCTTCGTTACTCACCATTATCCTGTTTGTTAACTATCGGACGGTAACCCTTAGTAATCAGCTTTCTGACTGTTGAAAAAAGGGGGTAACTCCATAACAAATCACAGGAAATATATAGTATGCTATAAGTGAACACTTGCGTAAGGGGTTAGGGAAACTGTAACACTTAACCCAAGGGTAACGTTCAGATAGCAAAGTGGATAACCCTAATATTTTCTACCCTTTCTGACTCAAATTTCACTATTTAAGCTAAATCTAATTTGTCTGCAACGGCTTTGAACTTAGACCAGAGACTAGCCGTACCTTTCAATTATACATGTTAAAGTATTGTTTTAGCGTTACTGTTAGCATAAGATACTATTAATGAAACTTACAATTTTAAAGTAATCCTTTAAAAATTCCTAAATAAATTACAAAGTTCACAAATCACTAGACATAAAATCTCTATCTATTCTACAAGTATCCTCTTGAACGTCTCTCCTGAAAGTTAAATATCAACTGAATCGAGAGAAATGATGCATACGGTATTTACACAGTAGATGGAGTTAAGGTAAGTAAACGATGATACTAAAAATAGAATAAATATGTTCACCATAACCCAGTTCGTTAACAATGTGACGCTAACCCTGTTTAATAACTCTAAGTTTCCTTCGATAATGCTTAATCCTTTACTCAACGTAACCCCGTATGATAACTCCAAGTGTTCGACGTTAACCCTGAACCCTTAACTCATGATAAATTCTTAAGGGTTAGGGTTAGGGTAATAGGTAGAAGCGAAAAGTGAACATTCAGAAGTGAACAGTTTGAATGTTATTGAGACCAACTTTTATAACGCCGAATGTTTAATTTCAATAACCTGCGCGAGATTTCTGACTTCAATATTTTTTAAGTCTTTGACATGTAATGAGCGAAATTTTAACTAATTTGCGCTGATCATTAGGTTATGAACCAATATTCTTTTGGGGTCATAAGTTAGCCAAACCCACATGAAAGGCTTTTTTCTGTCATGGTATTGTGTGGCAATGCTCAGTTTTGTCGCATCAATTATTTGAATGAATTGTTTTGGAAGTGTTTGGTGTTAGGGTTAGGTGTTAAGGCAGTCCGAACATGCTCCTCTGAATGGATCACTCTTTTGCTCCCCAGAATGGAGCACCAACGATGAAATAAACTAAGTCCAAACTCTGCTCCCCAGAATGGAGCACCCTCCATGAAATAAACTAATTCCAAACTTTGCTCCTCTTAATGGAGCACTGTGCTCCCCAGAATGGAGCACTCTCGATAGAATAAACATAGTCCACACTCTGCTCCCCAGAATGGAGCACTCTCGATAGAATAAACAAAGTCCAACATCTGCTCCTCTGAATGGGGCACTGTGCTCCCCAGAATGGAGCACTCTCCATGAAATAAGTAAGTCCGAAATTTGACTGGAATGGTGCACTGTAAATGAAACCAAAGCGTGGTGCACAATGCAGACTATATTTATTTCCTCGCACCTACTCAACAGGGAGCTCTCCCGTATTAGCTGCACTTTCGCATGGGTATCATCGGACGCCACCCGACTCCTTGTTGCTATGTTTGAAAGTATGTCCAATGCGGAATTTGTCCATAAAAACAGATACCCTAGGGTTAGGGTTAGGATTAGGGTTAAGGGTTAAGCTGAACACGAAGTATGAGACACAATGGATGAGACAAAATGAATTTGATTGGCTGCTGAAGTCACATGACAGAAAAGCGAATATAGAAATGAAAGCACGTGATAATGGTGGTTCTATTATTATAGTATCCTCTTGAAGATTGATATAATTGCAGTCCATGGATTGAAAATATTTGCTACACATTGTTTCTCCAGATTTCTAGGCTGTGAGTCGATGCTCGTGATTGGCACAGGTGTAGCCAGTTGCTTCTGCTGAAGTTTGAAAGTTCTGATTGTTTTGAAATATGGTCTAAGTTATAAGACATGTTATTTGCAGAGAGTCTATGGCAAGTTGGATGTAAAAATGTATGAGATCTTTGGGTTGTGAGCCAATGTTCGTAATTAGCATTGTGAATTATTCGTCGCCCTCGTTAAAATGATTTCAAAAATATCATTGCTATCAGTCTCTCTCTCTCTAATTAACCGTCCAGGCTAGCATGCTCTTCTTCAATTACACTCAAATCAACGCTGACTGCATCATTTAAGAAAGAAGCCATTTTTTCATTTGTGTTCTTTAAAAGTTCATGTCTTTCAATTATATTTCTTTCATTTTTAATTATATATGTATTGAAAGAAGGTAAGATACGTAGAGGGCTTGAAATCCTTATTCCAAATTCTCTCTTCCACTCCTTCCTGTATCATGGCAGTGATGAACGGGTCGTTGAGTTTCTGACTGGTCGTTTTCAGTTCGTTAATCTTATATTTGACAAAAGCTTTCTGCACTGTATTAAGTTTGTCCCTAGTAGAACACTTGCTGTCTTTTGAAAATGGTTCTAGCCCTTTTCGTAAATCCTCAGGGAGTGAATCCATCTAAGCGTATAATCTAAAAGTAGAAAGAGTATAATTGTTTTAAGTATTTTCTGAAGCACGTCACGAAAACACGCTTATAAAATTTAATCCCCGCTATTATGAGAGCAATAGGGTTATCCACTTGTGTTTGCAATGCCCTCACTTGCTCCAGTAGACTCTGCTTTTCAGTTTGTAGAATACTGATCTTCTGGTCCTGTACCTTTAAATCAGTTTCAAGTGTCTGAATTGTAACATCTTGTTCCATCATTTTTGTCTCACAAACTCTTAGTGATTGAGTACAGTTATTGAGCTCAAGCCGTAATTTTGCCAACTCCCCACAGATGTATTTCTCCGATTGCTGCACAATCTTTGAAACGAAATCATATTCGTCAGCTTCACTCATGCTTGTCTGTAATTGTAAAAGAAAGAGAAGTCACATAACAATATGCAAAATTGATTCATAACCTACGGAGCAAACGTTAACGCTTAAAACCTTCACTTACCATAATCGTGTAGGTTAACCCTGAAACAATATACCGCGTAGACCAAAAATTAAGCGTAAAAATGCAAACCATGGTAACTTTGTGAAAGACGTCAACCTTAAACCTTTACTTACTCTGACCCAGTATGATAACCACAAGGGTTAGGATTATCGGTAACGCAAGTACCTACATAGGTTAAGTATGAAACCTTTACTTACTCGATTTAGAATCCCAAGTGCAAGATATTCATCCTTGAACCTATACTTATCATAATCATTTAGGTTAATTGTGACGGTAAACGTGGGTAACCCACTTGTTGATTTAGCCAAAATCTTAAATTACTTCTTGACAATAACCCTTTAGAGAAAAGATGACAATGTTTGTAAAACAAACCTAAGGATAATATACCCGGCTTGCATCCGAAATTTCTAATAAAATCTGTAAGTATATCAAAAGTAACACTGTAATACTCTATAGTACGCATATATAAAAAACAGATTGAACTTTAACGTTTCCATAAGATAGTACGGAAAAGAATTTCCTTGTTTAAAAAAAAAAAAATCTTAAAAAATCATAAAAATAAATACAAAGTTCCAAAGATACTTAATATAAAACTTTAGTTCACTCCGCGTGTATTCTCACAATAATCCTTTACAATCCAAACCGTTATCCAAATATCGTTAATGTCTCCGGAGAGAGACCACTACCTACAAAATAGATAAGGACGGCGCATTATGTATTTATTACAGTAGACTGAGTTAAGATGAGTAAGTGATGTAACTAAAAATAGAGTTCCTTTGTTTAGAAATGGTCAGAAAATCTCGAAAACCCAGTACGGTAACGTAACTTATATTTTCTCAAGATGCTACGGAATCCTACTGGGGCCACATTCTGTCACATTCTCGCATGTCTGGACATGCGAGGTTTTGAAATTTTGTCAAACTCTCGCAATTCGTTCAACTTACATACATGCGAGGTTTTACAATCCTCGCGAGATAACAGGGGCGAGATTTTACTTCTTAACCCTCGCCTGTCTTTTCTTAATCCTCGCATGTGTCTAACTTGTATCAAACTTTTAAACATGCGAGCTTTTCCTAAACCCTCGCGTTGTGTTGTCGCCCGGTGTTATAGTTACATAATTCCCGGGGAAAATGTCCTAAGTTGGCATATCCGTTGATGGAATTACGGAAACGACTGAGTTGATACTGGTATTATTTACAGTGTCACCGTTATCATGGCAGCAAAATATGAAGCGGATATCTCGACGATGGTAAATATTTAAATATTGTGCATTGTAGCGCAACTTCTTCTTTCTATGTTTATTTTAATCGCTTTATTTTAAGTGTTTGACCCGCGAATCACGTTTTCAATATGCGGCATTATCAAATTCGACTTCGCGTTAACGTTAATTTTAGTACAGCCTAGTATCCCTAACTCAGTAACTGGGCTAAGGCTACAGGGTTTTTCATCGATCTTTTTGTGGCTCAGTGGTAATGTGTAGGACTCGTGACCTGGAGGCTCCGACTTTGAGTCTGGCTGGATCCACTGGTATTTTCGTGGGAGTGTCCTTGGGAAAGACACTTTAGAGCCCTAGCCTAGTACTGGTGGGACCAAGGAAATACATGATTGTGTGAGCTGTCGCAGCAATATGACTGAAATAATGTTGAAAGCGGCTTGAAACGCCATTCAATCAATCTATCTTTTTGTATTTATTATATATTTTCACCTAAAAATACTGGTTAAATCATAAAGAAACACTATTGGTCATGTAGGAAAGTAGCCAGTGGCTTGGGTAGAATGTTTTGCAAAATACTGGTAAAAGGCATTGACATATTACACAGTCGAGTATTCTCATGTTCTCTTTGAGATTCTTTGCTTAAAATTACCAAGTTGCCTCATTAATTTTTACTTGTCCGGCAGAACAAATAGTTGTAATTTGTTGCTGGTCCAAAACTTAAATTTGGACAGGCAGGTGGTATTTTTAAGCTCTGACAATTAATGCATCAGAAGCCTCTCTGGCGTAAAATGTAGGATTGCAATGACAACATTTTCAGTAATGGTATTTCCATACTTTACAAAAAAACTGAAAAATACACTGCATGTATATAACCCTTATGTCCCTTACCATACTTTGAATAGAAAGGTTATATCGCCCATGTAAGGTATACATATGTGCACATAAGCAGTTTTCTTATGAATTGCATATATATGTTTCAACTTGCCAAGGCTATTAATATGTAATACTAGTATCAAGGCCTGTAAATCTTATTTTCTGACAGAGTATTCATATTTGGGATCATGATCTATCATGTGCCTTGATTTTATTTCAGAAATGAAATAAATATTAAAGACATTCAATGATTGGGCTTGAAGCATGTCTGGCAAAAAGTTTAAAGAAAATAGGGTTTGTATAAATGGTATTTTTTACTCTAAAGATATTAATGTTTCAGATTTGTGAGATACATGTACCTGATAATGGTTTGAATCAAAAGCAATCCTGGCTGTGAAACATTTAGACCTGCTTTTAGCAACCACCTTAAATTTTTACCAAATATGGGTTGGCTGTGATACAACTTGACTGTATATATTTTTGAAACAATGACACTACATGTAATTCATCAATGCAGAAATGAATTATGTATGTAAATTGAAGGAAATGTGTATACCATGTAAAACCTGAAACAAGTAAAAGGACAGGTCAACAATTTGCAAGTTGAATCTTTCAAGTTATTGTCCTGGTGACAAATGTGGCCTTGGCAAAGTGGCTAAGTTTTTAGCGAGTCCTATATGGCTCAGTGGTAAGGTATATGATTTACAACCAGGAGGTTCCAGGTTTAATTCTGGTCCAAAGTGATGTAATTTTTTAGGGAATATCCTTGGCCAAGACACTACTGAGCCTAGTACTTACATATGTGAGCTTTCACAGTGATACTGAAACACTGTTGAAAGGGGTGTTAATCACCTTGCAATAAAAATGTTTAACCCTTTACCAAACAATCCCATGTTTTCACGTCCCTGAGGAAGAGGCCTTTTGAAAACATTGTTGGAAAAAGAGAAAATGCTGGTAACCAGCATTTTCTCCTTTTCCCACAATGTTTGCTACCCTGTCCAAACACCTAAAGTTCATTTGTACCACTTTTAAATTTGTCATCTGTAGATGCTTTCAATTTCGGAGGGGCTAAAATTTGTTGTTTGGGAAAGGGTTAAGAAATTATTAGCAAATTTTCGTGTCCCAAATCAGGAAGTCCTGAATTTTGAATAATTTGGTAAGAGTAGTATGACATGGCTTTGGAGGGGGGGGGGGGTTAGGGGTTAAAATATTGCCCATAGGTTAAAAGATTGCCCTCTCCCCTTTGGACATTATTTTTTAATAAAACTTACCGGTAGACAAAGAAAATTTAAAAAGAGACAAAATTAGATGTTCTATTTGTGTATTTTTGAACTATATGGGACCTTATAGCCTCTTCTTGTTGTAGGTTGGACCCAAAGAGATAGATACATTGGCCACACATAAATATGCAATGCTAGGTGTAGAAACACTTTTGAGATAGAGCCTTCTGTAAAGATATTCTGAAAGGTAAAGCCATCTTCCTCAGGGTCTTTAAAATTTGGGATTGTTTGGTAAAGGGTAATATGCCTTTTATAACAAAAGTTGCTTTTGTAAGCAGTATAGATTAATACATAGTATGTGAAGTCTAATCTTTGACCCGTCCGCTTTGCAGAGACATTCTTGACAAGAGCAACCTTGAAGTTGCAATTACATACTTGGGTCTTATTTCATAACTGAAAGTGACTGTTGGGTCTACCTGACGCTCTATGGGTTTACCAGTTAACCCTTTACCACACAATTCTAAGTTTTAAAAAACATGAGAAAGAAGCCTTTTGCAAACAGTGTTGGAAAAGGAGAAAAATACTGGTATCCAGCATTTCCATTTCCTTTTCCTTGAAATTTTCAGAGACTTCCAGAGACTACCGGTAATTCCACAATTTCAGCCACATCAGATTTGTCATTTCCAAAAGCGTTAAATTTTGACAAGTTTAAAATTTTGTGCTATGGTAAAGGGTAAATGCATTGGATATTTTTTGAGATACCAAAAGCAGTTCCAGTGACATATGTGTATTTCAAGAAAAAGAAATGTGGATGATAATTATTTATACTAAAGATTATAGGAAAAGTTGATTGCAAGAAACAATGTTCTTTTTGCAAAATGTTTTCAACCTATCTTTTGCTGTGATGTACAAACTCTAAAATAAGTGTATCGTATCATTCACTAAATTCAAAAAAAAATGAACAGTTTCCATGAAGAAACACATAAATGACCAAACACAAATCAAATGGTTGTACACCCAGAGACTAGAGTATTAGCATTGCTGTGAAATTCATATTTAATGCTTACTTTTAAACCTTGGAGAGCCAAGTACCACAAATGAAATTTTCAGTTATGCATAAAGACTGAAATTTCCAAGGCTGTGTAAGCTAAAATATCTGAATATAGTGGACAGTGTAGATTCAAGATCAGTCTGCATGTTATGTAGTCTGATCTTCATTTTGTTTGTATTGTGTTTAACACCATTTTCAACATTATTTCAGTTATATAGCATAATAAAAGCAGCCAGTGCACCTATCCATGCTTTCCTGGAGTCTTTGATAACATTGCATCTCAAAATATTCTTCCCAAGCCACTGGCTGAGCTACAGAGCTTGATCTGATCTTAACTACACCAGTCACAAAACCAACTATTTTTAAAGGGCACATTATGGGTTAAAATATTTTATGTCTTCAGAAAGATTTCTACAGCAGTTATATGAAAGGTTGGAAGAGAAAAAAAGTTTCCTATACATTTATTTGTTATTGAAAACAGAAATGAGAAACATCACTGTTTCTTTTGTAATAAGATTTATTATAGATTTCTGTACAGATGTTCAAACTTTTTCCTAAAATTCAGTTTGATAACATATACTAGCAATCTGCTGCCACTGTTATGATGTGGAATGGACAAAACTCAGTGATCTGAAACAGTCTTAAAACAGATGTTTATTTTTTACTTCCTGAAGTCAAAAATAGAGCATTTGTATGACAACTCATGTATCTTATATTATAGAACTTTTCATTGAAAGGATGGACAAATTGATAGGAGAAAGGGAAAATGATGGTCATCAGCATGTCCACCTTTTCCCATGGGATTAACATGGGGTTGAATAGTCTAGTTAAATAACCAGCATATTGACATTTACGTAACAATAGGATGGTAATGCTGTCTTTCCTAAATTTCAGAGGAATTTCATCATCCAGACCCAGATTTGATAGTAAAGTTTGGACATGTGGAGTCTCTACTAGGTTTTATGCCTTAGCAAGTGCATCTCACAAAAAGTTTGTAAGTCAGAGCATACCATTAACCTCACTGTCATATTTAAGAATAAGCGCTTTTAGTTCATTACTTCTTATTTCCTTAAGTGGAGCTCCTTATGTTAAAGATGAGTTTATTCCTACTACCTGAACCAGGGTTAGGGTTGAACCATGTGTAAACAAAAATCAATGGCAAAATATATGAAATACAATCAAATGCAACTTTGCATACCACAGAGATGCATTTCTTTGCGATGGAAGTATATTCAGGCATTTATTTTTCAGTTATTATTCTCGTTATGGGTTAGTTAATGTCTTGTCTGCTTTACGGGCACCATGTATGTCCTAATGATATCACAATGTCTTGCATGACTTGTTAAATTTCCTACCTAAAATGCATAGGAGTGCCAAAAGAAAGATAACTATTGGAATGGCGATAATAAGTATTTCAGTTGCTGTTCAGGGAGTGTTTATACCAAATTGCACAGAAATTTTGTCTGATCCTAGATCTACATGTGATAATTTTGTTGAAACTATGGCAACAATATGTACATGTAGGCCTGTTGTCATGGAAATATCATTTTCAGTCATGTGGAACTCGAAGGGTTAAAATTTTCCCTGCTGCTATGTTGTCATTGTACTAAATTTATAACAAAGTTCTTTTTTTTTTAACAGAAATCTATTGTATGTAGGGCATAGAAACCAATATTTCCATCAATGCATGGCTCAAGAAAGTGGCAAATCAAATTAGTCATTATAGCCTAAGAAGAGCATTGATTGGAGGAAACCAACTGTCACATGAAATACAACATGCTTGTGTAGGCAGAGGGAAATGCTATGAATGCAGAAAATGGGCAGAGACACTAAATATTCGACAGAAATCAAATGCTTTACTAAAATTTGGACCTGTCCAAATTGAAAGCACATGCAGACAAGTAACATAGGGCTAATTTTCCAGGATCCATCTTTCAAAGAGTAGAAAGCTTCTGTAGAAAAGGGCAGAATACATTAGGGGAATAGGAGAAAAAGCTGTTGACCAGCATTTCCTCCACTTCTTACACTTTTTTTGGAAGCCCTATTCCACAGGGTTGTAGAAACGCAGAATTGTTTGGTAAAAGATAAAATACATAAAAAATAGTGTTTTAATATATTTTATCTTTTTCAGGTCAATGTCAACACATAAAGGACTAGACTACAAGACATTTTAAATCTGTTTTAGTTTCGTATGGTGTGGTAAATAAAAGTCACATATAGACAGAAGTGATTTATACAGGCTGAGACAAATTATGCTTGAAGTGTCAGGAGGAACTGTTTTCAAAGGTGACAACATTAGCAAGGGTGTCCAGAGTACATATAAAGTCAAATAACCTGTGGGGAACTGTATTGGACATTGAAGACAATTGAGCCATGCTCTGTGAAAAAGGGGCTTCATGCATGCAGCTTGCTCAGATTGACCTAAGTAATTTCCCCATTATCACCATGTTTTCAAATTCATATACTTTTTATTTACATCTGGTTGTGTGAATTAAGTTTCTCTGCAGAAGTCCAAAATTTAAAGAAAGTTACTTTAAGGTAAGACAGATTTTAGACTTGCTTAAATTGATAGCATTTGCAAACAACAAATGTGGCTCAAGTGATGGAATTTGTCTCCAAAAGTGTATAAAATGTGTACAGTACTAAGAAATAATATGAGTACAAGTATTTTCTCACAATGTTTTTAAAAGTAGTAAAAGAAAAAATGGTTAAGTGCACAAGCTGTCATGACATAACTGAAGAACTGTTTAAAACATTATTATCCGTTATTCACACACACCTTTGGTTTTTACTCCAGTAACCAGCATTTTTTCCCACAATGTAATATACCCTTTTAGAGATAAATTTGATCATTTAGCCAAATTTAGTATGTTGTCTTGTTAATTCCTTGAATGGGCATGTCTAAAATTTTGTTGTTTGGTAAAGGGAAAAACAAGAAATAACCCAGACCTTAACTCTTAACCAGAAGAAAAAAAAATTGTACAACGCCAAATTGAAATCATTTGCTGACAACCAATTACACGTAGCTTAAATACTGATTTCTGTCTTTGATAATGTAGAAAAAATTGTGGGAAAGGGAGAAAATGCAGGTTACTTGTTTTTTTTACATTTTCCCGTAATGTTTTCAAAAGTCCTCTTCTGGGTTATATGGTAAATTGTATGGTAAATAGTTTACCTCTTTACCAAACGACAAAATTTTAGACTGGTCCAAATTGAAAGCATTTGCAGGCGAAAAAATAAATGTGCTTGAAAAATGGAAACTAGTCTTGGAAAGGTAGACAACATTGTGGGAAAAGGAGAAAATGCTGGTTACCAGCATTTTCCCACAATGTTTTTAAAAAGGCCATTCTCTCAGTGTCGTTAAAAGTCGGGATTGTGTGGTAAAGGGTTAACTGTTTTTATCACAAAAGATGTCTGTGTATCTGTATCTTTTTTTCTTAAGCCTAAAAAATTGGTGCTTTCTTTTTTTTGTAATGTTGAAATTTACCATAAATTGTTTGCGACAGTGTGTCAAATTTGATCTGGTTATTTTTTTAGAAGCTTTTTTATTTTTATGTCCGTGAAAAATTTTTTTGGGGATACCTATTTTGTTTAGTATATCGGTCCATCTGTCCATCTGTCTGTCCATTTTCGTGTTTGGGGCATAGCTTTTTTCTCTATTGTTCAATTTCAGTATAACTTTCCACAAATGTTAACTACGTCCAGACAATTTGTCATGTGTAATAAATTTGTCCGTAGGTTAAAGGTCAAGGTCACAGCAAGGTCAAATGTTTTTTAGGGGGTAGTATTCACATGTCATGTCGGGCCTAGGGTTAGGGTTAGGGTTTAGGGTTTAGGGTTAGGGTTAGGGTATAGGCGTTTTTAGGAGGTTGTCCCATTTGTCCCATGTCCCAAAGAGTGATTTTTCATATATTTGTATTCGTGCAATGAGTTCAAATAATCAGTGTAGTATTTTTGGGTACTGATATTGCATTTGTGTGTCAATGACCACAAAAATGACATCATGAGCCAATGCTCATTTCCGGTCTCTATGTAGCCGGGTGCTCCTGATACTGTTATAAATGTCAGATTGTTCTGAAATTACATTTGTGTGTCCAAAATGAAGCAAAGACAAAAAAAATGATGTCATGAGCCAATGCTCATTTCCGGCCTCTATATAGCCGGGTGCTCCTGATACTGTTACAGAAGTCAGATTGTACAACAAAAATGACATCATTAGCCAATGTTCATTTATGTAGCCGGGTACTCCTTATACCGTTACAGATGACAGATTTTTCTGAAATTGCATCTGTGTATCCAAAATGGAGGAATGACCACAAAAATTACATCATGAGCCAATGTTCATTTCCGGCCTCTATGTAGCCGGGTGCTCCTGATACTGTTACTGATGTCAGCTTTTTCTGAAATTGCATCTGAGTGTCCAAAATGGAGGAATGACCACAAAAATGACATCATGAGCCAATGTTCATTTCCGGTCTCTATGTAGCCGGGTGCTCCTGATACTGTTATAAATGTCAGATTTCTCTGAAATTGCACATGTGTGTCCAAAATGGAGCAATGACCACAAAAATGACATCATGAGCCAATGTTCATTTCCGGCCTCTATGTAGCCGGGTGCTCCTGATACTGTTACAGATGTCAGATTTTTCTGAAATTGCACATGTGTGTCCAAAATGGAGCAATGAAAACAAAAATGATATCATGAGCAAATGCTCATTTCAGGTCCCTGATCTTGGTGTCAAATGAAAGGTGTCATCAAGGGTTTCCGGAAAAACGCCACAGTTTTGGGTTAGAACCCAGAACGTTTGCATATGCAGGAGAAAAAGGAGGATTTTTTCGTGAAGTTTGATTGAGGTATAGCTTGTAGCTCATCTACGTCTGCACCGATTTGACTGATCTTGGTACTAATTAAAAGGTCTGATCAAGGACTTCCAGAAAAATACCACGGTTACTAGTTCGAACCCAATACCTTGGCGTACGGACGCAAAAACAGACAAATTTCCTTTCGGGAGTTGCAGATGTACGGAATTGTTTTATGGCGGTTTCTCTTGCAGCTTCCAAGTCTTCACTGATTCCGCTTATCTCAATGTCAAATAAAAGGTCTCAGCAAGGGCTGCAAGAAGAACGCCTCGGTTCCGGGTTCGAACTCAAAACCTTGTAGTACGAACGGGAAAACAAATAATTATCCTGTCAGAAGCTTCAAAATTCCAGAAATTTTGTATGGAGGATTTGCTATTAACTCACCCCAGTCTGCACCGATTCGGCTGATCGTGGTGTTAAATGAAAGGTGTATGCAAAGGCTTTCGGAAAGACGCAGCGCTTCCGGGTTCGAACCCAATACCGTGGTGTGCGAACGCGAAAGCAGGTAAGTTTTGTGTCGGGAGCTGCAGATGTACAGTAATTGTGTATGGAGGCTTTGACCTAAGCTCATCCCAGTCTGCACAGATTGGGCTGATCTTGGTGTCCAATGAAAGGTCTTGATAGGGGCTACAAGGAAAACGCCATGGTCTTTGGTTCAAACCGAAATCGTTGGCTTACGACCGCGAAAACGGACGATTTGTATGTCGGAAGCTGCAGACATGCATGAATTTCATGGAGATCTTTGCTTGAAGCTCACCCCAGTCTGCACCGATTCGGCTGATCTTGGTGTCAAATAAAAGCTCAGATCAAGGAATACCAGAGAAACGCAAAGGTCCCGTGTTCTAACCGAAATTCCTGGCGTACGGGCGCGAAAACAGTCAAAATATAAATGAAAAATCGGTACTCGTAATCAAATCTGCAGACTATACATTTCGGCCCATTAGTGGCTAAATGTGCTATCTGCATATAAGTTGTATATGCAGATAGCACCTTTATTCTATAAAGGATCGATTTATAAGAGGTGTCATAGGATTAACCCTTTCCCAGTCTATCCCTTATTTTTACGGGTCTGCAGCAGACGACTTTAGAAAACATTGTGAGAAATGGAGATATTGCTCAGAACGTGCAATTTCTCCTTTTCCCACAATGTTTTCTATCCCATCAGTAAAACAGGAGCCTTTTTTACTGTTTTGAATTTGTCGTCTGCAAATCCTGCTGCACACGACTTTAGAAAACCTTGTGGGAAATGGAGAAATTGCACAGAACGTGCAAATTCTCCTTTTCCCACCATGTTTTCTAACCCATCACTAAACCAGGAGCCTTATTTTACTGTTTTGAATTTGTCGTGTGCAAATCCTGCAGCAGACGACTTTATAAAACATTGTGGGAAATGAAGAAGTTTCACAGAACGTGCAATATCTCCTTTTCCCACAATGTTTTCTATCCCATCAGTAAAGCAGGAGCCTTTTTTAACTGTATTGAATTTGTCGTCTGCAAATCCTGCAGCAGATGACTTTAGAAAACCTTGTGGGAAATGGAGAAATTGCACAGAACGTGCAATTTCTCCTTTTCCCACAATGTTTTCTATCCCATCACTTAAACAGGAGCCTTTTTTACTGCATTGAATTTGTCGTCTGCAAATCCTGCAGCAGACGACTTTAGAAAACATTGTGGGAAATGGAGAAATTGCACAGAACGTGCAATTTCTCCTTTTCCCACACTGTTTTCTATCCCATCACTAAAACAGGAGCATTTTGTTACTGTGTTGAAATTGTCGTCTGCAAATCCTTTCAATTTGGAACAGTCCAAAATTGCCTGAGTGGTACCAGAAAGATATAGCGTGTAAAATGTTTTGGTCATCTTCATTCTATCAGTGAACTCCGATGTGTGAAGTTGTGTTTTTTTATTGTCTGTGAGAGTGTTTTGTGTAGGATTATTTTGGAAGGAAACGAAAGGTAATATTTTCTGTACATTTGTCTGTTTTTCGCTCACATGAGCAACGGGAGCTTTTAGGATGTAACTCTGTTTGTTTGTTTAGTGTTAAACCGCCGTATCAACAGTATTTCAGTTATTTAACGGACCGGTCTGGGGTTCGAACCCACCGATAACGCTTTGTCCGCCGTGGTGGTGAGACTGTTTTAAAATGAATGGAGTTGCAGAAAGTCTTCAAAAATCTGCTGTACTGAAACTGCTGGTCAGATTTTTAAATAATTACACAGAAATGTTCCTTCAGTGACCCTTTTATTTTTAGAAAATATTCGTGAAAAAAGATGGCCGTGGTGGGGGGGGGCTTTGCATTGTATAGACTTACAGTACTGAAACTCGGGAAAGCAACGTTTTCTGCGATTCCGCTCCACTTCGAATCAGTTTTGTGTATTCTATACTATATTTCAAAAGTAAAAAACATTGTTGAAAAAGAAGCCATAGCTCGTACAAGCAATGGCTACTTTTTTCACGGTGTTTTGTTATGTTTATTACAGTATATTTTCGATGAAGTCAGCCTTTTTAACGTTTTTACGCAGCAATTTTGTTCTTAATTTTTTTGCGATTCGGTTACGGTTTCGCTTCGGTTCGGAAGTTGCTTTCGTTAGTTTCCGTACTGTATAGAAATGGTTTGAAAGGATATTTTGGTGACCCTTCTTCTTCTTAGAATTTTAATAACTATCCAACACCCAAGAACTATTAATTGGCAGCAGCATGTTCCGTTTCGATTCAGTTTTGTGTATTCTATACTATATTACAAAAGTAAAAAACATTGTAGAAAAAGAAGCAATTGGTCGTACAGCAATTTTTTGCGATTCGGTTACGGTTTCGATTCGGTTCGAACTATTAACTGGCAACAGCATCTTCTTTTTGATCAATTAAAATGTGAAAGGGACGTGTGTCTCAGATGTTTCAGGGGTTATATAAGGATTATTTTAGGGTTGACAAGTGTAAAGGGATAGCCACCGGATTACAATGGAGTTATATTAATGTTTACCCCGATTTGGGCACAATGTTTTCACCAATTTAATTCTGCCCCCGTCCCTGTCCCCAAATTATTCCCGAGTTGACACCAAGTTAGGCCCCGAGTTGTCCCCGAGTTAACCCCGTCCCCTCCCCCTGTCCCTGAATTATCTCCGAGTTGTCAATGAAATATCCAGGGTTTTGTCCCCTGATTTGACACTGAACTGTCCCAGATTTAACACTGATCTGTCACCCGAGTTAACCCGGTCCCCTCCACCTTTCTCTGAATTATTTCTGAGTTGTCAATGAAATATCCCGGTTTTGTCCCCTGATTTGACACCGAACTGTCCCAGATTTAACACCGGTCTGTCCCCTGATTTAACCCCGTCCCTCTCACCCCTGTCCTGGAATTGACACTGAAATATCCCGGTTTTGTCCCCGATTTGACAATGAACCGTCCCGTATTTAACACCGGTCTGTCCCCCCATTTAACCCCGTCCCCCTCCCCCTCCCCCTCCCCATGTCCTCGAATTGACACTGAAATATCCCGATTTTTTGTCCCTGTCTCCCCCCCCCATTGAACTCCGTCCCCATCCCCCTCCCCTCCCCTGTCATGGAATTGACCCTGAATTACCCAGGTTTTGTCCCCGATATGACAACGAACTGTCCCGTATTTAACACCGGTCTGTCCCCCCGATTTAACCCCGTTCCCCTGCCCCTGTCCTCCAATTATCTACTGAGTTGTCAATGAAATATCCCGGTTTTGTCTCAGATTTGACACTGAACTGTTGTGTTTATTTCAGGGTAAAATGGCTGGCAGAGACGAATTAGTCCTAGAACTAGAGGACAGGGTTGATGCGATGAAGGAATTCCTCATGGAGACCCTCGTAAAGTTTGGAAAGAGAATGAAGTCAATGGAGTCGAAACACAATGAGGAAATGGTGAGCGTGAGGGAAGAAATGAGAAGTCTTTCTTTCTGCTCAGTGAAAGATACAGACAGCGAGGAGGAGTCTGAGTCACCCAAAAGAAGAGACAGGTCGACACCAAAGAGAACGCCGACAGAAGAATCTAAAAAGGGTAAACGGGAACATACTTTCCCAGTTTTTTCAGGCGACGTCGAAAAAGGTGAAGGAAACCGTGTTACCATCCAAGGTTCACGAAATACAGGACCCTATATGGAAAGAGAAGTTGAAGAAACATGAGTGGTTGATACTCGACAAAAAGGAGAAATTAAACCAAGCACAGCTCGCTTTTGTCCTGCATTGGTTCGAGAGCAATTCCCCGTTGACCGGTAGGTGGTTTCAAACATGTTTTTCAACTGTTTAGCTCACCTGACCACGAGGTGGTCATGGTGAGCTTATAAGATCGATGAATGTCCGTGCGGCCGTCCGTTTTCTTTGAGCGCAGTTAGTCATTTTTAGTTTTTATGGAATGGTATGTTGTCCGTCGTCCGACGTGCGGCATTGACTGTTAGCTTGTTAAGAGCACAGAACCTTTATTTTTTTCATGTAATCTTAATGAAAGTCGCACAGTCTACTGACATCTATGAGAGCTCGCTTCAGTTCGAATCTGAGCAAAATGGAATCATTGGGTGGGGAGTTGTGTGCCGTTGAATTAAAAACAATCCAGCATTTTTGACATTGTTCAGAGCATAGATGGTTTATTTTTACTCAATCTTAATAGAACTTGCACAATCTCTTGATATCCATGAAAGCTCGGTTCCTTTCGAAAATGAGCAGAATCTGATTATCCAGTCATCAGTTGACAGTTTCGGGTGGGGATCGAACCGTGGCCTCCCGACTGAACCACTCGGCCACAGAAGATCCCAGAGGTGCAGTAACAACTAATACTGTTTTCCATTTATTTTTAGGCAAACGGGATGACGCTCAAAAGTTGTTACGTGCAGGGGAACTAGGTGGATTCTGGACCCGGGATTGGACTCCAGAAGGAGTGTCGGACTTCATGTCGTACCTACAGGACAAGATAAAGGGACATAATAGGAAAGTGAGGAAGATGCAAGGAAAAGGAAGCTTTAAGCTCAGAATTAGAAGATGTACTTAACTCTGCAATGTTTGATGAAAATGAGTGACTTTGAATTTTTTTTAAGTGATGAAACTGTTACGGAATTCCGTTGGGTCCGTCGCTATAGACAATTTATCCTACAGACAGACTGATTACAGTACTGAAACTTATAAAAGCAACGTTCTTAGAGGTTCCTGTCCGATTTCGGTGCATTCCATGCTGTATTAATGAAATGGAAAACATTGTGAGAAAAGAAGCCATTACTCGTATGAGCAATGACATTTTTTTCATAATGTTTTATTAAGTTTATTACGGTCTATTTTCCATTCTATCAGACTTTTTAACGTTTTGACACAGCTTTATTTTTATAAATTTGCGATTTCGGTTCGATCCGGTTACGGTTTCACTTCGGTTTGAGGGTTGCTTTCCTTTGTTCAGTGCTGTACCAGATCCATTGATAGTTTCAGTATTTTACTGGAAAGCATGATTGAAACAACAGATGTAGGTACTAAATCGTCCTCAGTGACGGCCCTAATGGAATTCCGTAACATATGAGATCTTTTGTTTATTATAGCATTAAAGGAAATGCTGATTTGTGTAAGTTGTGGTATGATACGATTCCTTGAACTTGATGCTTCACTAAAGACAATTTCGGCTACAGACAGACTGATTACAGTACTGAAACTTATGAAAGCAACGTTCTTAGCGGTTTCTGTCCGATTTCGGTGCATTCCATGCTATATTAATGAAATGGAAAACATTGTGAGAAAATAAGCCATTACTCGTAAGAGCACTGGCATTTTTTTCATAATGTTTTCTTAAGTTTATTACGGTCTATTTTCCATTCAATCAGCGTTTTTAACGTTTTGACACAGCTTTATTTTTATAAATTTGCGGTTTCGGTTCGATTCGTTTCCGGTTTCACTTCGGTTTGCGGGTTGCTTTCCTTTGGGTTAGGGTTAGGGTTTAGGGTTAGGGCTAGGGTTAGGGTTAGGGTTAGGGAATAGGGCTTTTGCGCGTTTTGCCCATAAAGTTTTGCCCAATCGCTCCTCCCACCTGTCAATCATTCTATTTGCTGGCCTCTGATTGGCTGTCCTTATATTACGGTTTAAGCTGAATATATGATTTGATTGGCTGTAGTTATATAACTACTGTTGAAGAATGATAAACCTGCGGTACATGTCTGTACTATATTCGTAGACATTGTTTGTTCAGATTTCTGTGCTGCTAGTCGATGCTCGTGTTTGGCACAGTTGTAGCCATTTTCTCCTGATGCATTATGCAAGTTTTGAATATGTTGTTCAAAAAATGTGTAAGACATGTAGTGTGTGGAGAATGTATGTCTTGTAGAAGTAAGAATGCATTGGATTCTTGGGTTGTGAGCCAATGCTCGTAGCTGGCACAAGGACAGCCGGAAGTGAAAAGTGCTCGGTGGAGTTAGGGTTAGGGTTTTAGGGAATAGGGCTTTTGCACGTTTTGCCCATAAAGTTTTGCCCAATCGCTCCTCCCACCTGTCAATCATTCTATTTGCTGGCCTCTGATTGGCTGTCCTTATATTACGGTTTAAGCTGAATATATGATTTGATTGGCTGTAGTTATATAACTACTGTTGAAGAATGATAAACCTGCGGTACATGTCTGTACTATATTCGTAGACATTGTTTGTTCAGATTTCTGTGCTGCTAGTCGATGCTCGTGTTTGGCACAGTTGTAGCCATTTTCTCCTGATGCATTATGCAAGTTTTGAATATGTTGTTCAAAAAATGTGTAAGACATGTAGTGTGTGGAGAATGTATGTCTTGTAGAAGTAAGAATGCATTGGATTCTTGGGTTGTGAGCCAATGCTCGTAGCTGGCACAAGGACAGCCGGAAGTGAAAAGTGCTCGGTGGAGTTAGGGTTAGGGTTTTAGGGAATAGGGCTTTTGCGCGTTTTGCCCATAAAGTTTTGCCCAATCGCTCCTCCCACCTGTCAATCATTCTATTTGCTGGCCTCTGATTGGCTGTCCTTATATTACGGTTTAAGCTGAATATATGATTTGATTGGCTGTAGTTATATAACTACTGTTGAAGAATGATAAACCTGCGGTACATGTCTGTACTATATTCGTAGACATTGTTTGTTCAGATTTCTGTGCTGCTAGTCGATGCTCGTGTTTGGCACAGTTGTAGCCATTTTCTCCTGATGCATTATGCAAGTTTTGAATATGTTGTTCAAAAAATGTGTAAGACATGTAGTGTGTGGAGAATGTATGTCTTGTAGAAGTAAGAATGCATTGGATTCTTGGGTTGTGAGCCAATGCTCGTAGCTGGCACAAGGACAGCCGGAAGTGAAAAGTGCTCGGTGGAGTTAGGGTTAGGGTTTTAGGGAATAGGGCTTTTGCGCGTTTTGCCCATAAAGTTTTGCCCAATCGCTCCTCCCACCTGTCAATCATTCTATTTGCTGGCCTCTGATTGGCTGTCCTTATATTACGGTTTAAGCTGAATATATGATTTGATTGGCTGTAGTTATATAACTACTGTTGAAGAATGATAAACCTGCGGTACATGTCTGTACTATATTCGTAGACATTGTTTGTTCAGATTTCTGTGCTGCTAGTCGATGCTCGTGTTTGGCACAGTTGTAGCCATTTTCTCCTGATGCATTATGCAAGTTTTGAATATGTTGTTCAAAAAATGTGTAAGACATGTAGTGTGTGGAGAATGTATGTCTTGTAGAAGTAAGAATGCATTGGATTCTTGGGTTGTGAGCCAATGCTCGTAGCTGGCACAAGGACAGCCGGAAGTGAAAAGTGCTCGGTGGAGTTAGGGTTAGGGTTTTAGGGAATAGGGCTTTTGCGCGTTTTGCCCATAAAGTTTTGCCCAATCGCTCCTCCCACCTGTCAATCATTCTATTTGCTGGCCTCTGATTGGCTGTCCTTATATTACGGTTTAAGCTGAATATATGATTTGATTGGCTGTAGTTATATAACTACTGTTGAAGAATGATAAACCTGCGGTACATGTCTGTACTATATTCGTAGACATTGTTTGTTCAGATTTCTGTGCTGCTAGTCGAAGCTCGTGTTTGGCACAGTTGTAGCCATTTTCTCCTGATGCATTATGCAAGTTTAGAATATGTTGTTCAAAAAATGTGTAAGACATGTAGTGTGTGGAGAATGTATGTCTTGTAGAAGTAAGAATGCATTGGATTCTTGGGTTGTGAGCCAATGCTCGTAGCTGGCTCAAGGACAGCCGGAAGTGAAAAGTGCTCGGTGGAGTTAGGGTTAGGGTTTTAGGGAATAGGGCTTTTGCGCGTTTTGCCCATAAAGTTTTGCCCAATCGCTCCTCCCACCTGTCAATCATTCTATTTGCTGGCCTCTGATTGGCTGTCCTTATATTACGGTTTAAGCTGAATATATGATTTGATTGGCTGTAGTTATATAACTACTGTTGAAGAATGATAAACCTGCGGTACATGTCTGTACTATATTCGTAGACATTGTTTGTTCAGATTTCTGTGCTGCTAGTCGATGCTCGTGTTTGGCACAGTTGTAGCCATTTTCTCCTGATGCATTATGCAAGTTTTGAATATGTTGTTCAAAAAATGTGTAAGACATGTAGTTTGTGGAGAATGTATGTCTTGTAGAAGTAAGAATGCATTGGATTCTTGGGTTGTGAGCCAATGCTCGTAGCTGGCACAAGGACAGCCGGAAGTGAAAAGTGCTCGGTGGAGTTAGGGTTAGGGTTTTAGGGAATAGGGCTTTTGCGCGTTTTGCCCATAAAGTTTTGCCCAATCGCTCCTCCCACCTGTCAATCATTCTATTTGCTGGCCTCTGATTGGCTGTCCTTATATTACGGTTTAAGCTGAATATATGATTTGATTGGCTGTAGTTATATAACTACTGTTGAAGAATGATAAACCTGCGGTACATGTCTGTACTATATTCGTAGACATTGTTTGTTCAGATTTCTGTGCTGCTAGTCGATGCTCGTGTTTGGCACAGTTGTAGCCATTTTCTCCTGATGCATTATGCAAGTTTTGAATATGTTGTTCAAAAAATGTGTAAGACATGTAGTGTGTGGAGAATGTATGTCTTGTAGAAGTAAGAATGCATTGGATTCTTGGGTTGTGAGCCAATGCTCGTAGCTGGCACAAGGACAGCCGGAAGTGAAAAGTGCTCGGTGGAGTTAGGGTTAGGGTTTTAGGGAATAGGGCTTTTGCGCGTTTTGCCCATAAAGTTTTGCCCAATCGCTCCTCCCACCTGTCAATCATTCTATTTGCTGGCCTCTGATTGGCTGTCCTTATATTACGGTTTAAGCTGAATATATGATTTGATTGGCTGTAGTTATATAACTACTGTTGAAGAATGATAAACCTGCGGTACATGTCTGTACTATATTCGTAGACATTGTTTGTTCAGATTTCTGTGCTGCTAGTCGATGCTCGTGTTTGGCACAGTTGTAGCCATTTTCTCCTGATGCATTATGCAAGTTTTGAATATGTTGTTCAAAAAATGTGTAAGACATGTAGTGTGTGGAGAATGTATGTCTTGTAGAAGTAAGAATGCATTGGATTCTTGGGTTGTGAGCCAATGCTCGTAGCTGGCACAAGGACAGCCGGAAGTGAAAAGTGCTCGGTGGAGTTAGGGTTAGGGTTTTAGGGAATAGGGCTTTTGCGCGTTTTGCCCATAAAGTTTTGCCCAATCGCTCCTCCCACCTGTCAATCATTCTATTTGCTGGCCTCTGATTGGCTGTCCTTATATTACGGTTTAAGCTGAATATATGATTTGATTGGCTGTAGTTATATAACTACTGTTGAAGAATGATAAACCTGCGGTACATGTCTGTACTATATTCGTAGACATTGTTTGTTCAGATTTCTGTGCTGCTAGTCGATGCTCGTGTTTGGCACAGTTGTAGCCATTTTCTCCTGATGCATTATGCAAGTTTTGAATATGTTGTTCAAAAAATGTGTAAGACATGTAGTGTGTGGAGAATGTATGTCTTGTAGAAGTAAGAATGCATTGGATTCTTGGGTTGTGAGCCAATGCTCGTAGCTGGCACAAGGACAGCCGGAAGTGAAAAGTGCTCGGTGGAGTTAGGGTTAGGGTTTTAGGGAATAGGGCTTTTGCGCGTTTTGCCCATAAAGTTTTGCCCAATCGCTCCTCCCACCTGTCAATCATTCTATTTGCTGGCCTCTGATTGGCTGTCCTTATATTACGGTTTAAGCTGAATATATGATTTGATTGGCTGTAGTTATATAACTACTGTTGAAGAATGATAAACCTGCGGTACATGTCTGTACTATATTCGTAGACATTGTTTGTTCAGATTTCTGTGCTGCTAGTCGATGCTCGTGTTTGGCACAGTTGTAGCCATTTTCTCCTGATGCATTATGCAAGTTTTGAATATGTTGTTCAAAAAATGTGTAAGACATGTAGTGTGTGGAGAATGTATGTCTTGTAGAAGTAAGAATGCATTGGATTCTTGGGTTGTGAGCCAATGCTCGTAGCTGGCACAAGGACAGCCGGAAGTGAAAAGTGCTCGGTGGAGTTAGGGTTAGGGTTTTAGGGAATAGGGCTTTTGCGCGTTTTGCCCATAAAGTTTTGCCCAATCGCTCCTCCCACCTGTCAATCATTCTATTTGCTGGCCTCTGATTGGCTGTCCTTATATTACGGTTTAAGCTGAATATATGATTTGATTGGCTGTAGTTATATAACTACTGTTGAAGAATGATAAACCTGCGGTACATGTCTGTACTATATTCGTAGACATTGTTTGTTCAGATTTCTGTGCTGCTAGTCGAAGCTCGTGTTTGGCACAGTTGTAGCCATTTTCTCCTGATGCATTATGCAAGTTTAGAATATGTTGTTCAAAAAATGTGTAAGACATGTAGTGTGTGGAGAATGTATGTCTTGTAGAAGTAAGAATGCATTGGATTCTTGGGTTGTGAGCCAATGCTCGTAGCTGGCTCAAGGACAGCCGGAAGTGAAAAGTGCTCGGTGGAGTTAGGGTTAGGGTTTTAGGGAATAGGGCTTTTGCGCGTTTTGCCCATAAAGTTTTGCCCAATCGCTCCTCCCACCTGTCAATCATTCTATTTGCTGGCCTCTGATTGGCTGTCCTTATATTACGGTTTAAGCTGAATATATGATTTGATTGGCTGTAGTTATATAACTACTGTTGAAGAATGATAAACCTGCGGTACATGTCTGTACTATATTCGTAGACATTGTTTGTTCAGATTTCTGTGCTGCTAGTCGATGCTCGTGTTTGGCACAGTTGTAGCCATTTTCTCCTGATGCATTATGCAAGTTTTGAATATGTTGTTCAAAAAATGTGTAAGACATGTAGTTTGTGGAGAATGTATGTCTTGTAGAAGTAAGAATGCATTGGATTCTTGGGTTGTGAGCCAATGCTCGTAGCTGGCACAAGGACAGCCGGAAGTGAAAAGTGCTCGGTGGAGTTAGGGTTAGGGTTTTAGGGAATAGGGCTTTTGCGCGTTTTGCCCATAAAGTTTTGCCCAATCGCTCCTCCCACCTGTCAATCATTCTATTTGCTGGCCTCTGATTGGCTGTCCTTATATTACGGTTTAAGCTGAATATATGATTTGATTGGCTGTAGTTATATAACTACTGTTGAAGAATGATAAACCTGCGGTACATGTCTGTACTATATTCGTAGACATTGTTTGTTCAGATTTCTGTGCTGCTAGTCGATGCTCGTGTTTGGCACAGTTGTAGCCATTTTCTCCTGATGCATTATGCAAGTTTTGAATATGTTGTTCAAAAAATGTGTAAGACATGTAGTGTGTGGAGAATGTATGTCTTGTAGAAGTAAGAATGCATTGGATTCTTGGGTTGTGAGCCAATGCTCGTAGCTGGCACAAGGACAGCCGGAAGTGAAAAGTGCTCGGTGGAGTTAGGGTTAGGGTTTTAGGGAATAGGGTTAGGGTTAGGGTTAGGGTTAGGGTTTAGGGTTAGGGTTAGGGTTAGGGAATAGGGCTTTTGCGCGTTTTGCCCATAAAGTTTTGCCCAATCGCTCCTCCCACCTGTCAATCATTCTATTTGCTGGCCTCTGATTGGCTGTCCTTATATTACGGTTTAAGCTGAATATATGATTTGATTGGCTGTAGTTATATAACTACTGTTGAAGAATGATAAACCTGCGGTACATGTCTGTACTATATTCGTAGACATTGTTTGTTCAGATTTCTGTGCTGCTAGTCGATGCTCGTGTTTGGCACAGTTGTAGCCATTTTCTCCTGATGCATTATGCAAGTTTTGAATATGTTGTTCAAAAAATGTGTAAGACATGTAGTGTGTGGAGAATGTATGTCTTGTAGAAGTAAGAATGCATTGGATTCTTGGGTTGTGAGCCAATGCTCGTAGCTGGCACAAGGACAGCCGGAAGTGAAAAGTGCTCGGTGGAGTTAGGGTTAGGGTTTTAGGGAATAGGGCTTTTGCGCGTTTTGCCCATAAAGTTTTGCCCAATCGCTCCTCCCACCTGTCAATCATTCTATTTGCTGGCCTCTGATTGGCTGTCCTTATATTACGGTTTAAGCTGAATATATGATTTGATTGGCTGTAGTTATATAACTACTGTTGAAGAATGATAAACCTGCGGTACATGTCTGTACTATATTCGTAGACATTGTTTGTTCAGATTTCTGTGCTGCTAGTCGATGCTCGTGTTTGGCACAGTTGTAGCCATTTTCTCCTGATGCATTATGCAAGTTTTGAATATGTTGTTCAAAAAATGTGTAAGACATGTAGTGTGTGGAGAATGTATGTCTTGTAGAAGTAAGAATGCATTGGATTCTTGGGTTGTGAGCCAATGCTCGTAGCTGGCACAAGGACAGCCGGAAGTGAAAAGTGCTCGGTGGAGTTAGGGTTAGGGTTTTAGGGAATAGGGCTTTTGCGCGTTTTGCCCATAAAGTTTTGCCCAATCGCTCCTCCCACCTGTCAATCATTCTATTTGCTGGCCTCTGATTGGCTGTCCTTATATTACGGTTTAAGCTGAATATATGATTTGATTGGCTGTAGTTATATAACTACTGTTGAAGAATGATAAACCTGCGGTACATGTCTGTACTATATTCGTAGACATTGTTTGTTCAGATTTCTGTGCTGCTAGTCGAAGCTCGTGTTTGGCACAGTTGTAGCCATTTTCTCCTGATGCATTATGCAAGTTTAGAATATGTTGTTCAAAAAATGTGTAAGACATGTAGTGTGTGGAGAATGTATGTCTTGTAGAAGTAAGAATGCATTGGATTCTTGGGTTGTGAGCCAATGCTCGTAGCTGGCTCAAGGACAGCCGGAAGTGAAAAGTGCTCGGTGGAGTTAGGGTTAGGGTTTTAGGGAATAGGGCTTTTGCGCGTTTTGCCCATAAAGTTTTGCCCAATCGCTCCTCCCACCTGTCAATCATTCTATTTGCTGGCCTCTGATTGGCTGTCCTTATATTACGGTTTAAGCTGAATATATGATTTGATTGGCTGTAGTTATATAACTACTGTTGAAGAATGATAAACCTGCGGTACATGTCTGTACTATATTCGTAGACATTGTTTGTTCAGATTTCTGTGCTGCTAGTCGATGCTCGTGTTTGGCACAGTTGTAGCCATTTTCTCCTGATGCATTATGCAAGTTTTGAATATGTTGTTCAAAAAATGTGTAAGACATGTAGTTTGTGGAGAATGTATGTCTTGTAGAAGTAAGAATGCATTGGATTCTTGGGTTGTGAGCCAATGCTCGTAGCTGGCACAAGGACAGCCGGAAGTGAAAAGTGCTCGGTGGAGTTAGGGTTAGGGTTTTAGGGAATAGGGCTTTTGCGCGTTTTGCCCATAAAGTTTTGCCCAATCGCTCCTCCCACCTGTCAATCATTCTATTTGCTGGCCTCTGATTGGCTGTCCTTATATTACGGTTTAAGCTGAATATATGATTTGATTGGCTGTAGTTATATAACTACTGTTGAAGAATGATAAACCTGCGGTACATGTCTGTACTATATTCGTAGACATTGTTTGTTCAGATTTCTGTGCTGCTAGTCGATGCTCGTGTTTGGCACAGTTGTAGCCATTTTCTCCTGATGCATTATGCAAGTTTTGAATATGTTGTTCAAAAAATGTGTAAGACATGTAGTGTGTGGAGAATGTATGTCTTGTAGAAGTAAGAATGCATTGGATTCTTGGGTTGTGAGCCAATGCTCGTAGCTGGCACAAGGACAGCCGGAAGTGAAAAGTGCTCGGTGGAGTTAGGGTTAGGGTTTTAGGGAATAGGGCTTTTGCGCGTTTTGCCCATAAAGTTTTGCCCAATCGCTCCTCCCACCTGTCAATCATTCTATTTGCTGGCCTCTGATTGGCTGTCCTTATATTACGGTTTAAGCTGAATATATGATTTGATTGGCTGTAGTTATATAACTACTGTTGAAGAATGATAAACCTGCGGTACATGTCTGTACTATATTCGTAGACATTGTTTGTTCAGATTTCTGTGCTGCTAGTCGATGCTCGTGTTTGGCACAGTTGTAGCCATTTTCTCCTGATGCATTATGCAAGTTTTGAATATGTTGTTCAAAAAATGTGTAAGACATGTAGTGTGTGGAGAATGTATGTCTTGTAGAAGTAAGAATGCATTGGATTCTTGGGTTGTGAGCCAATGCTCGTAGCTGGCACAAGGACAGCCGGAAGTGAAAAGTGCTCGGTGGAGTTAGGGTTAGGGTTTTAGGGAATAGGGCTTTTGCGCGTTTTGCCCATAAAGTTTTGCCCAATCGCTCCTCCCACCTGTCAATCATTCTATTTGCTGGCCTCTGATTGGCTGTCCTTATATTACGGTTTAAGCTGAATATATGATTTGATTGGCTGTAGTTATATAACTACTGTTGAAGAATGATAAACCTGCGGTACATGTCTGTACTATATTCGTAGACATTGTTTGTTCAGATTTCTGTGCTGCTAGTCGATGCTCGTGTTTGGCACAGTTGTAGCCATTTTCTCCTGATGCATTATGCAAGTTTTGAATATGTTGTTCAAAAAATGTGTAAGACATGTAGTGTGTGGAGAATGTATGTCTTGTAGAAGTAAGAATGCATTGGATTCTTGGGTTGTGAGCCAATGCTCGTAGCTGGCACAAGGACAGCCGGAAGTGAAAAGTGCTCGGTGGAGTTAGGGTTAGGGTTTTAGGGAATAGGGCTTTTGCGCGTTTTGCCCATAAAGTTTTGCCCAATCGCTCCTCCCACCTGTCAATCATTCTATTTGCTGGCC
The DNA here is from genome assembly GCA_945859785.2 of Tridacna gigas. Lineage (NCBI taxonomy): Eukaryota > Metazoa > Mollusca > Bivalvia > Cardiida > Cardiidae > Tridacna > Tridacna gigas. The sequence goes on along the minus strand of OX244032.2, from coordinate 35,946 downwards.
TCTGATTGGCTGTCCTTATATTACGGTTTAAGCTGAATATATGATTTGATTGGCTGTAGTTATATAACTACTGTTGAAGAATGATAAACCTGCGGTACATGTCTGTACTATATTCGTAGACATTGTTTGTTCAGATTTCTGTGCTGCTAGTCGATGCTCGTGTTTGGCACAGTTGTAGCCATTTTCTCCTGATGCATTATGCAAGTTTTGAATATGTTGTTCAAAAAATGTGTAAGACATGTAGTGTGTGGAGAATGTATGTCTTGTAGAAGTAAGAATGCATTGGATTCTTGGGTTGTGAGCCAATGCTCGTAGCTGGCACAAGGACAGCCGGAAGTGAAAAGTGCTCGGTGGAGTTAGGGTTAGGGTTTTAGGGTTTAGGGTTAGGGTTAGGGTTAGGGTTAGGGTTTAGGGTTAGGGTTAGGGTTAGGGAATAGGGCTTTTGCGCGTTTTGCCCATAAAGTTTTGCCCAATCGCTCCTCCCACCTGTCAATCATTCTATTTGCTGGCCTCTGATTGGCTGTCCTTATATTACGGTTTAAGCTGAATATATGATTTGATTGGCTGTAGTTATATAACTACTGTTGAAGAATGATAAACCTGCGGTACATGTCTGTACTATATTCGTAGACATTGTTTGTTCAGATTTCTGTGCTGCTAGTCGATGCTCGTGTTTGGCACAGTTGTAGCCATTTTCTCCTGATGCATTATGCAAGTTTTGAATATGTTGTTCAAAAAATGTGTAAGACATGTAGTGTGTGGAGAATGTATGTCTTGTAGAAGTAAGAATGCATTGGATTCTTGGGTTGTGAGCCAATGCTCGTAGCTGGCACAAGGACAGCCGGAAGTGAAAAGTGCTCGGTGGAGTTAGGGTTAGGGTTTTAGGGAATAGGGCTTTTGCGCGATTTGCCCATAAAGTTTTGCCCAATCGCTCCTCCCACCTGTCAATCATTCTATTTGCTGGCCTCTGATTGGCTGTCCTTATATTACGGTTTAAGCTGAATATATGATTTGATTGGCTGTAGTTATATAACTACTGTTGAAGAATGATAAACCTGCGGTACATGTCTGTACTATATTCGTAGACATTGTTTGTTCAGATTTCTGTGCTGCTAGTCGATGCTCGTGTTTGGCACAGTTGTAGCCATTTTCTCCTGATGCATTATGCAAGTTTTGAATATGTTGTTCAAAAAATGTGTAAGACATGTAGTGTGTGGAGAATGTATGTCTTGTAGAAGTAAGAATGCATTGGATTCTTGGGTTGTGAGCCAATGCTCGTAGCTGGCACAAGGACAGCCGGAAGTGAAAAGTGCTCGGTGGAGTTAGGGTTAGGGTTTTAGGGAATAGGGCTTTTGCGCGTTTTGCCCATAAAGTTTTGCCCAATCGCTCCTCCCACCTGTCAATCATTCTATTTGCTGGCCTCTGATTGGCTGTCCTTATATTACGGTTTAAGCTGAATATATGATTTGATTGGCTGTAGTTATATAACTACTGTTGAAGAATGATAAACCTGCGGTACATGTCTGTACTATATTCGTAGACATTGTTTGTTCAGATTTCTGTGCTGCTAGTCGATGCTCGTGTTTGGCACAGTTGTAGCCATTTTCTCCTGATGCATTATGCAAGTTTTGAATATGTTGTTCAAAAAATGTGTAAGACATGTAGTGTGTGGAGAATGTATGTCTTGTAGAAGTAAGAATGCATTGGATTCTTGGGTTGTGAGCCAATGCTCGTAGCTGGCACAAGGACAGCCGGAAGTGAAAAGTGCTCGGTGGAGTTAGGGTTAGGGTTTTAGGGAATAGGGCTTTTGCGCGTTTTGCCCATAAAGTTTTGCCCAATCGCTCCTCCCACCTGTCAATCATTCTATTTGCTGGCCTCTGATTGGCTGTCCTTATATTACGGTTTAAGCTGAATATATGATTTGATTGGCTGTAGTTATATAACTACTGTTGAAGAATGATAAACCTGCGGTACATGTCTGTACTATATTCGTAGACATTGTTTGTTCAGATTTCTGTGCTGCTAGTCGAAGCTCGTGTTTGGCACAGTTGTAGCCATTTTCTCCTGATGCATTATGCAAGTTTAGAATATGTTGTTCAAAAAATGTGTAAGACATGTAGTGTGTGGAGAATGTATGTCTTGTAGAAGTAAGAATGCATTGGATTCTTGGGTTGTGAGCCAATGCTCGTAGCTGGCTCAAGGACAGCCGGAAGTGAAAAGTGCTCGGTGGAGTTAGGGTTAGGGTTTTAGGGAATAGGGCTTTTGCGCGTTTTGCCCATAAAGTTTTGCCCAATCGCTCCTCCCACCTGTCAATCATTCTATTTGCTGGCCTCTGATTGGCTGTCCTTATATTACGGTTTAAGCTGAATATATGATTTGATTGGCTGTAGTTATATAACTACTGTTGAAGAATGATAAACCTGCGGTACATGTCTGTACTATATTCGTAGACATTGTTTGTTCAGATTTCTGTGCTGCTAGTCGATGCTCGTGTTTGGCACAGTTGTAGCCATTTTCTCCTGATGCATTATGCAAGTTTTGAATATGTTGTTCAAAAAATGTGTAAGACATGTAGTTTGTGGAGAATGTATGTCTTGTAGAAGTAAGAATGCATTGGATTCTTGGGTTGTGAGCCAATGCTCGTAGCTGGCACAAGGACAGCCGGAAGTGAAAAGTGCTCGGTGGAGTTAGGGTTAGGGTTTTAGGGAATAGGGCTTTTGCGCGTTTTGCCCATAAAGTTTTGCCCAATCGCTCCTCCCACCTGTCAATCATTCTATTTGCTGGCCTCTGATTGGCTGTCCTTATATTACGGTTTAAGCTGAATATATGATTTGATTGGCTGTAGTTATATAACTACTGTTGAAGAATGATAAACCTGCGGTACATGTCTGTACTATATTCGTAGACATTGTTTGTTCAGATTTCTGTGCTGCTAGTCGATGCTCGTGTTTGGCACAGTTGTAGCCATTTTCTCCTGATGCATTATGCAAGTTTTGAATATGTTGTTCAAAAAATGTGTAAGACATGTAGTGTGTGGAGAATGTATGTCTTGTAGAAGTAAGAATGCATTGGATTCTTGGGTTGTGAGCCAATGCTCGTAGCTGGCACAAGGACAGCCGGAAGTGAAAAGTGCTCGGTGGAGTTAGGGTTAGGGTTTTAGGGAATAGGGCTTTTGCGCGTTTTGCCCATAAAGTTTTGCCCAATCGCTCCTCCCACCTGTCAATCATTCTATTTGCTGGCCTCTGATTGGCTGTCCTTATATTACGGTTTAAGCTGAATATATGATTTGATTGGCTGTAGTTATATAACTACTGTTGAAGAATGATAAACCTGCGGTACATGTCTGTACTATATTCGTAGACATTGTTTGTTCAGATTTCTGTGCTGCTAGTCGATGCTCGTGTTTGGCACAGTTGTAGCCATTTTCTCCTGATGCATTATGCAAGTTTTGAATATGTTGTTCAAAAAATGTGTAAGACATGTAGTGTGTGGAGAATGTATGTCTTGTAGAAGTAAGAATGCATTGGATTCTTGGGTTGTGAGCCAATGCTCGTAGCTGGCACAAGGACAGCCGGAAGTGAAAAGTGCTCGGTGGAGTTAGGGTTAGGGTTTTAGGGAATAGGGCTTTTGCGCGTTTTGCCCATAAAGTTTTGCCCAATCGCTCCTCCCACCTGTCAATCATTCTATTTGCTGGCCTCTGATTGGCTGTCCTTATATTACGGTTTAAGCTGAATATATGATTTGATTGGCTGTAGTTATATAACTACTGTTGAAGAATGATAAACCTGCGGTACATGTCTGTACTATATTCGTAGACATTGTTTGTTCAGATTTCTGTGCTGCTAGTCGAAGCTCGTGTTTGGCACAGTTGTAGCCATTTTCTCCTGATGCATTATGCAAGTTTAGAATATGTTGTTCAAAAAATGTGTAAGACATGTAGTGTGTGGAGAATGTATGTCTTGTAGAAGTAAGAATGCATTGGATTCTTGGGTTGTGAGCCAATGCTCGTAGCTGGCTCAAGGACAGCCGGAAGTGAAAAGTGCTCGGTGGAGTTAGGGTTAGGGTTTTAGGGAATAGGGCTTTTGCGCGTTTTGCCCATAAAGTTTTGCCCAATCGCTCCTCCCACCTGTCAATCATTCTATTTGCTGGCCTCTGATTGGCTGTCCTTATATTACGGTTTAAGCTGAATATATGATTTGATTGGCTGTAGTTATATAACTACTGTTGAAGAATGATAAACCTGCGGTACATGTCTGTACTATATTCGTAGACATTGTTTGTTCAGATTTCTGTGCTGCTAGTCGATGCTCGTGTTTGGCACAGTTGTAGCCATTTTCTCCTGATGCATTATGCAAGTTTTGAATATGTTGTTCAAAAAATGTGTAAGACATGTAGTTTGTGGAGAATGTATGTCTTGTAGAAGTAAGAATGCATTGGATTCTTGGGTTGTGAGCCAATGCTCGTAGCTGGCACAAGGACAGCCGGAAGTGAAAAGTGCTCGGTGGAGTTAGGGTTAGGGTTTTAGGGAATAGGGCTTTTGCGCGTTTTGCCCATAAAGTTTTGCCCAATCGCTCCTCCCACCTGTCAATCATTCTATTTGCTGGCCTCTGATTGGCTGTCCTTATATTACGGTTTAAGCTGAATATATGATTTGATTGGCTGTAGTTATATAACTACTGTTGAAGAATGATAAACCTGCGGTACATGTCTGTACTATATTCGTAGACATTGTTTGTTCAGATTTCTGTGCTGCTAGTCGATGCTCGTGTTTGGCACAGTTGTAGCCATTTTCTCCTGATGCATTATGCAAGTTTTGAATATGTTGTTCAAAAAATGTGTAAGACATGTAGTGTGTGGAGAATGTATGTCTTGTAGAAGTAAGAATGCATTGGATTCTTGGGTTGTGAGCCAATGCTCGTAGCTGGCACAAGGACAGCCGGAAGTGAAAAGTGCTCGGTGGAGTTAGGGTTAGGGTTTTAGGGAATAGGGCTTTTGCGCGTTTTGCCCATAAAGTTTTGCCCAATCGCTCCTCCCACCTGTCAATCATTCTATTTGCTGGCCTCTGATTGGCTGTCCTTATATTACGGTTTAAGCTGAATATATGATTTGATTGGCTGTAGTTATATAACTACTGTTGAAGAATGATAAACCTGCGGTACATGTCTGTACTATATTCGTAGACATTGTTTGTTCAGATTTCTGTGCTGCTAGTCGATGCTCGTGTTTGGCACAGTTGTAGCCATTTTCTCCTGATGCATTATGCAAGTTTTGAATATGTTGTTCAAAAAATGTGTAAGACATGTAGTGTGTGGAGAATGTATGTCTTGTAGAAGTAAGAATGCATTGGATTCTTGGGTTGTGAGCCAATGCTCGTAGCTGGCACAAGGACAGCCGGAAGTGAAAAGTGCTCGGTGGAGTTAGGGTTAGGGTTTTAGGGAATAGGGCTTTTGCGCGTTTTGCCCATAAAGTTTTGCCCAATCGCTCCTCCCACCTGTCAATCATTCTATTTGCTGGCCTCTGATTGGCTGTCCTTATATTACGGTTTAAGCTGAATATATGATTTGATTGGCTGTAGTTATATAACTACTGTTGAAGAATGATAAACCTGCGGTACATGTCTGTACTATATTCGTAGACATTGTTTGTTCAGATTTCTGTGCTGCTAGTCGAAGCTCGTGTTTGGCACAGTTGTAGCCATTTTCTCCTGATGCATTATGCAAGTTTAGAATATGTTGTTCAAAAAATGTGTAAGACATGTAGTGTGTGGAGAATGTATGTCTTGTAGAAGTAAGAATGCATTGGATTCTTGGGTTGTGAGCCAATGCTCGTAGCTGGCTCAAGGACAGCCGGAAGTGAAAAGTGCTCGGTGGAGTTAGGGTTAGGGTTTTAGGGAATAGGGCTTTTGCGCGTTTTGCCCATAAAGTTTTGCCCAATCGCTCCTCCCACCTGTCAATCATTCTATTTGCTGGCCTCTGATTGGCTGTCCTTATATTACGGTTTAAGCTGAATATATGATTTGATTGGCTGTAGTTATATAACTACTGTTGAAGAATGATAAACCTGCGGTACATGTCTGTACTATATTCGTAGACATTGTTTGTTCAGATTTCTGTGCTGCTAGTCGATGCTCGTGTTTGGCACAGTTGTAGCCATTTTCTCCTGATGCATTATGCAAGTTTTGAATATGTTGTTCAAAAAATGTGTAAGACATGTAGTTTGTGGAGAATGTATGTCTTGTAGAAGTAAGAATGCATTGGATTCTTGGGTTGTGAGCCAATGCTCGTAGCTGGCACAAGGACAGCCGGAAGTGAAAAGTGCTCGGTGGAGTTAGGGTTAGGGTTTTAGGGAATAGGGCTTTTGCGCGTTTTGCCCATAAAGTTTTGCCCAATCGCTCCTCCCACCTGTCAATCATTCTATTTGCTGGCCTCTGATTGGCTGTCCTTATATTACGGTTTAAGCTGAATATATGATTTGATTGGCTGTAGTTATATAACTACTGTTGAAGAATGATAAACCTGCGGTACATGTCTGTACTATATTCGTAGACATTGTTTGTTCAGATTTCTGTGCTGCTAGTCGATGCTCGTGTTTGGCACAGTTGTAGCCATTTTCTCCTGATGCATTATGCAAGTTTTGAATATGTTGTTCAAAAAATGTGTAAGACATGTAGTGTGTGGAGAATGTATGTCTTGTAGAAGTAAGAATGCATTGGATTCTTGGGTTGTGAGCCAATGCTCGTAGCTGGCACAAGGACAGCCGGAAGTGAAAAGTGCTCGGTGGAGTTAGGGTTAGGGTTTTAGGGAATAGGGCTTTTGCGCGTTTTGCCCATAAAGTTTTGCCCAATCGCTCCTCCCACCTGTCAATCATTCTATTTGCTGGCCTCTGATTGGCTGTCCTTATATTACGGTTTAAGCTGAATATATGATTTGATTGGCTGTAGTTATATAACTACTGTTGAAGAATGATAAACCTGCGGTACATGTCTGTACTATATTCGTAGACATTGTTTGTTCAGATTTCTGTGCTGCTAGTCGATGCTCGTGTTTGGCACAGTTGTAGCCATTTTCTCCTGATGCATTATGCAAGTTTTGAATATGTTGTTCAAAAAATGTGTAAGACATGTAGTGTGTGGAGAATGTATGTCTTGTAGAAGTAAGAATGCATTGGATTCTTGGGTTGTGAGCCAATGCTCGTAGCTGGCACAAGGACAGCCGGAAGTGAAAAGTGCTCGGTGGAGTTAGGGTTAGGGTTTTAGGGAATAGGGCTTTTGCGCGTTTTGCCCATAAAGTTTTGCCCAATCGCTCCTCCCACCTGTCAATCATTCTATTTGCTGGCCTCTGATTGGCTGTCCTTATATTACGGTTTAAGCTGAATATATGATTTGATTGGCTGTAGTTATATAACTACTGTTGAAGAATGATAAACCTGCGGTACATGTCTGTACTATATTCGTAGACATTGTTTGTTCAGATTTCTGTGCTGCTAGTCGATGCTCGTGTTTGGCACAGTTGTAGCCATTTTCTCCTGATGCATTATGCAAGTTTTGAATATGTTGTTCAAAAAATGTGTAAGACATGTAGTGTGTGGAGAATGTATGTCTTGTAGAAGTAAGAATGCATTGGATTCTTGGGTTGTGAGCCAATGCTCGTAGCTGGCACAAGGACAGCCGGAAGTGAAAAGTGCTCGGTGGAGTTAGGGTTAGGGTTTTAGGGAATAGGGCTTTTGCGCGTTTTGCCCATAAAGTTTTGCCCAATCGCTCCTCCCACCTGTCAATCATTCTATTTGCTGGCCTCTGATTGGCTGTCCTTATATTACGGTTTAAGCTGAATATATGATTTGATTGGCTGTAGTTATATAACTACTGTTGAAGAATGATAAACCTGCGGTACATGTCTGTACTATATTCGTAGACATTGTTTGTTCAGATTTCTGTGCTGCTAGTCGATGCTCGTGTTTGGCACAGTTGTAGCCATTTTCTCCTGATGCATTATGCAAGTTTTGAATATGTTGTTCAAAAAATGTGTAAGACATGTAGTGTGTGGAGAATGTATGTCTTGTAGAAGTAAGAATGCATTGGATTCTTGGGTTGTGAGCCAATGCTCGTAGCTGGCACAAGGACAGCCGGAAGTGAAAAGTGCTCGGTGGAGTTAGGGTTAGGGTTTTAGGGAATAGGGCTTTTGCGCGTTTTGCCCATAAAGTTTTGCCCAATCGCTCCTCCCACCTGTCAATCATTCTATTTGCTGGCCTCTGATTGGCTGTCCTTATATTACGGTTTAAGCTGAATATATGATTTGATTGGCTGTAGTTATATAACTACTGTTGAAGAATGATAAACCTGCGGTACATGTCTGTACTATATTCGTAGACATTGTTTGTTCAGATTTCTGTGCTGCTAGTCGAAGCTCGTGTTTGGCACAGTTGTAGCCATTTTCTCCTGATGCATTATGCAAGTTTAGAATATGTTGTTCAAAAAATGTGTAAGACATGTAGTGTGTGGAGAATGTATGTCTTGTAGAAGTAAGAATGCATTGGATTCTTGGGTTGTGAGCCAATGCTCGTAGCTGGCTCAAGGACAGCCGGAAGTGAAAAGTGCTCGGTGGAGTTAGGGTTAGGGTTTTAGGGAATAGGGCTTTTGCGCGTTTTGCCCATAAAGTTTTGCCCAATCGCTCCTCCCACCTGTCAATCATTCTATTTGCTGGCCTCTGATTGGCTGTCCTTATATTACGGTTTAAGCTGAATATATGATTTGATTGGCTGTAGTTATATAACTACTGTTGAAGAATGATAAACCTGCGGTACATGTCTGTACTATATTCGTAGACATTGTTTGTTCAGATTTCTGTGCTGCTAGTCGATGCTCGTGTTTGGCACAGTTGTAGCCATTTTCTCCTGATGCATTATGCAAGTTTTGAATATGTTGTTCAAAAAATGTGTAAGACATGTAGTTTGTGGAGAATGTATGTCTTGTAGAAGTAAGAATGCATTGGATTCTTGGGTTGTGAGCCAATGCTCGTAGCTGGCACAAGGACAGCCGGAAGTGAAAAGTGCTCGGTGGAGTTAGGGTTAGGGTTTTAGGGAATAGGGCTTTTGCGCGTTTTGCCCATAAAGTTTTGCCCAATCGCTCCTCCCACCTGTCAATCATTCTATTTGCTGGCCTCTGATTGGCTGTCCTTATATTACGGTTTAAGCTGAATATATGATTTGATTGGCTGTAGTTATATAACTACTGTTGAAGAATGATAAACCTGCGGTACATGTCTGTACTATATTCGTAGACATTGTTTGTTCAGATTTCTGTGCTGCTAGTCGATGCTCGTGTTTGGCACAGTTGTAGCCATTTTCTCCTGATGCATTATGCAAGTTTTGAATATGTTGTTCAAAAAATGTGTAAGACATGTAGTGTGTGGAGAATGTATGTCTTGTAGAAGTAAGAATGCATTGGATTCTTGGGTTGTGAGCCAATGCTCGTAGCTGGCACAAGGACAGCCGGAAGTGAAAAGTGCTCGGTGGAGTTAGGGTTAGGGTTTTAGGGAATAGGGTTAGGGTTAGGGTTAGGGTTAGGGTTTAGGGTTAGGGTTAGGGTTAGGGAATAGGGCTTTTGCGCGTTTTGCCCATAAAGTTTTGCCCAATCGCTCCTCCCACCTGTCAATCATTCTATTTGCTGGCCTCTGATTGGCTGTCCTTATATTACGGTTTAAGCTGAATATATGATTTGATTGGCTGTAGTTATATAACTACTGTTGAAGAATGATAAACCTGCGGTACATGTCTGTACTATATTCGTAGACATTGTTTGTTCAGATTTCTGTGCTGCTAGTCGATGCTCGTGTTTGGCACAGTTGTAGCCATTTTCTCCTGATGCATTATGCAAGTTTTGAATATGTTGTTCAAAAAATGTGTAAGACATGTAGTGTGTGGAGAATGTATGTCTTGTAGAAGTAAGAATGCATTGGATTCTTGGGTTGTGAGCCAATGCTCGTAGCTGGCACAAGGACAGCCGGAAGTGAAAAGTGCTCGGTGGAGTTAGGGTTAGGGTTTTAGGGAATAGGGCTTTTGCGCGTTTTGCCCATAAAGTTTTGCCCAATCGCTCCTCCCACCTGTCAATCATTCTATTTGCTGGCCTCTGATTGGCTGTCCTTATATTACGGTTTAAGCTGAATATATGATTTGATTGGCTGTAGTTATATAACTACTGTTGAAGAATGATAAACCTGCGGTACATGTCTGTACTATATTCGTAGACATTGTTTGTTCAGATTTCTGTGCTGCTAGTCGATGCTCGTGTTTGGCACAGTTGTAGCCATTTTCTCCTGATGCATTATGCAAGTTTTGAATATGTTGTTCAAAAAATGTGTAAGACATGTAGTGTGTGGAGAATGTATGTCTTGTAGAAGTAAGAATGCATTGGATTCTTGGGTTGTGAGCCAATGCTCGTAGCTGGCACAAGGACAGCCGGAAGTGAAAAGTGCTCGGTGGAGTTAGGGTTAGGGTTTTAGGGAATAGGGCTTTTGCGCGTTTTGCCCATAAAGTTTTGCCCAATCGCTCCTCCCACCTGTCAATCATTCTATTTGCTGGCCTCTGATTGGCTGTCCTTATATTACGGTTTAAGCTGAATATATGATTTGATTGGCTGTAGTTATATAACTACTGTTGAAGAATGATAAACCTGCGGTACATGTCTGTACTATATTCGTAGACATTGTTTGTTCAGATTTCTGTGCTGCTAGTCGAAGCTCGTGTTTGGCACAGTTGTAGCCATTTTCTCCTGATGCATTATGCAAGTTTAGAATATGTTGTTCAAAAAATGTGTAAGACATGTAGTGTGTGGAGAATGTATGTCTTGTAGAAGTAAGAATGCATTGGATTCTTGGGTTGTGAGCCAATGCTCGTAGCTGGCTCAAGGACAGCCGGAAGTGAAAAGTGCTCGGTGGAGTTAGGGTTAGGGTTTTAGGGAATAGGGCTTTTGCGCGTTTTGCCCATAAAGTTTTGCCCAATCGCTCCTCCCACCTGTCAATCATTCTATTTGCTGGCCTCTGATTGGCTGTCCTTATATTACGGTTTAAGCTGAATATATGATTTGATTGGCTGTAGTTATATAACTACTGTTGAAGAATGATAAACCTGCGGTACATGTCTGTACTATATTCGTAGACATTGTTTGTTCAGATTTCTGTGCTGCTAGTCGATGCTCGTGTTTGGCACAGTTGTAGCCATTTTCTCCTGATGCATTATGCAAGTTTTGAATATGTTGTTCAAAAAATGTGTAAGACATGTAGTTTGTGGAGAATGTATGTCTTGTAGAAGTAAGAATGCATTGGATTCTTGGGTTGTGAGCCAATGCTCGTAGCTGGCACAAGGACAGCCGGAAGTGAAAAGTGCTCGGTGGAGTTAGGGTTAGGGTTTTAGGGAATAGGGCTTTTGCGCGTTTTGCCCATAAAGTTTTGCCCAATCGCTCCTCCCACCTGTCAATCATTCTATTTGCTGGCCTCTGATTGGCTGTCCTTATATTACGGTTTAAGCTGAATATATGATTTGATTGGCTGTAGTTATATAACTACTGTTGAAGAATGATAAACCTGCGGTACATGTCTGTACTATATTCGTAGACATTGTTTGTTCAGATTTCTGTGCTGCTAGTCGATGCTCGTGTTTGGCACAGTTGTAGCCATTTTCTCCTGATGCATTATGCAAGTTTTGAATATGTTGTTCAAAAAATGTGTAAGACATGTAGTGTGTGGAGAATGTATGTCTTGTAGAAGTAAGAATGCATTGGATTCTTGGGTTGTGAGCCAATGCTCGTAGCTGGCACAAGGACAGCCGGAAGTGAAAAGTGCTCGGTGGAGTTAGGGTTAGGGTTTTAGGGAATAGGGCTTTTGCGCGTTTTGCCCATAAAGTTTTGCCCAATCGCTCCTCCCACCTGTCAATCATTCTATTTGCTGGCCTCTGATTGGCTGTCCTTATATTACGGTTTAAGCTGAATATATGATTTGATTGGCTGTAGTTATATAACTACTGTTGAAGAATGATAAACCTGCGGTACATGTCTGTACTATATTCGTAGACATTGTTTGTTCAGATTTCTGTGCTGCTAGTCGATGCTCGTGTTTGGCACAGTTGTAGCCATTTTCTCCTGATGCATTATGCAAGTTTTGAATATGTTGTTCAAAAAATGTGTAAGACATGTAGTGTGTGGAGAATGTATGTCTTGTAGAAGTAAGAATGCATTGGATTCTTGGGTTGTGAGCCAATGCTCGTAGCTGGCACAAGGACAGCCGGAAGTGAAAAGTGCTCGGTGGAGTTAGGGTTAGGGTTTTAGGGAATAGGGCTTTTGCGCGTTTTGCCCATAAAGTTTTGCCCAATCGCTCCTCCCACCTGTCAATCATTCTATTTGCTGGCCTCTGATTGGCTGTCCTTATATTACGGTTTAAGCTGAATATATGATTTGATTGGCTGTAGTTATATAACTACTGTTGAAGAATGATAAACCTGCGGTACATGTCTGTACTATATTCGTAGACATTGTTTGTTCAGATTTCTGTGCTGCTAGTCGATGCTCGTGTTTGGCACAGTTGTAGCCATTTTCTCCTGATGCATTATGCAAGTTTTGAATATGTTGTTCAAAAAATGTGTAAGACATGTAGTGTGTGGAGAATGTATGTCTTGTAGAAGTAAGAATGCATTGGATTCTTGGGTTGTGAGCCAATGCTCGTAGCTGGCACAAGGACAGCCGGAAGTGAAAAGTGCTCGGTGGAGTTAGGGTTAGGGTTTTAGGGTTTAGGGTTAGGGTTAGGGTTAGGGTTAGGGTTTAGGGTTAGGGTTAGGGTTAGGGAATAGGGCTTTTGCGCGTTTTGCCCATAAAGTTTTGCCCAATCGCTCCTCCCACCTGTCAATCATTCTATTTGCTGGCCTCTGATTGGCTGTCCTTATATTACGGTTTAAGCTGAATATATGATTTGATTGGCTGTAGTTATATAACTACTGTTGAAGAATGATAAACCTGCGGTACATGTCTGTACTATATTCGTAGACATTGTTTGTTCAGATTTCTGTGCTGCTAGTCGATGCTCGTGTTTGGCACAGTTGTAGCCATTTTCTCCTGATGCATTATGCAAGTTTTGAATATGTTGTTCAAAAAATGTGTAAGACATGTAGTGTGTGGAGAATGTATGTCTTGTAGAAGTAAGAATGCATTGGATTCTTGGGTTGTGAGCCAATGCTCGTAGCTGGCACAAGGACAGCCGGAAGTGAAAAGTGCTCGGTGGAGTTAGGGTTAGGGTTTTAGGGAATAGGGCTTTTGCGCGATTTGCCCATAAAGTTTTGCCCAATCGCTCCTCCCACCTGTCAATCATTCTATTTGCTGGCCTCTGATTGGCTGTCCTTATATTACGGTTTAAGCTGAATATATGATTTGATTGGCTGTAGTTATATAACTACTGTTGAAGAATGATAAACCTGCGGTACATGTCTGTACTATATTCGTAGACATTGTTTGTTCAGATTTCTGTGCTGCTAGTCGATGCTCGTGTTTGGCACAGTTGTAGCCATTTTCTCCTGATGCATTATGCAAGTTTTGAATATGTTGTTCAAAAAATGTGTAAGACATGTAGTGTGTGGAGAATGTATGTCTTGTAGAAGTAAGAATGCATTGGATTCTTGGGTTGTGAGCCAATGCTCGTAGCTGGCACAAGGACAGCCGGAAGTGAAAAGTGCTCGGTGGAGTTAGGGTTAGGGTTTTAGGGAATAGGGCTTTTGCGCGTTTTGCCCATAAAGTTTTGCCCAATCGCTCCTCCCACCTGTCAATCATTCTATTTGCTGGCCTCTGATTGGCTGTCCTTATATTACGGTTTAAGCTGAATATATGATTTGATTGGCTGTAGTTATATAACTACTGTTGAAGAATGATAAACCTGCGGTACATGTCTGTACTATATTCGTAGACATTGTTTGTTCAGATTTCTGTGCTGCTAGTCGATGCTCGTGTTTGGCACAGTTGTAGCCATTTTCTCCTGATGCATTATGCAAGTTTTGAATATGTTGTTCAAAAAATGTGTAAGACATGTAGTGTGTGGAGAATGTATGTCTTGTAGAAGTAAGAATGCATTGGATTCTTGGGTTGTGAGCCAATGCTCGTAGCTGGCACAAGGACAGCCGGAAGTGAAAAGTGCTCGGTGGAGTTAGGGTTAGGGTTTTAGGGAATAGGGCTTTTGCGCGTTTTGCCCATAAAGTTTTGCCCAATCGCTCCTCCCACCTGTCAATCATTCTATTTGCTGGCCTCTGATTGGCTGTCCTTATATTACGGTTTAAGCTGAATATATGATTTGATTGGCTGTAGTTATATAACTACTGTTGAAGAATGATAAACCTGCGGTACATGTCTGTACTATATTCGTAGACATTGTTTGTTCAGATTTCTGTGCTGCTAGTCGAAGCTCGTGTTTGGCACAGTTGTAGCCATTTTCTCCTGATGCATTATGCAAGTTTAGAATATGTTGTTCAAAAAATGTGTAAGACATGTAGTGTGTGGAGAATGTATGTCTTGTAGAAGTAAGAATGCATTGGATTCTTGGGTTGTGAGCCAATGCTCGTAGCTGGCTCAAGGACAGCCGGAAGTGAAAAGTGCTCGGTGGAGTTAGGGTTAGGGTTTTAGGGAATAGGGCTTTTGCGCGTTTTGCCCATAAAGTTTTGCCCAATCGCTCCTCCCACCTGTCAATCATTCTATTTGCTGGCCTCTGATTGGCTGTCCTTATATTACGGTTTAAGCTGAATATATGATTTGATTGGCTGTAGTTATATAACTACTGTTGAAGAATGATAAACCTGCGGTACATGTCTGTACTATATTCGTAGACATTGTTTGTTCAGATTTCTGTGCTGCTAGTCGATGCTCGTGTTTGGCACAGTTGTAGCCATTTTCTCCTGATGCATTATGCAAGTTTTGAATATGTTGTTCAAAAAATGTGTAAGACATGTAGTTTGTGGAGAATGTATGTCTTGTAGAAGTAAGAATGCATTGGATTCTTGGGTTGTGAGCCAATGCTCGTAGCTGGCACAAGGACAGCCGGAAGTGAAAAGTGCTCGGTGGAGTTAGGGTTAGGGTTTTAGGGAATAGGGCTTTTGCGCGTTTTGCCCATAAAGTTTTGCCCAATCGCTCCTCCCACCTGTCAATCATTCTATTTGCTGGCCTCTGATTGGCTGTCCTTATATTACGGTTTAAGCTGAATATATGATTTGATTGGCTGTAGTTATATAACTACTGTTGAAGAATGATAAACCTGCGGTACATGTCTGTACTATATTCGTAGACATTGTTTGTTCAGATTTCTGTGCTGCTAGTCGATGCTCGTGTTTGGCACAGTTGTAGCCATTTTCTCCTGATGCATTATGCAAGTTTTGAATATGTTGTTCAAAAAATGTGTAAGACATGTAGTGTGTGGAGAATGTATGTCTTGTAGAAGTAAGAATGCATTGGATTCTTGGGTTGTGAGCCAATGCTCGTAGCTGGCACAAGGACAGCCGGAAGTGAAAAGTGCTCGGTGGAGTTAGGGTTAGGGTTTTAGGGAATAGGGCTTTTGCGCGTTTTGCCCATAAAGTTTTGCCCAATCGCTCCTCCCACCTGTCAATCATTCTATTTGCTGGCCTCTGATTGGCTGTCCTTATATTACGGTTTAAGCTGAATATATGATTTGATTGGCTGTAGTTATATAACTACTGTTGAAGAATGATAAACCTGCGGTACATGTCTGTACTATATTCGTAGACATTGTTTGTTCAGATTTCTGTGCTGCTAGTCGATGCTCGTGTTTGGCACAGTTGTAGCCATTTTCTCCTGATGCATTATGCAAGTTTTGAATATGTTGTTCAAAAAATGTGTAAGACATGTAGTGTGTGGAGAATGTATGTCTTGTAGAAGTAAGAATGCATTGGATTCTTGGGTTGTGAGCCAATGCTCGTAGCTGGCACAAGGACAGCCGGAAGTGAAAAGTGCTCGGTGGAGTTAGGGTTAGGGTTTTAGGGAATAGGGCTTTTGCGCGTTTTGCCCATAAAGTTTTGCCCAATCGCTCCTCCCACCTGTCAATCATTCTATTTGCTGGCCTCTGATTGGCTGTCCTTATATTACGGTTTAAGCTGAATATATGATTTGATTGGCTGTAGTTATATAACTACTGTTGAAGAATGATAAACCTGCGGTACATGTCTGTACTATATTCGTAGACATTGTTTGTTCAGATTTCTGTGCTGCTAGTCGAAGCTCGTGTTTGGCACAGTTGTAGCCATTTTCTCCTGATGCATTATGCAAGTTTAGAATATGTTGTTCAAAAAATGTGTAAGACATGTAGTGTGTGGAGAATGTATGTCTTGTAGAAGTAAGAATGCATTGGATTCTTGGGTTGTGAGCCAATGCTCGTAGCTGGCTCAAGGACAGCCGGAAGTGAAAAGTGCTCGGTGGAGTTAGGGTTAGGGTTTTAGGGAATAGGGCTTTTGCGCGTTTTGCCCATAAAGTTTTGCCCAATCGCTCCTCCCACCTGTCAATCATTCTATTTGCTGGCCTCTGATTGGCTGTCCTTATATTACGGTTTAAGCTGAATATATGATTTGATTGGCTGTAGTTATATACAACTACTGTTGAAGAATGATAAACCTGCGGTACATGTCTGTACTATATTCGTAGACATTGTTTGTTCAGATTTCTGTGCTGCTAGTCGATGCTCGTGTTTGGCACAGTTGTAGCCATTTTCTCCTGATGCATTATGCAAGTTTTGAATATGTTGTTCAAAAAATGTGTAAGACATGTAGTTTGTGGAGAATGTATGTCTTGTAGAAGTAAGAATGCATTGGATTCTTGGGTTGTGAGCCAATGCTCGTAGCTGGCACAAGGACAGCCGGAAGTGAAAAGTGCTCGGTGGAGTTAGGGTTAGGGTTTTAGGGAATAGGGCTTTTGCGCGTTTTGCCCATAAAGTTTTGCCCAATCGCTCCTCCCACCTGTCAATCATTCTATTTGCTGGCCTCTGATTGGCTGTCCTTATATTACGGTTTAAGCTGAATATATGATTTGATTGGCTGTAGTTATATAACTACTGTTGAAGAATGATAAACCTGCGGTACATGTCTGTACTATATTCGTAGACATTGTTTGTTCAGATTTCTGTGCTGCTAGTCGATGCTCGTGTTTGGCACAGTTGTAGCCATTTTCTCCTGATGCATTATGCAAGTTTTGAATATGTTGTTCAAAAAATGTGTAAGACATGTAGTGTGTGGAGAATGTATGTCTTGTAGAAGTAAGAATGCATTGGATTCTTGGGTTGTGAGCCAATGCTCGTAGCTGGCACAAGGACAGCCGGAAGTGAAAAGTGCTCGGTGGAGTTAGGGTTAGGGTTTTAGGGAATAGGGCTTTTGCGCGTTTTGCCCATAAAGTTTTGCCCAATCGCTCCTCCCACCTGTCAATCATTCTATTTGCTGGCCTCTGATTGGCTGTCCTTATATTACGGTTTAAGCTGAATATATGATTTGATTGGCTGTAGTTATATAACTACTGTTGAAGAATGATAAACCTGCGGTACATGTCTGTACTATATTCGTAGACATTGTTTGTTCAGATTTCTGTGCTGCTAGTCGATGCTCGTGTTTGGCACAGTTGTAGCCATTTTCTCCTGATGCATTATGCAAGTTTTGAATATGTTGTTCAAAAAATGTGTAAGACATGTAGTGTGTGGAGAATGTATGTCTTGTAGAAGTAAGAATGCATTGGATTCTTGGGTTGTGAGCCAATGCTCGTAGCTGGCACAAGGACAGCCGGAAGTGAAAAGTGCTCGGTGGAGTTAGGGTTAGGGTTTTAGGGAATAGGGCTTTTGCGCGTTTTGCCCATAAAGTTTTGCCCAATCGCTCCTCCCACCTGTCAATCATTCTATTTGCTGGCCTCTGATTGGCTGTCCTTATATTACGGTTTAAGCTGAATATATGATTTGATTGGCTGTAGTTATATAACTACTGTTGAAGAATGATAAACCTGCGGTACATGTCTGTACTATATTCGTAGACATTGTTTGTTCAGATTTCTGTGCTGCTAGTCGAAGCTCGTGTTTGGCACAGTTGTAGCCATTTTCTCCTGATGCATTATGCAAGTTTAGAATATGTTGTTCAAAAAATGTGTAAGACATGTAGTGTGTGGAGAATGTATGTCTTGTAGAAGTAAGAATGCATTGGATTCTTGGGTTGTGAGCCAATGCTCGTAGCTGGCTCAAGGACAGCCGGAAGTGAAAAGTGCTCGGTGGAGTTAGGGTTAGGGTTTTAGGGAATAGGGCTTTTGCGCGTTTTGCCCATAAAGTTTTGCCCAATCGCTCCTCCCACCTGTCAATCATTCTATTTGCTGGCCTCTGATTGGCTGTCCTTATATTACGGTTTAAGCTGAATATATGATTTGATTGGCTGTAGTTATATAACTACTGTTGAAGAATGATAAACCTGCGGTACATGTCTGTACTATATTCGTAGACATTGTTTGTTCAGATTTCTGTGCTGCTAGTCGATGCTCGTGTTTGGCACAGTTGTAGCCATTTTCTCCTGATGCATTATGCAAGTTTTGAATATGTTGTTCAAAAAATGTGTAAGACATGTAGTTTGTGGAGAATGTATGTCTTGTAGAAGTAAGAATGCATTGGATTCTTGGGTTGTGAGCCAATGCTCGTAGCTGGCACAAGGACAGCCGGAAGTGAAAAGTGCTCGGTGGAGTTAGGGTTAGGGTTTTAGGGAATAGGGCTTTTGCGCGTTTTGCCCATAAAGTTTTGCCCAATCGCTCCTCCCACCTGTCAATCATTCTATTTGCTGGCCTCTGATTGGCTGTCCTTATATTACGGTTTAAGCTGAATATATGATTTGATTGGCTGTAGTTATATAACTACTGTTGAAGAATGATAAACCTGCGGTACATGTCTGTACTATATTCGTAGACATTGTTTGTTCAGATTTCTGTGCTGCTAGTCGATGCTCGTGTTTGGCACAGTTGTAGCCATTTTCTCCTGATGCATTATGCAAGTTTTGAATATGTTGTTCAAAAAATGTGTAAGACATGTAGTGTGTGGAGAATGTATGTCTTGTAGAAGTAAGAATGCATTGGATTCTTGGGTTGTGAGCCAATGCTCGTAGCTGGCACAAGGACAGCCGGAAGTGAAAAGTGCTCGGTGGAGTTAGGGTTAGGGTTTTAGGGAATAGGGCTTTTGCGCGTTTTGCCCATAAAGTTTTGCCCAATCGCTCCTCCCACCTGTCAATCATTCTATTTGCTGGCCTCTGATTGGCTGTCCTTATATTACGGTTTAAGCTGAATATATGATTTGATTGGCTGTAGTTATATAACTACTGTTGAAGAATGATAAACCTGCGGTACATGTCTGTACTATATTCGTAGACATTGTTTGTTCAGATTTCTGTGCTGCTAGTCGATGCTCGTGTTTGGCACAGTTGTAGCCATTTTCTCCTGATGCATTATGCAAGTTTTGAATATGTTGTTCAAAAAATGTGTAAGACATGTAGTGTGTGGAGAATGTATGTCTTGTAGAAGTAAGAATGCATTGGATTCTTGGGTTGTGAGCCAATGCTCGTAGCTGGCACAAGGACAGCCGGAAGTGAAAAGTGCTCGGTGGAGTTAGGGTTAGGGTTTTAGGGAATAGGGCTTTTGCGCGTTTTGCCCATAAAGTTTTGCCCAATCGCTCCTCCCACCTGTCAATCATTCTATTTGCTGGCCTCTGATTGGCTGTCCTTATATTACGGTTTAAGCTGAATATATGATTTGATTGGCTGTAGTTATATAACTACTGTTGAAGAATGATAAACCTGCGGTACATGTCTGTACTATATTCGTAGACATTGTTTGTTCAGATTTCTGTGCTGCTAGTCGAAGCTCGTGTTTGGCACAGTTGTAGCCATTTTCTCCTGATGCATTATGCAAGTTTAGAATATGTTGTTCAAAAAATGTGTAAGACATGTAGTGTGTGGAGAATGTATGTCTTGTAGAAGTAAGAATGCATTGGATTCTTGGGTTGTGAGCCAATGCTCGTAGCTGGCTCAAGGACAGCCGGAAGTGAAAAGTGCTCGGTGGAGTTAGGGTTAGGGTTTTAGGGAATAGGGCTTTTGCGCGTTTTGCCCATAAAGTTTTGCCCAATCGCTCCTCCCACCTGTCAATCATTCTATTTGCTGGCCTCTGATTGGCTGTCCTTATATTACGGTTTAAGCTGAATATATGATTTGATTGGCTGTAGTTATATAACTACTGTTGAAGAATGATAAACCTGCGGTACATGTCTGTACTATATTCGTAGACATTGTTTGTTCAGATTTCTGTGCTGCTAGTCGATGCTCGTGTTTGGCACAGTTGTAGCCATTTTCTCCTGATGCATTATGCAAGTTTTGAATATGTTGTTCAAAAAATGTGTAAGACATGTAGTTTGTGGAGAATGTATGTCTTGTAGAAGTAAGAATGCATTGGATTCTTGGGTTGTGAGCCAATGCTCGTAGCTGGCACAAGGACAGCCGGAAGTGAAAAGTGCTCGGTGGAGTTAGGGTTAGGGTTTTAGGGAATAGGGCTTTTGCGCGTTTTGCCCATAAAGTTTTGCCCAATCGCTCCTCCCACCTGTCAATCATTCTATTTGCTGGCCTCTGATTGGCTGTCCTTATATTACGGTTTAAGCTGAATATATGATTTGATTGGCTGTAGTTATATAACTACTGTTGAAGAATGATAAACCTGCGGTACATGTCTGTACTATATTCGTAGACATTGTTTGTTCAGATTTCTGTGCTGCTAGTCGATGCTCGTGTTTGGCACAGTTGTAGCCATTTTCTCCTGATGCATTATGCAAGTTTTGAATATGTTGTTCAAAAAATGTGTAAGACATGTAGTGTGTGGAGAATGTATGTCTTGTAGAAGTAAGAATGCATTGGATTCTTGGGTTGTGAGCCAATGCTCGTAGCTGGCACAAGGACAGCCGGAAGTGAAAAGTGCTCGGTGGAGTTAGGGTTAGGGTTTTAGGGAATAGGGCTTTTGCGCGTTTTGCCCATAAAGTTTTGCCCAATCGCTCCTCCCACCTGTCAATCATTCTATTTGCTGGCCTCTGATTGGCTGTCCTTATATTACGGTTTAAGCTGAATATATGATTTGATTGGCTGTAGTTATATAACTACTGTTGAAGAATGATAAACCTGCGGTACATGTCTGTACTATATTCGTAGACATTGTTTGTTCAGATTTCTGTGCTGCTAGTCGATGCTCGTGTTTGGCACAGTTGTAGCCATTTTCTCCTGATGCATTATGCAAGTTTTGAATATGTTGTTCAAAAAATGTGTAAGACATGTAGTGTGTGGAGAATGTATGTCTTGTAGAAGTAAGAATGCATTGGATTCTTGGGTTGTGAGCCAATGCTCGTAGCTGGCACAAGGACAGCCGGAAGTGAAAAGTGCTCGGTGGAGTTAGGGTTAGGGTTTTAGGGAATAGGGCTTTTGCGCGTTTTGCCCATAAAGTTTTGCCCAATCGCTCCTCCCACCTGTCAATCATTCTATTTGCTGGCCTCTGATTGGCTGTCCTTATATTACGGTTTAAGCTGAATATATGATTTGATTGGCTGTAGTTATATAACTACTGTTGAAGAATGATAAACCTGCGGTACATGTCTGTACTATATTCGTAGACATTGTTTGTTCAGATTTCTGTGCTGCTAGTCGAAGCTCGTGTTTGGCACAGTTGTAGCCATTTTCTCCTGATGCATTATGCAAGTTTAGAATATGTTGTTCAAAAAATGTGTAAGACATGTAGTGTGTGGAGAATGTATGTCTTGTAGAAGTAAGAATGCATTGGATTCTTGGGTTGTGAGCCAATGCTCGTAGCTGGCTCAAGGACAGCCGGAAGTGAAAAGTGCTCGGTGGAGTTAGGGTTAGGGTTTTAGGGAATAGGGCTTTTGCGCGTTTTGCCCATAAAGTTTTGCCCAATCGCTCCTCCCACCTGTCAATCATTCTATTTGCTGGCCTCTGATTGGCTGTCCTTATATTACGGTTTAAGCTGAATATATGATTTGATTGGCTGTAGTTATATAACTACTGTTGAAGAATGATAAACCTGCGGTACATGTCTGTACTATATTCGTAGACATTGTTTGTTCAGATTTCTGTGCTGCTAGTCGATGCTCGTGTTTGGCACAGTTGTAGCCATTTTCTCCTGATGCATTATGCAAGTTTTGAATATGTTGTTCAAAAAATGTGTAAGACATGTAGTTTGTGGAGAATGTATGTCTTGTAGAAGTAAGAATGCATTGGATTCTTGGGTTGTGAGCCAATGCTCGTAGCTGGCACAAGGACAGCCGGAAGTGAAAAGTGCTCGGTGGAGTTAGGGTTAGGGTTTTAGGGAATAGGGCTTTTGCGCGTTTTGCCCATAAAGTTTTGCCCAATCGCTCCTCCCACCTGTCAATCATTCTATTTGCTGGCCTCTGATTGGCTGTCCTTATATTACGGTTTAAGCTGAATATATGATTTGATTGGCTGTAGTTATATAACTACTGTTGAAGAATGATAAACCTGCGGTACATGTCTGTACTATATTCGTAGACATTGTTTGTTCAGATTTCTGTGCTGCTAGTCGATGCTCGTGTTTGGCACAGTTGTAGCCATTTTCTCCTGATGCATTATGCAAGTTTTGAATATGTTGTTCAAAAAATGTGTAAGACATGTAGTGTGTGGAGAATGTATGTCTTGTAGAAGTAAGAATGCATTGGATTCTTGGGTTGTGAGCCAATGCTCGTAGCTGGCACAAGGACAGCCGGAAGTGAAAAGTGCTCGGTGGAGTTAGGGTTAGGGTTTTAGGGAATAGGGCTTTTGCGCGTTTTGCCCATAAAGTTTTGCCCAATCGCTCCTCCCACCTGTCAATCATTCTATTTGCTGGCCTCTGATTGGCTGTCCTTATATTACGGTTTAAGCTGAATATATGATTTGATTGGCTGTAGTTATATAACTACTGTTGAAGAATGATAAACCTGCGGTACATGTCTGTACTATATTCGTAGACATTGTTTGTTCAGATTTCTGTGCTGCTAGTCGATGCTCGTGTTTGGCACAGTTGTAGCCATTTTCTCCTGATGCATTATGCAAGTTTTGAATATGTTGTTCAAAAAATGTGTAAGACATGTAGTGTGTGGAGAATGTATGTCTTGTAGAAGTAAGAATGCATTGGATTCTTGGGTTGTGAGCCAATGCTCGTAGCTGGCACAAGGACAGCCGGAAGTGAAAAGTGCTCGGTGGAGTTAGGGTTAGGGTTTTAGGGAATAGGGCTTTTGCGCGTTTTGCCCATAAAGTTTTGCCCAATCGCTCCTCCCACCTGTCAATCATTCTATTTGCTGGCCTCTGATTGGCTGTCCTTATATTACGGTTTAAGCTGAATATATGATTTGATTGGCTGTAGTTATATAACTACTGTTGAAGAATGATAAACCTGCGGTACATGTCTGTACTATATTCGTAGACATTGTTTGTTCAGATTTCTGTGCTGCTAGTCGATGCTCGTGTTTGGCACAGTTGTAGCCATTTTCTCCTGATGCATTATGCAAGTTTTGAATATGTTGTTCAAAAAATGTGTAAGACATGTAGTGTGTGGAGAATGTATGTCTTGTAGAAGTAAGAATGCATTGGATTCTTGGGTTGTGAGCCAATGCTCGTAGCTGGCACAAGGACAGCCGGAAGTGAAAAGTGCTCGGTGGAGTTAGGGTTAGGGTTTTAGGGAATAGGGCTTTTGCGCGTTTTGCCCATAAAGTTTTGCCCAATCGCTCCTCCCACCTGTCAATCATTCTATTTGCTGGCCTCTGATTGGCTGTCCTTATATTACGGTTTAAGCTGAATATATGATTTGATTGGCTGTAGTTATATAACTACTGTTGAAGAATGATAAACCTGCGGTACATGTCTGTACTATATTCGTAGACATTGTTTGTTCAGATTTCTGTGCTGCTAGTCGATGCTCGTGTTTGGCACAGTTGTAGCCATTTTCTCCTGATGCATTATGCAAGTTTTGAATATGTTGTTCAAAAAATGTGTAAGACATGTAGTGTGTGGAGAATGTATGTCTTGTAGAAGTAAGAATGCATTGGATTCTTGGGTTGTGAGCCAATGCTCGTAGCTGGCACAAGGACAGCCGGAAGTGAAAAGTGCTCGGTGGAGTTAGGGTTAGGGTTTTAGGGAATAGGGTTAGGGTTAGGGTTAGGGTTAGGGTTAGGGTTTAGGGTTAGGGTTAGGGTTAGGGAATAGGGCTTTTGCGCGTTTTGCCCATAAAGTTTTGCCCAATCGCTCCTCCCACCTGTCAATCATTCTATTTGCTGGCCTCTGATTGGCTGTCCTTATATTACGGTTTAAGCTGAATATATGATTTGATTGGCTGTAGTTATATAACTACTGTTGAAGAATGATAAACCTGCGGTACATGTCTGTACTATATTCGTAGACATTGTTTGTTCAGATTTCTGTGCTGCTAGTCGATGCTCGTGTTTGGCACAGTTGTAGCCATTTTCTCCTGATGCATTATGCAAGTTTTGAATATGTTGTTCAAAAAATGTGTAAGACATGTAGTGTGTGGAGAATGTATGTCTTGTAGAAGTAAGAATGCATTGGATTCTTGGGTTGTGAGCCAATGCTCGTAGCTGGCACAAGGACAGCCGGAAGTGAAAAGTGCTCGGTGGAGTTAGGGTTAGGGTTTTAGGGAATAGGGCTTTTGCGCGTTTTGCCCATAAAGTTTTGCCCAATCGCTCCTCCCACCTGTCAATCATTCTATTTGCTGGCCTCTGATTGGCTGTCCTTATATTACGGTTTAAGCTGAATATATGATTTGATTGGCTGTAGTTATATAACTACTGTTGAAGAATGATAAACCTGCGGTACATGTCTGTACTATATTCGTAGACATTGTTTGTTCAGATTTCTGTGCTGCTAGTCGATGCTCGTGTTTGGCACAGTTGTAGCCATTTTCTCCTGATGCATTATGCAAGTTTTGAATATGTTGTTCAAAAAATGTGTAAGACATGTAGTGTGTGGAGAATGTATGTCTTGTAGAAGTAAGAATGCATTGGATTCTTGGGTTGTGAGCCAATGCTCGTAGCTGGCACAAGGACAGCCGGAAGTGAAAAGTGCTCGGTGGAGTTAGGGTTAGGGTTTTAGGGAATAGGGCTTTTGCGCGTTT
The DNA here is from genome assembly GCA_945859785.2 of Tridacna gigas. NCBI lineage: Eukaryota > Metazoa > Mollusca > Bivalvia > Cardiida > Cardiidae > Tridacna > Tridacna gigas. The sequence goes on along the minus strand of OX244032.2, from coordinate 10,748 downwards.
TGCCCATAAAGTTTTGCCCAATCGCTCCTCCCACCTGTCAATCATTCTATTTGCTGGCCTCTGATTGGCTGTCCTTATATTACGGTTTAAGCTGAATATATGATTTGATTGGCTGTAGTTATATAACTACTGTTGAAGAATGATAAACCTGCGGTACATGTCTGTACTATATTCGTAGACATTGTTTGTTCAGATTTCTGTGCTGCTAGTCGAAGCTCGTGTTTGGCACAGTTGTAGCCATTTTCTCCTGATGCATTATGCAAGTTTAGAATATGTTGTTCAAAAAATGTGTAAGACATGTAGTGTGTGGAGAATGTATGTCTTGTAGAAGTAAGAATGCATTGGATTCTTGGGTTGTGAGCCAATGCTCGTAGCTGGCTCAAGGACAGCCGGAAGTGAAAAGTGCTCGGTGGAGTTAGGGTTAGGGTTTTAGGGAATAGGGCTTTTGCGCGTTTTGCCCATAAAGTTTTGCCCAATCGCTCCTCCCACCTGTCAATCATTCTATTTGCTGGCCTCTGATTGGCTGTCCTTATATTACGGTTTAAGCTGAATATATGATTTGATTGGCTGTAGTTATATAACTACTGTTGAAGAATGATAAACCTGCGGTACATGTCTGTACTATATTCGTAGACATTGTTTGTTCAGATTTCTGTGCTGCTAGTCGATGCTCGTGTTTGGCACAGTTGTAGCCATTTTCTCCTGATGCATTATGCAAGTTTTGAATATGTTGTTCAAAAAATGTGTAAGACATGTAGTTTGTGGAGAATGTATGTCTTGTAGAAGTAAGAATGCATTGGATTCTTGGGTTGTGAGCCAATGCTCGTAGCTGGCACAAGGACAGCCGGAAGTGAAAAGTGCTCGGTGGAGTTAGGGTTAGGGTTTTAGGGAATAGGGCTTTTGCGCGTTTTGCCCATAAAGTTTTGCCCAATCGCTCCTCCCACCTGTCAATCATTCTATTTGCTGGCCTCTGATTGGCTGTCCTTATATTACGGTTTAAGCTGAATATATGATTTGATTGGCTGTAGTTATATAACTACTGTTGAAGAATGATAAACCTGCGGTACATGTCTGTACTATATTCGTAGACATTGTTTGTTCAGATTTCTGTGCTGCTAGTCGATGCTCGTGTTTGGCACAGTTGTAGCCATTTTCTCCTGATGCATTATGCAAGTTTTGAATATGTTGTTCAAAAAATGTGTAAGACATGTAGTGTGTGGAGAATGTATGTCTTGTAGAAGTAAGAATGCATTGGATTCTTGGGTTGTGAGCCAATGCTCGTAGCTGGCACAAGGACAGCCGGAAGTGAAAAGTGCTCGGTGGAGTTAGGGTTAGGGTTTTAGGGAATAGGGCTTTTGCGCGTTTTGCCCATAAAGTTTTGCCCAATCGCTCCTCCCACCTGTCAATCATTCTATTTGCTGGCCTCTGATTGGCTGTCCTTATATTACGGTTTAAGCTGAATATATGATTTGATTGGCTGTAGTTATATAACTACTGTTGAAGAATGATAAACCTGCGGTACATGTCTGTACTATATTCGTAGACATTGTTTGTTCAGATTTCTGTGCTGCTAGTCGATGCTCGTGTTTGGCACAGTTGTAGCCATTTTCTCCTGATGCATTATGCAAGTTTTGAATATGTTGTTCAAAAAATGTGTAAGACATGTAGTGTGTGGAGAATGTATGTCTTGTAGAAGTAAGAATGCATTGGATTCTTGGGTTGTGAGCCAATGCTCGTAGCTGGCACAAGGACAGCCGGAAGTGAAAAGTGCTCGGTGGAGTTAGGGTTAGGGTTTTAGGGAATAGGGCTTTTGCGCGTTTTGCCCATAAAGTTTTGCCCAATCGCTCCTCCCACCTGTCAATCATTCTATTTGCTGGCCTCTGATTGGCTGTCCTTATATTACGGTTTAAGCTGAATATATGATTTGATTGGCTGTAGTTATATAACTACTGTTGAAGAATGATAAACCTGCGGTACATGTCTGTACTATATTCGTAGACATTGTTTGTTCAGATTTCTGTGCTGCTAGTCGATGCTCGTGTTTGGCACAGTTGTAGCCATTTTCTCCTGATGCATTATGCAAGTTTTGAATATGTTGTTCAAAAAATGTGTAAGACATGTAGTGTGTGGAGAATGTATGTCTTGTAGAAGTAAGAATGCATTGGATTCTTGGGTTGTGAGCCAATGCTCGTAGCTGGCACAAGGACAGCCGGAAGTGAAAAGTGCTCGGTGGAGTTAGGGTTAGGGTTTTAGGGAATAGGGCTTTTGCGCGTTTTGCCCATAAAGTTTTGCCCAATCGCTCCTCCCACCTGTCAATCATTCTATTTGCTGGCCTCTGATTGGCTGTCCTTATATTACGGTTTAAGCTGAATATATGATTTGATTGGCTGTAGTTATATAACTACTGTTGAAGAATGATAAACCTGCGGTACATGTCTGTACTATATTCGTAGACATTGTTTGTTCAGATTTCTGTGCTGCTAGTCGATGCTCGTGTTTGGCACAGTTGTAGCCATTTTCTCCTGATGCATTATGCAAGTTTTGAATATGTTGTTCAAAAAATGTGTAAGACATGTAGTGTGTGGAGAATGTATGTCTTGTAGAAGTAAGAATGCATTGGATTCTTGGGTTGTGAGCCAATGCTCGTAGCTGGCACAAGGACAGCCGGAAGTGAAAAGTGCTCGGTGGAGTTAGGGTTAGGGTTTTAGGGAATAGGGCTTTTGCGCGTTTTGCCCATAAAGTTTTGCCCAATCGCTCCTCCCACCTGTCAATCATTCTATTTGCTGGCCTCTGATTGGCTGTCCTTATATTACGGTTTAAGCTGAATATATGATTTGATTGGCTGTAGTTATATAACTACTGTTGAAGAATGATAAACCTGCGGTACATGTCTGTACTATATTCGTAGACATTGTTTGTTCAGATTTCTGTGCTGCTAGTCGAAGCTCGTGTTTGGCACAGTTGTAGCCATTTTCTCCTGATGCATTATGCAAGTTTAGAATATGTTGTTCAAAAAATGTGTAAGACATGTAGTGTGTGGAGAATGTATGTCTTGTAGAAGTAAGAATGCATTGGATTCTTGGGTTGTGAGCCAATGCTCGTAGCTGGCTCAAGGACAGCCGGAAGTGAAAAGTGCTCGGTGGAGTTAGGGTTAGGGTTTTAGGGAATAGGGCTTTTGCGCGTTTTGCCCATAAAGTTTTGCCCAATCGCTCCTCCCACCTGTCAATCATTCTATTTGCTGGCCTCTGATTGGCTGTCCTTATATTACGGTTTAAGCTGAATATATGATTTGATTGGCTGTAGTTATATAACTACTGTTGAAGAATGATAAACCTGCGGTACATGTCTGTACTATATTCGTAGACATTGTTTGTTCAGATTTCTGTGCTGCTAGTCGATGCTCGTGTTTGGCACAGTTGTAGCCATTTTCTCCTGATGCATTATGCAAGTTTTGAATATGTTGTTCAAAAAATGTGTAAGACATGTAGTTTGTGGAGAATGTATGTCTTGTAGAAGTAAGAATGCATTGGATTCTTGGGTTGTGAGCCAATGCTCGTAGCTGGCACAAGGACAGCCGGAAGTGAAAAGTGCTCGGTGGAGTTAGGGTTAGGGTTTTAGGGAATAGGGCTTTTGCGCGTTTTGCCCATAAAGTTTTGCCCAATCGCTCCTCCCACCTGTCAATCATTCTATTTGCTGGCCTCTGATTGGCTGTCCTTATATTACGGTTTAAGCTGAATATATGATTTGATTGGCTGTAGTTATATAACTACTGTTGAAGAATGATAAACCTGCGGTACATGTCTGTACTATATTCGTAGACATTGTTTGTTCAGATTTCTGTGCTGCTAGTCGATGCTCGTGTTTGGCACAGTTGTAGCCATTTTCTCCTGATGCATTATGCAAGTTTTGAATATGTTGTTCAAAAAATGTGTAAGACATGTAGTGTGTGGAGAATGTATGTCTTGTAGAAGTAAGAATGCATTGGATTCTTGGGTTGTGAGCCAATGCTCGTAGCTGGCACAAGGACAGCCGGAAGTGAAAAGTGCTCGGTGGAGTTAGGGTTAGGGTTTTAGGGAATAGGGTTAGGGTTAGGGTTAGGGTTAGGGTTTAGGGTTAGGGTTAGGGTTAGGGAATAGGGCTTTTGCGCGTTTTGCCCATAAAGTTTTGCCCAATCGCTCCTCCCACCTGTCAATCATTCTATTTGCTGGCCTCTGATTGGCTGTCCTTATATTACGGTTTAAGCTGAATATATGATTTGATTGGCTGTAGTTATATAACTACTGTTGAAGAATGATAAACCTGCGGTACATGTCTGTACTATATTCGTAGACATTGTTTGTTCAGATTTCTGTGCTGCTAGTCGATGCTCGTGTTTGGCACAGTTGTAGCCATTTTCTCCTGATGCATTATGCAAGTTTTGAATATGTTGTTCAAAAAATGTGTAAGACATGTAGTGTGTGGAGAATGTATGTCTTGTAGAAGTAAGAATGCATTGGATTCTTGGGTTGTGAGCCAATGCTCGTAGCTGGCACAAGGACAGCCGGAAGTGAAAAGTGCTCGGTGGAGTTAGGGTTAGGGTTTTAGGGAATAGGGCTTTTGCGCGTTTTGCCCATAAAGTTTTGCCCAATCGCTCCTCCCACCTGTCAATCATTCTATTTGCTGGCCTCTGATTGGCTGTCCTTATATTACGGTTTAAGCTGAATATATGATTTGATTGGCTGTAGTTATATAACTACTGTTGAAGAATGATAAACCTGCGGTACATGTCTGTACTATATTCGTAGACATTGTTTGTTCAGATTTCTGTGCTGCTAGTCGATGCTCGTGTTTGGCACAGTTGTAGCCATTTTCTCCTGATGCATTATGCAAGTTTTGAATATGTTGTTCAAAAAATGTGTAAGACATGTAGTGTGTGGAGAATGTATGTCTTGTAGAAGTAAGAATGCATTGGATTCTTGGGTTGTGAGCCAATGCTCGTAGCTGGCACAAGGACAGCCGGAAGTGAAAAGTGCTCGGTGGAGTTAGGGTTAGGGTTTTAGGGAATAGGGCTTTTGCGCGTTTTGCCCATAAAGTTTTGCCCAATCGCTCCTCCCACCTGTCAATCATTCTATTTGCTGGCCTCTGATTGGCTGTCCTTATATTACGGTTTAAGCTGAATATATGATTTGATTGGCTGTAGTTATATAACTACTGTTGAAGAATGATAAACCTGCGGTACATGTCTGTACTATATTCGTAGACATTGTTTGTTCAGATTTCTGTGCTGCTAGTCGAAGCTCGTGTTTGGCACAGTTGTAGCCATTTTCTCCTGATGCATTATGCAAGTTTAGAATATGTTGTTCAAAAAATGTGTAAGACATGTAGTGTGTGGAGAATGTATGTCTTGTAGAAGTAAGAATGCATTGGATTCTTGGGTTGTGAGCCAATGCTCGTAGCTGGCTCAAGGACAGCCGGAAGTGAAAAGTGCTCGGTGGAGTTAGGGTTAGGGTTTTAGGGAATAGGGCTTTTGCGCGTTTTGCCCATAAAGTTTTGCCCAATCGCTCCTCCCACCTGTCAATCATTCTATTTGCTGGCCTCTGATTGGCTGTCCTTATATTACGGTTTAAGCTGAATATATGATTTGATTGGCTGTAGTTATATAACTACTGTTGAAGAATGATAAACCTGCGGTACATGTCTGTACTATATTCGTAGACATTGTTTGTTCAGATTTCTGTGCTGCTAGTCGATGCTCGTGTTTGGCACAGTTGTAGCCATTTTCTCCTGATGCATTATGCAAGTTTTGAATATGTTGTTCAAAAAATGTGTAAGACATGTAGTTTGTGGAGAATGTATGTCTTGTAGAAGTAAGAATGCATTGGATTCTTGGGTTGTGAGCCAATGCTCGTAGCTGGCACAAGGACAGCCGGAAGTGAAAAGTGCTCGGTGGAGTTAGGGTTAGGGTTTTAGGGAATAGGGCTTTTGCGCGTTTTGCCCATAAAGTTTTGCCCAATCGCTCCTCCCACCTGTCAATCATTCTATTTGCTGGCCTCTGATTGGCTGTCCTTATATTACGGTTTAAGCTGAATATATGATTTGATTGGCTGTAGTTATATAACTACTGTTGAAGAATGATAAACCTGCGGTACATGTCTGTACTATATTCGTAGACATTGTTTGTTCAGATTTCTGTGCTGCTAGTCGATGCTCGTGTTTGGCACAGTTGTAGCCATTTTCTCCTGATGCATTATGCAAGTTTTGAATATGTTGTTCAAAAAATGTGTAAGACATGTAGTGTGTGGAGAATGTATGTCTTGTAGAAGTAAGAATGCATTGGATTCTTGGGTTGTGAGCCAATGCTCGTAGCTGGCACAAGGACAGCCGGAAGTGAAAAGTGCTCGGTGGAGTTAGGGTTAGGGTTTTAGGGAATAGGGCTTTTGCGCGTTTTGCCCATAAAGTTTTGCCCAATCGCTCCTCCCACCTGTCAATCATTCTATTTGCTGGCCTCTGATTGGCTGTCCTTATATTACGGTTTAAGCTGAATATATGATTTGATTGGCTGTAGTTATATAACTACTGTTGAAGAATGATAAACCTGCGGTACATGTCTGTACTATATTCGTAGACATTGTTTGTTCAGATTTCTGTGCTGCTAGTCGATGCTCGTGTTTGGCACAGTTGTAGCCATTTTCTCCTGATGCATTATGCAAGTTTTGAATATGTTGTTCAAAAAATGTGTAAGACATGTAGTGTGTGGAGAATGTATGTCTTGTAGAAGTAAGAATGCATTGGATTCTTGGGTTGTGAGCCAATGCTCGTAGCTGGCACAAGGACAGCCGGAAGTGAAAAGTGCTCGGTGGAGTTAGGGTTAGGGTTTTAGGGAATAGGGCTTTTGCGCGTTTTGCCCATAAAGTTTTGCCCAATCGCTCCTCCCACCTGTCAATCATTCTATTTGCTGGCCTCTGATTGGCTGTCCTTATATTACGGTTTAAGCTGAATATATGATTTGATTGGCTGTAGTTATATAACTACTGTTGAAGAATGATAAACCTGCGGTACATGTCTGTACTATATTCGTAGACATTGTTTGTTCAGATTTCTGTGCTGCTAGTCGATGCTCGTGTTTGGCACAGTTGTAGCCATTTTCTCCTGATGCATTATGCAAGTTTTGAATATGTTGTTCAAAAAATGTGTAAGACATGTAGTGTGTGGAGAATGTATGTCTTGTAGAAGTAAGAATGCATTGGATTCTTGGGTTGTGAGCCAATGCTCGTAGCTGGCACAAGGACAGCCGGAAGTGAAAAGTGCTCGGTGGAGTTAGGGTTAGGGTTTTAGGGTTTAGGGTTAGGGTTAGGGTTAGGGTTAGGGTTTAGGGTTAGGGTTAGGGTTAGGGAATAGGGCTTTTGCGCGTTTTGCCCATAAAGTTTTGCCCAATCGCTCCTCCCACCTGTCAATCATTCTATTTGCTGGCCTCTGATTGGCTGTCCTTATATTACGGTTTAAGCTGAATATATGATTTGATTGGCTGTAGTTATATAACTACTGTTGAAGAATGATAAACCTGCGGTACATGTCTGTACTATATTCGTAGACATTGTTTGTTCAGATTTCTGTGCTGCTAGTCGATGCTCGTGTTTGGCACAGTTGTAGCCATTTTCTCCTGATGCATTATGCAAGTTTTGAATATGTTGTTCAAAAAATGTGTAAGACATGTAGTGTGTGGAGAATGTATGTCTTGTAGAAGTAAGAATGCATTGGATTCTTGGGTTGTGAGCCAATGCTCGTAGCTGGCACAAGGACAGCCGGAAGTGAAAAGTGCTCGGTGGAGTTAGGGTTAGGGTTTTAGGGAATAGGGCTTTTGCGCGATTTGCCCATAAAGTTTTGCCCAATCGCTCCTCCCACCTGTCAATCATTCTATTTGCTGGCCTCTGATTGGCTGTCCTTATATTACGGTTTAAGCTGAATATATGATTTGATTGGCTGTAGTTATATAACTACTGTTGAAGAATGATAAACCTGCGGTACATGTCTGTACTATATTCGTAGACATTGTTTGTTCAGATTTCTGTGCTGCTAGTCGATGCTCGTGTTTGGCACAGTTGTAGCCATTTTCTCCTGATGCATTATGCAAGTTTTGAATATGTTGTTCAAAAAATGTGTAAGACATGTAGTGTGTGGAGAATGTATGTCTTGTAGAAGTAAGAATGCATTGGATTCTTGGGTTGTGAGCCAATGCTCGTAGCTGGCACAAGGACAGCCGGAAGTGAAAAGTGCTCGGTGGAGTTAGGGTTAGGGTTTTAGGGAATAGGGCTTTTGCGCGTTTTGCCCATAAAGTTTTGCCCAATCGCTCCTCCCACCTGTCAATCATTCTATTTGCTGGCCTCTGATTGGCTGTCCTTATATTACGGTTTAAGCTGAATATATGATTTGATTGGCTGTAGTTATATAACTACTGTTGAAGAATGATAAACCTGCGGTACATGTCTGTACTATATTCGTAGACATTGTTTGTTCAGATTTCTGTGCTGCTAGTCGATGCTCGTGTTTGGCACAGTTGTAGCCATTTTCTCCTGATGCATTATGCAAGTTTTGAATATGTTGTTCAAAAAATGTGTAAGACATGTAGTGTGTGGAGAATGTATGTCTTGTAGAAGTAAGAATGCATTGGATTCTTGGGTTGTGAGCCAATGCTCGTAGCTGGCACAAGGACAGCCGGAAGTGAAAAGTGCTCGGTGGAGTTAGGGTTAGGGTTTTAGGGAATAGGGCTTTTGCGCGTTTTGCCCATAAAGTTTTGCCCAATCGCTCCTCCCACCTGTCAATCATTCTATTTGCTGGCCTCTGATTGGCTGTCCTTATATTACGGTTTAAGCTGAATATATGATTTGATTGGCTGTAGTTATATAACTACTGTTGAAGAATGATAAACCTGCGGTACATGTCTGTACTATATTCGTAGACATTGTTTGTTCAGATTTCTGTGCTGCTAGTCGAAGCTCGTGTTTGGCACAGTTGTAGCCATTTTCTCCTGATGCATTATGCAAGTTTAGAATATGTTGTTCAAAAAATGTGTAAGACATGTAGTGTGTGGAGAATGTATGTCTTGTAGAAGTAAGAATGCATTGGATTCTTGGGTTGTGAGCCAATGCTCGTAGCTGGCTCAAGGACAGCCGGAAGTGAAAAGTGCTCGGTGGAGTTAGGGTTAGGGTTTTAGGGAATAGGGCTTTTGCGCGTTTTGCCCATAAAGTTTTGCCCAATCGCTCCTCCCACCTGTCAATCATTCTATTTGCTGGCCTCTGATTGGCTGTCCTTATATTACGGTTTAAGCTGAATATATGATTTGATTGGCTGTAGTTATATAACTACTGTTGAAGAATGATAAACCTGCGGTACATGTCTGTACTATATTCGTAGACATTGTTTGTTCAGATTTCTGTGCTGCTAGTCGATGCTCGTGTTTGGCACAGTTGTAGCCATTTTCTCCTGATGCATTATGCAAGTTTTGAATATGTTGTTCAAAAAATGTGTAAGACATGTAGTTTGTGGAGAATGTATGTCTTGTAGAAGTAAGAATGCATTGGATTCTTGGGTTGTGAGCCAATGCTCGTAGCTGGCACAAGGACAGCCGGAAGTGAAAAGTGCTCGGTGGAGTTAGGGTTAGGGTTTTAGGGAATAGGGCTTTTGCGCGTTTTGCCCATAAAGTTTTGCCCAATCGCTCCTCCCACCTGTCAATCATTCTATTTGCTGGCCTCTGATTGGCTGTCCTTATATTACGGTTTAAGCTGAATATATGATTTGATTGGCTGTAGTTATATAACTACTGTTGAAGAATGATAAACCTGCGGTACATGTCTGTACTATATTCGTAGACATTGTTTGTTCAGATTTCTGTGCTGCTAGTCGATGCTCGTGTTTGGCACAGTTGTAGCCATTTTCTCCTGATGCATTATGCAAGTTTTGAATATGTTGTTCAAAAAATGTGTAAGACATGTAGTGTGTGGAGAATGTATGTCTTGTAGAAGTAAGAATGCATTGGATTCTTGGGTTGTGAGCCAATGCTCGTAGCTGGCACAAGGACAGCCGGAAGTGAAAAGTGCTCGGTGGAGTTAGGGTTAGGGTTTTAGGGAATAGGGCTTTTGCGCGTTTTGCCCATAAAGTTTTGCCCAATCGCTCCTCCCACCTGTCAATCATTCTATTTGCTGGCCTCTGATTGGCTGTCCTTATATTACGGTTTAAGCTGAATATATGATTTGATTGGCTGTAGTTATATAACTACTGTTGAAGAATGATAAACCTGCGGTACATGTCTGTACTATATTCGTAGACATTGTTTGTTCAGATTTCTGTGCTGCTAGTCGATGCTCGTGTTTGGCACAGTTGTAGCCATTTTCTCCTGATGCATTATGCAAGTTTTGAATATGTTGTTCAAAAAATGTGTAAGACATGTAGTGTGTGGAGAATGTATGTCTTGTAGAAGTAAGAATGCATTGGATTCTTGGGTTGTGAGCCAATGCTCGTAGCTGGCACAAGGACAGCCGGAAGTGAAAAGTGCTCGGTGGAGTTAGGGTTAGGGTTTTAGGGAATAGGGCTTTTGCGCGTTTTGCCCATAAAGTTTTGCCCAATCGCTCCTCCCACCTGTCAATCATTCTATTTGCTGGCCTCTGATTGGCTGTCCTTATATTACGGTTTAAGCTGAATATATGATTTGATTGGCTGTAGTTATATAACTACTGTTGAAGAATGATAAACCTGCGGTACATGTCTGTACTATA